>BSBM01001033.1:11082500-12282500 GCA_027924585.1 Larix kaempferi
CAAGGAGGAATGAAACATCTCCAGAATAATAAAGTACAAATATAATATTCTTTGAAGTTACAATATCTCAACACTCCCCCTTAATGAGAAGGATATTATAACAGCATCTGCACGAGCAAGGAGTCATCAACATCATACGTGATACATCTATAAATCATTGGAAGCTTTCTCAACATCATCAGTAACTCAAGCAGTTACTGGAACATCTTCAATACTAGAACATCAACATCTTCAATAGTGAGTCTTCATCTTCTGCAGCACTCGAATAGCTACAGCAACATCAATATCTGAATCCTCATGATCGTCAGCATTGTCATCACACGATCATCAGCATCGTCATCACACAATCATCAACATCGTCATCACACGATCAACATCGTCGTCTAGATCAACACGATCAGCATCGTCACATCATCTCGATCTACAGCATCTGGATCATCTCGATCTACAGCATCTGGATCATCTCGATCTACAACATAAGTATCCTCAACCATACAAGTACATTAATCAATACATGTATCATCAAAAGTATGTATTCTCACCAATACATCTATCATCAAAACATGTATTCTTACTAATACATATATCATCAAAAGCATGTATTCTCACTAATACATCTATCATCAAAAGCATGTATTCTGACTAATACATCTATCATCAAAAGCATGTATTCTCACTAATACATCTATCATCAAAAGCATGTATTCTCACTAATACATCTATCATCAAAAGCATGTATTCTCACTAATACATCTATCAATACAAGTATCCACACCGATACAAGTATACACAACAGCAGCATACCCTGCAACACACATGATCCAATTACGGGATGGTCAATCCCTCTCACTTTAGGACATAGGTCCAAGGATGATACAATCCTGATCCACTTATGGGATGATCAATCCCTCTCAATTTAAGACATCTATCATGTCTATGGACGATGCAATCCAGATCAACTTACAGGATGATCAATCCTTATCCTTTTAAGACACCTCACCATGTCTAAGGATGATGCAATCCTGAATCAACTTACAGGATGATTAGTCCTTATCACTTTAAGACACCTTACCATGTCTAGGGACGATGCAATCCCAATCTACTTACAGGATGATTAGTCCTTATCACTTTAAGACACCTCACCATGTCTAGGGACGATGCAATCCAAATCTACTTGCAGCATGATTAGTCCTTATCACTTTAAGACACCTCACCATGCCTAGGGACGATGCAATCCCAATCTACTTACAGGATGATTAGTCCTTATCACTTTAAGACACCTCACCATGTCTAGGGACGATGCAATCCCAATCTACTTACAGGATGATTAGTCCTTATCACTTTAAGACACCTCACCATGTCTAGGGACGATGCAATCCCAATCTACTAATAGGATGATTAGTCCTTATCACTTTAAGACACCTCACCATGTCTAGGGACGATGCAATCCCAATCTACTTACAGGATGATTAGTCCTTATCACTTTAAGACACCTCACCATGTCTAGGGACGATGCAATCCCAATCTACTTACAGGATGATTAATCCTTATCACTTTAAGACAACTCACCATGTCTAGGGACGATGCAATCCCAATCTACTTACAGGATGATTAGTCCTTATCACTTTAAGACACCTCACCATGTCTAGGGACGATGCAATCCCAATCTACTTACAGGATGATTAGTCCTTATCACTTTAAGACACCTCACCATGTCTAGGGACGATGCAATCCCAATCTACTTACAGGATGATTAGTCCTTATCACTTTAAGACAAGTCTTATGTCTAGGGACGATGCAATCCCATCACGTACATTTTGAAACCAGTTCATGGACGATGCAGTCCTCACGTACATTTTGAACCCAGTTCATGGACGATGCAGTCCTCACATACATTTTGAACCCAGTTCATGGACGATGCATTCCTCACGTACATTTTGAACCCAGTTCATGGACGATGCAGTCCTCATGTACATTTTGAACCCAGTTCATGGATGATGCAGTCCTCACGTACATTTTAAACCCAGTTCATGGACGATGCAGTCCCCACGTACATTTTGAACCCAGTTCATGGACGATGTAGTCCCCACATACATTTTGAACCCAGTTCATGGACGATGCAGTCCTCACGTACATTTTGAACCCAGTTCGTGGACGATACAGTCCTCACGTACATTTTGAACCTAGTTCATGGACGATGCAGTCCTCACGTACATTTTGAACCCAGTTCATGGACGATGCAGTCCTCACATACATTTTGAACCCAGTTCATGGACGATGCAATCCTCACATACATTTTCAACCTAGTTCAGGGACGATGCAGTCCTATATTCAATTTTCGGAGACATCAATCTATGGCTCAATTCTGGGACCGAGGTCCGGGGAAGATGAAATCCCCTACCTGTTCATTTAGGACTTCATTCTCGGAGACATCATGTCTACGGCTCTCTTTAGGACTGAAGTCCAGGGATGATCCAATCCTCTCATGTCCACCAAGGACTTCATTTTCGAAGACATACATCTACGGCTCTCTTTAGAACAAGTGTTCAAGGATGATACAATCCCTCTTCTTTCTCGGAGACACTTGTCTACAGCTCACTTTAGAACTTGTGTTCAAGGATGATGCAATCCTCACATGTATTCTCATCAATTTACTATCGATCCTAGGAACCCATACAGAACCTGATTCACACTTCTTCTCTAATTACACCATTAAGAGAATGGTCTTATCTAGCCACTTGGAGCAAACATCTCATCATGATTCTCTTCCTCTTTCTAAGAGAATCTTCTAGCCACAAGCCTTCTATAGTGTGTTTGATTTGAAATTTTTTTTTTTTTTTGTTGAACATCCATCGCTTGTTCAGTGTTCATCATTCATCATGATCTTTCCTACAAATCAAAATTAAGTACATGATTAGTAATACTTCATAATCATCAAATCATATTGACATGATAACCTATTATGCATACAGATATCATTTACATAGTTATGCAACTATTTTGACCAATACTTTGGCACAACACTTTCCCATATCCTGTATGAATACAGTGGCTATCTAGATGCCTTCCATCTCTACCAGAACATACTTTCGAGAGTGTGCACAGCTCTCAGCATGTCAGCAAAGAGGTTTCATTCTGGACAAGCAACAATGGAATGTTTGTCCAACTTACCAATCATATGCATATTAGTAGTATACTGTTCAATGCTCTATGAATGTTTACACTCAGCATGATATACTCTAGGAATACAAATATGCATACAAGCAATATCATTTACTATTTCAAATAACAACTCAAATACTTATCTTTTATGTTTGTGTGGTTGCCTCCCGCTTGATCTTCTATATGTCTTTTGAACTTCTATTCATTTTGTACCACTGTGCATGCTCAAGTGTGCACTAGTGTCATCCTCATGATCTCATACACAAACATACATTCATTAGTATATTCTCAAAACATTCTAATTCTAAATAATCTTGAATATGTATAGTCATGATCATTAGTATTCAGGGTTTCAAGGAAGTCTTCTTTTACTCATGCATATTCTTGTTTGATCATAGTACTCTTCTGGTTAATTAAATCATCAAGACAAGAGACATAATATGCATAAATCCTTGATTACTAACTTTATGAATAAGCATAACCAATCATACCAAGTATACTTATATAAGGGATCCTAACACAAGGTAAGATTCTAACTTGACATAAGAAAACATACATGGATTAGTATACCTGCTTAGTTATGTACAACATACCTAAACAATCTCTTCAATGATTTAGAGATCCTGAGCTAGAACCTGCATGTCTCATAGGTTAAGCATAATATAACAAAGTCATACATACCTCGTAAGTAGAACAAAGATTATGGATGAGTCTTTGTCTTCATGTTGTCATGGTCATGGAACTTGATTTGTCTTTTGTGATGTACCTGTATCTTGTTAGTAGGCAACATCAACCTCACACAACACCATAATGCATTAGTACAATCATATAGCCCTAATCAATGAATGTCTTCAATAATTGACATGTATTCATACAGTTACTAGGGTGATAAGACAATTCTAACATTAATCAAGATTGTACTAATAAATAATATGAAGAGAAACACATTATGAACTTAATCAAGAATTAGATTTCAAGACATACCTGAACCTCCTTAAGTCATACCTATCGAGACTTCTTGTAGTCTTCTTATGTAAGGCCTTAGCCTCAACTCCCCCGGAAACTTGATCTGGATCTTGATTAGGGTTTGCTAGAGAAACCCTAAAAATTCAATCTTTGACTTTCACACTTCTGAATGGATGGAAGGATGTGTCTTGCTGAGCTGATCAAACTAGCATACTTCAATTTTAAAATCTCCAAAATTTGACCCCTCAAAATTGCCTTTGAAACTTCTGGATCTTTTGGATAGGAACCCAAACTAGGGTTTGATGAAGCCCACCCTTATGTCCAATCAAAAGGTTTGATCCAAGGCTCTAAACTCTTATTTTTCTAAGGAGCTTCCAGCCATGGTTACAGACTTCAAAAATTCCAACTTTTGCTGAAGCCCTAATTTTCCATCTTTCCGATCAAAATCCTGAACTGGGGTTTGATCAAGCCCGGTCTTCTACCCAACCAAAAAATTCGATCTTGGTCTCTAAATTTTGATTTTCCTGAGTATCATTCAGCCGTGGATTCTTATTCCAAAAATTCTAACTTTCTCCGAAACCCTAAATTCCGGAAGCCATGAATGAAGGTGCTGCAAAAATAATTCTATTTTGACAGAAAGATGTACCTAATTGTTTCTGCTATAACTCCAAACTTTTTGCTCCATAGGGTCTGAAAACATTTTCTATGGTAGCCTGACCTGTCATCTTTTCATCCCGACAGGTCTGACCTCAATTGGATTTTCTGGGAGAGAGTTATGCCAAGTGTCACAACGTGACATGTTTATGGGATAAAACAGGAGAGCGAACTTGTATGGAGTACCACGTGTCATTGGTTCAGCTTCGGCCTCTGAAAACGTTTCCTAAGATAGTACAGTCTGTGTACTACCTGTCACTTTTTATGAAATTTCATTTGGATCTTCCTAGCCCAAGTTATGCCAAGTGTCGCAACGTGACCTGTTTATGGGATAAAACAGGAGAGCGAACTTGTATGGAGTGACACGTGTCACTGGTTCATCTTCGGCCTCTGAAAACATTTCCTGAGATAGTACAGTCTGTGTGCTACCTGTCACTTTTTACGAAATTTCATTTGGAGCTTCCTAGCCCAAGTTATGACCTTTTTTCCTAGGTCACCTGATTTTGACTGAGATCTGGAAGAGGCAGAAACCCTAACTTGTACTGATCATAACGCAAAAAGCACAATGAATATGAGGGTTCCCTTTGGACACAAGGTACTGGGGATGTTATCTACGACCTGTAAACTTTTCAGATCCTGAACCTTTGCATAAATGGATTTATAGCAAAATTTCCACGATGACTGGTTTTTGCTATGTAAAACCCAAACCTTCAAATTGTCGTAAGTGAAGCAAGTGTCGTAAGTGCCATACATTGCCTTCCTTCAGGTTAGCTATGATACCATGTTAAGATCTAATATGCTAAGACAGAAAATAGGAGCATTGCATTCCATTTCACAATAATAGCATATACAGGATCACTGAAGAAACAACAAGCACAGCATAAACACAAGAGACACAAATTTATCCTGGGAAACCCTCATGGGGTAGAAAACCTAGTAAAGCTTCCTCAATATAGATGACCAGCAATATACAAAGATGTAAACCTGATCATAAGCTCCTCCTTCTCCATATCAGACCTCTCCTCCACAAGTGCACCACTCTCAAGTGAGTGAGTGTGTGTAAAATGAGGAATACACCTCCTCTATTTATACACTACTCCGACTTGTCTTTTACACAAAACATGTAGGCTCGTATTTAACCAATGGGTTAAATACCCCACTACAACTGACTGGGCCGACCCCTCTAGGGTGGTCTAATAACCCTTTGACCCACATAACACATACAAGGCCGACCCCCACTAGGGAAGTCTAATAACCCAAGTTACCACAATCTGACGGAGGAATAAACATCTCCGGATATACAATAAGGTCTTCAAGGCGTAATGAAACATCTCCAGAATAATAAAGTACAAATATAATATTCTTTGAAGTTACAATATCTCAACATTTTAAGGGCTTAGGTGCTTAGGGGTGTAGGGATTTAGGGGGTTTGCAACTTAGGACTTATGGGTTTAGGCCTTTAATTTCCCTCCCTTATCATTACTCTCCCCAAATCCTTAAATTTATGTCCCTTGCCCCCCCTCTCATGTGTCTCTTCTCTCTCTCACCCCCTTTATCTCCATTCAACACTTAAAAACATAAATTTGTGAAGTTAATAACGTGCACGCGTTTTGTATAGAAGAAATGTGCTTGCGTTTCGTGTAACATTAAGTGTGCCAACCAAAGTATTTGAATTTGACTAAATGTGCACGCGTGTTCCTGAGCACCTAATCACCCACTCCTCCTATGTCTGCATGTCAGCCACAGTCCTATGTGGTTGGTTCGGACTTACCAAACTTGTGCTATGGAATTTACTGAACCATAGCTAATTAGACATTTCCACCATTTTTCTCAATATGCCTGTTTTTCACCGCTCTATATAGCATGACATACATGACCATTATTGATGAAATTTTAGTCATAGATAGAATTTTTTATGCAGATTCCAAATATGTAATATTTTTAAAATACTATTGATATTTTCTATTTATTTTCTAATTTTCTTGTGTCATCACTCCTTAAGTCATAAAACATATTGTTAGTGTTTATTCTGTAACTTTTTCATTTCACAACCATTTTAAAAGAAAAATTGTATGTTGCACTAGTAGACACCGACCTCTACATGCTATAAAAAAATCCAAGTCGAAATAACTGCATTAAGTCCTTCAAATGTTGCACCCACATTTGACGTACCGTTCTCAAGGTTTGATCACTTACATAATTTAAAAAAAAAAATTAAACATTTAATTTTTGAAAAATAGTGTTGCACTAGTTCTATGGGTTCTATACATGTCTACCAATTTTTGTATCCCGAAACCGTCATTTAGGCACTGAAAGGCTGCACCCACAAAAACATATACCTTATCATTTGCCAAAAAATAAAATGTGACTATTAGAAAAAATGAAATTTGACATAGTTATGTAAATTTTCAATACTTAAAACTTATATATTTGGAAACGTGACTCAATTTCCTACATTTGATATTTTTTACTCGATGCAAGATATCTTGTGTAAGTATCTCAAAAAAACCAAGTAAGTTGAGGGATGCCTGAGTTTTCAGTTTTTGATTGCATCCAACACACCAAAAGTGACCCTCATCAGCTTGCACATGCCCTTATGTGTGTGTTTGTTTCCATTGTGTACACTGATTTGCAGCAAACTATGGTTGCGCATGCATCAGTTGATATCAGACCAAGAATTTGTCCTGGATGAGAAGTCCAGTTGTGAGTGGCCATGGAGAGAAACTCTAGCCGCGGTTTGGTAGAGTTGCAGAGGACGTTGTAACCCAGTTGCGATTGGTGCGACAATTCGGGTGTTTGAGAAAAGTGTGATGGCTTAGAGAGGCATAATGTCTATGGTAGAGGACGTAAAACATGTGGGGACACATGTATGACCATTGACTGGGAAATGTTTGAAGAATGTGTTTAGACCATGAGAAGTCTAAAGAGTGAGCTAGCAGTGGTAAAGGAATCCCGGAAGAGAGGGATGGGTAGTGAAACCCTTGACCATAGTGTTGTTGAGGATGAGGAAGAAGTAGATACTCCTGATGAAGAAGTGGAAGAAGAACTAGGAGACAAAATACTAAAAGTATTGTCTGAAATGAAGGGTAGGTCTAAGATGGAGGTATATACCTATTCAGGGAGCTTAAACCCTGAAGAACTGATAGACTGGATCAGAGAAATGGAGAAGTATTTTGATATGGAGTAGATAGAAGACCCCAAAAGGGTAAAAGTCATTTACTTGAAGCTGAAGGCTCATGCCTCGTTGTGGTGGGACAATGTACAGGTTGACAGACTCAATAAAGGAAAATAAAAGGTGAAGACTTAGGACAGAGTGGTCACCAAGTTGAAGGACACATTACTTCCAACTGTAAAACTTGTGATGGAAGGAGTTGATCGTGCAAGAATTCATTGAGGGATTCTATCAACTGTCTATCAGGTTGGGACATACCGATGAGGGGGAAGAGTCAGTACCAAGGTATGTGAATGGTCTAAAGTACGACATTGAAGATGAGTTGAGCCTGTCTAAGTTCAGGACAGTCAGAGAAGCTTACTAGATAGCCTTGAAGGAAGAGGAGAAGTTGGCACAAAGACTTCAAGATGTAGAGGAAAGATGACTGCTCAAAGCTAGAATTTTTCTGCTGTAAAAGGCTAGACCAGTGGGTCAAGGGAATAAGCAAGTCGTGGGGAGAGATGAGAAGAAGGAAGCACTGAAAAATCTGTATTGAGATACCAACGGGGAGGTGAGAACTCCAGAGATCAAAGCACCTAAGGTTGAAGGGGAGATTTTATAGGACGAGATGAAAACCAACCCAAAGTCATCCTTTATAAGTGTCATGAACTGGGACACAAGGTGGATGAGTGTCTAGAGAACTTGCATATCACAATTCGATGGGAGGCTATGAGCCAAGGAACCGATGATGGAGCCAATCTAATCAGAGGGAAGACTGTAGAGGACACTTTGTCAGAAGGAGGAAGAAACCTAACGAATCAATGGACATTATTACAACCGAGTCGACAGGAATAAAAGTAACCGGCACAGAGAAAGTCAATCTTCCAAACAAAAGTGAAGATTCAGGATAGATGTTGTATGACCATTACCTATGGAAGCAACAATGAAAATCTATTATCGAAGGAGGTAATTGACAAGTTGGGCCTAAAGTGCCAACCACAACTGAAGTCATATTGAGTCTCGTGGTTGTAGAAGGGTCACCATGTCATGGTGACATGACAATGCCTGGTCAACTTTAATATCAACGAGTTATACGACAATGTGTTGTGCGATGTGATTCCGATGGATGCTTGTCACTTATTATTGGGATGACCATGGCAATACGATAGGAACATGGTGTATGAAGGTCACAGGAATACCATCACAATAGAGAAATATGGCAGAATTTTTCGATGGATTCCCTTGGAAAAAGATGGATACCACCAATGCAAGGAGAATGATTACTGGGAGAAACGAGTGTTGATGTGTTCATCCAAAGAGTTTATAAAGGAGGAAGAGAAGCAACAATGTTTCTTCGCTATTATTCCCAAAGGTCTAGTTGTCGACAAAGCAACGGAGGACATCCCGATGAAGTTCAGAGGAGTATTGTTGGAGTTTGAAGGAATAATGGTCGATGATATGCCAACAGGATTGTCTCTAGAAAGGAGGATATCGAACCAAATAGACTTGATTCCAAGGTCAAGCTTACCAAACAAGGCGCCACACAGGATGACGTCGATTGAGAATGCTAAGTTGAACCGACAGGTACATAAGTTGTTGGATTAGGGGACTGATCAGAGAAATTCTAATTCCATGTGCAGTACCAACTGTACTAGCATCCAAGAAGGGAGGATAATGGATGATGTGCATTGATTCAAAGGCCATCAACAAAATCACCATCAAGTATAGGTTTCCATTACCGAGGATGGACAACTTGATCAACTACTTTAGTGGAGAAACATACTTCACCAAGATCGACTTGAAGAATGGATATCACCATATCAAGATTAGAGAAGATGATGAGTGGAAGAAAACCTTCAAGGCAAAGGAAGGACTGTACGAGTGGTTGTCTATGTCTTTTGGGATGACTAATGCACCAAGTACATTCATGCGATTGATGAATGAAGTCTTTAGGAAATTTATGGGTAAGTCTATCATTCTTTACCTTGATGACATTCTAATCTTTAGTAGGTCAAAGGAAGAAAATTTGGCTCATTTGAGACAAGTAATGCACACCTGCTGAAGTGTTCCTTCATGCAGAAGGATTTCGTATACTTAGGATTCATAATCTCAAGCCAGGGGTTCAAGATGGACCCAAAAAAGGTGAAGGTCATTCTAGAGTGGCCTACGCTAACAAGTGCCATAGAGGTGAGATTTTTTCATGGAATTTCTAGTTTCTACTAGAAGTTCATTAAATACTTTAGTAAGATATGTGCAGCATTGACAGCATGCATGAAGAAGGGTGAGTTAAACTGGACAGAGGTATCCCAATGAGATTTTGATAAGTTGAAGCAGAAAGTGAGAAAGAGACCATTCTTAGCTCTCCCAGACTTTAACAAGGTATTATATGTTGATTGTGGTGTGAGTGAATTAGCAATTGGAGCTATGTTGAGCCAAGAGGATCAACGAATTGTATTCTTCAGTGAAAAGTTGGACGATGCAAAGCATAAATACTCTGTCTACAACCAGGAGTTTTATGCCATTATGCAAGCCTTGAAAAAGTGGAGGCACTATCTGTTTCCCAAGCAATTTGTATTGCTCAAAGATCATCAAGCCCCGAGGCATTTGAATACTCATCCAAAGTTGAACCAGTGACACATGAAGTGGGAAGAGTTCTTGCATAGCTACACTTTTTTGTTGAATTATAAGTGAGGGAAGACTAATAAAGTCACTAATACGTTGATTCAAAGAGTCATATTGCTTGGAACAATGATAGTTCAGTCAACAGTTTTAGAGTCTATGAAGGCCGACTATGAAGTTGACGAGGATTTTTCCAAGGCATGGAAAGCATCAAAGGAACCATGGAGAGTCGATTGAGCACCAAAGTTGGATTATTTCATCCAGGAAGGATACATGTTTAGAGGACATCCGTTATGCATCCCTAGAGGATAAGTGAGAGAGAACTTGATTAAGGAATTGCAAAATGGAGGATTAGGAGGACACTTTGGTATAGACAATACCAAGGAATTGGTCAAGGAGAAATATTATTGACTAGGATTGATGACAGTTGTGAACAAATGGATCTAATAATGCTAGATATGCCAACATGCCAAAGGAATAATCCTAAATACTAGACTATATGCACCCTTTCCAATGCCGACTGTCCCATGGAAAGACGTCAGCATTGATTTTTTGCTAGGATTGCCAAGAACACAACAAGGTAACGACTCCATATTTGTGGTAGTTCACAGGTTTTCGAAGATGGCACACTTTATTCTATGTCGGAAGATAAGTGATGCCACATGCATTGTTGTGCTATTTTTAAAGGAATTTGTGAGGTTGCATGTGTTTTCGAAGAGCATAACTTCAGGCTGGGACACCGAGTTCATGGGTCATTTCTAGAGAACCCTATGGAAGAAGCTTGACACGAGGTTGTAGTTCAGTTCTGCATACCTCCCACAGACTGATGGGAAGAATGAATTTGTGAATAGGATCTTATTAAATTTATTGAGATGTATGACTACTGATCAACCAAAACAATGGAAGAATGTGTTAGCAAAGGCAGAATTCATGTACAACAATTCTATGAATAGATCAACTAGGATGAGTCCATTCCAAATTATGCAAGGAAGGATTCCACATGGAGTAGCTGACTTGGAAAAAATTTCAATAGGAGTACAGAAAATCGCATATGAAAAATCGTTTTCCAACCATATGAAGGAAGTGCAAGAGACCGTGAGGTGACAACTGGAGAAGAGCAATGGCGCATACAAGTTGCAAGCTTACTAGAGGAGACGATTGTATTCATTTGCAGAGGGAGATCTTGTGTATGCACACCTGAGGAAGGAAATTTTTCCCACAAGAATGTATAATAAGTTGAAGTTGAAGAATATTGGTCCATGTAAGACCCCGAAGAATATTTTAGACAATGCTTATGTGTTAGAGTTACTCGAAGAGATGAACATTTCACTGACGTTCAATGTTTTCGACCTGTACAAGTATGAAGAAGGGTCAACGAGTGGAAGTGGGGTGATCATGGATTGGCAGGAGGAGATCCCAATCCATCCAACAAAAGAAGTTTCGGAGGTACTCGATAAGTGAGAATTCAGAAGGACACACCATCAGAAGAAAAAGAATATCTAGTCCGATGGAAGGACAAAATTATGGAGGAAGCGATGTGGATTTCATAAGAGAAGCTCGAGGAGTTGAGGAACCGTGGGCGTATTTCTTTTCAACCCGAGAGGGTGATACAGGGGTATCCAGGCCCAAGAGAACCAGTCAAAACTAAGAGACTGAAGTTTCTTGGAGGATAGTCGATGACCTCAAGAGGATTAGGTGGAGAGTCAATAGAAAGAGGAAGAAGAGACGTGGGAATTACGACCAGGTGTGGTCAATGACAGACAACAAGATAAAAGGATGGTTGGATCGCAAAACAAAGCGAGGGATTCTAGTCGTAGTGTGACAACTGAAAGATCAAGGAGATTAAGGATTGTGTCGATAGACAGGATAGATGGGATCATGAGACAAGGCGATGGTGACGAGAATACAACCAACTAAAAGGCCAGGTTCCCAAGGAGTAGAGTCGTTTGAGTAGTTGAAACAGTTGTATAGAATTTATGGCAGGTTTTTTGGAAGGCTAGATGGCAGAAGGAGCTGAGAAGGGACACATGATGGAGGATTTAAATGCAGATGATGGTGCCTGGAATCAAGTGAATCTTCTAGAGGAAGATCGAGCAAGATTTTGAACTAGAGAGCACCTATAAATATCGGTTGTGCAGTGATAGAGGGGATGCTAAGGTTCATGGTTGTTCTTTCCCACATCAAATTATAGAGGTTGCATTGAGGTCGAATCATTCCCTCATACCAGTAATCCACTAAGTGTTATGTGTGATGTCCATTCCGACTGAATAGATTTGGAACTCTACATTGTAACTTCCTGTTTCCAAGAGATTGTTTTATTTAATTGAAAGGCCATAATTCTTGGCATATTGTTGTTTGCATAGGATGTGTGTATGTTTGTTTCCATTGTGTACACTAATTTGAGCCGACTACAGTTGCGCATGTATCATCCACAATAAAGGAAAGTGTTAAATTTTCAGAATTTACTTCAATCTGATCTAGGATCTTAACTGAGAGAACAACATGTACAACAAATATACAGCATATCAATCATGGACACAATAATGCAAGCACACAAGAGACACAGAGTTTACTTGGGGAAAACCATAAAGGTGAAAAACCCCAATAACTTCCTCAGAGATAGATAGAGCAATGATACAACCAGAATACTGTTAAATTTTCAGAATTTACTTCAATCTGATCTAGGATCTTAACTGAGAGAACAACATGTACAGCATATCAATCATGGAGACAATAATGCAAGCACACAAGAGACACAAATATTTACTTGGTGAAAACCATAAAGGTGAAAAACCCCAATAACTTCCTCAGAGATAGATAGAGCAATGATACAACCAACCATGAGAGATAGACACAACCTAGCAGCAGATCCTTCTCCTCCATAAGTGCGCCACTCCTCCTTGAGTGCATGAGTGAGAAGTGAGTGAGTAAATAGAGTGCCTCCCGCACTCTATTTATACTTGACTTGACTTGCCTTTTTACCTAACTCATGTAGGCTCGAACTTAACCACATAACATAATGCTGACTGGGCCGACCCCCAATAGGGTGGTCTAATAACCCTTAGACCCACATGGCCGACCCCCAATAGGGTGGTCTAATAACCCTTTGACCCACATGACTTATACAGGGATGACCCCAACAAGGTGGTCTAATAACCCATCAAGTATAAGTTACGACACTTACAATATAAATGACGACACTTCCTTATAGAGGAATAATACCATCTCTATAGGAATACAATGTACATATATGTGAAATACATTCCGAAGTTACATATACATCAACACTCCCTCTTAACTAGGAAGGTATTTCTCAGCACAGTTCTTCTAGCACAAGTCATCTTCTCTGGATCATCATCACTGGATAATCGTCATCGAGTCATCATCATCGTCACTACTCTTGCTATCTCAATCAATCTTTGAATCTACTCGTCATAGGAAGTTCTATAGAGCCAGTCCTTTTTCATATTGGATGTAGGCCCACCACCTACAGGTCTTCATCATCACTGGCCATACTGTGGAATCCTCAGGACTTATTACGTGCGTCACAAAACCTCGAAAGAGCATCCCAGGATGTTATAGGTACACAACTCCAACCTGTAGGATCTCCCAAGGCGCTATTACAAGTGACCCCACCACAAAACCTTGAAAGAGCATCCCAGGATGTTACGGGTACACAACACCGACCTATAGGATCTCCCAGGGCGCTATTATATGTGGTCATGGAAAAACCTCGCAAGAGCATCCTAGGACTGATTATGGGCACACAGCCCAACCTATCGGATCTCCCAGGGTGCTATTACATGTCATAGGACAAAACCTCGCAAGAGCATCTGCCAGATATCCCAGGGCACTATTACATGCCATAGGCAAAACCTCGAAAGACTATCTGCAGATCTCCCAGGGCACCGAATTACATGTCCTCCCAGAGCAAAACCTCGAAAGATCATTTTCCAGATGTCCTAGGGCACCGATATTACATGCCATAGGCAAAACCTCGAAAGACCATCTGCAAATCTCCCAGGGCACCGGATTACATGCTCATCTGCACAACCTGATCCATGGCCATAGAGTATCATCCTGATACTCACCATACATCATCCTGATGCATCCATGATCATCCTGATCATCATCACTGCAACGTCCTGTTGCATGTCATCTGAAGCAACATCCTGAAGCTCGTCATCTATGATCATCCTGATCATCACTGCAACATCCTGCTGCATGTCATCTGGAGCAACATCCTGAAGCTCGTCATCTATGATCATCCTGATCATCACTGCATCATCCTGCTGCATGTCATCTGGAGCAACATCCTGAAGCTCGTCATCTATGATCATCCTGATCATCACTGCAACATCCTGCTGCATGTCATCATACCTGATCCACCTGATCATCAATGCATCTACCTGATGCATACCAAGTATCTACCTGATACATATCATCATACATGATCCTCCTGATCATCAAAGTATCCACCTGATACAAATACAAATACATGATACATATCACCATACATGATCCACCTGATCATACAATGTATCCACCTGATACATATACAGATACATGGTCCAAGCATCCAACATGATGCATATACAAAATACATACACATGATCCAACTGATCATATCCAGCATCAACATGATGCGTACATACATACATAAAAATGATCTAACTGATCATATCTAGCATCCAACATGATGCGAACATACATACATAAAAATGATCCAACTGATCATATCCAAGCAGAAACCAGAACATCATCCTGATGCTCATCATCCAGCGCTTACATCCACAGCCATGTGAAGGATCCTCCTTCCAACATGCTTGGAATGGCTTCAGCAAATGTGTCCATCACTTCTTCCTCGAAGTGTCCTCAATCTGAAGAATGCCAAGCCTCTCTCTGAAGTACTCGAACTTCACCCTGGCTAGTGGCTTCATCAGCACATCTGCAATCTGCTCATCTGTCGCAACATATAGGAGCTTCACAGCTCCTCTCTGCACCATATCCCTGATATAGTGATATTTGATCTCTATGTGTTTCGACCTGTCATGAAACACTGGGTTCTCGGACAGCTTCACACAACTCTGGTTATCACAGAAGATACTAGTAGCCTCCAACGGGAGATCAAATAACTCAGACAGTAGCTTCCGTAGCCATACTGCCTCACAACTAGCTGAGCAGGCTGCAACATACTCTGCCTCAGCTGTACTCAGTGCTACGCAGGATTGCTTCCTGCTAAACCAAGAGATCACACCTGATCCCATACTAAAGCAACACCCAGATGTGCTCTTCCTATCTGCAGCACTGCCAGCCCAATCTGAATCAACATAACCCTACAGGTTAAACTTTTGATTCGCCTCATACCTGAGCCCATAATCCACTGTACCCTTCAGGTACCTCAGAACATGCTTTACAACAACCAGGTGAACACTCCTCGGATCCGTCAGGAACTAGCCCAATGTGTTCACAGCAAAGCAAATGTCTGGTCTCGTGTTCGTCAGGTACATCAAGGACCCAATCATCTGACGATACATAGAGACATCAATCGGCTCAGATGAAGCATCACATAGAAGCTTCAGATTTGATGCCATAGGTGTGGCCATGGCCTTGCAATCCATCATCCCGAACCTCTTAGGGATCTCTACTGCATACTTCCCTTGTCCAAGGAAGATTCCATCTGCACTCTGCCACACCTCCGTGCCAAAAACAAATAGTGCATCATCCCCAAGTTCTTCATCTCGAACTCGGTAATAAGCTTTCGCTGCGTGTCGGCAATCAATCTATTTTCACCTGTAACAAATAGGTTATCTGCATACAAAAGTAGTATCACTAGATTTCCTTCCTCAACCTTGTAGTAAGGGTTGGAATCTGCTTTACTCTTGGTAAACCCCAAACTGGATAGAAAGTTGTCTATCCTACCATACCAAGTTCTGCACACATAAATGACTACACCATGCTGTCTTGAAATCCATCTGGTGCATCTTCTATTTCATCTCAATGCTGCCATCTGCAACATGCTTGATCTGATAGTTCCTTTTTGGAAGTCATAACAAACTTCCCTTCACGTCTTGGGGACTACATCCCAAACATCATTCTTCATGATCGACGGATCATGGCATTCCATTTCTTTATCCCAGATCCTGGGAACTTAAATATCTTCAATAGATATCTTTGTTGCTGGAACAAATGTTGTAGTCCTTTTTGTAGGTGAAGATATACGGTCTTTCCTACAAAACAAGTTAAATTGCTATGATTAGAAACATCTCATAATTTTCAGAACAAATTCTTACACATAAAGAAATATGTCATACAGTCATGCAATTATCTTAGCCAATGCTTCAATACAACATTTATCCATTTTCCGTAACTTTCTAGATGCCTTCCAATCTCTACCAGAACATTGTTAAGAGTGTGCACAACTCCCAACATGTCAGCAAAGAGGTTTCATTCTAGATAAGTAGCAATGGAATGTTGTACAGTTCCATAGGCCACTTACCCATGCATATTAGGAGTATACCGTTCATCAATGCAATTATTCTAATATGCATAATACACAACCTAATTCTAGGAACATCAGTATATACATTATTGAAGAGTATTATTTAAGAAATGACAATTCAAATACTTATCTTTGTTTGTTCGTTGGGTGGACTCCCTCTGAGTCTTCGCTTCCTTGCAGGAGCTACTGGAGTCCTAATCTGAAGTAGCTTCTTCTACACCTTTTGATGTGGAATGTAGAGAGATGGTCAGCTGCCTCTGAATATTTTCATCCTTGAATAAACCACTGGAGTGTACTCCCTCTTGATCTTTGCTTCCTGGATTACCTGTTCTTGAACTCATATTCATCCTTGGTCCCTATGCATGCTTATTAGTATCATGATTGTGTTATCCTTGTGATCTCATATAAAATCATACATTCATTAGTATACTATTAAAACACAATAATCTCAAGCATGTATAGTCAACGATCATTTCAAACAGAAAATAATAAGCATTAGCATTCAAGGTTTATGTAGGATTCTTATGGTTAGTCAAATCATAAGAAACATAACATGTCTAAACCTGTAATTACTCAAACCTATCACTCTTCAGGTTAGTTGAATCATCCAATCAAGATAAGAGATATAATATGCATAAAACCTGTGATTATTCAAACCTATACCTCATGATTCTTCCGGTTAGTCATATCATCAATTATGGTAAGAAATATAATATGCATATAGCCATGACTTATTCAAACCTACGACTTCATGAATAATCATTATCAAACAACACAACAATATAAGATCTTAACACAAGGTAGGATTCTATCTTCATATAGGAAAAACATACCTGGATTAGCATGCTAGCTATTTATGTCCTAACATACTCACATGATGTCTTCTTGTTCTTCTTCAATAACTTGTGCTAGTAACCTGTATATCTCATAGGTTAACTATTACAAAACCAAGTTATACATACCTCGTAAATGGATCTTCTATGAGATCCATGACAATGGATGAATCTTTGTCCTCATGTTATCATGATCATATGTTCTTGGACCAGAACATGATTTGTCTTTCTTGGTGTACCTTTCATGTTAGTAGACAACATAAAACTCATACAACACCATAATGCATTAGTACAATCATAAGTGTCAACACCCTAACCAATGAATATCTTCTATCATGCATTCATAATTTTGTTAAGGTGATACGACAAATCTAAAATCAAAATTGTACTAACCGTAATAACATGAAGACAAACATACCATAAACTTGATCATGGAAAAATATCGAAACATACCTCGATGAGTCATACCTGTCGAGATCGCTTGTAATCTTCTTATGTAAGGCCTTAGCCTCATCTCCCTCTGAAACAGGAACTTCTTCACTTATGCAGGTGACCAATCCATCTTCTTCTAGGATTAACCCAATCCACTTGATTTGCAAGAACTGGACCTGGAGCTGGATATGGGTTTGTCAGAGAAACCCCAAAAATTCAGACTTTGAATTTCAAACTTCCGAAAGGATAGGAATATGCGCCTTGATAGGCTGATCAAACCGGTATATTCAGAATTTGAAAACTGGAGAGTTTCACTCCTCAAATTTGCCTTTGAAACTTCCGGATTCACTGGATGTGACCCTGAACTGGGGTTTGATGAATCCCACTCTTCTGCTCAATCAAAAGGTTTGATCGAAATCTCTAAGCTTCTATTTTTCTGAGGAGCTTCCAGCCGTGGTCATAGATTTCAAAAATTCTCATTTTTACAGAAGCCCTAATTTTCCACTTTTCTGATCAAAGTCCCAAACTAGGGTCTGATCAAGCCCGGCCTTCTGCCCAACCAAAAATTCTGATTTTGGTCTCTAAATTTTTATTTTGATGAGTAGCATTCAGCCATGGTCACAATTACAAAAATTCCAACTTTCTTCAAAGCCTTAAATTCCGAAAGCCATGAATGAAGGTACTCAAAAATAATTCTGTTTTGACAGAAATATGTACCTGATTGTTTCTGGTGTAACTCTTAACTTTTCTATCCACAGGGTCTGCAAAATTTTCCTGAGATAGCCTGACCTTTTATCTTTCCATCCTGATAGGTCTGACCTCAATTGGATTCTCTGAGAGAGAGTTATGCCAAACGTCACAACGTGACCTTTTTTGGGATAATACAGGAGAGTGAACTTGTACGTCATGCCATGTGTCATTGTTTCAACTTCGGCCTCTGAAAACTTTTCCTGAGATAGCTCGGCCTATTATATTTCCATCCTGATAGGTCTGACCTCAATTGGACTCTCTGATAGAGAGTTATGTCAATTGTCGCAACATGACCTGTTTATGGGATAATACAGGAGAGCGAACGTGTACGGAGTGCCACGTGTCACTGGTTCAACTTCGGCCTCTGAAAAATTTTCCTGAGATAGTACAGTCTGTGTAATACCTGTCACTTTTTACAAAATTTCATTTGGAGCTTCCTAGCCCAGGTTATGACCTTTTTCCCAAGGTCACCTGATTTTGACTCAAATCTGGAAGAGGCAGAAACCCTATATTGCACAGATCATAAATCACAAAGTACAACAAATTATAGGTTGTCCTTTGGACACAAGGTACCTATAGATTTAATATTCGTCCTATAACAATTTCAGATCCGAAACCTTTTCCAAAACGGAGTTATAGCGAAAGTTCTACGATGACTGGTTTTTGCTATATCAAGCCCTAGCATCGTAAGTGCAACAAGTGTCATACATGCCATATCATGCCTTCTTTCAGGCTAGCTCTGATACCATGTTAAATTTTCAGAATTTACTTCAATATGATCTAGGATCTTAACTGAGAGAACAACATGTACAGCATATCAATCATGGAGACAATAATGCAAGCACATAAGAGACACAAAGATTTACTTGGGGAAAACCATAAAGGTGAAAAACCCCAATAACTTCCTCAGAGATAGATAGAGCAATGATACAACCAACCATGAGATATAGACACAACCTAGCAGCAGATCCTCCTCCTCCATAAGTGCGCCACTCCTCCTTGAGTGCATGAGTGAGAAGTGAGTGAGTAAATAGAGTGCCTCCCGCACTCTATTTATACTTGACTTGACTTGCCTTTTTACCTAACTCATGTAGGCTCGAACTTAACCACATAACATAATGCTGACTGGGCCGACCCCCAATAGGGTGGTCTAATAACCCTTTGACCCACATGACTTATACAGGGCCGACCCCAACAAGGTGGTCTAATAACCCATCAAGTATAAGTTACGACACTTACAATATAAATGACGACACTTCCTTATAGAGGAATAATACCATCTCTATAGGAATACAATGTACATATATGTGAAATACATTCCGAAGTTACATATACATCAACAAATACAAGAGATACTCTTCTCCTAGTAGCAAAGCCTCCTCCTCTACAAGTGCGCCACTCTCCAAAGTGTGAGTGAGAGAATAGAATGTGTAAAATGAGAGAGACACACTCTCTATTTATACACTAACTTGACTTGACCTTTACTCAACTAGGTCGGCCTCAACTTAACCACTTAACATAATGTTTACTGGGCCGACCCCCACTAGGGTGGTTTAATAACCCTTTGAACCACATGGCCGACCCCCCAATAGGGTGGTCTAATAACCCTTTGACCCACATGACTTATACAGGGCCGACCCCGACAAGGTGGTCTAATAACCCATCTAGTATAAGTTACGACACTTATAATATAAATGACGACACTTCCGTATAGAGGAATAATAACATCTCTATAGGAATACAACATACATATATGTGAAATACATTCTGAAGTTACATATACATCAACACTACCTCTTAACTAGGAAGGTATTTCTCGACACGGGTCTTCTAGCACAAGTCATCTTCTTTGGATCATCGTCACTGGATAATCGTCATCGAGTCATCATCATCGTCACTGCTGCTACTATCTCAATCAATATATGAATCTACTCGTCATAGGAAGTTCTACAAATCCAATCCTTTTTCATATTGGGTGTAGGCCTGTTGGCTCGGTTTTGCAACCAAGCTTAGTGCTATGGGCACCTACTAACTAGTAGTAGCAGTTTCAATAGAAATAAAAACAATAAACTAAATAAACAATACTTTTCATGGATCTAAACAAGAATCTAAGCAAATAATGTAAATATTTCAAAATCAAGAACAAGAAACATAATAAATAATTTTTTGTATTGAAAAGTGGGGGGCAAGCAAGTGCTTGCGATATTACCTTCAATGGTGAAGGTTGATGTTGAGCAACTCCCAAGATGAGTAGCTCCAAACTCTAATAGGTCTCTTTCTCCAAGGTTGCTTCAATGGCTAAAAGTGCTCAGGGGAGATTTCAGCAGCATAAGGATGAGATAATGGAAGGATGTGAAATGAGGAGCCCCTACCACCTTTTTATAGGTTTTGGTGGTGGGAGATACCATTTGTGGTTTTGTGGAAACCAATGGTATTGACCAACATGGTTTAGGTAATTTTCCCTCCTTTTTCCTTTTTTGAATAAAAATAATATTTTAATTCCCTTTTTAATATTTTTGGGAATTTGAACCCTTTTTGAGGGTTTTTTATGATTTTCTTGGAAAAATAATCTTTTTTAATGGAAAAAGGGGTGTACTAAGGTCTTTTGGTGACCTTATGTTGGTTTCAGAGGCTCAGATGGTGGAAAAGTGGACAAATGGGTCATGTGAGTAAGGGAATGAGCTAGTGAGCACTTTTTAGGTGTTAACAGATTGCCCCCTGATGTGTGAGGGTAGGAGCTCATCGTATGGCCGATAGACATCATAGTTCTTTTGTCCTTTTTCTGGGTTTTAGGGGAGAGAAGAGACCGTTTGGAGACTGGAGCCACGGCCCTTGGAAGCTGCAAAAACAAAAAATATTACATGGCCTCAATATGAATGAGGTATAATCTCTGACAAAGGACGAGGCGGGCATTCCCATGCTCGTATCAAGGCATATACAAAACAATTAGTCCCAAGAAGGGGGATCTAATACGTGAAGAAATATACTGGTACATCATAATGGTCCAGAGGGGACATGATTGTGGGATATACTCATGATCATGAATGATCTCAATAACTGATACACTGGAATAACTGTTGAACTGCTCAAACTGAAGGTGTTCAACATCTGTATGGACTCAATGACTGTGAGCCATCTCTGGGAAGTATTTGTATCTGTATACTCGAGGGAGTATAAAACTGGGGTATATCTGAATACTGTCGCCATACGCAACCCGGATATCTATAGAAAAAATGTAACTGGTTGTATCCATAGGTAGACTCTCAAATGTGGAGGAGTCAGGTGGTATCCGGGGTCTTCGACTAACAGCTGAACGGACCAATACCCTGTGCGAGTCTCAACGATGCGATCAAGGTGTTGAAGTCGAGCATGTGAGAAACAACCATTTGGAGAGGCACTGAGGATTCCTCTCGAAATGATTCGTAGGTACTCATCATAAATGGTAATGAGTCCAAGACACAGGGGCCTCTAGGTCTATCCTCTGGAATAAATGTGGTTGTCGTCGACAGAGGGAGACTAGCAACTAACAAGGCAATTATGTATCCTTGCTAGGAGCGCGAGGTGTAAACTGAAGTGATGTAGTACTGCTGGTAGGACTGACATACTTGTGGGGAAGGGAAATAACTGGGTCAAAAAATGGGTAGACTCAAACTTCCTTTGTTCAGAGCATGATGACATGGTTGACCTGGCAGCGTAGGGAACTGACTTGTAGGTGCAGGGATCATAGCTTTGACTGAATGGTATATATTGACTCTGGGGGGGGAGGACAAGCTGATGGTAGCTGTCGAGGGAGTTTCAGGGTGACATACTGCAGAATACTCTGAACAAAGGCGACCAAAAGGGGAAGCTGCTAGCGAGTAGATATGATCTGTCGTGGCGCCAAGAGGCACCCTTCTTCCTTCTTCATAGTTTTAATGAGCTTCAAGAAGGGATAAAAGTGTGCTCTGAAATGGTACGGTCCTGTGGATTTTGTGAGCCCAGGACGGCGCATGCTCATGGTTGCTTTCATGTTTAGAGAGTCTGAAAACAGTAAGTGGACTCTGTTGGTGTTTCTTTTTCGTAAGTTTAGTCTCCGAGGCCCGAAAAAGTATAAAATGATGCGAATGGAGAACTCTTCTAGCCGATGTGACTAGAGTATACCTTTTTCGTAATTAGTCTACAAGGTCCGGAAAAGGGGTAAACTTATACCAGGTAGACGCCCTTTCAGATACGTTTATCGAGCATGAAAGGAAGCAAGATTGCTCGGCGATCTTTTCATTGTTTTAGGAGTCAGAAAAGAGCTTAACAGAAACTCCCTAAGTGCCTTTTTCGTAAAAGGGGTTGCTCGGCCCGAAAAAGGGGTAAAATCATACCGAACAAAAATGGATTGACGAGGACGAGAAAAGGTCTCAAGCATCGTCATCTGTGCGGAAAACTGGATCCGGCGACATAAGATACATCGAAAACGGAGAACGGCCGATGTGGCACGCAAACCGAGGCGACGAGGGGGCGTGGAAAAAATGCCCGGAAAATCTAAAGGTGAGAGCGAGAAATGGTCTCTAGCATCATCAAGGGCGCGGAAAACTGAATCCGGCGATATAAGACACATCGAAAACGGAGAACGGCCGATGTGGCACGCAAACCGAGGCGACGAGGGGGCGTGGGAAAAAATGCTTGGAAAATCTAAAGGTGAGAGCGAGAAATGGTCTCTAGCATCATCAAGGGCGCGGAAAACTGAATCCGGCGATATAAGACACATCGAAAACGGAGAACGGCCGATGTGGCACGCAAACCGAGGCGACGAGGGGGCGTGGGAAAAAATGCCCGGAAAATCTAAAGGTGAGAGCGAGAAATGGTCTCAAGCATCATCACGAGCGCGGAAAACTGAATCCGGCCATATAAGGCACCTCGAAAACGGAGTACGGCCGATGTGGCACGCAAACCGAGGCCACGAGAGGGGCTAAAAAATGGTCAAAAATGGACCCCGGGAAAAACGGGAAACGGAAGGAACCTCTATGAAGTTCTCGCTGTGCTGATCCCAACGGTACCAACGGTTTGAGAAATGGACTTCGTATGACACCGCAATGGTTGTTTGAAATTTGTGGAATTTCTATAAATAGGACGTGGGGCCCAATATGACTTGTCATTGTCACGTGCGAGTTTGATAGAGCAGTCAGAGCTATTTCTCGATTTCCGGGAGATTTCACCGTTGGTTTTCGATTTAGCGAGTTGCAGGTAACTCTATTCGCCTTAACCTAGTCAATTATGTCTTTTTTAGTTGGCGGTGGGCCCCCGAAAGCCGCGAAACTCCACGTTGACTCTCCAACGCTGAACCGCGCGGGTTTCGGGGCGGAACCCGCGATGAACCGCGCGGGTTTTAGACTCACAGTCGCGATGTTCATCGCGACTGTGAGGTCGGAACCCGCGATGTTCATCGCGTGTTCATGGGTGACAGTCGCGATGTTCATCGCGACTGTCTGGACGAAACTCGCGATGTTCATCGCGGGTTTTTTCATGGAACCCGCGATGGTCATCGCGGCTTTTGTGGAAAAGCCGCGATGGTCATCGCGGCTTTTTGTGAAAAAGCCGCGATGAGATTTTTTTTTTTTTTTTTTTTTTTTTTAAATTTTTTTATGCTGGGGCTAAAATTTTCTGTGTTTTCTTGGCAGGATGTTGCGGAGGGCTCAGTCCGTATGGCGGGAGAGAGATATTGATGCCGAGATTGTGGCGAGGATCGAGGATGATGGGGGGGTGAGACAGACCTTAGCCATGAGCGGACTCTTGAAGTTCGCTCAGATACCTTATATCCGTTCAGTGAGGAGACTCCTGAACAAGCTCGTTCAGTGGTGGGTGCCGTAGAGGGTGCCTTTATTATTGGTGGTGAGAGGTTGGAGATTATTCTCACTGATGTATATTTTTTGACCGGTTTGCCTCGCTTGGGTGAGGTGGGTGATATCTCTCCGAGGTTGCCTCCAGGCGTGGATATGGAGGACCTCTTACAGACCTTTTGTGGGGATGACGCTGTTTTGGTAAACAGCTCTATCAGTCTGAAGTTCCTACGTGAGTGGGATATGCGGGCCGTTGGTGCCTGCGTTCTGAGGGTTTTGGGTGCTGCTGCACCACATCGTATGTCTGGGGGGCAGACGGTGATGGTGGACTCCGTTCTACGGGGTACTTACTATGCTTGGGCTCAGATGTTCTTGGCCGGTGTCCGGAGAGATCTGGACAAGGCTGTGAGAGAGGGAGGTGAGTTCTGTTACGCCTCATTTTTATGTTGTTTTTTCTTTGAGCGGGTGCCGACCCTACGGCCACACGTACCGGTTCGTGCTGGTCTACCTAGCGAGCCTCGTATGATGAGGTGGGGGCAGATGATGCCTCGTGCTGGCGGTGGTATCCGTGGCTTCTTTACAGAGGATTTTTTCCAGCAGTGGGAGCAGATGCCACTGGTGATCGAGGACTATCCATACGCTGGTATGGACTACCGGGGAGACCCAGAGATGCCACGTGCCCCAGGACAGGCCTGGAGCTTAGATGGTATGTTTTTGTGTCTTATGTGATGTTTATACCATATGTATTATGATTGATCATGATGATGTCTGTTGTATAGTATCTGATGGTTCTACTTGCTTTGTGCAGATATTGGTCCGGTACCACCACCTGATTATGTGGCTCGGCAGGGGCGGGCGATGGTGGTTGCTCGTCCCCCAGTACCTGTACGTCCTCCTCGTGGTGGAGGATATGGAGCCCGTGGGCGAGGGGTTGGCCCTCAGGACGATGCTATAGATGGTGTTCGACGGACTTTAGCCCGGATCGTAGCTAGACTTCCGGAGGATGGCTGGAGGGACCTTGATCGGGAGATTTTGCAGGGATGTCTCGGTGCACCGCCTGAGTGGCAGTCACTGTTGTTGAGGGCAGCGGTGCTTGCTGCGAGACACGGGGGTGGTGGAGGAGATGCTCCGGCAGAGCCGGCACCGGGGAGGATACGTCTGAGGGACGACCCAGCAGGGCCAGCCGAGCGGCGAGTTCGGGGTCGTCTTGACCCGGCTGGTCCAGCGGAGGAGGAGCCGGAGGAGGAGCCTGAGGATCCGGAGGATCCTGATGTTTAGACGTCATTGTACTTGCCCCCAAATGCTCATGAGCATATGGGGAAGCATTTTTTGTATGACAGATGTATTTTGTGTATATCGAGTGCTGAGGGCACTTATGACATGTGGACTATTTGGTTCGTATATATATGTGGATATATATTTTGGATATTTTGTTGTGTATGCACGTGGATGCACTTTGTCATTTGTATATGCCCATGGAGGCACATGTTATGCACGTGGATGCAGTGTGTTTGTAGATTTATATATGCCCGTGGAGGCACATGCTATGCACATGGATGCATCATTTTGGTTTGTTTGTTTTTATGCCCGTGGAGGCACATGTTATGCACGTGGATGCAATATTGGTTTTTTGTATATGCCCGTGGAGGCACATGTTTTGCACCTGGATGCATGTTTGTTTATGGATATGACATGATGTGATTGGTGTGCCAGTCGAGGACACTGTTGGCCATATTATCTGCTACACTATTGAGATGTCTTGGGACATGTGTGAATGTAATGGATTCAAACTGTCTAACCATTTGTTTAGTGCGCAGGAATTTTCTGAACAGACAGGGATTGCGTACCTGGTAATCATTGTTGAGCTGGGAAACTAGGAGCTGTGAGTCCAAGAAAACGTTGAGGTGACGTATGCTCATTTGGAGAGCAGCGGCCAGGAGACCGGTCACGGCATCGTACTCAGCTTGATTATTGGTGGCGGCACCTAAACATACTCCATCAATGTGAATTAACTCGTGTGAAGGGGAGTATATTACCCAAGCTGCGGAGGCGAGATTGGGAGACCAACGGCTTGCACCATCAGCGAAACCGATATGGCAGAGTGGAAGAGGCTCCATCTGTGGTCATGCAGGGAAAACAAATATTTAGTTTTTTTTTTTTGAAATTTTTTTTGTGAACGAAAAACGTATGCCTATACTAAAAAATGGACAATGGTGTCCATGAGATTTTCTATGGGTAAAATCTTTTAAGGTACAACCCGTTGCGTGGGTTGCGTAAGGTGTTGCCTTCTGAATCGGTCAGAATGTATGCCCCCTGCCCGAGGCAGGTGTGTATGATGTAGGGGCCTTGCCACATAGACACGAACTTCCCCTTTCCGGTTTTATCATGAGCTTGATCGTAAGCGAGGACAAGGTCTCCCTCCGAAAAGGTTCTTGGGTGGACGCGTTTGTCGTAACTTAGTTTCGATCTTTGTTTAGCGGCTTCCATGTTTTGAATGGCTGTGCGCCGATCTTCATCGGCCTGCTCTAGGAGCAGTAAACGTTGCTCGATCGGGGAAGTATCCGGTAGGAGCTCAACGGCGATGTGTAAAGCTGGGATCTGGCACTCAATAGGGAGGACAGATTCTACACCGTGAACTAAATGGAAAGGGGTAAAACCGGTGGCGGTTTTGGTTGATGTGCGGTAAGCCCAGAGTGCTGGGAAAAGCATGTGATGCCAATTGGACTTGTGCTTGTCTACAGTGCGTTGGAGAATGGTCTTCAAGATTTTATTGATCGCTTCGACTTGGCCGTTTCCTTGGGGGTAGTAAGCGGAAGAGAAATGGTGTTCGAATTTCAACATGGTTGATAATTCTTTCCAGACGGCATCTTCGAAGTGAGAGCCGTGGTCAGAGACTAGCTGTTGTGGTACTCCGAAACGAGCGATGACGTGGTTGAAGAAAAACCGCGTCGTGGTGTCGGCTTTGCAGTTATAGGTCGGCATGGCTTCTGCCCACTTGGTGAAATAATCTACGGCCACAATGATGTGTTTGTGACCGCCGGCTGACGGGGGGTTGCAGTCGAGGAAGTCTATGGCCCATTTGCAGAATGGTCCAACAGTGATGACTGGATGAAGGGGGGCAGGGGGGGTTCTTGCTTTGGGGGCAAAGAGCTGGCAGTTCTGGCAATGCTTGACTGCGGTGATGCAATCAGTAAACAACGATGGCCAAAAATAACCTGCCCGAATGATTTTCTGGGCGGTAGCCATGCCGGAGAAATGGCCTCCACAGGCACCGCTATGACAATCATTGAGGACTTGTTCTGCCTCACTATGGGATAGGCAGCGGCGTAAGATAGTATCAACGCCGCGTCGGTAAAGTACATCTCCAATAAGTAGGTATCGGGGTGCGTGGTGTCGTATGCGACGGCGTCCATCACGATCGATGTGTGGTCGGAATTTTTGTGTACGGAGGTAAGTCAAAATGTCTCCGTACCAAGGGTCGTCCGACGAAATGACGAAGATCTGCTCGTCAATCAGGTCCGTATGGATAACGGGTGATGTCGAAGAGGACGGGAGATCTGTAATTAAGTGAGCAAGCGCGAGGGCTTTGGTGCTTTTGGGAGTCTTGAAAGTAAGGTCATATTCCTGGAGGATAATGACCCATTTAGCGATACGACCCTGAAGGAGTCTCCTGGTGAGGAGGTAGACCATGGGGTTGGAGTCGGCCACGACCGTGGTATGACTAAGCAAAATGTAGTGTCGTAGTTTTTGTACGGAAAAGACTACAGCTAGGGCTAATCTTTCCTCATATGGGTAACGTAGAGGTGGGCCAGACAAGGTCTGGCTGACGTAATAAATTACATGCTCTTTGTGGGCAGCATCTTCTTGGACCAAAACTCCGGATACGGCATGTTCGGATGCCGAGACGTAAAGGGTGAAGTCTTGGGAGAAATCCGGTGGGGATATCAAGGGGGCTTGTGTGAGAGCCTTCTTGAGGGCTTCGAATGCCGTGTCCGCTTGTTCGTCCCAAACAAAGGGTATGTGGGTACGAAGTAAGCGTAAGAATCCATGGACTTTGGTGGCGTAATCAGGAACAAAGCGCCTAAGAAAATTGGACCGCCCTTGCAAGCTCTGAAGCTGTCGAAGCGTGCGAGGAGGGGGGAGTTCTAAGATGGCTTTGACCTTCAGGGGGTCGACAGTGATCCCATCTTGGGAAACAATGAAACCCAACAACCGGCCTGCCGGGACGCAAAAGACACACTTGTGTGGGTTCAAGCGGATTTTATATTTACGACAACGCAGGAAAACTTGCTGGAGGTCGGTAAGGTGGTCTGATCGTTTTCGGGAACGCGCTGTGAGGTCGTCAAGATAGACCCGCAGGATATGGACCAAGTCGTGAAAGCAGTAGGTCATGGCTCGCTGGAAAGTGGCACCAGCATTTTTAAGGCCAAAGGGCATGACTCGATAGGCAAAGGTGCCCCATGGGGTGGTAAAGGCAGTCTTGTACTGATCCTCCTTGCGGATGTGAATCTGGTTGTATCCGGAAAACCCGTCCATGAAGGATAGGACCTCATGGCCCGCACACTCATCAATGAGTTGGTCAATGAATGGCGTGGGGAAATTGTCTTTTGGACAAGCGTGGTTTAGGTCGCGGAAATCAGTGCATACTCTAAGGGTGCCTTGCTTTTTGTTGACAGGGACGGGGTTCGACACCCATGTGGTGTATGGAATAGGGTAGATGAAACCTGCTGTTCGAAGTTTCTCGACTTCAGCCTTGACAGCGGGGAGCTTGGCAGGGTGAATAGGTCGCTGTTTCTGACGAACAGGGGGTACTTCCGGCCATGTATCGATATGGTGTTCAATGATGGCGGGGTCGAGACCAGGAATCTCGGTATAGGACCAGGCGAAGACGTCTCGGAACTCTTGAAAGAGTTTTTTGTATGCCTGGGTTTCTGCTTGAGTGCAAGATGCGCCCAGCGAGATGAGCTCAGGTTTCCCTAGTGTTATGGAAATGTCTATCTGTATGGTGGGGGAAATGTTGGACATGTTCCCTTCTTCAAAGGCATCCGGTGCTGGGATGGGGTCCTTTAACCAATCGACCTTAGCAGGTATGAAGTCTTTCGACTCGACTGATAGCTGGTTGGATGCGGTGGAGGTAGATGCTTCCGGGAGGAAGTACGAGCGATGATGCATATCATCCCAAGGGTAGTCGGGTGCAGTGAGTGTTTCCAGAATCTGCTCGTCAGTATTGAAGTAGTCAGACCATAAATCAAGGGGTTCTGGTTTGAAGGTTGTCGAAATCATATATATCGTATTGACTTCTTCTGACGAGGATGATGGTGGAGGGTGAATCTCCTCGATGAGGGGAGGAGATATCTCTAAATCGGCATTGTTTAACTCGTACAGCGCTGCTCTATAGTCTGGTAGATCAGGGCAATGGTGTGAGTAGTGGCCGTAGACACTGCATATAGCACAAGGATGGTTAGTGCGCAGTGATTTGTCGCGAGGCTGTAGAGGTGGCTCTAATTTGACTACCGGGATGCCGATGTCATCGTCCAACATATTCATATGTTCTTGGAGTGCCGGTAAATGTGGGCATTGATGAGTTGGATGGCCAATTTCATCGCATAATGAACATTTGGGGGGAGCTCGAAACACCGGTGGGGGTTTGGCTTCCTTAGGAGGTGGTATGGCAGTGTAGGGTTGTGGACCTCTGCCCCCAGTGGGCTTAGCAAGGAGAGGGGGATCCTTTGACGTCGACGCAATCGTGAGACCCGGAGGAGGTTTCATTGACGACGAAGGAATATTGAGGTTAGGAGGAGGTTTCGTTGCCGACGAAGGGATCGCGACGCCAGGAGGAGGTTGATTTGTGGTAACAATAGGTTGTACCGGTTGGAGGATGACGTCTGGTGTCGGTAATCGAACGGGAGGCGGAATATACCACACGGGTAATCCCAATGTTAGCCCGGGTAGGCTAAGGGTAGCCATAACCGGGGCGCTTACTACACCCGAAGGAGGAAATAGGAAGGGGATGGTGTGGATGGGTGTAACACCAATGTGACTGGGGATCAATGGTGGTTGACCGCCGGCTGTTTGCGTATTCTGCGAAACAGTACAGAGATTTGCGACCTGTGTCTCCGGTGTCGGTGGTGGGATGGCCTGGAATGTAGAGGTCATTGGTGTATCCGAATACAGTCCGGGTGCCACAGAAGACACAAAGGAGGTAACTGCACTAGAAGCGGGTTGTTCAATCATGGGGAGAACATTCTCCGGTGCTGCAGGGGCGTTGGGGTCATAGTAGGTGAGTTGGTCAATTTTGACCACGCGGCCCTCATGGGGGAACATCATGGTGCGGAAGACGGAGGAGGCGACCGCTTTCATGGCGTACATGTAACTGCGGCCAAGTAAAAGGTTATAGTCAAGCTGGGCGTTAATGACCTCTATGTCGATGAGCACAGTTTTCCCACCTAATTGGACAGGTACCTTGGGTAATAAACCTTGAGGTTGAGCTGACCGGCCGTCGTAGGCCCGCAATGCAGTGGTGGATTGCTGGAGAGCAGGGGAGCCCAACTTCTGCCAAACAAAAGTGGACATGACGCATGTGGATGCACCTTCGTCGATGATACATCGATGAATGACAAGATTCCGAATAGAAACGGAAACTTGGACTGCTATGGTAGAAGGCAGTCGTGGTTCAGATTGGTCTAAATCAAAGGTCATCAAGTTCGAATCATTTGGGTCAATCGCCCCAATGGCGGAAAGTAAAGTCTTGCGCTGAGTAGGACAGGTTTTTAAGACTTCTAACGCAGACATGGCTGCGGGAGATTGAGCTAAGTCATCTACGATGTTGTAATTGGACGCAGCTCGTGCATTGGGGTTGTTGTTGATTCGGCGAAGGGGGAAGCGAGGTGCTTTAGAAGCGCCATCAAGTGGAACCTGAGGTATACGCAATGTTTGATCAGTGGGATTAGCAGTGGTATCCTTTTCGGCGGGGGGGGCTTCAGAAGTCGGTCCGTATTGATTTCGATGGGTTTGGACATTGACGTCAGCGGTGGACATCATCAATAAGTGGTGGGTACCTGAATCAAACATGGGTTGATCAGGAGCTGTGTAAGTTATTTGTTGTGGTTGCACGTTGCCCTGTTGGGGGGCTAACGGCTGGGTGTTTACCACTCCTTGTGTTGGAAAGGGGTTTTGGAGAACCAGAGGTTGTTGTGGAGGTGGTGGGGGGTTGGGTGGTGGCTGAGGAGCCGCCTGCCCTTGACGATGGGCGTCATTTGTCCATAGTTGTCGAGCTCGCTCGAGATGTGGGCAAGCGTGGGTATAGTGGCCATAGACACCGCAAATGGAACAAGGATGGTTTGTCCGTAAATTAGCATTTTTAGGTTGCTTAGGTGGCCGATCAGGATTCTGATGAGCGGGCGCCGCGTTATTGTTTTGCGGGGGCTGGGTAGGCTGTGGAGCTTGGTTGCGGTTTTGATTGTTTCCACGGTTGCGTCCTCTTCCGCGGTTGGGTTGTCCACCCTGGTTGCGTTGGTTATTTTGATATTGGGGCTGCTGTTGTTGTGCGTACACATGCCCTTGAGCATTGGGGGGATTCTGAGGAGCCGTAGGTGCGGGAGCAGGTTGCGGTGGATAGTATGCAGGTGGAGCTGGAGGTGGTCCAGTTGCCTGTTGGGGTTGTTGGTACCCCTGCGCTGGTGGAGGTGTGAGGTTAGCCGGTGGAACCGGTTGTGGGTAATGCATGGGCTGTTGTGGAAACTGCATGGGGTTTTGTACCGTAGGTTGAGCATAGTATGTAGGAGGTACATATGCTGATGGCGCTTGGCCATAACAATGTTGTGGACAAGAGGGTCCATGAACATGATGGGTCTGGTTTGTTGGAGCATAAGAAGTTGTCGCTCCGGAACTGGATGTAGCCCTAGAAAGGTCTGGGGCGGGCATGGTGCTCACCATACTGAAAGGTTTTGCTTGCGGTGTAATTTGGCCAATAATGCCATCGGCGGCATGGGATGCCCCCGGTGTGTCACCGCGTGCAGAGTCACCTCGTGGGGCGTCAGGTATGATGGTGTATAGGTAACCTGACTGGGCATAGATAAGGTCAAACTGTTGGGCCTTAAGGATGGCCTCTTCTTCAGTCTGGGGTCTTTCAGAAGCTACATCCTTCGCAATGAGGGGAAGGAGGGATTTAAGGAACCAGTCTAAAAAGATTCGATCGTCTAATTTGATTTTGCATAGGCTTCGGCGCCGACGCCAATCATGAATATGGTCAGTGATGTGCGTGGCTGTGTTCTGTCTGCAAGACAGTAGGATCTCGACGCCCGCATCATAGCGGACCGGTAGCTGAAAGAACTGCAGGAAGGTCGAGGCAAGGGAGGTAAATGAGGAATGCGTCCCATGGGGTTGCTCGATATACCATTTGGCTGCAGAGCCAGTGAAGGTGCGCTGTAATAAACGGAGGCGGATAGAGTCGTCCACTATGGAGTTGGAGGAACACCATAAGTGGAAAGACATGATGTGGTTCTGGGGGTCTTCTCCGGCCTTTCCCTCAAACTTAGGGATGTCAGAGGGAAGCTTAGTGGGCATGTGGGGCCAAGCAGGGTCATGCCTGATGGGGTCATTCGTAAGCCTAGCTAAATCTGGCAAGTTGAGACTTGCCATGTATGGTAGACTAGCGGATGTGGTGATTGGAACCGGGATTGGCCTAGCCATTGTGGTATGGTGTAGGGGTCCAGTAGCTCCTATAGGTATGCTAGGTATGGCGGGTATGTGCCCTCCAACAGGTGTGGCCTGATATGGGTTAGTACTCCCAAGTGCAACTTGGGTTACACTTGGGTTAGGAATCGCACTAGGGATTCCTGGTATATTACTACCGAGTGCAACGTGGGTTACACTTGGGTTAGGAATCGCACTAGGGATTCCTGGGATAGCATTCCCAAGTGCAACGGGAGTGACACTTGGGTTAGGAATCGTACTGGGGATTCCTGGGATAGGGTTTGTGGAAACCGAAGGGGGTATGACCCCCATGTTGGGCATGCCCATGACAGGTGGTGGTCCTGTGTTAGGCATTCCTGAATGTGGAGTGGTACCCATATTGGGCATACCCAAGGGGGTGGGTGTTGTCATGGATGGTATCCCCGCAGAAAGGTCTGCGGATGTCTGACCTATGGTTAATGTAAATTGTGGATCTTCTGGTGTTCCAGACATAATTGTGGTAGGTGGTAACTCTGTGGGGTTTTCGGATTCTACCTCCAAATCAAAGGTGAAGTGGGGTATGTCAGAATCGGATGACCGTCTAGATGATCGACGATGTGTCGAATCAAGGGATAATGCTCTGCGTCCGTGACGTGGAGAGCCAAGTGGACTAAACTCTGGGAGTTCGCCCTGTAGACGACGAGAACGTCTATAATTCTCAATGGTGAGAATATGTTTTTTATGTAAAAATTTGTTTTAAGTATCAGGTGGTGATATATGTATGTAAAAGACTCAAAACCCTAATGCAACCAAGGGTGCAAAAAGGGGAGTGAAAAAAAGAAGGCTCACAGGCCAAAAAATCAATCCTCAAAAAATGCACTTATTCTAGCAGCTGTGCTACAATAAGTGGAGGAATGCAACAACCGGTCAGAATACCAATATGCAAGCGGCTCCTAGAAAAAATAAGTGTAACTAGACTCAAAAGGTGGTAAAGATCATGCAAACACCTAATCTAAAAGTATTGTGACTCAAACAGACGATATCCCCTGCAAGGTGATGAAATCCAAGTCAGACAATATGAATGTAGAGACAATGGCTAGATATCCCCCTACCGGGAGGGACACCGGGTAATCAATCCTAAAAAGACAGGCTACTAGGATACTCCGTTCATGACGCGTCGAGAAAAGGTAAATCTGCCGTTTGGTCCTTTGATCGCAATATCCCAATACAGGGATATCCCGAGAACTGCGAATGGTAGCCCTTCGGTTACTGAATGGGTTTCGGTATCCCACTCAGGCTTCCGGAACCATCCTCGCGACTTCAACCCTCCTAGGGGAGAGGCCTTCCCACAAACCGGTTGTGACCGCGCCAAAAAGTACTAAGAGATTTTAGCTCCCTAATTGGACAACTTCTATGTCTCAGATGTATGAACTGAGGGGTGTTATTGGAACACCTATCCCCCCAATACTACCTAGCTACAAGAATTCTTTTCGTGTTCCCCAAGTGGGGTTAAGAGTGTGTTCAAATTAGGGTAAGTTTTAAGTCTTAGTTCAATTAAGTGATCGTGTGAGTGCACGTGAGGTGTTATAAACTGAACTTGAAAAAATTAAATGCTTGAAGGGAAATTTTTCAAAAAATAAAGGACTTTTCGAAAAATAACGAGCAAATATTTAAGACTTTTTTCACTAAAAAGAAATTAATTTGTTTTTTCAAAAATAACTCAAAAAATAATGGATTTTTTGGATTTGTGAAAGCAAATAATAAACTTCTAAAAGAAATAAATGGATTTCTTCGTTTCAATAAAATTTGCTAAGGGCAAGATTCTAAAGAAGTAAACAAGAAAAAATTTGAATCTAGATAAAGAATGCAAAATGAATCTTTCTTTCACTTTCTTGAAATTTTTTTTAAAAAGATTTCTATGTATGCACTTTTAAATAGTAAATTTTTTTTCTAAATCTGGAAAATATGTAGAATTTGATACTGTAAAAAATGTGCTATGGGCAGAAAGTACAGTAAAAAATATTTTTCAAAATCGGGATGGCCGAATGAAAAAATTCAGCCGTGCGGGTTCTGGACGAACAGCCGCGATGGGCCGCGCGGGTTTTGGCCGAACAGTCGCGATGGACCGCGCGGGTTTTGGACGCACAGTCGCGATGGACCGCGCAGGTTTTGGGCGCACAGTCGCGATGGACCGCGCAGGTTTTGGGCGCACAGTCGCGATGGACAGCGCGGAAAAAGGCCGCGAAGCCGCGGTGTGCAGCGCGGAAAAACACAGAAAAGTCGCGATGGACCGCGCGACTGTCTGGAAAAAGGCCGCGATGGACCGCGCGGAAAAATGCAGAAAAGTCGCGATGGACCGCGCGACTGTCTGGCAAAAAGCCGCGAGGCGGAAGCCGTGCACGGAAAACGAGAAACGAACTCGAAAATTTAAAATTTAGGGCTGTTTTTTGGGGCCAAATCTCAGAACAGCAATGGATCTGCTGTCTAAGATGGCAGATCTATGGATCTAATGGTTAAAAACTCATAAAAACTAAGATTTAATGGCAAAGCTAGAGATCTAAAGTTCAAACCAAAGCGGAGTCGCCAAAAACTGTTGGCTCGGTTTTGCAACCAAGCTTAGTGCTATGGGCACCTACTAACTAGTAGTAGCAGTTTCAATAGAAATAAAAACAATAAACTAAATAAACAATACTTTTCATGGATCTAAACAAGAATCTAAGCAAATAATGTAAATATTTCAAAATCAAGAACAAGAAACATAATAAATAATTTTTTGTATTGAAAAGTGGGGGGCAAGCAAGTGCTTGCGATATTACCTTCAATGGTGAAGGTTGATGTTGAGCAACTCCCAAGATGAGTAGCTCCAAACTCCAATAGGTCTCTTTCTCCAAGGTTGCTTCAATGGCTAAAAGTGCTCAGGGGAGATTTTAGCAGCATAAGGATGAGATAATGGAAGGATGTGAAATGAGGAGCCCCTACCACCTTTTTATAGGTTTTGGTGGTGGGAGATACCATTTGTGGTTTTGTGGAAACCAATGGTATTGACCAACATGGTTTAGGTAATTTTCCCTCCTTTTTCCTTTTTTGAATAAAAATAATATTTTAATTCCCTTTTTAATATTTTTGGGAATTTGAACCCTTTTTGAGGGTTTTTTATGATTTTCTTGGAAAAATAATCTTTTTTAATGGAAAAAGGGGTGTACTAAGGTCTTTTGGTGACCTTATGTTGGTTTCAGAGGCTCAGATGGTGGAAAAGTGGACAAATGGGTCATGTGAGTAAGGGAATGAGCTAGTGAGCACTTTTTAGGTGTTAACAAGGCCCACCACCTGCAGGTCTTTGTCATCATTGGCCATATTGTGGAATCCTCAGGACTTATTACGTGCGTCACAAAACCTTGCAAGAGCATCCCAGGACTTATTACGGGCACACATCCCAACCTATCGGATCTCCCAAGGAGCTGTTACATGTGACCCTACCACAAAACCTCGAAAGAGAATCCCAGGACTGATTACGAGCACACAACTCAACCTATTGGATCTCCCAGGGCGCTATTATATGTGGTCACCACAAAACCTTGCAAGAGCATCCCAGGACTTATTATGAGAACACATCCCAACCTATTGGATCTCCTAGGGCGATATTACATGTGGTCATGGTAAAACCTTACAAGAGCATCCCAGGACTTATTACGAGCACACAGCTCAACCTATCGGATATCCCAAGGTGCTATTATATGCCATAGGACAAAACCTCGAAAGAGAATCTGCTAGATATCCCAGGGAGCTATTATATGCCAGTGGAAAAACCTTGGAACACTATCTGCAGATCTCCCAGGGCGCTATGATATGTCCTCCTAGAGCAAAACCTCGAAAGAGCATTTGCCATATATCCCAGGGCAAAATTATATGCCATAGGAAAAACCTTGCAAGACTATCTGCAAATATCCTAGGGCGCTATTATATGCTCATCTGCACAACCTGATCCACGGCTACAGAGTATCAACCTGATACTCATCATACATCATCCTGATCATCATCACTGCAACATCATGCTGCATGTCATCTGGAGCAACATCCTAAAGCTTGTCATCCATGATCATCCTGATCATATAATGCATCTACTTGATGCATACCAAGTATATACCTGATACATATCATCATACATGATCCACCTGATCATACCTGATACATATCAACATACATGATCTACCTGATCATACACAGTATCCACCTGATACATATACAGATACATGGTCCAAGCATCCCACATGATGCATATACAAAACATATACAAATGATCCTACTGATCATATCCAGCATCCAACATGATGCATATACAGAGCAGTAACTGGAGCATCATCCCGATGCTCATCATCCAGTGCTTACATCCACAGCCATGTGAAGGATCCTCCTTCCAACATGCTTGGAATGGCTTCTGCAAATGTGTCCATCACTTCTTCCTCAAAGTGTCATCAATCTGAAGAACACCAAGCCTCTCCCTGAAGTACTCGAACTTCACCTAGCTAGTGGCTTCGTCAACACATCTGCAATCTGATCGTCCGTCGTAATGTACAGGAGCTTCACAGCTCCTCTCTACACCATATCCCTGATATAGTGATATTTGATCTCTATGTGTTTCGACCTGTCATGAAACATTGGGTTCTCGGACAACTTCACACAACTCTGGTTATCACAAAAGATACCAGTAGCATCCAACGGAAGATCAAATAACTCGGACAATAGCTTCTGAAGCCATAATGCCTCACAACTAGCTGAACAGGATGCAACATACTCTGCCTCAGCTGTACTCAGTGCTACGCAAGACTGCTTCCTGCTAAACCAAGAGATCACACCTGATCCCATACTGAAGCAACATCCAGATGTGCTCTTCCTATCTGCAGCACTTCCATCCCAATCTGAATCATAATAACCCTGCAGGTTAAACTTTTTATTCACTTCATACTTGAGCCCATAATCCACTGTACCCTTTAGGTACCTCAGAACATGCTTTACAACAATCAGATGAACACTCCTTGAATCTGTCAGGAACTGACTCAATGTGTTCACAACAAAACAAATATCTGGTCTCATGTTCGTCAGGTACATCAAGGATCCAATCATCTGACGATACATAGAAACATCAGCCGGCTTAGATGAAGCATCACATAGAAGCTTCAGATTCGATGCTATAGGTGTGGCCATGGCCTTGCAATCCATCATCTCGAATCTCTTCAGAATCTCTTCTGCATACTTCCCTTGTCCAAGGAAGATTCCATCTGCACTCTGCCACACCTCCATGCCAAAAACAAATAGTGCATCATCCCCAAGTTCTTCATCTCGAACCCGGGTAGCGAGCTTCTGCTGCATGTCAGCAATCAATCTATCCTCACATGTTACAAACAGGTTATCCACATACAATAGTAGTATCACTGGATTGCCTTCCTCAACCTTGTAGTAAAGGTTGGAATCCGCTTTATTCTTGGTAAAGCCCAAACTGGATAGAAAGCTATCTATCCTACCATACCAAGTTCTACACATATATGACTCCCTGTCATGTGTCTCAGAACCAAGTGGCTGCAACACATACACTTCTTATTCAACTACACCATTCAAGAAAGTGTATCTTCCTCTTCATCACTACAGCCAGAGCAAGTATTGATTTAATGGAAGTGTATCTGGCTACAGGAGCAAAAGTCTCTATGCTACCACCTGCAGCATGCTTGATCTTGTAGATCGTCTTGGAAGTCACTACAGACTCCCCTTCAGATCTTGGGACTGCATCCCAAACATCTTCATGATTGACTGGTACTCCTCGATCATGGCATTCTTCCTAGATCCTGGGAACTTCAATATCTTCAATATTTTCAATAGATAACTTTGTTGCTGAACAAATGTTATAGTCCTTCTATTGTAGGTGATGATATACGATCTTTCCTACACAACAAGTTAAATTGCATAATTAAAAAACATCTCATAGTTTTCAGAACAAATTCTTACACATAAAAAAAAATATGTCATACAGTCATGCAATTATCTTAGCCAATGCTTCAATACAACATTTATCCATATTTCGTAACTTTCTAGATTCCTTCCAATCTCTACCAGAACATTGTTAAGAGTGTGCACAACTCCTAACATGTCAGCAAATAGGTTTCATTCTAAATAAGTAGCAATGGAATGTTGTACAGTGCCATAAGCCACTTACCCATGTATATTAGTAGTATACTATTCATCAATGCAACTATTCTAATATGCATAATACACAACCTAATTCTAGGAACATAAGCATATACATCATTGAATAACATTATGTAAGAAATAACAATTCAAATACTTATCTTTGTTTGGTTGCTGAGTGGACTCCCTCTGAATCTTTGCAACTCCATTCTAATGTGGATTGTGAGAAGTGGTCAACTCCCTCTGAATATCTACATCCTTGCAGAAACTACTGAAGTGTGTGTTGGGCTTCAATCTACTAATGCAAATCGAAGCTTAAATTTATATATCAATCCGGGTCTGTAAGCTTAGAGGCATTTCCAAGTTTTAGGACCTAGAGCTAGACTTGTTCAGTTAACCTAATTTTCTGTGAATTGAACCTACTGTCTAATGGGAAGTACTGCAACTTTAAAGATACAAAAATCCTTCTACAGGGATAGCTTCATCTGTTCTTTAAATGTACAGCAATCTATTTAGGAAAGCAATTTAACAGTGGAAGAACTGATATAATGAAAGCAATTAATCAATGATTCTAACCCTAACAATCCACTAATGCATGAACAATTAATCATTAAATTCCCTTACAGGACATTGTTTGTAATTGATAGTTGTTCAAAACACTTCCTCTTCAGGTGAGCAGCAATATATGACATGTCAAGATCACAGTCAGAACCGTTCCTTTAACATTTAACAGAATATAAGGCAGAGCTCGTAGAAATGTAAGTGGTACATAGCATTAACTAAATCATGGTTTGAATTATTTAAATGAAAACAGATCAATAATAAAATCAATTGGAAACTAACTAAATTCGTTCTACAACGATATGCTAGTTACTACAAAATTAACACATACCAATGGTTTGATCTAAATCGCATGCATCAATTAAATCGTTGCAAACAGATAAATCGCAGACACTAGCAATGTAATGGTGTGAGAACTCAACAATGGGGGCCCTCCAGTGCCTTGTTCCACACACAGTCGTCGGTTTACAGAACTGAGAGTCTAATTGTATTCACCATAAAATCAATTACACAGTAAAACCATGCAGTTCAGAAGCAGTCTACGTTCTTCCCAAAATCGTGATTATCAATCCAATGTTTTGTGGAATATTTATACAAATTCAAAAGAAAACTGGAAATGCTACAATCTTGCAAACTAATTAATGAGCATAGCCATCGAGATCCTCATGCAGAATCGTGAAACTCAACAGAATCCAAACTGCCCTGCTTTTGTGCTGAGTGGTAGCACAGGTGGTCATTTGACCGACTTTGACTTGCCATCTGTAAGAGCCACATCATCTGTTCGTTGGAAATTCGTCCATCCTTGGACATTGAGGATCTTTCCTCCATCTTCCAGTTAATGCCTAGCTGTCCTGCAAGTGCCCAACTTTGGAGATATTACGGGAAGTTAGAACATCCTGTAATTTTATAAAAACCTAGTTTAAATGCTCTAAAAACTTCAAAATTCAATTTGTTAACAAGCGATGACATTAATACCTTTTTAAACAAAGTCTGTGATGAACTACAAGCTTTATAGATTGGTATCAGGGTTTAATGGAGGAAAATGGAGGATATTTGGATGACAAAAAGAGGTCAAAATGGTGCCCAACATCTCCCCCAAGAGGAAGCTGTTGCATGTCCCCATGCCAAAAAATATTTGACCTTGTGTTAAAACCAAAATTTTGTTGCTGACCTTCCTGCTTCTAATCTCCTACTGAGAGGATGCATCTGTTGATGTTGGAGATACATAAAGGACCTTCAGCCTCTCATACTTAGCTTTGTAGGTCTTCTTCTGCTTATACCATCTAGATGCATTCTTAGAAATGTGTGTCCTCTGAATTCTCAGCTTTCGATTGTCCTTTTTTAATTTCTCATTCTTGAGCTCCAATTCCTTTATTTCAAGTTTCAATTTCTTGATCTCTTTATTTTTCTTGGAAGTCTTCTTCTTCGTTGAAGGCTTGACAGAACTGGTGTCCACTCCTAATTCGTCACTTCCCTGTACTGAACCCTCTTTCTTTTCTTCTTGCACAGTTTGTGGTTCTGAGGAAGGAGAAGCTAAGTCTTTTAATACTCCCTGTCTTGACTATTTTTCCTTCTCCCTCTCCTGTTGATCTAAGAAAAGATTAATTTTCTTTGTTTGTCTTATTATCTCATCGGCATCTGGGGTTTCCTGTCCTATCTCCCTTGCTAGGTTTTCTTCTTGACCTTCCATAGTTTGTGGGTGTTATTCATCCTCTAATGTTGGCTGGCTATGAACTTGCTTCTTCCTCGGCTTCTTCTGGTAAGTGGTGAAGACTTGTTCTTGTTTTTGAAGCTGTTTATCTTCTTTCATTGCACTCCTAGTTCGTATCCTTCTCTGAGGTTGTTTTGAACTTGTCACCTCAGAGTTGTCTTCATCATCAGTAATAAGCAATACTTCCTTTTTCTTCTTTTTCTCCTTTGGCAGTTTTGAACTTGTTGCCTTAGGACATGTTATCATAAGTAATTCCTCTTCTTTTGAAACCTCTTCATGCAATTCTTCCTGCTCTTCGAACTGATTTTGAACTAAAAATTCTGTCCATGTCAAATTCTGCTTCCTTAACTCATACTGGATGATGATTTTGATAAGTCCACAGTGGAAAAGACTTGTCAATTTGTCTTTTTCATGCCTCTGGACAGCCTTGGCCATTTTAGTTAGACTCTGCAACAGGAAAAAGGGCATATTGATCTCACATTCACCTGTCAAGTGCTGCAACAATTTGATATGGTAAAGATAAACGATACTGAATCTCCCTTCACAGGTGATGAATCTTTGTATGATGTACACCATTTCATCCCAAGGATGAACCAACCAGCTCCTTGGTATGCCTTTCTTCCAGTTTACTGACCCTGCTCCAGATCTGCACAAAAAGGGTACCCATGATTTTTCTTTGAATTGCTTGGTTTTGAAAAACCTTTCTCCCTGCTGTGGCAGACCAGTAATTTGTGCCAAAATGTCTTCAGACAGCCTGAAGTTTAAATTCCCTACTGTAGCCTTTTCTCCATCGAACGAGCCAGCAAAGGCTAAGCTCACATTATCGTTGTGCCCATCGAATTTTTCAAAGAAAGGCACCCATTGATTTTTCTTTAAAATTTCTAGACATTTTTCATGAACATCTGCGGGCTCAAATACCTCTGGTTCCAATCTAGATGACATTTTGAAAAATAGAAAACAGGAATCTTCTATTTTTTAACGCTGCCTTTGTCTTCCTATCCCCTCGATAATACTTTGAATCTATGAAATTTGTTGTTGGTTTGAGCAGAGTTGTTTAACAAAGAGAAGGGTTTTTAAATTTTACCTCTTCTCTCATGCCACTATCTTCCTCTTGCACGATCTCCACAGTGCATTCGTAGCTTCCTTCTCACTGATTGCCTTTCTTCCTGCGCGATTTCTTAAGCAACTCTTGTATTCACACTTCCTGTAACCCACGGCCCCTTCTCTCTGTCAATTACATTCACACAGCAGTCGATTTTGCAGAACAATAACTGGACTTGGCCTCAAGTAGAATAAATGAGTCGTGTTTTCTAATTTACATAATACAGGAACCAAGTTTAATTGCGTGTTGTCGTGGGCATCATTCCACGTTTTCCCTCCATCATTACATAACATGCCACTTCAAAAACGATGAAAGGTAAGGTTTTGGGTTTATAAACACTTTAATCCTTTTATGTGCCCATCGTTTAATACATAAAACATAAAATATACCTTGGTTCCAATGTTTTATTTAAACAGGCTATTTCTTTAAAATGAACCTTCTTTTCCAGAAAAGAAAATGTGCTGAAGATAAATATGACCATTGTTTCCCTCCTTAGATTCTGTGTATTACTTAATGCCTGATGCACTAAATTCATATACAAAGAAACTTTTGCAATTCCTTCATGTCAACATTTCACTAGTTGCTGAGAAGGAGACCCTGTTTGTCTTTAAACCAAGAAGAAAACTCTGTCTGTAGAATGCAGTATTTAAAATTTCCCTTGGGTTTGATCCTGACAACCATTTTGACCCCTAGTGTGGAAAATGAAGTGTTGGCAAAGGCTAATGGAAGGTAAATGAGGTACTGGCAGAGATTATCAGAAGAATGTAAGAAATAGGCAGTCAAGCTTTTCAATAGTTGGTAATATGTCATTGCTTACAAACAAAGAATTCTGAAACTTTTTAAAACATAAAAACTATAAATTCTTACAGACTTTGGTTGATGTCCCTGTATGATGAGCTTGCTGTCTGATGAAGTTGGTTTGTATCTTGATTTGTTCATGTCCTTCTGATGTCTTCATTTCACTGGAAGTCAAGTCCCTTTGTAGATTTCTCCTGCCTTACTGGAATCAGGTCCCTTCTGCATTATGAAAAATCACAATCTTCTGCATATGGAAAAGACTTGGAGGGTTCATGAAAATGCTTATCCCCCTCACAGGCCTAGGTTTTGACTTGTCCTCAAGTCACACAAGATCTTCATTATTTTGAAAATAAAACAGGAAATTGGAAAAAGATTTTTTTGTGAATTTTCAATGGCCAGGTAAACCTGGTTTTCCAGAGAAAATTCAAGTTTATATTGTGCCAGTGAACTGGTTTTCACAACTAAACTTCCTTTATATATATATATATATATATATTTTATTTCATTTTTGATTTTTTTTCTTTTTTTTTTATGTTTTATTTGCTTGTTGTATCACAGCAGCTAAGTAGCAGGTGAGGGAAAAACACTGAGGTGTCTATCCAGCACTTGCAGTTCCTTTTGCTGTGAAATCTGTTGGACAAAATCCACCATGTTGATAGGTTTGTGGTACAGCTTGAGCCGGTGGCCATTGACCACAAATTTATGTGCTTCATCATCTATGGTTTGAAGTTTTACTGAACCATTGTCATAGACATCGACAATCTCATATGGACCAAGCCAGTGAGTAGTAAATTTGGCTTTGAAGTCTTTAAACTTGGAGTCAAACAACAGTGCCCAGTCACCAATGTGAAATTGCTTCTTTTTGATAAATTTGTCATGCCATTGAGCTCTCTGCTGTTGTATCAGGATATTGTGTTCTATGGCAGCCTGTCTCATCTCATCCAGCTGATTCAACTGAAGTATTCTTTCTTGTTGAGCTTCTGAAAGATCTATGCCCGAATCGGCTGCTAACTTGAAAGTATGAACTTGAAACTCAATGGGAAGGAGGACTTGCTTACCATAAACCAGTTGATAAGGAGAAAACCCAGTACTGTTTTTCCAAGTGATCCGGTATGCCCATAAAGCTTCAGTCAGCTTAGCTGACCAATCTTTCCGATGCATCTGGACGGTTTTGGTAATAATGCCTTCTAAAGTCTTGTTTGTGGATTCCACTTGGCCATTTGCTTGTGGATGGTAGGGGGTAGACTTTCGATGCTTGATCTTATATTTTTTTGCTATCTCCTGCACTAATTTAGAGGTAAACTGGGCACCCTGATCAGTTACAATCTCTCTAGGCACCCCAAATCTAACAAAGATCTCCTCAAACAGAAAGTTTACCACAGTCTGTTCAGTGGCTCTAGGCAATGGTTTGGCCTCTACCCATTTAGTAACATAGTTTGTGCAGACCAAAATGTACTTCTGTCCATGTGATGGTGGATGAATGGGACCAATGAAGTCGAGGGCCCACTTTTCAAATGGTTCAATCAGAATCTGTGGTTGGAGTGGCATTTCATCAGACCGGACTGGGCGTCCCATTCGTTGACAAGTGTCACAACTTCTAACATACCTTTTTGCATCTTTGAAAATGGAAGGCCAATAATACCCCAAATTGAGTATTTTATATGCTGTCCTTTTGTCTGCAAAATGGCCACCACACGGTTCATCATGGCATGCCTTTAAAATATCCAAGATTTCATCCTGTCGGACACATCTTCTTATGATTAAGTCATATCCTGTATAAAAGAGATCACCATTAACCCATATATGCCTAGCACTTTGTTTAATAATCTTCTTTTTTTCTTTAGATGTCATAGATGGTGGTAGTTGGCCTGATGATAAATAATTTGCAATGTCAGCATACCAAGGAGTGATAACAAAAATTGCAAAGAGATGCTCATCAAGAAAACTATCTAAAACCGGAACAACCTCACCAGTATTGTGTAAGCGAGACAAGAAATCCGCCACCTGATTTTCTCGTCCAGGCCTATCCAAAACAGTGATATTGAACTCCTGCATTAATAACAACCATCTAGTAATCCGACCATTAGTGATGGATTTATTCATTAAATAACGTAAGGCTGAATGATCTGTATGAACAAAAATTTCATAGCCAGTGATATAATGACGGAATTTGTTTACAGCATGAACCACTACCAACATCTCTTTTTCAGTGACTGTATAATTCAGCTCTGCAGGTGTCAGATTTTTACTAATGAAATAGATAGCATAAGTCAAAGTATGTTCTTTCTGGCCCAATGAGGCTCCTATTGCAGTAGCAGACGCATCAGTGGAAATATGGAAAGGCAATGTCCAATTTGGTCCCCTTAAAATGGGAGCAGTGGAGAGCTTTTCCTTAAGTGTCTGAAATGCAGATTTACAGTCAGTGTCCCAAGTAAAACACACGTCCTTTGAAAGCAATTTAAACAATGGCAGGGCTATCTTACTAAAATTTGCAATGAATCTACGATAATAGCCTGCATATCCTAAAAATCTTCTCACATCTATTTGAGTTGTGGGTTCAGACAGATTTTTAATGACTTGGATTTTAGCAGGATCTACTTTTATTCCAGATGAGGAGATGTGGTGTCCTAAAACTATCCCTTTAGTCATCATCATGAAACACTTTTCGTTACTCAGGGAAAGGTTTGATTCAATACATCTTTTCAGAATTTTCTCCAAGTTTGCTAAATAATCTTCAAAGGTACGTCCATATACAGAAAAATCATCCATGTAAACCTCAACACACTCATGAATTAGATCTGCAAAGATGGCCAAAACAACCCTCTGAAAGGTAGATGGGGCATTACATAAGCCAAAAGGTAAAACTTTGTAGGCATAGGTGCCCCAGGGACATGTAAAGGTGGTTTTGTCTTGGTCTTCGTTTGCAATACTAATCTGATTATAACCACTGAAGCCATCTAAAAATGAAAAATATTCCTTTCCAGCTAAAGCATCCAGTACTTGATCAATGAAAGGCAATGGAAAATAGTCTTTTAAAGTTGCCTTATTCAACTCCCTGTAATCGATACATATGCGCCATTTACCATTTTTTTAGGAACAACAACCAAAGGTGAGACCCATTGGCTGTCGGAGATGGGGTAAATAAATCCCACTTTTAACAACTTCTGTAACTCTTCTTTGACTATTTCTTTTAGCATAGGGTTCATTCTGCGTTGTGGCTGTCTCAGGGGTCATATTGTGTCATCTAGGTAAATATGGTGTGTGCATGTCTCAGGATGAATGCCTGGCATATCAGTGTACTCCCAGGCAAATGCATGGGAATATTTATTCAGCAAAGTGGTCAACTGTTCTTCCTGTGATGTGGTAAGATGTGCACCTATTTTCAGAGTTTTGCCTGGACTGATTTCTACAGTTTTACAGTGAATATCGGTGATGGAATGAACATTAAAAATGTCATCAAGTGCTAATGCTAGGGAATGAACATTGCAATTTTCCTGGAAATTATGACCCATAACTTGTTCTGCTACAGCATATTCCATTTCTCGTAATTCTGCAGAAATATCAGGTTCAGCAATAAAATGATCCAGTAGATCTTCGTGGTTGTCTTCTTGAAAATCGAAGTACTGATTTATACTTAGAACAGGCTGAATTACCTCTTCTTCTTGTTCTTTGGTTTCATTAATCCATGACAGCTGATCTAATGTGGAGGGTCGTTGGGCAGAAGGGTAAAGTGCAATCTGTTTCCTCTCTGTCCCATGCGAAATGAGCATGCTTCCTGATCGACATCCTATGAAAGCATCTGCTGTTGCCAGCCAGGGTCTGCCAAGGATCAATGGGTGACCTCCTAAGTTAGATTTTGGCTGTAGGACTATAAAATCAACAGGATATTCCCAGGAGTCTAAAGAAACAATAATATCTTCCAAGACCCCTTCAGGTATAATTTTAGACCTATCAGCTAATTCTAAGACAGTTGTGGTGGGTCTAAGATTTGTCAGATGAAGGTAATTCATTGTCTCTAGTGTCATGACGTTAATGGTAGCACCTAAATCGATCAATGTTTTTGTGATGGAAAAATTATTAATAGTAATTGTAACCATCGGAATTCCAAGATCTACATACTTCTCAATAAAAACGGTGTTGGACATTAACCCTGCTAGATTGCCGACCACATGAATTTTCGATGGATCCTTCCTTCTTTTATTTAGACAGAGTTCCTTAACTGCTTTAGTGTAAATCGGGATATCTTTTATAGCCTGCAGTAAAGGAATCTTAACATATACATTTGTTAACTCATTCAGAACATCGAAGTCAGGTAAGGAAATCGAAGGTTTCTCTTTGACTAACCTCTCAGGAAAGGGAGGTGGATTAGATGCTATTGTGTTCCCTCGTTGACTGTGATTTTCTGACTAAGATTTTTCTGTATTCAATTTTTTTGGAGTTTTGTCTTTTTCTGGTGGTTCTTCTAAGATAACAGGAGATTGTTTTTCCAAGGTTTTCCCAGATCTCAAATTGATATTTTGCAGTGGGAGAATGGAGTAGGGAAGCACTGTTACATCATCAACATTATACATAGGTCCGTCGGTTTTATTATTTGGATTTGGAATTGGCTGAGTTGGGAGTTGTGTAGGCCGAGGTGGAGGCTGATTAGATGGCAACTGAAGTTGTTGAGGTGGTGTACCCAATTGAGGAGCCATGTTATTGGGCTGTTGAAAAGATGGGTTTTGAAAAGATGGGGTTTGGACTTGATGCTGCTGGTATTGAGGATAGGCAGAAGGTTGTTGATAGGGCTGCAAATAAGCCTGCTGATATGTCTGATTACCATGGGTATACCCTCTCCAATTTGAAGCAGATTGGGATAGTGGAGGAGACCAAGTTTGCCAAGGCATGGGTGCATTCCATGAATTATGAACAGGAGTCTGATAATTTGTATTAAATTGCTGCATAGGGTCTTGAGACATACCTGAGAATCGTGGCTGCCAAGGTCTCCGTTGTCCCATGAAGTAAAGAGACTCCATGCTGTGATTTTCCTCTAGTCGAACTGCCCGCAATTCCTTCAATCTAGGGCAATCATCAGTTTTGTGATTAAAAGTGCATAAGCCACAAATTTCAACAGTATTTAAAGGACATTCTCTAAGTGGGTGTTTCTTCCTACATTTAGGACAAAAAATAGACAAAGCCTGATCTTGTTGGTCCTGTTGTTCTTGCCTCTTCTTGGTTTTTGTTGCCTCAACTTGTGTACCTAAGGTGCTTAATAAATCAGTCTTGAAATATTCTAGTAGATTCCCAAGCTCAGCTCTAGAAATACTACTGTTTGCAGATTTAGTTGCTTTGGTATTGCTATCTCTTTTCCCAGTTCGAGCCTTTCCTCTGGAATATTTCTGACATAAGTCCTGTATCTCTTCAAAAGGAAGGTAAGAAATGTCACCTTTGCCCAAAACATTTAAAATATCCAAATACTCTTCTCTTATTCCTTTCAAAAATATTGTTCTAGTCATTTCAGGTGTTAAAGAATTGTATTTAGATTTCTGTAAACTGTATGAGAATCTTTCCAAATACTCCTCCAAACTCTCATCTTCCTGTTGAGTCATGCCGAAAATGTCATCTTTCAGACCCTTTGATCTGCAATATGCCTGATATTTTCGAAGAAAGATTTTCCTCATGTCATCCCAGCTAGTGATAGAATGTTCTCCTAAACCCATGAACCATTTCAAGGCAGCTGCTTTAAGAGTAGCAGGGAAAAGACGAAGCTTATGGGTGTCATCAGTATACCCATAAGTTCGACACAAGATGTCAAATTTGAATAGGAAAGAGTCAGAATCTTCAGAGGTCATGCCATAAAATTTTGGTAAGACAGAGGGTGGAATATTCTTCATTTTCACCTCTTCCCCTAGGATAACGCTAGTGTCTAAGATAGGAAATTTAAAGGTGGCCTCCTGATCTTCTGTTATTCCTTCATCCCTCACATGTCTTCTCTCTTCTTCCCTTCTTTCTTCTTCCCTTCTCTCTTGTCTGCGTTTGTTTTCTATTTCCAACATCCTCTCGTACTCCCTTCTCTGTTCTACAGTTGGGCCTTTTGATGTTTCTTCCTCGGACATTTTGAACTTACCAACTGTTGAGATGAACCCTTTTGGAAGAGAAGTTCTTGTTATTTCTGTTTTTGGGGGGTTTTTAATAAATCTTCCTTTCTCGTCTCTTAGTCTAAACATAAAAGTGAAATCTAATCTATATTTTTGTTTGAAAGTTTTGTTTTTATCAGAAAACTAAAGATTCTAAGCCTGCTTCTACAATGCCTCCCCGGCAACGGCGCCAAAATGTTGGGCTTCAATCTACTAATGCAGATCGAACCTTAAATTTATATATCAATCCGGGTCTTTAAGCTTAGAGGCATTTCCAAGTTTTAGGACCTAGAGCTAGACTTGTTCAGTTAACCTAATTTTCTGTGAATTGAACCTACTGTCTAATGGGAAGTACTGCAACTTTAAAGATACAAAAATCCTTCTACAGGGATAGCTTCATCTGTTCTTTAAATGTACAGCAATCTATTTAGGAAAGCAATTTAACAGTGGAAGAACTGATATAATGAAAGCAATTAATCAATGATTCTAACCCTAACAATCCACTAATGCATGAACAATTAATCATTAAATTCCCTTACAGGACATTGTTCGTAATTGATAGTTGTTCAAAACACTTCCTCTTCAGGTGAGCAGCAATATATGACATGTCAAGATCACAGTCAGAACCGTTCCTTTAACATTTAACAGAATATAAGGCAGAGCTCGTAGAAATGTAAGTGGTACATAGCATTAACGAAATCGTGGTTTGAATTATTTAAATGAAAACAGATCAATAATAAAATCAATTGGAAACTAACTAAATTCGTTCTACAACGATATGCTAGTTACTACAGAATTAACACATACCAATGGTTTGATCTAAATCGCATGCATCAATTAAATCGTTGCAAACAGATAAATCGCAGACACTAGCAATGTAATGGTGTGAGAACTCAACAATGGGGGCCCTCCAGTGCCTTGTTCCACACACAGTCGTAGGTTTACAGAACTGAGAGTCTAATTGTATTCACCATAAAATCGATTACACAGTAAAACCACGCAGTTCAGAAGCAGTCTGCGTTCTTCCCAAAATCGTGATTATCAATCCAATGTTTTGTGGAATATTTATACAAATTCAAAAGAAAACTGGAAATGCTACAATCTTGCAAACTAATTAATGAGCATAGCCATCGAGATCCTCATGCAGAATCATGAAACTCAACAGAATCCAAATTGTCCTGCTTTTGTGCTGAGTGGTAGCACAGGTGGTCATTTGACCGACTTTGACTTGCCATCTGTAAGAGCCACATCATCTGTTCATTGGAAATTCGTCCATCCTTGGACATTGAGGATATTTCCTCCATCTTCCAGTTAATGCCTAGCTGTCCTGCAAGTGCTCAACTTTGGAGATATTACGGGAAGTTAGAACATCCTGTAATTTTATAAAAACCTAGTTTAAATGCTCTAAAAACTTCAAAATTCAATTTGTTAACAAGCTATGACATTAATACCTTTTTAAACAAAGTCTGTGATGAACTACAAGCTTTATAGATTGGTATGAGGGTTTAATGGAGGAAAATGGAGGATATTTGGATGACAAAAAGAGGTCAAAATGGTGCCCAACAGTGTGCTCCTTTGCTTTCTTGCAGGAACAATTGGAGTGTGCTCTCTCTTGATCTTTGCTTCCTGGATTACCTATCCTTGAACTTATATCCATCCTTAATCACTATGCATGCTTATTAGTATCATCATTGTGTTATCCTTGAGGACTCATACATAATCACACGTTTATTAGTATAATCTTAATACTATCAAAACACAATAATCTTAAACATGTATAGTCATGATCATTCACAGATAATAAACATTAGTATTCAAGGTTTCAGAGAAGTCTTCTTTTACTCATGCATATTCTTATTTGATCATAGGACTCTTTTGATTAGTTAAATCATCAATGCATAACCCCGTGATTACTCAAACCTATACCTTCATGATTCTTCTGGTTAGTCACATCATTAATTATGGTAAGAAACATAATATGCATACAACCATGACTATTCAAACCTATGACTTCATGAATAATCATTATCAACAACACAACAGTATAAGATCCTAACACAAGGTAGGATTCTAGCTTGATATAGGAAAAACATACCTGGATTAGCATGCTAGCTAGATATGTCTAACATGCCCGCATAATGTCTTCTGGTTCTCTTCAGTGACTTGTGCTAGTAACCTGCATGTCTCATAAGTTAACCATTGTAGAACCAAGTTATACATACCTTGTAAGTAGATCTTCTATGTGATCCATGACAATGGATGAATCTTTGTCTTCATGTCACCATGATCATATGTTCTTGAAGTAGAACATGATTTATCTTTCTTGGTGTACCTTTTATGTTAGCAGACAACATAAACCTCATACAACACCATAATGCATTAGTACAATCATAAGTGTCAACACCCTAACCAATGAATATCTTCTATCATGCATTCATAATTTTGTTAAGGTGATACGACAAATCTCAAATCAAGATTGTACTAACCGTAATAATCATGAAGACAAGCATACCATAAACTTAATCATGAACAAATCTCGAAACATACCTCGATGAGTCATACCTGTCGAGATCGCTTGAATCTTCTTATGCAAGGCCTTAGCCTCATCTCCCTCTGAAACATGAACTTCTTCACTTATGCAGGTGACCAATCCATCTTCTTCTAGGATTAACCCAATCCACTTGATTTGCAAGAACTGGACCTGGAGCTGGATTAGGTTTTGTCAGAGAAACCCCAAAAATTCAAACATCAAATTTCAAACTTCCAAAAGGATGTAAATATGCACCTTGATGAGCTAATCAAGCTGGTATATTTAGAATTTGAAAACTACAAAGTTTCACTCCTCAATTTTGCCTTTGAAACTTCCGGATTCACTGGACGTAACCCCGAACTGGGGTTTGATGAAGCCCACTCTTCTTCCCAATCAAAAGGTTTGATCCAAATCTCTAAGCTTCTATTTTTATGAGGAGCTTCCAGCCGTGGTCACAGATTTCAAAAATTCCCATTTTTGCAGAAGCTCTAATTTTCCACTTTTCTGATCAAAGTCCCGAACTAGGGTCTGATCAAGCCCAGCCTTCTGTCCAACCAAAAATTCTGATCTTGGTCTCTAAATTTTGATTTTGATGAGTAGCATTTAGTAGTGGTCTCCAATTACAAAAATTCCAACTTTATCCGAAACCCTAAATTCCGGAAGCCATGAATGAAGGTGTTCAAAAATAATTCTGTTTTAACAGAAATATGTACCTGATTGTTTCTGGTGTAACTCCAAAATTTTCGATCCACAGGGTCTAAAAAATTTTCCTAAGATAGCCCGTCCTGTCCTCTTTCCATCCCGATAGGTCTGACCTCAATTGGATTCTCTGAGAGAAATTTATGACAAGTGTCGCAACGTGACCTATTTATGGGATAAAACAAGAGAGCAAACTTGTACAGCATGCCACGTGTCACTGATTCAACTTTGGCCTCTAAAAGATTTTCCTGAGATAGTACAACCTGTGTACTACCTATCACTTTTTACGAAATGTTATTTGGAGCTTCCTAGCCCAAGGTATGACCTTTTTTCCAAGGTCACCTATTTTTTACTCAGATCTGGTAGAGGCAGAAACCCTATATTGTACAGATCATAAATCACAAAGTACAACGAATTAGAGGTTGTCCTTTGGACACAAGGTACATGGGATCTGATATTCGACTTGTAAAAGTTTCAGATCCAAAACCTTCGCCAAAATGGATATATAGCAAAAGTGCTACGATGACTAGTTTTTGCTATATCAAGCCCTAGCATCGTAAGTGCAACAAGTGTCATACATGCCATATCATGCCTTCTTTCAGGCTAGCTCTGATACCATGTTAAATTTTCAGAATTTACTTCAATCTGATCTAGGATCTTAATTGAGAGAACAACATGTACAGCATAACACAATAATGCAAGCACATAAGAGACACAGAGTTTACTTGGGGAAAACCATAAAGGTGAAAAACCCCAATAACTTACTCAGAGATAGATAGAGCAATGATACAACCAGAATACAAGAGATAGTCTTCTCCTAGCAGCAGAGCCTCCTCCTCCACAAGTGCGCCACTCTCCAAAGTGTGAGTGAGAGAATAGAATGTGTAAAATGAGAGAGACACACTCTCTATTTATACACTAACTTGACTTGACCTTTACTCAACTAGGTCGGCCTCAAGTTAACCACTTAACATAATGCTGACTGGGCCGACCCCCACTAGGGTGGTTTAATAACCCTTTGACCCACATGGCCGACCCCCCAATAGGGTGGTCTAATAACCCTTTGACCCACATGACTTATATAGGGCCAACCCCAACAAGGTGGTCTAATAACCCATCAAGTATAAGTTACGACACTTACAATATAAATGACGACACTTCCGTATAGAGGAATAATAACATCTCTATAGGAATACAACATACATATATGTGAAATACATTCCGAAGTTACATATACATCAACAGAAATTTTATCCTTGTAGGAAATCCAAACAAATAGTCAAATACAATGTTTCTCTCTACATGCCTATAACCCCATTTTGACAATGGTATGCTTGTTTTGTATGGTTGTATAACATATTTATTTCATGGGTTTAGGGGTAGAATATCTCAAGAATCTGCTAAAAAGAAACTATGGTTTTGGGATCCTATATTCTTCTATTCAAACAACAACGAGTTATAAAAGACAAACATGAAAGTTCTACTTCATATTTGTATGATTGGATTTGTTTACATGGATAAAGCACTATAAGGTTTATCTTTGTTTTAAGGATTTCTTTCTTGTTTAGTTTTAAAAGTTTGCTTTTTATAAAATATTTTTATAAGATGACCCTTATTTTTTGGGCAAATAATGTTACCCCTTGCTTCCCTAATTTTGGTCCTTTCACTATGTCAATATAAAAAATGTCAATTTAGGTTAGGTTCTCAAATCTACCCCTTAATTTTTTTCATTTATGACTTCTCAAGATTTCAACAATGTAACTTTGGACAATTACATCAAAACATATCTTGAGCAAAATAAAGTGGTTCTTTTCACATGTGCTAGATTATGTGTTGAGGTTGAGATCAGTTTGTATCTATAGGACAAGATGCTATTAGAGTAAGGAAATCTTATATGGGTTCAAGTTCTTGACTATGAGAATACCACTTTTCATTGTTGGCTCTCCCAACAACCATGATATCTTCAGCATTCTTATTCTCATGTGTATGCCTCCTCAAAAAGAAATAAGGGACATAAATTGAAATAAAAAAGTTGGCAAGCATGTGACGAATAATAAATGGAAGATGAAGCCAACCAAAATCATGTCATTTCGTGATATATTTTTCTAGAGAACGAGAACATTGTCTCTACAAAATTGTCGAATGAGGATAAAGCAAATGACATGAATATTGTGTTCTTCTCCTTGAGTGTCATAGTTGTAAATTTGAAGTCCCTCGAAGGGGAATGAAGAGACTTTATGAATGTAATAAGGGACATAAATTTAAATAAAAAATATGACAATCATGTTGAACGCTCTTCTCCTTGAGGGTCATAGTTGTAAATGAAGGCCCTTGAATGGGAATGGAGAGACTTTATGAATGGGAATGAAGAGACTTTATGAATGTAATAAAGGACATAAATTTAAATAAAAAATATGACAATCATGTTGAACGCTCTTCTCCTTGAGGGTCATAGTTGTAAATGAAGGATCTCGAATGGGAATTAAGAGACTTTATGAATGTAATAAAGGACATAAATTTAAATAAAAAATATGGCAATCATGTTGAATGCTCTTCTCCTTGAGGGTCATAATCATAAATGAAGCCCCTCGAATGGGAAGGAAGGGTCTTGATGAATCTGTTGGTCAGTGAAGCCAAATTAAGGCACCGACCTCTCTTTTTTGACTTTCCACTGCCCACCTCTTATACGAGCACTGTTTCAACCCCCCAGCCGCATAAATTTAATAACGAAGAATCCAGACAGACATGTGGTGAATAATCGGTCCTGTAATTAATGACTTGTGTTGAATTTTTGTTGGTTTTAGATGCTTCTTGATGAAGCCATGGTTATCTCTTATTTGGAAAACTTGAGAAGCCTCAGTAAAAATATGTACTTTGTAATTTTTTGTATATATATATCTGTGGTGAGGAATAAAAAAAAAAAACATAGTTCAGAAATGCTATGTTTTCTCTCTGCATTTGTGTCCCTTATTCTTCATAATAGCTTGCCCCTGTTTTATTTGATAAAGTGAGACATCTTGTATTCTGGTTTGTTTCTTCTTGTTATGGTTGTTCAGATTGCAGGTTAATTGCAGATTGACAAAGGCGAGCTTCTAGCTGCATAGAAAGAAGGATACAAATTTTTTTGTTTTCAATTTGTTTTCTCTCATAGCCTTTGCTGGTGGAAATAGAAATGAAGAAGTTGTTGTGTACATTACAACATTCATCCAATTCGATTTAATACTCAACAAATGGTATCAGAGAAGGTTCTGGAAGCTGCAGCATGGAGGTCACTGCCATGAGTGACATGGATAAGTTGAATAGGGCAAATTTTGCCTTATGGAAATCCCAAATGGAGAATATATTAATTTTGAAGGACCAGTTTTTACCGATTGAGGGATTGGAAAATAAACCCTCATCGATGACGGACGAGGATTGGAATAATATTGACAGGAAAGCTGTTGCCACAATCCGTCAATACTTGGCCAAAAACGTCTAGTTCAATGTGGCTAGGGAGAAGACAATAGAGGCTCTATGGAATAGGCTGCATGATTTGTATGAGAAAAACACAACTTCCAACAAAGTGTTCTTGATGAAGAAGCTGTATAACCTCAAGATGAAGGAGGGTGCTTCAGTTGCAGATCACTTAAATGAATTCAACATAATTACCAGCCAGCTTGCCTCCGTCAAAATTATCTTGGATGATGAAATCAGAGCCATCCTACTTATGTGCTCCATTCTAGACAGCTGGGAGAATTTGATAGTAGCCATAAGCACTTCAGCACCTATAGGGACCTTGAAGTTTGATGATGTTAAGAACAGTCTAATGAACGAGGAGCTGCGATGGAAATCAATGACAAAAAACCTTGGAGGAGAAGCTCTAAGCCTAACTAATCGTGGCAGGAAATGGATCGAGGTAGACATGGGCGTTCAAAATCCAGGGGTAGATAAAAATCAAGAAAAGGAAGACTCACTTGCTTTCATTGTGGAAAAACAAAACACATGAAGAAGGAATGTTGGTTTTGGAAGAGAGAGCAGAAGGAGAAAAAATCGACCAACACAAATGAAAGGTCAGCCAACACAAATGAAGGTGAGACCACTGCAGTTGTTTCATATGGTGATGTCTTATTTATTGTTTCAGTAGAAGATGCATGCTTATATACTTCTAGTAGTAGCATAGATTGGATCCTTGAATCTGGGGCATCTCACCATGTAACTCCATGTAAGAAAATTTTTGTTTCATATGAAAGTGGTGATTATGGTAGAGTGCACTTGGGAAACAATCACTACTGCAACATTGTTGGAGTGGGAGATGTTTGAATCCAGTCAAGGGATGGACATGATATCTTACTGAAACAAGTCAGGCATGTCCCATAGATGCGCATGAGCCTGATATCAGTGGGAAAATTGGATGATGAAGGTTGCTCCACAACCTTTGGAAAAAGTGGTTGGAAAAATTGTAAAGGGGCATTGGTCATGGCTAAAGGACCCAAGATAGGAACGTTGTACACATTAAGAGCAACAACAAGGAAATCAGATGTCGCCGCTATTGCAAAAGAAGGAAGCTTGCCAGATCTATGGCATAAGCTCTTGGGTCACATGAGCGAGAAGGGCCTAAAAATTCTTGTTGACAAAAATCTGCTTCCAGGTTTGAAATCCTATGAACTTGACCTTTGTGAGCATTGCATATATGGTAGGAAATGCAGAGTGTCATTTATGAGAAGAGGCCATGAAAGGAAAGCAAATCTCTTATAACTGGTACACTCTGATGTGTATGGTCTAGTGAATGTGAAGTCCTTACGAGGAGCCTCATATTTTGTCACATTCATAGATGATGCATCTAGGATGGTTTGGGCCTACCCCATGAAAAGAAAAGATGAGGTATTTGAAACATTTCAAAATTTTCATGTTACTGTTGAAAGAGAAACTAACAAGTTGCTCAAGTATTTAAGGACAGAAAATGGTGGAGAGTATTGCTCCAATGCATTCAAAGAATATTGTAATAGGTTTGGCATAAAGCATGAGAAGACTGTCCCTGGAACTCCTCAACATAATGGCACTACAGAAAGGATGAACCACACCATCATGGAGAAGGTGAGGAGAATGTTGTCAAATTTTGGGTTGGAGAAGAATTTTTGTGCAGAATCAGTAAGAACAACATGTTACCTTATCAACCGATCACCTACAACAACCTTGGATGGTGGCATTCCTGAAGAAGTTTGGACCGGGAAGAAGGCAAACTATTCTCACCTTAAAAATTTTGGATGTGAAGCATTTGTACACATTCCCAAAGAGCAAAGAACTAAGTTAGACAATAAATCAATGAAATGTGTTTTCATGGGATATGCGGATGGTGATTTTGGTTACCGTTTATGGGATCTGGTTAAATGTAAAGTTATTAGAAACAGGGATGTCATATTTAATGAATTAGAGATGTTTAAGAAGCCTATAGGTGATATGGAGGTCAAGAAATCTATTGATAGGTATGTTGAGCAGGAAGAAAACATACCACCGTTGCAAGAAGATTATGGACAACAGGCAGAAAATGGTGGACAGCTAGTTGAACATGATGGACAACCAGCTGAAAATGATAGACAACGAGAAGAAGAAGCCTTGCAACAGTCGTTACAAGAGGTCCAACCGGAAAATATACCACCATAACTAGTTCGTAGGTCCACTAGGACGCATAATCCATCACACAGGTATCCTCCCTCAAATTATATTTTATTAACTGATGAAGGTGAACCTCATTGTTTTCAGGAGGCTTGTGATGATGATCATAGCAAGGATTGGAAGAAATCCATGTAGAAAGAAATGGATTCATTATTGGAGAACAAAACATGGGAGCTAGTGAAGCTTACGAAAGGAAGAAAATCTCTTCAAAACAAGTGGGTATACAATATCAAGCATGAGGGTGAAAGGAAGAAGGAAAGGTACAAGGCAAGGTTGGTGGTGAAAGGATTTTCCCAAAAAGAAGGTATTGAATTCAATGAAATTTTTTCACCTGTTGTTAAAATGTCATCCATTAGAGTAATTCTTAGTCTTGTTGCTGCTTTAGACTTGGAGTGTGAACAGTTAGACGTGAATACTGCCTTCCTTCATGGAGAATTGGAGGAATAGATCTATATGGAGCAACCGGAAGGATTCAAAACAAAAGGTAAAGAAAATTTGGTTTGTAGGTTGAAGAAGAGCCTCTATGGGATGAAACAAGCACCTCACCAATGGTATAAGAAGTTTGATTCTTTTATGTTGGAGCATGGTTTTAGGAGATTATAGATTGATCATTGTGTTTACATTAAAAATTATGACCAAGAAAGGTTTATTATTTTATTGTTATGTGTGGATGGCATGCTAATTGTTGGGCAAGATAAGAGCATGATTAATAGGGTGAAGAAGGATTTGGGAAATCAATTTGCAATGAAGTATTTGGGTCTAGCACAACAAATATTGGGCATGAGGATCATATACGTGACAGGAAGAAGAAAAATATTTGGTTGTCACAAGAAAAATATATTGAGGTGGTGTTAAACAAGTTCAATATGAAGGACACCAAGTCAGTGGGAACACCTCTTGCAACTCACTTCAAACTAAGTGTTGATTTGTGTCCTTGTGATGACAAGGAGAAAGAGGAAATGAATAAGATTCATTATGCTTCAATAGTTGGAAGCCTTATGTATGCCATGGTGTGTACAAGACCGGACATTTCACATTCAGTGGGAGTAGTGAGCATGTTCCTTGCCAATCCGGGCAAGCAACATTGGCAAGCAGTAATGTGGATCTTAAGGTATCTCAAGGGTACTAGTAATTACTGTTTATGTTTTGGTAATAATGACATTGTGCTTGAAGGTTTTGTAGATGCAGATATGGCTGGAGATGTGGACACTAGAAAATCCCCAAATGGTTATGTGTATACATTTGCAAGTGCAGCATTATCTTGGGTATCTAGGCTACATAAAGTAGTATCCCTCTCCACAACTGAGGCATAATACATAGCTACAACAGAGGCTTGCAAAGATATGTTGTGGATGCAGGGATTCCTAGGAGAGATGGGAATAAAACAAGATAAATATGTGTTGCATTGTGACAGTCAGAGCACCATTCACTTGGCGAAAAATCCATCATTTCACTCAAGGATAAAGCACATTGATCTTAGGTACCATTGGATTCGGCAAGTATTGGAAGAAGGGCATTTACAGCTAGAGAAGATTCTCACAGCTGAGAATCATGTTGATATGCTCACTAAAATTCTGCCAAAGGACAAGCAAGAGCTATGTAGGAGATTGGTAGGGCTGGGGGTGACTTGAGTACATCCTAGGAGTAGCATTAGAGAAGTGTTCATTTGTCTTCAAGTGGGAGAATGTTGGTCGGTGAAGCCAAATTAAGGCACCGACTTGTCTTTTTTGACTTTCCGCTGCACAAATCTGATACGGGCACTACTTCAACCCCCCAGCCGCATAAATTTAATAACAAACAATCCAGACAGCCATGTGATGACTAATCGGTCCTGTAATTACTTACTTGTGTTGAAATTTTGTTGGTTTTAGATGCTTCTCAATGAAGCCATGGTTATCTCTTATCTGGAAAACTTGAGAGGACTCAGTAAAAATCTGTACTTTGTAATTTTTTGTATACATATATATGTGGTGAGGAATAAACAAAAAAAAAAAACACAGTTCAAAAATGCTATGTTTTCTCTCTACATTTGTGTTCCCTATTCTTCATAATAGCTTGCCCCTGTTTTATTTGATAAAGTGAGCCATCTTGTATTCTAGTTTGTTTCTTCTTGTTATGGCTATTCAGATTGCAAGTTAATTGCAGATTGACAAAGGAGAGCTTCTAGCTACTCAAAAAGAAGGATACAAAATTTTCTGTTTTCAATTTGTTTTCTCTCACAGCCTTTGCTAGTGGAAACAGAAATGGAGAAGCTATTGTGTACATTATAGCATCTAGCCAATTCAATTTAATACTCAACATAATCTAATAAAGGTTTGATTTAATACTCAACAGAATCTAATAAAGGTCATAAATTTAAATAATAAAGATGGCAATCCTGTTGAACAATCATATCCGGAAGATGAAAGAAATCAAAATAATGTCAATTAGAAATATATTTTACTAAAGAAGGAGAACATTTTTTGTCCAAAAGTTTCTAACGAGGATAAAGTAGAAAACATGAATATTAGGCTTTTATCTTTAGAGTGATAGTTCCAAATGATGTCCGTCCAAGGGGAATGGAGAGACTTCATAACTCCAATACATTTGATTTCAATAAAGGATCAACTCCATCTCCACAAACTAATCTTTGGAATTACTAGTTAAACCACATTTTTTTACTTTTTTTCAGAGTTACACGTAATTAAAAATAAAAAGGAAGAAAAACAAAACAAAACATTAGTTTTTCAAAGAACATAAAGGATATGTATAGTATTTATGTAATATTACATTTTAAAATACAATATATACCCAATAAATATAATTTTTAAAATAACAATATTCTTTTTATATATAGGATTAAAAAAATAATATGCTCCTTACATATATATATAGAATTCGAACATATACTTAATTATTAAATATTGAAATTCTACACATACCTCTTGTAACTTCCCAAACATAAAAGTGATATAAATATCTAATAGAGTTAGAGTTACAAGTTCTAACTTAATTTATTTCACAAAAGAGTTATATTCTCTTGAAAATCCCGACTCAATTAAATCAAATATCATGTATATACATACAAAAATCTAAGCAACATGGATATTATTTTGCAATACTAAATAAATTTTTTATTTTCCAATGACGAAATAAAGCATATCCATATCAATTAGAAATTGCATATAAGGATGTTTGTTGTGGGCCGATTTGTGATCAATCAAGGAAGGAAATTCTGGAACTGGAGCAGAAGAAACAAAATATTTTATTACAGGATGAGGCGACATGGCGCCTTAAAAGCCGGGCTATCTGGGTATCTCTTGGAGATAAAAATAATAAAAAATTTCATAAGTTCACAGATAGGAGGAGGGTACAAAATGTTGTCAGGGCTATTAAAAACTTTGAGGGTGTTTGGTTCAGGGAGCAGGGGGAGTTACTTTCAGAGGCATATCGTTTTTTCCATACTTATTATGAAGATTCTGGGGACTCCTCTATTTGTGAACAATTTCATGTTATCAAAGAATACCCTCACTTCTTTTCAACTATGGAGGGTGACCAAGTCTATAAACAGGTTACTCTACAGGAAGTACATAAATTTTTAGATGTTCGCAAAGGCCAAAAGTTAGGGCCCTAATGGGTGGACGGTGGAGCTATTCCTCACCTTCTTTGACATTATGGGCATGGAGATTCTGGCTATGGTGGAAGAGACACATATAACTAGTAAAGTATTTATGGCTATAAATTCAACCTTCATAGCATTAATTCCAAAAAATTCTATGCTGGATACTTTTGATCAGTTCCACCCTATTTCATTGTGCAATTTAGTGTATAAGATTATTGCAAAGATTATAGAAATTCATATCAAACATGTCCTTTCTCGTTGTATTTCTAAGGAGCAGTTTGGATTCCTGAAGAACAGGCAGATTTTGGATGCCATCGGTGTGGCTCAAGAGGTTTTTCATAGTGTGAGGATTAAGAATTTGAATGGATTAAGCCTACAGTTGGACCAAACTAGAGCTTATGATAATGTAAATTGGGGTTTTCTTCATCTTGCGCTTCTACAAATTGGTCTTCCTTGGTTAGCCATCAGATGGATCATGGCTTGTATAACTTCATTAAATTACTCCATCTTGATAAATGGGTGTCCTACAGAGTTTTTCTCTTGTTCGAAGGGTCTTCGTCAAGGTTGTTCGATGTCGCCTTTACTTTTCTTGATTGTGATCGAAGGTTTAAGCTGCCAAATTCTAAATGCTATGTTTTTTGCAGGTCTTCTGGGATGCTGCTAAATGAGAAGAAATTCTATTTTTTAAAACAAAATACTGGGAAGGAGCAATTAAAGGATATTACTTCTCTTTTTCCTTTCAGGATTGGCGTATTGGAGGACGATACCAAATATTTAGGATTTTATTTAAAACCAAATGGTTATCATCAACGGACTGGGGTTGGCACTTACAGTGTATATATAAGAGGATGACTTCATGCTGTTGGAAGTGGCTCACAATTGGGGGCAGACTCCCCTTAACTAAATTTGTTTTACAGAATCTATCAGTTTATTGGCTCTCACTATGCAAGATTCCTTCATCAATACTTTCTTCTATCCGCAAAAAATTATTTCATTTTATTTGGTTGGGCAATTATATACACAAAATACATTTGGTAGATTGGAGAAAATTATCCTTCCCTGTAGATCGTGGTGGATGGTCTATAAAGAACATTTTCCATTTCTCAAAGGCCCTATTGGCGAAAAGTCTGTGGCAGGCGCTACATGTTGATAGCTTATGGTGTAGCATCATAAAGGAAAAATACTTAAAGTCTATGAGTGTGGTGCAATGGATCATACATAGGCATAAAATATTCAAAGGCATTTCAAATATATGGGTGGATCTACTATCTTCTTTTCAGGTTTTGGTGGATTGGCTTTCTTGGCGTCCTGGAAGTGGCAGATAGATTTCATTGGGAAAGATCCTATCATTGGAGGTCCACGGGACTATAAGTTATCCTTTGTGTTACTCCATCATCTACACTCTAGGGGGTTTTTCCTTTTGAATCATGTTGCAACTTACCAGTCTTCTAGTTGTTCTATTGGAAAGTGGATATCTGCGAAACAATTGGGTTTATACAGCTGTCTAGCGGAAGATTGGAGGACTTATATCTTTGGTCTTTATAGGGGAAAGATTACTTTATCTGAAAATACGGATCTCCTGTTATGGTCATGGAATTGTAAAGATGGTACACTTTCTGCTAAACTTGCATACAAAGCCATCTTGTCAGATTATCCACACTCGACTTCCTAGTGGCACTCATCCATTTGGAAATGGAACATTGCTCCTAAGATCAGTATTTTTATTTGGTTATCTATGGAAAACAAGATCTTAACCTGGGACAATTTACAAAAACGTGGTTTTTGTGGTCCAGGCATATGTTCACTTAGTAAATCTGGTGAAGAATCGGTTCAACACCTTTTTTTAACTTATCCATTTATCTCGCAGGTGTGGATAGCTATTAGTCATTTTATTACAATTATTCGGGCCTGGTCTGGAGACTCGATCCAAGATTACTTAAAAATTGGTTCCTTCATAATAGGAAATTTGGTGAAGTTGCCTATTACATATTTTGGGAGATATGGCTTGCTAGGAATGCAAGCATCTTTGAGGATCATGTGAAGTCTCCATTAGTGGTGGCCAAAAAGGTGATTTCTGGTTTTGCAGAAACTATGGATGTATATTCTGCCAGCCTACATCCTTCCTTGTTTTCGCAAATCTCTCCTTGTTTGAGGACTACAGGCTATAGGGCTACTTTTGATGGAGCTTCTCAACAGGTGGAATTTTCGTGCGGGGCTGGTGCTATGTTACTTTTAGGTCATAGCAGAAGGTTCCATTTATGGATGAATTGTAGCCTTGGTACGAATATGAAGGGGGAGTTATTGGCCCTATGGATGGTTCTTTTTTTTGCGAGTCGACATTTTTTCTATTTGCAGGAGATTATTGGGGACCCCAAGGTTATTATTGATTGGGAAAAAGGCGATTGTTATTTACATGCTCTGGTTCTTAATCCTTGGATGGAAGAAATAAAAAATTTCTTCATGGCCCTGTCGGATATTTCCTTACTTCATATCTATAGGGAAGTTAATGATGTTGTGGATGCTTTGTTGTGACAGGGTCTTTTGGCTTTCGAAGGTTTCATCCACTTTGAAGAATGGGACGAGGAGCTATTGATTTCCACTGGTAGCTTAGCTATATTTTCTGTGGAATAACTGGACCTACATTTTTGTTTCTCTGTTTTATTTTTAAATAATCCTATCAACTCAATTATTTTTTGCGGCTATATTTTTTGAACCTTTCCTATGTTCTTCCTTTTGATGTGGTGATTTCTCTTCTGGTTGGTTTTTCCGGATTCCTATAGTCTTGTGGTGGATTGTTTTGGGGCCCTCTTGTCCTTCTTGGTTGTTTTGAGATGAATCTCATTCCTGTTGATATGTTTCTGGGTTGTATTGTGTACATTTTCGTATACTTATATATATATAAAAGTATAGTTATTTTACGTTGAAAAAAAATGCATATCAATATACATAGAGCTCTAAATTTCTTAATTTCACTATTTGTAAATAAGTATTTGTACTGAAATTGAATATAAACATTTAAATATTAAATACAAATAATAATAATAAAACATTCACTCTCAAAGTCACAATCAATCATGTCACTCAACATCACACATTTATAATGGTGAAGGTAAACCTTATCCAAGTCTATCATAAGGCCTCTACACATGATGCTAAAAGCCCGCTCCAAGCGCACTTCAAGCCGGCTTTGCTGTAATCATAACGACATCGCTTCAAAACTCAATGCAACTATAGCGAGCTTGAGGGCGTCTGACAAATGTCTGATTGCCAAATTTATAGTACTGCAATCCAATAAAATCATTCCACATAACTCAAATTCAAATTTGATTTGACGTAATAGTCTTTTAAGCGTTGTAGTGGCTCAAACATCATGTACACGAAAGGGCGAGCTCGACCCCGATTACATCATCACACTTGAGCTCGAAGCACACTCACCTAATCTCCATGTGCGGAGCCTAGAGAGTCCTCTAGGCTCTTGACAGAATCGTCAGTGGAACTTCATTTTAAAAGTAGAAAATCAGACTAGTTAAGTTTCTCCAAATAAGTTGAAGTTTCTACATTCATGACAAAAAAACCAAAAAAAAAAAAATGAATATAAGCGACAATATGAATGTGCTCAACAGATTTCCCAACATCTCGAAGCGCTTGACAAACAGCGCGACCGAGGAGCTTGAAGCTCCTTGGGGTGCTCGATAAATCTGTCCGGCGTTTAAGAGCAACGAATATTAACGCTGATTTGCACTTTGATGTACAAACCTAAAGATGACATGGCATGCAACAACCTGTAAGATCACATAGTCACTTCTGGACATGTGGTGCGCTAATTGAAAAAGCCATTCATTCTATATTCTATAAGTAATGTATCTGCCCGGAAAGAGCTCCAGGTTCATTGCATCTCTACTCGGTTTTCCCACTTTATGTACTTCCCGCAATGCCTCCTCCTCTATATGATGACCCTTTCTCGCTAGAGGAGGAGGACGACGCATATATCCGCCTCTCCGAGCTTTGTTGAGATTGCTTCCATGCAATAATCCCGTCTCCGATCCAGTTTTCCAGAGTTCTCACTGTCAATTTAGTTCGGAGCCGAGCGATTAAAGGTAGTTTCGAAGTTTCTGTTTATCCGCTTATTTTTTCTGTACTAGAGACTGTAAAATAATTCTTAAATGCCGAAATTTTGATGCGTTTAAGTTCATAGTCTTCAGATTTCGGACTGTTTCTCATTCGGCGGTGAAAGAATTCTGAAATTCCTGAATCTTAAGGCTTTTGGACGGTTTCCCTGAATCTTCAGTTGAGAATTTGTGGTCTCTGCCCTGGAAATGCAGAGCATAAGGTAATTAATTGATTTCTAATAACCTATTGATGCAAAGATTGCTGAGGTAAACTGGCTTTTATTGCGCGTAGGTTTTGTAGCACCGGAAAGGTTTCGGAAATTCTCATTCAGTGGTGAAATAGACTGCAAAAGCGAAGGAAATGACAGTCTGGGCGAGTCTTGGCCGTTTCCTCCAACGCTAAAACCCTTGCTTTGGCTCAGGCAAAATAGGGTCGGATTCTTGAATGTGGCACTCTGGTCTCTGATCCCGGTGAGCTTCCCCTCATGGTCATATCGACCCATCCTCGGCCCCTCGGCAAGCCCTCCAATAAGCCTACGGTCCCGTCGACCATGTGAACGACACTGCTGTCCTGCGCCAACCGTAGGACGACCAGACACGAATGCGGCGAAACCACCGCGTAGACGGACCCGGTGAGAATCGAATACGTGACTAACTGCGGCCGCCCCTCGAAGGAACCGCACGTGATCCATGTGACCGCCGGACGGTTTGATTTTTTGTAGCAGAGTCTATGAATACCGGCAGCGGGGTTTTCACATGGTCACGGCCCACGGGCTTATCAGGGTGCTTATCGAGGGGCTTATGATCGGATATGACCTAGAGGGGAAGCCCACCGTGATCAGGAACCACAGTGCCAGCTTGGTGTTATCGGGTGGAGCTGTCGTTGTGGCTTATCATTATTGTATGTATCTCGTGTCCATGTACTTCACCCAGTTAAATTATATTGTTTTCTTTTCAATCCATGTTTTCACTCTGTCAATCCATAATTATATTTGTTTTTGCAATGCAGGTTTTCATTGGGTAAATCATAGGTTTGGTTATAATTAGTTTAGATCAATTTTAATTTGGATTGGTTTTGAAGGGATCAAATTTGTCGACGGGTAAATCTTTTTTCAAGGGTAAAATTTGAGAAAAGGTTTACATTTTATGATTTTGATCTTTTGATAGATTCAGAGTTAAGAAATTTGAGCGGGTATATATTAAGTTTAACTTAAAATGTTTCATATTTATTGGATATTTAGAAGACTCTTGTTTCATAAATAAAATATCGTTTGGGGTTTTGACTCTCTTAAGTATGCTAAAAGTATGCTAAATGCATTTAGGGAATTATAAAAAACAATAATAAGTAGATTCATCTTAAATTCAACTTTTTTTTTTCAGCGGAAAACAACGTACTATTGTAAGTAAAAAATAGTAAAAGCAGTCTTTGAACTCTAAAACTCAAAAAGTTACAGGCAACTATTTTCTGTTACATTTAAAAAAACTCTTCAAATGAGGATGTTGACAGCACCCTTCTCTATGACCTGATTACCCTGAAATTCTTCCCAAAAAATGATGCGCTCCCTGCCATCCATAGCCTGTTTAGAAAGCACATCAGCCATTGTGTTGTACTATCGGAAGATATGTTCAAAAGTAATCTCCATCAAGAGATTGATCTCTGCACGAATTCTCTTGCACCACTTGAAAAGTGAGATAACATTTAAACTATATTCTCTACATGCCCATTTGATAGTCACCCCGGAATCTCCAAAAACTGTGAGCTCAAATAAACCAAAAAGATTAGCCATTATCTTAAATTCAAATTAAAAGAGTAGATGATCATGATTATATATATTGTATGTGTTTTATATGAATGTGATCTTTGGTTATAAAGTGTAGGTTCGGGTTGACATTGTAAAATTTTGTTTATTTAATATTTTGTTATTTTATTAAATTTCCATATGCAAACTCCACATTAAATATAAGATTACACTTCTAGTCATTAGAAATGCTCCTCAACACAATAATATACACCTTGAAAATATTAAATCATTAAATTTAAAATATTTTTTATTGAATTTATACTTATTCAATTTATTTAATAAATATTATTCTATTAAATATAAAGATTGCATGCATATTGTTTGTAAAATTAATGAACAATTTTAATGCATCAATTTAAACAATGGCTTTTATCATAAACCAACTGAACTCTAACCATTGATCAATTTATATTTATAAAAGTAACTACCCAAATCCTAAGTAGATTGGATCATTTCACACTGTACCAGCCCTTTTCATTTGATTGAGTAGGATTTCATTCTTTTGAGTTGATTTGATTTGATTGCATAGGCTCAAAAAGTGTGTGCTCTGTATTTCTTCAACGAATGGTATAGTGATAGTTGAAATAATCACTATATCCGTATATTTAGTAAAGTCGAGTTTCTCCATATATAGTGATAGTTGAAATAACCACTATATCTGTGTATTTAGTAAAGTCAAGTTTCTCCATTTGGCATAGATATTCAGTATATTGTTGCTAATTGATGCAAGAGCATGATCTTTTGGCTCACTTAATGTGTATCACATATTTATTTTTCGATGTGCATTCTTTGTTTAGTACGAAAAAATAACTAATGTAATCTTGGGAATGCAAATCACTTCGAGGATTATTGGACTCTTATTTGAAATAGATAGATGCAAAAAAATTATAAATTAAATGTTTACTCCTAAAGAGAGGTTCATTTCCAGCATGCACATGGAAGTGTTGATTTAGGGTTTGGAGTTTTACATTGAGAATTGCTAGCTGATCTTGTCATTGTAATATTGTATGAATCTTCGAGAGACATAAAGGTCTCCAAATTGTAAATGGTATCATATATTTTTCTTCTTGATTAGTTGTTTACATTTAATTATGTCCATAACTAATTATGTGGCATTTGCATTTACACAAATGTTTAAGTGCTTGAGTTATGTAGCTACTGCACTTGAATAGTAACAACCTAGTTTTGTAGCTATGTTAGTAACCTACAGTCCTTCAAGTGGTATCAAAGCTACAACCAACTCTATGTTGAGAAGTTGCAAAATTATCATAACTATATTCCTTGTGACATTTGCATTCTGTGAGTTCATAACTTGTGCAACCGTGGTAGCAAGAAGACCCAATTTTTTTAGATGGTCATTTCTACAAGAAGTGTGGTGGGAGGCAATATCAAGAGAGGTCTATGAATGGAACTAGTCTCATTGTGGACTAGAAGACAACTCTCAAATATTCCACCCCAAAGAGGAGTATCCTCAGGAGGCATGAGGAACCATGAATTGGAGTAATTTAGTTGACATATTGAAGAGATAGTGAATAGAAGAACTAGAGATATTGAAGTCATAGAAGTTTCAGAAACATATGATGAGGTACACAAAGAGCAATATATTGATGAAAGAAACCCAACTGTACATTTGATTTCCTTTATGAAAGATAGAGGTAATGCTAGTGTGAAAGTTTCTTTCTATGATGGGAGTTTGAAAAAGAGACTCTCAGTTATTGGATAGGAGAGATTCATAGATACTTTGAGTATGAAAAAGCTAAAGGCCCAAATGGATTTTGTTTTGCAACAATGAAGCTAAAAGGGCATGCTGCACTAAATTGGTGGAGAAGATTAAAATCTAGCAGAAAATGGTGAGAAAGATCAAGAAAAATTCTTGCATGTTAATATCAACAAAGTTTATGTAGACAAGTATAGAATTTGAGGTAAAAGGAGGCATATATGTGGGAGTACATTAAAGAGTTATTCAAATTGTCACTTAGATAAAGAATTAAGATGCCAAAGTATTAGAGGGTAGGGACGTATGGTAATGAATTAATGTTTGAGATCCAGGATAAGGTGAGTAGAGGAAAAGTTGAATAGGAAGTGATAACAAAAACTATACATGAAGAGGCCCTAGAAGAAGAGGAAGTGTGAAGGATATGAGAGGAGTATCTAGTGGTGGGAGAGAATATGAAGCAACTAGGACTTAAGTTACCAAAGGAGACAACCATGTTGGCAAATGCAAAGGTTTTGATATAGGCAAGGGTAAGCATGTGATTAATTGCTACATATCTTGAATAGAAGGGCACAAGGCATATAAATACCTAAAGAAGTGCAATCTAAGAAGAAGAAATGAGGCAAGGACTCATGTCACACAAGCATATGAGATATCAAATGTGGGAGATAATGATGTAGTACTTTGACATGAACATGGGGAAAACCCAATGTTCATAAGGATGTTTCTTAAGCCCAAGAACAAGACTATGGAGGAACTTGCGTAGAGGAAGGGTTTTTTTTTAAACAAATTCAAGGTTCAGAGTAAATGTTGTAATTCGATCAAAGATGGTGGAAGTATAGAAAATATTGTATCCACATATGTCACCGAGAAGATGAAATTGAAGTGCATTCCTCATCCCAATACATATTGATTTCCATGGCCACAAAAGGGTCAATAAGTCACTGTCACATAGTTGTGCCTATTGAGTTTTCAAATAAACAACCTCAATGATCAAGTATTATGTGATGTGGTTGAAATTTGTTTCTTGGAAGGCCATGGATATTTGATAGGGATATTTTCCATGATGTTAGAGAAATTGCATATAAGTTTAACAATGATGGACAACATTACAAACTAGAGTTGATGGTGGAAGATGAAACAACACTAGTGGACTATAGTGATAGTAGAAGTGGTTGTAGTAGATGTGATTGAGTAATATTTTTTTTATCCAAAGAGTTTATAAAAGAATAGAAGAAGACAAAATTATGTTTGGCTATAGTTCCAAAAAAGGTACAAGTCGTAGTTGAGGAAAAGAGACGTGCAAATAGAGATTCATAATCTATTGGATGAGTTTGTATGGATTGTTACAGATGATATGACGATGGGTATACCTCCCATGAAAAGTAATTCACATCGAATTTAATTGGTTCCATTATTGAGTCTACCTAATAAGGATCCTTATCAAATGACTCCCATAAAGTGTGAAGACCTAAATAAATAGGTGAAAAAATTATTTCATAGATCTTTGATCCAAGAAAGTTTAAGTCCTTGTGTTGTCCCAATCGTATTAGCACCAAAAAAAGGTGGTGAATTGTTAATGTGCATTGATTCATGAGCCATTAACAATATTACTATCAACTATCAATTTCCCTTACCAAGAACAGAGGACCTCATGGATTGTTTGAGTGGGAAATGTACTTTCCAAAGACAAATATGAAGAGTGGATACCATCATATTCATATAAGGGAAGGGAACGAGTGGAATAAAACGTTCAAGACGAAGGAGGGATTGTTTGAATTGTAGGTTATTTCATTTGGACTAACCAATGCACCTAGTACAGTTTTGAGGTTGATGAATGAAGTGTTGAAGCCATTTTTAGGGAAGTTTTCCATTGTGTATATTGATGACATTCATATTATTCGCAGTACAAAGAAGAACATTTGGATCATGTGAAACAAGTGTTGTTAAGCTTAAATAAGGAGAAACTATGAATCAACTTGAAAAAGCATACGTTCTTGTAAGATGGACGAGCTTACTTGAGTTTTGTGGTTTCCAAAGAAGGTTTGAAGATGGATCCTAAAAAGGTGAAATCCATTTTGGGGTGGCCTATGCTTATATGTACATTTGATGTAAGAATCTTCTATGCGTTGGCGAGCTTTTATCTGAAATTTATCAAAAAAATTAGTGGGATTTGTGTACCACTCACAACGTGTATGAAAAAGGCATATTTTCAGTGGAAAACAACAACAATCATTTCTTTTGATACCTTGAAGTAGAAAGTGATTGAACAATCAATGTTGCTGCATCCATATTTCAACAAGGTATTCCAAGTGGATTGTGATGCAAGATGTTTAGTGGTTGGAGTGTTCTTGAGTAAAAAAGTTAAGTTGGAAGCGTTCTTTAGTGAGAGGTTTAATCGTGCTTAAAAAGTATTATGCCTATGATTAGGTATTCTATGTTATTGTTCAAGCCTTGAAGAAATGGAAACATTATTTTCTACTAAATGAATTTGTGTTGTTTACTAATAATAAGGTGATATAGTAGGTGAGCTAGATCAAAATAATTTTAAATGGGTGGGGTTTTTGTAGAGTTATTCATTTGTTTTGAAACATAGGTATGGAATTTCCATTAAGGTTGTAGATATATTAAGTTGGAGAATGGTGTTGTTGAATACCATATCGGCTAAGATTCTTAGTTTGGATAGTATGAAAGAGTTGTATGCAATAGATACCGATTTTGCAGAGGCATGGAGAGCATGCAATGAACCATGGGGTATAGATAGGAAACCATTTTTAGATTTCCACATCCAAAATAGATTCTTATTTAAAAATCACAAGTTGTGTATTCCAAAAATTTTGTTAAGCCTTAATCGCATTCAAGAACTACATATAAGAGGCTTAAGTGAACATTTTGGAATGGAAAATACCAAGGCATTAGAGGATGAAAGGTATTTTTGACCCACCATCAGTAAAAATGTCATGAAATTTGTTAAGTGTTGCAGAATTTGTTAATTGGCCAAAGGAAGGAGTCAAAATATTGGGTTATAAATACTCCTTACTGATACCTAAGAAGCCATGGGAGGACACATGCATGGATTTTGTATTGGGACTACCCAAGACAGACAAGTTATGATTCAATGCTAGTTATGGCAGATATATTTTCTAAAATGGAACATTTCATACCATGCAATAAGATCAATGATTCTACTCATGTGGTTGTGTTACTTTTCCAAGAGTTTCTTGAGATTGCATGGGTTGCTCAGGAGTAATAGATTTCCCAGAGGAACATATAACAAGATCAAATACAAGAAAATTGGTCGATGTAAGATTCTAAGAAACATTTTTTATAATGCCTACAACTTGGATTTATTAGACACTATTGATATTTCTCTAATTATTAATGTTTCCAACTTATATGAGTTCCATGAAAGAGAAGAGGATGGTAAAATAGACACCATGAAAGAACTAGAAAAATAGCTGCTAGTAAATCCAACTAACGAAATTGAATAAATACTAGCAAGAAGGATTGATATGAGGAACCAAGGCCAAGATTATTTAGAATAGTTAATCAAATCGAAGAACAAGAGCTTGAAGGATGCATCATGGATTACTAAAGAAGAGTTGGGTCACATTCAATGGCCTACATCACTTAAATGGTCCATGGTACAATCAACATGAGTTGGATGTTCATGTTTTCTTACCAAGGGTGTCTGATCTAGGAGCATCCTTGTCAGCATCACATATTTATTTTCAATCTACAATGATTGTTTATTTTTCTTAGTAGGAGGAAATAAGGAGGTCGACATTGCTTAAAAAAAAGGAAAGGAGAACCTTCAATATTTAGACATTATTAAAAAAACCTAATATATATATATATATATATGAATGATGCCATTAAAGAGAAAATGACTACACACTATGTATGGGAAGTCATGGGAGTTCATAGAGGAAATGATGAAAATACAAGGACTATTGGACTCATGGTGAAAGAAATAAATGTAAAGAAATTATAAATTAAATGTGTACAGTTGAAGAGAGGTTGAACTCCAACAAGCTACAGTAGAAGAGGATGACCGCAAATGTTGATTTATGGTTTGGAATTTGAAACTAAGAATTGTAGGTTTATCTTGTCATTATAATGTTGAATGAATATTAAAGACATAGACCTCCATACTGTAGTCTAGAAGCTAACATTACCATACTATTCAATAAAGAATTATATTATGTCCCTTTCGTCATGTTCAATTATTTATTTTAATTCTATTCATAATTAGTTCTAGTATTTTCTATTGCATGAACGTGTAAGTCTTGTAGATGTTACACTCTAATACTGTTGACCTAGTTGTTTTATAGTCATGTTGTTAACTTAGAGACCTTTTTTGCGCATCAATAATGAATACGTGTAATTGATTTTGATGAGTTCTACAATATTTTAGATTGTAAAGTGATCCATATGGATAATGGTCCGTGCATAATTATAGGAGGTAATACGATTCTCCAAAGATGTCTAAAACCTCATAGTATATAATCTAAGATATTTTTAACATTAGTGGGGCAGGAATTTCCCTCATACATGAACTTTGTGCTTTGTGCGAGGAAATATATTTTGTCTATCATTGACACAAATCACTTCATTTCCAGCTATTATATGTTATTAGTTCTTATGGTAGACATAGAGTATATGTTTCACCTTATTAGTTTGGATAGTGATATAAAAAACCAAATGTATCTATAAAGTTTGTGAAAATTAGTATTAATTTGTTTTTATTTATTCAATGTATTTTCATATGTGTTGAATTCTGATTGTCTTATAGCCCTTGATAAGACTAATTTTATCATTTATTAGATTAGATAAAAAATAAAAAATAAATTTACATACTTTACAAAAACTTTAATGTGTGTGTGTGTTTGCAAGGCAATCAGGAAGAGATTTAGCTCTGCGGCTTGTGAACCCTACCGATGGAAAACCCTTCGGTGCTCTTTCTCATCATCATTGAGGTGGGATCTAGGGCTTCATAATGTATGAACAAGTCGAGTAAGAGAACTCTGAAGGGGTGCAGTCTAGATCTATCCACATGGAAGACATTCATCATATTTTTTCCACCTCATAGACATCTGAGAGCTGCCACTGTCCAAGAAAATGAAAAATGTGGGTTTTGTTTGTAGATTATGTTGAAGATGAAAGCTCCTTTTTATGCCCATCATATGCGGGTACTCACAACGATTAAGCAGGCGATGGGTTCCCTTATGGACAAATCGAAGGGGTTTCTCTCATATGACTGCGTTTTGATGGTTTCCATCAATCCGAGTCTCTCCAAGGTATTTTTCCTCCCATATATGGAACCTATGGAACGGGGCTCAATGGTTGGGTGGGCGTTGTGGAAGAATCGCCCTCTTTTAGTTCCTCCTTAGGATGCGATTTCACCCTTATGCTCAAATTATTTTACAACCATCAAAGAAATCGAGTCCCTTGAGGGAAATATTTTAGTAAAGGATAGCCAAGCTTTCCAAGTATTCATTAAAAAGACTGAAGAGAAATCCATGGCCTTCATGGTGAATGTTACAAATCAATTTATTTCGCTCAAGAAGAAGCTACATTCAATTCAAGGGGTGCTGATAGCTTCCCGAAGGCTCATTTATGAAGGTAGACAACTCAAGGAGAAAACTATTCCTCTGTGACTACAACATCTCTAGAGACTCAAACATAATTATGATCTTGTGGCTTCATGGGGGGTTTTCTGGCTCTGGTTCACACGTAGCTACAAATCCCTTTTCTTATAAAGATGTGACAACAAAATCAGGTTTGTCCAAGGAGACAACAAGTTCAAAAACTCCACCCGCTATAACTCACACATAACTCAATCACCAAGCCGTTATATCATCGACAAGGTTGATGTAGTCCCTAAGCTCGTGATCAAGAATGCAGAGGTAAATAGACTTCTATCTACTAGCAAATCTGAAGCAGTAATATGTAGGTTTAATGGATTTTGGCCATGAATAGAGGAGCTGGATCAATGGATTCATACAAACTGTGATTATTATTTGTGTTCAAAAGGATTCTTTATTGTTTAGTTTTTTTCTCAGGAACATTATATGAGTTTTCAAAGAAGGGTTGTGGTTTTTGTAAGTTTTAAACCTATGTAGAGAAGCAAAGCATACAGATTCTATTAAGCAAAACAGAGATTACACCAAAACATTCACACATAATACACAGAGATTTACCTTGGAAACCCTTAAACCAGGAAAACCGACAAAACTTAGAGTCGCACCTCTTATTTTCTCATTCTCATTATGAATCACTGACAATACAATATATAGGTATTCCACAACATCCAATACCCTAATCCGTTAACCTAGATTAGAAAATACACCCCAATCCCTTAACTGGGATTAAATTACATATTTTTAGAAAATTCCACAAAAATAACCGAAAACAACCCAAAAAATTTGGCGCTCACTACGCTCGTGGACGAAAAACGTGCTATGTATCGGAAATGACCTAATGATTGTTTCCATGAAGGTGTCAGAGGGATCACCAGACACATCGCTGATAGGTGCAACCCTCCCCCCCGCATACATATGCAAAGAATATAACACATACCCAACAGTTATGGGGAAGGCCAAGTCTTTTTATTACCCCATGGTTCCTGGATTTCGATCCAACTACCATGATAGTATCAAAAATTCCAATCTGGGTTCGATTTCCAAATCTCCCCCTTCCTTTTTCGCACCACACAATTCTAGAAGGCATTGGAAACACCTTGGGTAGGTTTATCAAATAGGACAATGCTTGTATGCAACATGGCCTTTTCACTTTTGCATGGATATGTGTGGAAGTGGATCTCAACAAAGGGTTTCCAGAAAAAATTATGTTCAGCTCGAGAACTTCCAACACTCCCAAAATTTGGATTATGAAAGCACCGCCTTTAGATGTCGTGTATGTTTTCAAATTGGACATCTTCGGGATGCTTTCCCACAAGCAAGAAAGGATCCAAAAAATAAAAAAGGGAGACCTCCTAAATCAAAATCTTGGGATTCTTTTGATTCTATCTCAACCAGAAATCAGGACGTGGAAGATGAAGAAGAGGGCAAAGAACCAGCATAAACATAATTAACTAAAGAAGGAAATCAATCTTTGGATATTATTCAAGATGCAGCTACCCCATAGTCCAGAATTTTGGTATCAATGGATATACCAGCTGGTGGACTAAAAAATCAATCTTTGGAGATTATTCAAGATGTGGCTACCCCATAGTTCGGAATTTTGGTATCAATGGATATATCAGCTTGTGGACTAAAGAGAATTCATGAATCCGATAGTTTTGACTCAGATAAGGAACATGCACAAAGAGATGATGGGTCTCAACTAGTGGTGGCTGATCCAAATCATAAGGGGTGGATCGAGGTCAAGAAAAAGAAGGGAAAGAAAGAGAATCTTGAGGATCATCTCAACCCATGTCTTTTCTTACCCTTTTTTGCTTTTACATTTAGTCTTTATTTAGTCTATTTTGTAGGCTTTAGTTTCCATTTCTATTTTCTGGATATATATGCATCATGCATATATCTGCACAATGTAATTCTATGCTCATTTATGAGAAATAAAATTACGATTTTTTTTCCGAGGAAATTTTTTTACAAAGTTCATGAAATATTTATGTGAAAGTGTATGTGAAAGTGTTGTACCGCTGTCACTTATATATATGTATGTATGTATGTATGCCCTATCCATTCCAAAAACATACATAACTTAAATCTATATGTTTGTATTGAACTTAGATTTATATATTTATATTGAAATAGTATCATTAACATTAATTTTTATTAATAAATAACATTATTTTAATATATATTAGTTCGAATGCATACAAAAGTAAGTTAATTAAGGTACCTCCTTTGGGGTATCTAACTAAGACCAAGTGCTTCATTACCATGAGATAAAAAGGAGTTGGAAGGAAGTTAACTAGCATGCATCCTAGGGTTCATTGTAACGATTAAAGAGCTGAAATCCGTAATTTCTTAAATTAAGATCATTTTTGTTTCTCACTTATGGACTTCATAGAAAAATGCCACATATTTGATAGGTCTTAGTTCTCATCGTTTAATTTAAATGTGCATGGTTGTGTACTGAGATGTTTATATGTATTAAAATAATTATAATTAACATCATTTTTTTAATTTTGAATCAAGTTTTCAGGCCACTGTTAAGACTTGTTTTTGAATTGTCAAGATTGATATTAAGAGTTTATTTAGTGAACCAATGACATAACATATATATTTATAATATTTTCAATTTCATATTTAAGTATAAAAAATTCAAATCTATCATTTTTTACATTAAGATCATTTTTATCGGTTATTATGTTTTAATTATAGAATTTATAGAAAACACACATATTTACTAACCCTTAATCATTAATATGATTTGATTAAAATGTCTATGTTCTTGTGATAAAGATGTTCATAAGCATTAAAATAATTATAAGTAACATCTTAGTTTAAATTTTGCAAGAAGTTTTGAGGCAACTACTAAGACTTGTTTTGGGATTGTCAAGACGAATACTAAGAGGTTTCACTTAGTGAACTTATGACATAACACATACATTCATATGATATTAAATAATATCCATAATTTCATTAAATATTAATGAATACCTTAAAAAATCTATTTTTTGAATCACCTCTTAATACATATTTCCAGTTAAAATACATGTATTTTCAATATATATCCTATATATCAATTTTTCTATGGCATTTTAAAAACCCCTTTTTTATATCTACTAATACTATGGTGACATGACAAATCCTTATACAGTTTGAAATATGGTGAAATATAAAATATTGGTGGGAGTATTTATTTCGAGATGTGGAAGAAAAACTCAAAATATCTTGGCTTCACACATAGTTGTTGTAATATAATTCACATCACCTTCACGCATATAACATACCTATTCAAACACAAGTTGGACTTCACAGAGAGTCTAATTGATACCACCTTCACATAAGTGCACACATAATTGAATCAAGATTCACATGAAAATTTATAATCATTCAAACATGTTCATACCTAATTCAATCTCCCTCTCAAATATTTTTTTGTTATAGTATATTAATAATACCCTAGACCCTTATATAGTAAGAATATTAATTTCATTTTTTATACTTATAAACCTCCCAATATGAACTCATGTGATATGATACTGCGTACTTACTGAACCACATGGACAAACATTAAGAGGCATATGCAACATTAAGTTTACTCCAATCACTTGAACATATGTTCCTTGACTCCTTGGATTTACTTAAGATGCATTTGAAGTGATTTCATTTTTTTTGAAATCTTAAGATCTTAGAACTTATGTAAATTCAAAAGGTACATATAAAAATACTTTGATAAATACAATTTTCTAACCACATAAGTTTAATATAAGTTACATCATAACCATGCAAGAACATTGCAATAGACCATAATCCATATAATGACAAAACCTTTCATAAATGTCACAATGTGATTTAACCCTGGCTGAATGTAGTAATATGTCATAAATCAATGAATATGAATGCCAAAATGCAACAATACCATTCGGGGAACATTTTAATCCAACATAACCCTTTAGTGATGTTCAATATGACATAATCGTTGATGGATGTTGCAATGCGACAAAAGCATTGATCAACATAGTAATTGGATATAAATCAACCAAGATGAACTTCAAAATGCAACATGGTAAACCACAGTCAACATGGTTAACCATGATCAACTATAGTTAACCACTGTTAACGAAAGTTAATCATAGTCAACCAAATTTATTTATGGTCAACGATAGTCAATTATCGTCAACTATGGTTAACCATAGTCAAATATCATCAACTATGGTTTTAAACCATAGTCAAATATCATCAACTATGGTCAACCATAGTTAACCAACCAATGACATCCATGGTGATAGAAAAAGTAACCATAGTAAGACATGGTCAACCATAGTCATCCATAGACAAACCATAACAAGCTATGCTTTACCAAAGTCAAACATGTAAAATCATTTTAACCATGTTCACCCATAGTTAGTCATAGTAGAATATAATCTAAGTTTTCTATAGTCAAACATAGCTAACCAAAGTCAGTCATGGTTAACGATAGCCAAACATGGACAACCATAGTCAACCTTGGTCCACCATAGTCAATCATAGTCAAACATAGTCATCCATTATCACCTAAGATGGATAACCATGTTTAGCCATGGTTAAACCAAAGTCAACAATGCTCACCCACAGTCAAACATGGTCATATATAGATAATCAAAGTCAATTATAGCCAAGCATGGTCAAACATAATCCACCATAGTCAAACATGGTGAGTCGTATTGAACTATAGTCAAACATGGTCAAGCATTCTGAAACATAGTCAACCATCTTCCCACGGGGCATAGAATAGATGGTGAATGGGTGTACTATTAAGGCACTCCTTGTGTTAGGTCACTAGTTCAAAACTCCATGGGTACCAACTTACAAAAAAAAATAAACATAGTCAACCATCGTCAACTATATTTAATCATATCAACCATAGTTAATTAAATGTTAACTATACTAAACCACAATCAAACATAGTAAACCATGGTCAATAATATGCAACCATAATTTACGAAAGTCAACTACAATCAACCATAGTCACACAAAATAAACTATGGTCAAGCATAATCAAACATGGTCAACCATAGTCTACTTAAATATGAGAGATTTTAATTTAGTAGTATTCATATTGATATTTTAATTTACAAATCCACTAATACTTCTAAAACTTTTAATATATGTGAATCATTAATTACTATAACCATGTTATTAAAAATGGTTGATATACATTATTCGACATCATTTTTTAATTATTTGATTAATGATGCTGATTAATATATATCATCAACAACTTTTAATAATGTAATTAAGCAAATTATCCTCTCTTTAAAGTTAAAAATAAAATAATGATTTAATAAATTTAAATTTAGCATTTTATTTCCTATTTCCATGGATGCAATGGTGTCTTTAGATTTACGTTTAGCATTTTATGTCCTATTTCCATCGATGTGATGGTGTCTTTAGAGCCGTGGTGTGATGGTGTCTTTAGAACCGTGGTAAGAATGAGGATGAGGTTTCCAAGGAAGGTATTAGGGAATTGGCCGTGACTTTTAACCTTGACGCTAGGAATCCCAACAATTTTATAGGAAATATCATTTCCCATAAAAACAACATTGTCATTAATGGATTTGTAAGTTGAGAACCAATTTCTATGAAGACACATATGGTGGGAATAATCAAAATATAACCACCATTCATAATGATGTTGTGAAACATTAGAAACATATAATACCTTGTCAACCATACTTGAACTTGTTTCATCTGAATTTGCTTCCTTTGTGGAGTCCTCTTTGAATGCTTGTCTTTTTTAGCAGTCCTTCTTAAGATTCCTTGATTTATTACAATACCAATACCTTAGCTTACTCTTTTTAACTCTATTATTAGATCTCGATGTACCTATTGATTTATTCCCTCGTTCTTTAGATCGACCTTTAGCCACCATTGCTACTATTGTTGAGGTTTCTAAACTAGTTTTTCTTTACACCACCTCAGAAAACAAAGCTCCAGCAACAATTTTCATAATGTAAATTATCTATTGTACAAAACCACATAGATAGAACATTTATGATGATGTTCTATCTAGAATCCCAACACAAATATTGGTGTTAGACAACAGAGAGATGTTCTTTCCAAAATATTTGCATAGAGTGCCACGAAAGGAATTCATGAGACTTAGGTCTTGTTTTATGTTAAATTACTGATTATTATTTGTGATGTAAAAAGAGGAAATAGATCTTGAGAGTACTACAGGTTTTATAAACAATGTTGAAAAACATTGAAAAAAAATATGGATAACGAAGTGCAGGTTTTATAAATAATAATGTAAAATAATAGTGATTTTAGTTCCATGTTTGATGACACTATTTTAACAAATTTGGATGATGATTCATTGCATCAAGTTGATAAGAATGAGTTACATATTTATATTATCAATTATGAAAATCAACATGAGAATACTACCATGATTATTTATAGAAAAGACGATAAAAGTTTTATATCATAAAATCATGATGTCATGGTTAGCTTTAATGATGAAAAGTGTATACAAAATATAAGAAATTATTTTGAGAAATATATTTCATTAAAGTATGATGTTATGGTTAGCATTAATGATGGAACAATGGAGAAAAATCTTGTTGTTTCTTACCAGTTTATTTGATACTTTCAAAACCAAGACTAAAAATATAACATATAATACACATTTCATCATCATCCTAACTATCATTAGTCATTAATGATAAACATTATTTTTTTTATGGATGCATCCCATTCTAGATGACCAAAAGCTTCTTCGAATGTATGGATCATAATTCTTCAAATGTTTAGATCATGATTCTGGAATTACGTCTTTGGGGGAGATCTTGTGAGTCCAGTGTTTGTCGAGTTTGTCAAGTAAAAAAATAATACGAAGTAAACAAAAAAAGAATAATACAAAGTAAAAAGTAATAAATACTATGTCGGTCATGAAAAAAAAGAATAATAGAAAGTAAAAAGTAAACTAGAGACTTAAACTAGAGACTTTACTTTTTACTTTTAATAAAAAGTAAAATGTAAATATGAGACTTTAGAGTGTTTGTCGAGTAACAAAATAATACAAAGTAAACAAAAATAATAATACAAAGTAAAAAGTAATAAATATTATGTCGGCCATAAACAAAAAAGAATAATACAAAGTTAAAAGTACATATGAGACTTAAATTAATAATATAGAGCCTAGGATTTAGATCTAGACTGATTTTATTAATAATATAGAGCCTAAGATTTGGATCTAGACTGGTTTTATGTTAAATTAATAAATGTTAATCATATAGCATGTTTTATAAATAATGATGTTTTGATTGTCTATGCCTTTGAAAAAATATTTAAATGAAATTTCGAAGAAAACTGAAATCTCATGTAGCAACTAAGTTTTACTTGCAAATAATGCTACAAAGATTAAGTTTTACTTCTTTAATGTCCGGAAGGATAGATTATTAATTGTGTATGCATCCATATGCATTTATGTATCCATATGCATAGTTGGAAGATAGATGATATCTACCCATTATTTAAATGAAAAATAACAAGATTTCCACATAATAGAAAATACAACAAATTTTTTAGAACGGGAGTATGGAAACTTTCTTGAAAACTTAATTTTTCTTAAAATGGTTGGTTTCAAATTTTCTTAAATTGGTTGCTTAAAATTTTGTTAAAGCTATGACGTAAAATTTTGATTTATGAAACTATACGAAACTATCTTGTCTATTCAAATTTTGATCTATGAAACTATCTTGTCTACTTAATTTTTCTTAAAATTGGTTATTTAAAATTTTGTTAACTTATGAAGTTATGAATATTTTACTTTATATTTTTTAAGTTGTTTAAAATTTAAAAATTAATTTTTTAAAGAATAGTCTATTTATTTTAGGTTTTAGATTTTAAGTAAGTTTTAGTGAAATCAAGTAATTTTTTTTGATAAAATCTGAATTTCTATGTGTTTAAACTGTATTTTTGAATCCATAAATAAATTCAGACCCTCAAATACCCCATAACACCTAAATTATGCAATTTCCATAACTAATATATATAATCTAAATATTTTTAAAAATTTCCAACCAAAAAACATTAAACAACAAAATATAATTAAAAAATTTGAAAACATAGAATAGTTAAACTACACACCATATTTTAATATAAATTTCAGAATCGATACAATTACAAATATTAAAATTGATCTTTAAATTATATTAAAAAATATATTTCATAAATTTTGTGACAAAAACCGTGTGACATTTCAGTGATGACAATTAAAGATAAAGATGATAACACCCATGACAGACATGTCATCTGCTAATTGAAAGTAGGTTTGCGAAGATTCTTTTGATTAGCAGAGCATCTCGACGGAAAGAGGTCCAGGTTCATTGTATATCTCTTATGTTCTTCTAAACCATGTCATGGATATCCGCAATGCGTCTTCCTCGGGACGCATCATAAATCTTCCTTACGAATAACTTTGCTACGAATATTTCTATGCAGAACCCGTCCAGAGCTGCAGAGTTCTCAGTCCCATTTCAATTCGGAGCCGAACGATGAAATGTAATTTTGCGGCTGATGATCAGGGAAAACATTTAATTGCCAATGTATCTTCCATCTACTGCAATAAAATGTTTAACAGTCGTTACATTCGCAATTAAATGTTTTTCCCTCATCATCTGGCGCCGTGTCTTCGCCGTTTTCTCCAAGAAAACCTCGCACTACCTCCAGTATCAGGTTAATATTTCCTCCTTATTTTGTCCATTTTAATTTTCAATGTGTGTCGTGTGAAAGCTCGAAGCACTGAAATTTTTCTTTGGTAACCTATAAATGCCAGAGATGCTCAAAGCAAGAAGCACACGAGCCTCTTTATAATGTCCTCATTCTTCTCTTTAAGGTATACTCTCAAACAAATCCCATATTCATACACTTTTCAATATTTGCTTTTCTCTATCATGTTTTATTTCCTGCGTTTTTATCGCAGAAATCTTGAAGTTTTGATTAGAAGATTAGTCTATTCAAGCATAGGGTTGCCTGAATCAGCAAGGAGCTCTTCCATTCAAGGGCAAACTCACCATATTTGTAGTAAATTCCTTCCTTTTTCTCGCTAAATTAACTGCTACTTCACTCTCAATGTTAAAGAAAAACTTATATCATTTTATTTTATGATTCGAGATGCTCCTCCTTGTGATTCTGTGAGAAAAACTTATATCATTTTATTTTATGATTGGAGATGCTACTCCTTGTGATTCTGTTTGAGATTATCTACAATGTTCGTATCAGATACTATTCTAGCATGCCTAAAAATAGCATAACAAAAATACCTACATCTGCCATTAAAGCTTAGTAGTCTGAATGAAGCTTTACTAAATTAACAGAGTTTCATCTGCAAAACCGTGACCGTTTGTAGGTCTGAGAGTACTATGGTATACGAAAGAGGAAAAGTCTTTTGAAATAAATAGTGAAAAACTATACACAAAAGCACAAAAGTTGGCACATGAAAAAACTATTTTTTCTCCTCATAGAGCCTACATAGATATAGACTAGCTGGTTGTTGGGCTGTGGCTCCTGCATGCTGGTTCTCTACTTCCTCCTGCATGACTACTGTCTCTAACCTTCAAATGGATTTGGTCAGAGCATCATATTCTTTTTTAAAGAAAGTCCAGCTTGTTTAGAAATCAACACCGAACGACCTAGATACTTCTATGTTGTTTGCAATTTTAGTGATGATTTCATTCATCAGGGATCATGATGGGTATTTTTTTTATACACAAAACTTGGTCCATGTAAAAACTAATTTTCATCCTAATATCAGAGTCTACAGAGATGTTGCTCAGAGATGTTGATTGGCTAGTTGTTGGGCTGATTGGGTCCTGCATGCTGATCCTCTAGTTCCCTCCTCTTTTACAACTGCCTCGAACCTTCAAGTGGCTTTTGTGAGAATATCATATTTAGAAATTAACACCAAACCATATGAAACACTTGATGTATATATTTCTAGTTGTTTGCAATTTTCATGATGATTTCAGTGAGGGATTATGATGTGTATCTTTTGTATATTTTTATTTAAGATGGATCTATATCAATATCAATATCACATTTTACATTTCAATCCATTATCTACACATTTCACATTTCAGTCCATTGTCTTTTAGATTAAAATACAAAAGATTCTCTTTTTGACATTAAAATACAAAAAAATCTTAAAATACAAAGAGACAAATACACATTTCACATTTCAGTCCATTGTCTTTAAAATTAAAATACAAAAAATCTTCAAAATACAAAAAGAAATGATTGTAATGTTTTTAACATTAATGTTAAAAGTTGAGAAATATTAATCATTTAAGACATTGATGATCTATCTATGTCATTAAAGATATATTTAATTTTCTTTTAATAAAAAAAAAAATTAATTTTCTATTCTTTCGCAACTTTGACAAAATTAAAAACAAAATAATTTAACAACCTCTCAACCTAGAGAGACCCTAAAGTCTACACTATGTAAGGTAGACATATAATTTTTGGCAAAACCCTAAACTTAAACTTTTAAATTATATCTTAACTTCGATCATTGTATATATAAGCATGTTGAAATAAAATAACATGTTGAATAATGTTGGTGAGGGATTGTACTTTTTTCATATCAATAGCTTTTATGTATCTATTAACAATAGGTACATTTTAACTGGAAAATATAACAAATTGTTGATATCAAAAACATTGTTTTCCCACAATATTTAGTGATTTTATTCATAATGTTAAAAATCCAAAAACTAATAAAAATTGCAACAACATTGTTTTTTCACAATATCTAGTGATTTTCTTCATAATGTCAAAAATCCAAAAACTAATAAAAACTGCAAATCGATTACAAAGTATAGTTACTGTACTCCTTGAATAACAAGGAACCCTTTGAATGATTTAAACCTTTTTAAAGAATCCATCTACAATATATGTTAAGACTATTGCAAAAGATTTTAATCATATTCTTAAACTATTATTAATTTTATTATACTTTGATATTATAAATATTTTAATCGTATTCTTAAATTATTATTAATTTTATTATATTCTTATAAGAATATTATTATTAATTTTATTATACTCTTATATTATTTATATTTATGTTTCTCTATGTAGTGATGAATAGTCTTTGTAATCTGAATCATGCAGTTATGAATGTTAAAATCATACACAAATACTTTGATTGGGCACAAACTCACAAGTATTATAATTCAGCACAATAACCATATAATGTATTTTTTTTTTCCTTGGAAAAAGTCGTAATTTTATTTCATTAATGAACAAAATTACATTCTGCACATGTAATAGAATCTCAGAGATCCCTACATTGTCAACATATACTGTCCATATGATTGTCCAAACAGTCCTCCTATCCGAGTACATATGACAGTCATAGATGAATATGACTGTCTATTGTCCCATACATATCAAATCTGAGTTGATGTCTGACCAAACAGACCTCCTATACTACATATATCACAAAACTGTCTAAAAAAAAATAGCCTATCAGCAGAAATATAAAATTATGTCCATACAGCTCGAGTATGTAATTACATAAGTAGGCCAGTAATAAAATGTTGTTCTAATCCTCCATACGGTCCACAATGTCCCCATAGAAAGGCTTGTGTGTATAGCTATAGATGCCTTCAGTGGAATGTATCGTGATCCTCCATGTGCCAAAAGGCATAGATTGATTTGTCGCTTCTTTAGATAGCAGGTCATCCATCCCATTCCGCTCCCTGTAGACATGTGTGAATGTAATACAGTTAAATGCCTGTTTTAACCGTAATACCTCCTCCAATATTGGTGATAGAACCATTACATTACATTGTGTAATCTCCTTGGCCCATTCAATAACAATCAGAGAGTCTCCAAAAATCTGGAGAGTTAAACAACCTTGTTCAAGTGCGAAAAGCATCAGTAACTTAAGTGACATCAGTTCAGCGTAGTTATTTGAACCACTCCCCAAACCAGCCATTATATGAAAATAATGGGACTCTGATTTGTGAAGAACGCCACCTCCACCACACACCGATTGGTGATTAATAGATGAGCCATCAAAATAAGCCCACGGCATGGATTTATCAATTATTTCCAGGATCACAGGTCTGCTGCGAGTCGCTTTGATAGATGGCTTGTATTGTAGCATAACAGCCACAGCTTGTGCCACGACCTGCTCCAAAGGGACCCGACAATCCTGAAATATGATCTTATTACGGGTGATCCATATGCCCCAGGCGAGAATACAGGGGACAGCCCGAAACGTTGAATGTTTGTGATCTGTCCACCATAGTTGAAAGGCGTCATGAAAGTCCACTCCCCACCAACTCACGTTGAGTTCAAGATGTTTGCAGATGTCGGCCCACACAGCTTGTGTAAACCGACAGTGTACAAATATATGTGAATTTGTCTCATCCGCTTCCATACATAGAGGACAGAACCCCGGACCCTGGATGAAACGCTTCTGCAGAATGTCCCATGTCGGTGCCTTATTTTCCAATATAGCCCAAGAGAGTAGTTTTGCTTTCCCCGGGCACTTTAGTGTCCACAGATGTTTCCACCACCACACCAAATCCCTGTTATGTATATTCACATTTAGCTGAATATAACCATGTTTTGGGGTGTATCTACCAGATGGATGGTGTTCCCAGATAAGTTCATCAATCTGATTTGTTAGGCGAATATTTGTGTATATTAAGTTCCGAATATAATCCTCCCAAGCTCCAAGCAAGTCATCAGGAATCTCAAGACGCTGTGCAGAGATCCACCCCTGTTGCCATAGAGTGGATGCTCCCGGTTGTTCAATATCAGCCAGAAAGTGACAACCTCTATCTGCCAGAAAATTCCGTAAGGCCGCTGGTAGGACATGTCCACCTCTACAACCCACCCAAGGATCCAGTCCAATACGTGTGTATCTCCCATCACCAATTCTCCACACTAATCCAGACCCAATCAGATGAAAATGCTGCACCACTGCTTTCCAGACCAACGAGCAATTTGCCCGCGTCTTATTGCCCTGCCTAATCCATTCGAGAAGAGTTAGTGGAGCAATGTATTTATGGTATACCACTCTAGTCCAGAGACTCTGAGTTTGTATGATACGCCATGCCACCTTAGCCCCCAAGGCTTTAGCAAAAAGGAAAATATTCTTTAGGCCCCAGCCTCCCAGTGCTTTGGGGACTGCAATCATATCCCATCTGACCCACACCAAAGCACGGTTATCACCCTTACCCTTCCAAAGAAAGGAAAAACACAGCCGCCGGATCTGCTCCAGGACTCCTTTGGGAATCCAAGCGAGTGACATCCAATACACTGGAATCGCTTCCAAAACTGATTTAACCAAAACCAGCCTCCCTGCCCTCGAAAGCCATTTGTGACTCCATCCACGAAGTCGCTGTTCTAATTTAGCAATTAGCCAGTGCCAATTAGCTTTCAAATATGCATTAGGTTTCAAGTGAAAGCCAAGGTACTTTAATCCAACATCAAAATCAATAGTCCTGTAGGGTAGTCTCATAGCCATTTTGTGAATCTCCATCTCGGTTAAATGCGAGCATGTGATCGTTGATTTATCAATGTTTACTAACATACCCGCTGCCTCTTGCAGCAAATTGAGGCCTTCAGCTACCTTGTCAATATCCTATCTCGAGCCATCACAGAAAATCAGAATGTCATCAACGAAAAGGAGATGTGTGATATACAATACCTGGGAAATGGATATGCCACGAAAAGAACCATCAGCTTTTGCTTTCAATATAAATCGACTGAGGCCTTCAGCAACAAGGAGAAATAACAGCGGTGACAGTGGGAAACCCTGTCGTAGGCCCCTGCCAGCGTGAAAGAATGGACTCACTGAACCATTTATCAGGACAACAAAGCTCACCGTGGTGATGCAGGCCATAATCCATCGTATAAATTCATAGCAGAAGCCCAGGTGTGTTAGAAGCATCCGGATATATAGCCAACTAACCCGATCAAATGCTTTGGAGAGATCAATTTTGATCACAACACCCTTCTGCTTCTGCACCTTCATAGTGTGTATTCCTTCCTGTGCAACTCCAATTGCCTCGTGGATTTGACGGCCTTCCAAGAACCCAAACTGTTCACTAGATATATGCTGAGAGAGAATAATCTTGAGTCTCCTCGCCATAACCTTTGAAATAATCTTATAGATGCAGTTGCAGAGAGAGATAGGTCTGAATTCCTCAAAGCTTTCAGGCTTGTCCGATTTAGGGATGAGAGCTAAAAAGGTCGAATTGAAGGGTCCATGTATAAATCCAGCCTTTCTAGATTCTTCCACCACAGTCAGAAGTTCTTCTCCGAACAAATCAAAGAAACCCAAGAAAAATTCTATAGGCCACCCATCGGGCCCCGGACTCTTATCTTTCTGGAAGGAGTGCATAACCAGCGAGAGCTTAGCCGGCAACACCTCAGCCATTAACATAATGTTCTCCTCCTCTCCCACAAAACGAGGGAAGAGTTGAGCCATCCGAATGACCTCATCGATAGAGGCCCCAGGTTGTGCAGTGAATACATCTCCAAAGTGTCGTACCCCCATATCAGCCAAACCATCAAAGCTGGATACCTGTTCCCCGTCAGTAGAGGAAAGTTCCCAAATAGAGTTATTGTCTTTTCTCCCCTTTGCATAGGCTTGAAAAAATTTTGTGTTCTCGTCCCCACACTGTAGCCAGAGCGCCCTGCTTTTCATTCTCCACATCTCTTCTCTCTCAGACAGAATCACATTTCTGCAGCATTCCCACTCCAACAGCTCACCTTTGTGCACTTCATCCAGATAACCCATGCCCCTGCTGTGTAGTAATCGATCAATATTCAGCTCAGCATCCCTCAGCTTCTGATCATCTTTCCCTCGTTTTTCAGAGGCCCAGAGAATAGTGGCCTCTTTTATTCGCTTGAGATTGTGTTGAAAGTGTACTCCCGCATGTTCCAGAGACTCCGGTGGTCGATGAACCCACTGAGCCTGTACTAATTTAAGAAAATCCTCCTTCTTCAACCAGCTAGGATTGAATTTGAATGGGCTGGGGGGTTTTTCTCTACCACCTCTTAATTCCAGAAGTATTGGGCAGTGGTCTGAAACCCCCCCTGTCCCAACCCATTGCTTGACCACATCAACTCCCAGATCCAACACATCAGTCACCAGAAACCTATCCAGCCTCTTAGCCACCCGTTGATCCCCTGATCTCTTATTCCTCCATGTGGGGGATAACCTGTTAGGTAGTATGTCAAGAAGGTCCTTCCTTGCAAAGGCTTGTAAAAAGTAATTTGCTAGTGAATCCGGAACAGCCCGAGGCCCCCAAACTTCAGAAGTCCCCAGTGTAAGGTTGAGATCCCCACCCAAAATCACATCCCTTCCAGCAAAGATGTCCATACTAAGCAAAGAGTCCCAGAATCCAACCCTATTTAAATAGGGCCCATAGATATTGAGAACAGTGATCCTCCTCCCCATCGATGCATCCCAGACTTCCAATCCAATACCAGAGGGAATGCCCCAAGAGCAATCATACCTGCAGCTATTCATCTTCCAGCCTGTGGCCAGCCCTCCAGAGCGCCCACGAGCATCCACACCAACAAACTTCCAACCAGGTAGCAATAGTTCCAATGCCCGAACAACCTCCTCAATGCCACCCAAAGTTTCTTGTAACAGTATAACATCCGGTTGATTTAAATCCACCAACCTCCGAAGTGACGATTTTTTAATGGGACTCGCCAACCCATGACAGTTGAAAGATAATAATTTCATATGAAACCCCCTTCCTGGGTTTTCGCTGCTCTAAGTGCCCATTCGATAGAGGATTGTGTACCCATAACTAAATCAACTTTTGCCCGCTCTTGAGCTATTGACAAATGAGATTTTCGGCCCCGCCCTTTCCCCCCAACACTAAAAGCCACTTCAGAAAGTCCCTTACCCCCCGATCCATCTGCAGTGATCACCCTATTTCGGAGAGCATATCGGATACTACGTCCAGAGCTGGGAGAGTGTTGAGTAGAAACAATGGACGGTGTGTATACACTATCCGAAACAGTACAAGGAGCTACAGGACAAATAGCAGATCTGACCGGAGGAAATGTCCCAAGACAATCCTCCCCCAAAACAATAGGGTCATTAAGTAAAGAAACAACAGAGGATAAGTGATGAGACAAACCCGAGTTGTTCGAAGTTGAGCCCCGACGGATAGTTAACAAATCCTGTAGCTTCCTGGAGGCTTCCCGCGTCAATGGTGTCGTGGTACCCATATTTGCCCCTGCTTCAACCGATTCCTTGTTCCCAAGGACATCCAAGCCAGTGTTCGCCAGTGTTACCGAATGTTCCTTGGATCCCTGCTGCCCACTCAGTGCGTCGGATACCACCGGAGAATGTTCTGCCCAGTTGCCAAATGGAGGCTCGAAAGTTTCATCTCCCATCGCCAATGTGCTCACCACCTTCTCATTGCAATCAGCATCTGCTGCCACGACCTTCGGTCTGCTACCCCTAAATGATAATGGGCAACAGGCAACCAAATGTCCATAAGTGTGACAGCGGTGGCACCTATTAAAACGGCACACCCACATAGTCCAGAATTTGAACAAATGCCCCATCCTTCGTTTGTACATTGATCTCAGCTGTTAACCCCAGTCGAAGATCGATGTTAACCAAGATCTTTGCTATGGTATAAATGCCTGTTTCAATATGGGAGTAATCAGAGCATACATAGTCTCCAAGGTAGTTCCCAATCGCTGCAAACCGTGTTTCATTCCATAGGTGCATGGGAAACCCGGGAAGCTTCACCCATAGCGGTTCTTTGTCGATTTTCTCCTGTTTGGAATCGAAGAAAGGAGACCAACGTTTCAGGATGATAGGGACGCCCAACATAGACCAATGTCGGCGTAAGACTGCATCAACCTCCCCAATATTCGACAGTATGAAGGAGAACCATCCTTTCGTTAAAACCTGAACAATAGGTGCTGTAGCCACGATGTCTTTCCACTGCTCGGCTGCCCATCGCTGGAGGGATCCTTGTCCCAGTCTCTTACCACGGACATGTGCAACTACTGCAATTTGTGTGAAATCCTCTGCCTCCTCAATCGAGACATCCACGCCCAGCACAAGCTTATCCTTCCTCTTTTGTTCCTTGACCTTTTTAGCAGTGTTTTTGTGTGATTCTGCCTTTGTAGAAACCCCTGCTCAAGGAAATAGCAGGGATGCATCTACAGGTAGAGTATCTCCACCACCAGTAGCTCCCGCTGAATGTCCACTGGACGAGTAACCCAGTCCTCCGCTGCCCTGTCCCCTGTCATCAGAATCACAAAATTCCACTGTCCTAACCAAATTCCCAATGGATAAGGTGTCCAAACCGCCACCCTGGTCCTTCCTCCGTTTGCCACTTCTAGTCAGTGTATCTATCCCCTCCACACGTGAGGCATCCGAGCAGTTTGGGAAGTTTGTGAAAGTCCCCAATTGTGGTTGTAGTGTCCTCCCTAAAAGGTCTGCCAAGTCTGGCCGGTCATCCGAGGGCCCAGGAAAAAACCCTGCCCCCCTGCCTGTCGAGAGTGATCCCATTGATGCCCTCGACCCAGAGGCCGCAGCATTGATTGTTCCAAGGTCGAAAATCCCTCTGGCACAATCTCCATCCGAGGTGTAGTCCACCTCCTGCTCATAATTGCTCACCATAATGCCCCAGATCAACAGAGCTGACAAACCTCAGATCCCAATCCCCAATCCACCGTACAAAATGCCCACTATCTTCACCACCCAATCCACCAATATCCCCAATCGACTCCGAGTAGCCACGGTCACAGCAAGGGCATCTGCAATCCCCGTCAATATTCCACCCAGCTCCAAAGTTCAGTCAAAGATCAGCATTGCCTGCCAATACCATTGAATGCCCAGATCTCCAGAATCAGAAACCCTGTAAGTCAATCAGCCGACTCAAAACTCATATCCTGAAAGCCCTACGTTCTTGGATCTCATCTAATACCAGCGTTATCAACGATCAGCTACCGTAATCTTGGAGCTCTCCATCCTGTCAAAGGTCTGGGCGATAATGAAGAAAATCATCTGCATATGCTACGCAGTATCGGGTCTCCTGTCCACGCTCTACAGCAACCTCCTCCACAATGGATAAATGACAGTGCAGGTCATCCAGCGCCAGAATCCCTCCAAACTTTGCTGCAACGTACACCTTCGATGCACTATCTTGGAGCCCTTCGACTCAATCCTTCGCATCAGTTCACCGACATATTATCAACCATATAATGTATTATCCATCACTAATATTTTAATATTTTTTTGAATTCATTTTCTCAACCTTTACACACAAAAAAAATAAACATGATATAGTAAATGTTTATAAATAAAATATAAAATATAAAATATAAAAATAAAATTTAATATATAAATTCAATTCCAATCAAAATATAAATTAATAGAATTTAAAAATAAAATGAAATTACTTATGTTATTTATATTAAGCTTCTTCTTAATGCAAATTCACTTTACTTCTTTTAATTCAAAAACAGTATTCTAAAAAAGCTATATTACTTAAATCGAAAGTGAAAACCCAAATTTCCATCATCAGCTAAACATGCAAAAACCCAGTTACAAAGACCAATTAAATTTTCAATGTTTTTTTTTCCATATTTATAAATGTTTGTCTGTGGTCGCCGTTATGTCTTCATTCTCTTGCTCAAGAACAATTTGGTTACCGAGTGAAATAAATTGGGGAACAAGAGGCTTTAGCTAATCGTACTATTTGTCCCCATACAATAATGTTTGCATTCTATGTTATTTTGTAATCTATTATTCTACTTGAGTACTCATCGAATTTCAATTCATAGTAGATTTTTGTAATTGCAAATTTGGATTAGCACTTCATATTAGAGATTCTCACCATACTAACATGTGAATTGACATTGTTTGTTTGTTTTGGTCTGTGATTTGGCATGGTGATTTGTGAAAACGTAAATATCTATCAAATATTCTCTTCTTTTAAGTAGTCATGTGAGCTCACATACCAAGCACAAAAAATAATAGACATATTATTGGTTGTAATTATTATCATATTAGCTGTAGATGCATATTATTATCTCTAGGGCTTTTTTAGTAACTTTTTAGTATGGACAATTTCTATTCTAATAACAAGACTAGTTGGTTTCGCAAATAAGGATTAAGCCCTTTTTTGGGGCAAAGAGAACTATGCCTTCATACTAGTTGGTTTTTCAAATAAGGATTAAGCCTTTTTCTTGGTCGGCAAAGAGAGCTATGCCTTTTTTATTGTTTTTGTGCTTCTTGTTCTTCTGCTATGGCTTTCCTTTCTAACTTAGGTTTTTTATGTTATGAAGGGTGTGCATGTATGGACTTTAGAGGGATTGTTCTCTTAATAAGGAATTTTTCTACTTTGAAATGTAGTTTCAAATATTTTAATATTTTAATAACATTAAACCAATCAAAGATAATGATCATAAATTTAGAAAAAACACTTATTTATATCATATTCATAATTATTATGGGTAAAAGTCTCTCCATATAAATTTATTTTGAAGTCAACATCCATCATAAGATAAGTTAGAACTATAATATTGAAAAAAGATTAGTAAAATTGAACTTTTTATGACCTTAAAATATTTGTACAGAACTTAAGTTGAAAAGAAACTTCACTTTGACATGGTTCTTATCCTAGTGATTTTATATGATTATGTATTTTAGGTTGTAATAATTCTACAAAGATATGGAAGAAAATTAAGAAATTTTCTAATAAAAATATGTCCTACATTGTACTTCCTTTATATGTTTGTTTCTCATTAGTGGAGACAAACATATAAAGATAGATATCATACTAGTATAATTTGGTTAATATATATAAAGAGAAGTTTTTTTAAGAAATGTCAAAACATTAATAAAAATCACTAGAGACTAAGGACAAGGTGGAGACAAAATATTATTGTGTGACCTTTGTATTGGCAATAGATGTCCTTGTCATAACTTTTAAAATAAACAAAAAAAAAATTAAAAACTTTTAAAATAAACAAAAAAAATAAAAATAAAAACAACTTATTACATACAAACCATTAATTATATTTAAAAAAATAAAAATTATCATTATTGATTTAAAAAATATAAAAAATAAAAACAATCTAAAAATTCTAAAATACACAATATCTTGTTTATATATATATAATGAAAATATACGTACATAAATTTATATAAATCTAAATTAAAAGTGACAAAAATATACATTCCACATTGTTTCCATACCATTATATGTAGTTACATAATTGATTTTTATTTTTGGAGAAAGAGAACTCAAAAATATAAAATTGAAAAAGAAAGACATTTTACTTTATTTTTAAATATTTATATTTAACATTATTAATTATAAATATATTTTATTAATTTATAAAGATATATGTTTGAAGTTTAGTAAAACTATTTGATCTTTATGAAAAATTGACAAATAAAAATGAGCATTCAGTGTTATGAAGAAAGCTATTAATACTTCTCCCCAATGTGGTGACATGGACGAGTAATCATGAGTCTTACAATGGTCTAGACATAGTGGTAGTATCCACTCAGCATGGAGAGTATAAAGCAAAAGGAGAGATGGGTGTGGAAGATGAAAGTAATTATTACTCTTCTTCTATCCACTATGCCTAGGCCTAAACATTTTCATCGAGGATATTTCCATACTAGTAGAATTATGGTTGAAACACGAGGGGAAATGGGAAGTAGAATTATGGTTGAAACACAAGGGGAAATGGGAAGTAGAATTATGGTTGAAACACAAGGGGAAATGGGAAGGGTGATGATGTAGATGGGAGGAGTTAAGAATGCCAACGACTGTATACTTGGAAATACCAATGGCACTCAACATGGGCGTGAAATAAAGATAGACTCATTGAGATAGTTTTTTTTATTGGATAGAAATGCTAGAGGTTAGCATTGCTTTCCCATATCAACAACTTTTTGGTGTTTGTCATGGGTTCTTAGAGCTAATATTAGGGACATCATACACTTGGCTTTAAGATTTGTGTTGTAGAGGTCATTCATGCAATTTTATGGGAAGATAAATATGGTAGGGAAATGATAATCAGAGAAAGGAGGATATAGCCACAACAAACACCAAGGGGGCCTAGGAAATGAAAAGCAATTGTGGTAGTAAGGGAAGAAACAAGAACCCACCATCTTAGATTTTTTGAGGAGGTTAGAAGTGTTGTTGATACAACTGAATGCAGGGTGAGGGAACAGAGAGGCGTGACCTTAAACATGCTAGTGGATGAAGAGTTCTTTGAATGAATTTTGAATACCGGCTTTTTAAGAAGTAGGGAAACCAAACGCTTAAATTGGTGGAAATCTACTAACCCATGAAGGATTTCATATCCATGATAGTTGGGGTAGGAGGTGAACAACATAATGTTTTCCTTAATAAATTGCGTTTATTGGAAGAGAATAAATATCATTTATATTAGAAATATGATTGGTGTTAAAGGAACGAAGCGAGGAACATGAAGAGGAAGAGTAATTGGGATGTAAGGATGTAGTTGAGTGTAAAGTAGTTTCCAAGACCAATCTAGAGGAGGACATCCCTCCAAATTTCATCAATAATGATTCAAACTCTAATGACTAGATTCCTAATTGTATTAAGGTTAGTTTAAAATGCCACCAAACTGTATTACATAATAAATGTTTACAATATTGATAACTTGAAATGTAGGGTATTTGACAAACCTTTGTTAAATAATATAATCAGGTTTGTCAAATACCCTACATTTCAAGTTATCAATTTTGTAAAGATTTATTATGTAATACACTTTGGTGGCATTTTAAACTAACCTTAATCTATCTATTTTAAAGCTTTGATGCTTTGTTTCATGAATAATAAGCTATATACAATCTCTATGTGCAATTTTTTTATTATGTTAATAGATTTTAATTAAATTATATATATATATATATATATATATATATATATATATATATTATTGTTCGAAAATTTTTTATTATAAAAAGTGTATAAAAAAAGTAATTTTTTTAAAATTTGTTTTCTTACTATTAAAATTTTTATATAAAAGAAGAGCTACAAGGTGGAAATGTCTCTATATTTTGAAACTACAAAATGTAGGGTCTGCAATGTCGAAGATTAATAACTATGAACAAAGAAATAAAAGGAAATTCCAAACAAACAAAGAAGTTTGTTATAACATGTGCATGTTTTGATGGTTAAAATACTAAGCATATCTCTAGGACTTCCTTCATACTCACAAACCACACTTTGGTTGCTTTTTCCATTTGAACTAAGGAAATCCTTTTTATTGATTGAATGACCAATGTTTGGACTGTCTCCCATGTTTCCCTCGATATCCTGCACCTTACTGAGCTGTCTACATGGTGAACTAGGGATCATGAGATGACATTCAACCATGCATTGAGAGATATATGGTCGAAAGAAAGGACCACTCAATAGTTCAACAACCTATATATGTGCATTTGCTAATGATATTAGTTTAAAGGAAACAAATCATTCAAAATTATAGAATAAGGATAGGTATATATCACAAAGATAATGCAATTGAAGGTTAGTACATCATAGTTTGTCTCTGCTCTGGGTTCTTTCTCAGCATGGTTTTAATCATATGTTTCCTACAAACTGTTAAATTTTGAGCATTAATTCACAATACTCTTGGATCTTTACTGAGAGAATAACATATACAGTATATCAATGCATAGAAATTACAATAAGCATGACAAGCATCACAAGAACCAAAAGCATGAGAGACAAGAGACACAGAGTTTCCGTGGGGAAAACCCTAAGGTGAAAAACCCCACAAATTCCTCAGAGATAGAGAGAGCAATGGCTCAACCAAAGTACAACCAAAATACACTGATATAGTCTCCTAGTAGCAGGTGATCCTCCTCCTCACTAGTGCACCACTTTCTGAGTGAGAGAAGTGTGAGTTTTCGAGTGATCCAAATAGAGATCTTCCGATCTCTATTTATACTAGCCTATTTTCCCAGTTACACTATGGGGCCGACTTGTATAGCTAGGTACATCAACCATATAATATATATTTCAGGGCCAACCCCACACATGGTGGTCTAATAACCCATCGCCAAGTACACACACTTGCGACACTTGTCAATACACATGACAACACTTCCTTATAGAGGAATAACATATCTCTTATAAGGGTACAATAAATATATATGAAATACATAGATGAAATACATTCCGAAGTTACATATACATCAACACTCCCTCTTAACTAGGAAGGTATTTCTCGACACGGTTCTGCTAGACAAGTCTTCTTCTCGGGTTCATCGTCATCGATGCATCATCATCATCATCGTCACTGTTGTTGCTATCTCAACCAATCTCTGACTCTACTTGCCATAGGAAGTTCTATAGAGCCAGTCCTTTTTCATACTGGATGTAGGCCCACCACCTACAGGTCTTCATCATCAGTGGCCATACTGTGGAATCCTCAGGACTAATTACGTGAGTCAACAAAACCTCGAAAGAGCATCCCAGGACTGATTACGAGCACACAGCTCAACCTATCGGATCTCCCAGGATCTTTTACATGTTACTGCACAACCTGTACACGGCCACAGAGTATCACGAAGCACAACCCAGATGCACACACACAACACTTACACTCACCGGCATGGGAAGACCAACCTGCCACCATCCGTGAAGGGCTCACAACACTTACATCAACGACCATGGGAGAACACATCTGCCACCATGTCGAAAAGGCTTTGCACTTACATCAACGCACATGGGAGAACACATCTACCACCATGTCGGAAAGGCACTACACTTACATCAACGCACATGAGAGAACACATCTACCACCATGTCGGAAAGGATCTGCACTTACATCAACGCACATGAGAGAACACATATACCACCATGTCGGAAAGGCTCTGCACTTACATCAATGCACATGGGAGAACACATCTACCACCATGTCAAAAAGGCACTGTGCATCTGTGTCTTCGGAACTCATCACACATAATCGAACTGATTATGTAATGTATCCACCTGATACATATGATCATCGTTCAAGCATCCAACATGATGCATATACAAAATACATACAAATGATCCAACTGATCATATCCAGCATCCAACATGATGTGTACATACATATATAAATGATCCAACTGATCATACAAAGCATAAACTAGAACATCATCCTGATGCTCATCATCCAGCACTTACATCCACAGCCATGTGAAGGATCCCCCTTCCAACATGCTTGGATTGGCTTCATAAAATGTGTCCATCACTTCTTCCTCGAAGCATTAGAGAGATTTTGAGGTCAAAAATGGGCCTCCTAAGAGATGTACTACAAAAATATGATATATATTAAAATATTATGAATTTGGGGTTTTATGGGGTAGGTATATATGACAAGTCACCTCCCACACTATTTTCTATGCACAATATAAATAACCATGGTTGAGTTGCTTTTCAAAATTCACTAGAAATAAAATTAATAAAATAAGTCTACATTGATGTGACTAAGATTCATTATAAATTCCCAAAAATTTATTGTCCTTTAGCATTTATTTGTCTTGAACTTGCAAATGAAATTAAATAATAAATAATATTTTTAAGAGCTATTTTTTAAATTTTATGTTGACTTTTTATATTTAGTACTTTTCTCATGAATTTAATATAATGTAATTTAATTGAGAATTTATTTACATGTAAAATATTAATAATATTATTATATTCCACATTGCATTATTATTATTATTTATTAAATCTATTATTATTCTTTATTAGTTTGACATTATGTTATTAAATAGAATGGAGTGAATATATATTTTAAAATTAAAAATATAAAAATGATAATATATTATTTTATAAAAAAATGTGAAAGGACTTTCTTTATGAATTAAGAGTACTTCACTTGAAAATGACAATAATATTATTTTATGAGAAAGTGTAAAAAGACATTCATTATAAGTACTTTACTTGAAAATGACAATAATATTATTTTATGAAAAGACTATCATTATGAGTACTTTACTTTATGACTTAAAAGTACTTACACCACTACCTTGGTTAACTATGTGTTTTCATCCACCATAGAAAATTTGACAAATAAGCATTCTTAACTCATGCAATGCCACCTCACCAAGGGGGATGATGTCATCTACTAGAATGTGATTGGTTATTTTTTATAATACATTTTCTTTGTTTTGAGGCCCTTTTTTGACCTCAAAATTTCTCTAATGTGTCCTCGATCTGAAGAACACCAATCCTCTCCCTGAAGTACTCAAACTTCACCCTGGCTAGTGGCTTCGTCAGCACATCTGCAATCTGCTCGTCCGTCGTAACATACAAGAGCTTCACAGCTCCTCTCTGCACCATATCCCTGATATAGTGATATTTGATCTCTATGTGTTTCGACCTATCATGAAACACTACGTTCTTAGACAACTTCACACAACTCTGGTTATCAAATAACTCAGACAGTAGCTTTGGTAGCCATACTACCTCATAACTAGCTGAACAAGCTGCAACATACTCTGCCTCAGCTATACTCAGTGCTATGCAGGATTGTTTCCTGCTAAACCAAGAGATCACACCTAATCCCATACTAAAACGACACCCAGATGTGCTCTTCCTATCTGCAACACTGCCTGCCCAATCTGAATCAACATAACCCTGCAGGTTAAACTTTTGATTTGCTTCATACTTGAGCTCATAATCCACTATACCCTTCAGGTACCTCAGAACATGCTTTACAGCAACCAGGTGAACACTCCTCGGATCTGTTAGGAACTGACTCAATGTGTTCACAGCAAATCAAATATCTGGTCTCATGTTCATCAGGTACATCAAGGACTCAATCATCTGACGATACATAGAGATATCAACTGGATCAGATGAAGTATCACATAGAAGCTTCAGGTTCAATGCCATGGGTGTGGCCATGGCCTTGCAATCCATCATCCCGAATCTCTTCAGGATATCTACTGTTTACTTCCCTTGACCAAGGAAGATCCCACCTGCATTCTGCCACACCTCCATACCTAAGAAATAATGCATCATTCCCAAATCTTTCATATCGAACTCAGCAGCAAGCTTCCTCTTAGTATCTGCAATCAATCTGTCATCTCCTGTTACAAATAAGTCATCCACGTACAGAAGTAGAATCACAGGATTTCCTTCCTCAACCTTGTAGTAAAGGTTGGAATCCACTTTACTCTTGGTAAAGCCCAAACTAGATAGGAAACTGTCCATCCTACCATACCAAGTTCTGGGAGCTTGCTTCAAGCCATACAAGGCTTTCTTCAATCTGCACACATAGGACTCCCTGTCATGTATTTCAAAACCGAGTGGTTTCTCCACATATACTTCCTCTTCAACTACACCATTCAAGAAAGCAGTCTTTGTTGGTTGTGGAGCCAGATCTTCTAGTCTCATAGATGATATTGTATCAACTGTGTTTGTACCCCAGTTTTATATGATATGTAGGTGCACTATACAGTCACCCTAGCGGGGGGGGGGGGGTGTGGGGGGGCATCGCCCCCCCACGGGGTTCCAGGGGGAGACCATCCCCCCTGGTTGGGGGGTCCGGGGGCAGCGCCCCCAAAGAAAATTTTGGCTTTTTTTGCTAGTTGTTTTGCGGGCCCATGGTTTTGGGTATCCCTTGATATTTTCCCATTGTATTTCCCTTATAAATAAAGACATTGTAATACGGCTAGGGATGATGATGTATTAGGTTTTATGCATTGTAAAGATCTCTGATATCAGCAGAGAGACTGTGAAACAGAGAAGAGGAAGTGCAGTAGTTGTGCTGCAGATTGTATCCCTTCACCTTGCTGGACGGTAATAATAATAAGGACTAGAAAATTCAGTGTGGACGTAGCCTAAGTTGGGTGAAACACGATATATCTGTGTATGTGTGATTATATTTGCATTTCTGTTTATTGTTATTGCTCTGCGATCCTGTTTTTCTAACAATTGGTATCAGAGCCAAAGGTCTATTTGGCAGTTAAACCCACAGGAAGCCAGGGTTTCTGGTTAGAGTGGGAGCAATGGCAGAAAAATGAAATTTTAAGGTCAAGAAGTTTAACGGCCAAAACTTCGGATTATGGAAGATGCAAATGGAGGACTATCTGTACCAGAAGGATCTATTCCTACCATTGGGAGGAAAAGCAAAGTAGCCGACGACTATGAAGGACGAAGAATGGGAGGTTCTTGACAGAAAGGCTCTGGGAACAATACGGTTGAGCCTGGCTTCGTCGGTGGCTTTCAATATCTCAAAAGAAAGGACAATAGAGGGTTTGATGAGCGCATTGGGTAAGCTGTATGAAAAACCCTCGGCCTCCAACAAGGTATCTCTAATGAAGCGTTTATTTAATATGAAGATGTCTGAAGGTGGATCTGTTACTGATCATTTAAATGAGTTTAATACGGTTACAAATCAGCTAAGTTCTGTAAGTGTGAAATTTGATGATGAGGTTAGGGCTCTTATAGTCTTGTGTTCATTGCCTGAAAGCTGGAATAGCTTGGTCATGGCTGTAAGTAACTCTGTCTCTGGTTCAAACACCTTGAAATTTGATGATGTTATTGGTGTTATTCTTAGCGAGGAAATGCGAAGAAAAAGCACAGGTGAGACATCAGGTAATGCGTTGACCATGGAGAGCAGGGGAAGATAAAAGGAGAGAGGAAAGAGCCAATGTAATCGTGGAAAGTCTAAAACGGGCAGATCCAAGTCCATACTTGGAAAGATAGAGTGCTAGAACTGTGGAAAGAAAGGACATATGAAGAAAGACTGCAAATCTCTAAAGAAGAAAGGAGATGCACATAAGGAAACTACCCAAGAAGCCAATGTAGCAAGTCATGTGTTACAAGATGCTTTGATTCTTGCATTAGATAATACTAGTGATTATTGGGTAGTAGATTCAGGAGCTTCATGTCATGCTACACCCCATAGGAAATACTTTCATGAGTATGTTTCTGGTGACTTTGGAAATGTTTTATTGGGTGATGATGAGCCATGTAAAATTGTTGGAATGAGTAAGGTATGGATAAAAGTTAAGAATGGAACTGATTGGTTGTTGAAAGAAGTTAGGCATATTCCTGCTATGAAAAGAAATCTGATCTCAACAGGGTAGTTGGGAGATGGTGGCTGTCTATCTACGTTCGGAGAAAAGTGGTGGAAGATCACTAAAGGATCAATGGTGATAGAAAAAGGAGACAGAGTAGGTACGTTGTATTTATGTCCTCCTAATACTGACCATTCTATCTCTTTAGCCTCCACAGGAACATATACAACATTGTGGCATCATAGGCTTGGCCACATGAGTGAGAAGGGGATGCAGATTCTCCACTCAAGGAAGTTGCTGCCGGATTTGAAACAGGTAAGTTTGGAATTCTGTGAAAACTGTGTTTATGGAAAACAGAAGAGAGTCAGATTTCTCAGGGTTGGGAAACAGAGGAAGAATGAAAAATTAGAGCTTGTGCATACAGATGTATGGGGACCGGCTCAGGTACAATCTCTTGGTGGCTCTCATTATTATGTTACATTTATTGATGATGCAACTAGAAAAACTTGGGTTTATTGCATTAGACAAAAATCTGATGTGTTTGCTACTTTTAAGAAGTGGAAAGCTTTGGTTGAGAATGAGACAGGAAAAGAATTGAAGTGTCTCAGATCTGATAATGGAGGTGAGTACTGCGGCAAGGAGTTTGATAGTTACTGTTCATACCATGGGATTCATAGAGAGAAGACATTCCCAGGAACACCACTGGAAAATGGTGTGTCAGAAATGATGAACAGAACGATCATGGAGCGTGCAAGGTGTATGAGACTGCATGCAGGGTTGCCCTTACAGTTTTGGGGGGATGCTATAAATACTACTGTTTATTTAATAAACAAAGGATCTTCAAGTGCTTTGGATGGTGGTATTCCAGAGGAAGCATGGATAGATAAAAAGGTAAACTACTCATTTCTGAGAACGTTTGGTTGTGAAGCATTTGTCCATATTGATAAAGAAAATAAAACAAAGCTTGAAGCTAAATCCAAGAAATGTACCTTTATTGGATATGGGGTTGATGAATTTGGTTATCGTTTATGAGATTATGAAAATAACAAAATCATCGGGAGTAGATATGTGATATTCAATGAAAAGGTCATGTATAAAGATCAGTTGCAGGGAAAGAAACAGGAAAAGGAAAACATAGAGTACATAGTGCTTGATGAAATTAAAGAAAATGAAGTTCCGAAGGTGCCAGAAAATCAAGAGCAGACGCAAGTACTTGAAACTCCTGCAACTGTAAGAAGATCTACCAGGTTAAGTAGACCCCCTGAACGATACTCTCCTTCAATGTGTTATTTATTGATGACTGATTCTGGTGAACCAGAATGTTATGAAGAAGCAATGCAGGTGGAAACTAGAAAGAAGTGGGAGCAAGGCATGAATGAGGAGATGGAATCATTGGTAGGAAACCAGACTTGGGATTTGGTTCAGTTACATGCTGGTAAAAGAGCATTGCAAAACAAATGGATTTACAGGTTGAAGGAAGAAGGAGGTAAGAAGCGGTACAAGGCCAGACTTGTTGTAAAGGGGTTTACACAGAAGAAAGGTATAGATTTTGATGAAATATTTTCTCCTATTGTTAAGATGACTTCAATTAGGACTATCTTAAGTCTAGTGGCGGTAGAAGATTTGCATCTTGAATAGTTAAATGTAAAAACAACCTTCCTCCATGGGGATTTGGAGGAAGAAATATATATGCAGCAGCCACAAGGGTATGAGGTCAAAGGTAAGGAGGATTTGGTATGCAGGTTGAAAAAGAGCTTGTATGGCTTGAAGCAAGCTCCAAGGCAGTGGTATCTAAAGTTTGACAGGTTTATGATAGAACAAGGTTATAGTAGATGTCATTCTGACCACTGTGTTTATTTCAAGAAGCTAGACAATGGAAGATATATTATCTTGTTATTATATGTGGATGACATGCTTGTTGCAGGGTCTGACATGCAGGATATAAATGTACTCAAAAGGAAGCTAGCTAATTCATTTGCGATGAAGGATTTGGGTGCTGCAAAGCAAATCCTTGGTATGAGAATAACGAGAGACAGAAAAAATCACAAATTGACATTGTCTCAAAGTGAGTACATACAAAAGGTGTTGGAGAGGTTCAGAATGCAGAATGCAAAACCTGTAAGTACACCTTTGGCTAGCCATTTCAATCTAAGTAAGGAAATGTGTCCCAAGACACAAGAAGAGACAGATTACATGTCCAAGATTCCCTATCAATCAGCAGTTGGAAGCTTGATGTATTCCATGGTGTGCACAAGACCAGATATTGCACATGTAGTGGGAGTTGTGAGCAGATACATGAACAATCCAGGTAAAGAACATTGGAAGGCAGTACAGTGGATTCTCAGGTATTTGAGAGGTACTACCACTGAGGCATTATGTTTTGGAGGTTCAGACACTGTTCTACAGGGATATGTTGATGCAAATATGGCAGGTGACAAGGATAGCAGGAGCAGCACCACAGGGTATGTGTTTATTGTAGGTGGAACAACAGTAAGCTGGATTTCGAAACTATAGAAGGTTGTTGCACTTTCAACAACAGAAGCAGAGTATGTTTCCATTATAGAGGCTAGTAAAGAGATGATTTGGTTGCAGAGGTTTATGGAGGAAGTGGGTAAGAAGCAGAAGGATAGCAGATTGTATAGTGACAGCCAGAGTGCCATTCACCTTGCAAAGAACTCAGCATTCCATTCCAGGACTAAACATATACAGCTCAAGTACCATTTCATACGCTCTGTTCTGGAAGATGAACTGTTGAAACTGGAAAAGATACATACTAGCCAGAATCCCGCAGACATGTTCACAAAGGTAGTGACCAGAGAGAAACTGAGTTCGTGCTCGGTTTCAGTTGGCCTTCTAGCATGAAGGTGAAGAGGATAAATTTGCCAACCAAGTCCAGCAACGGTGGAGTTGCTGTGATCAGTCTCCAAGTGGGAGATTGTTGGTTGTGGAGCCAGATCTTCTAGTCTCATAGATGATATTGTATCAGCCGTGTTTATACCCCAGTTTTATATGATATGTAGGTGGATTGTAAAGTCACCCCAGCGGGGGGGAATCGCCCCCCCACGGGGTTCCAGGGGGGACCATCCCCCCTGGCTGGGGGGTTCGGGGGAAGCGCCCCCGAAGAAATTTTTTGGGGCAGTTTTCGCCAACTGTTTTGCGGGCCCATGGTTTTGGGTATCCCGTGGTATTTTTCCATTGTATTTCCCTTATAAATAAATACATTGTAATACGGCTAGGGATGATGATGTATTAGGTTTTATGCATTGTAAAGATCTCTGAGATCAGGAGAGAGATTGTGAAACAGAGAAGAGGAAGTGCAACGGTTGTATCCCTTCACCTTGCTGGACGGTAATAATAATAAGGACTGGAAAATTGAGTGTGGACATAGCCCAAGTTGGGTGAACCACAATATATCTGTGTCTCTCTTGTAATGTGTATGTGTGATTATATTTGCATTTATGTTTATTGTTATTGCTCTGCGATCCTGTTTTTCTAACAGTCTTGACATCCATCTGGTGTATTTTCCATTTCATTGCTATAGCCAGGGAAAGTATTGTTCTGATGGAAGTATACCTGGCTACAGGTGCAAAAGTTTCTTCATAATCTATTCCCTCTTTCTGAGAGAAGCCACGAGCTACAAATCTTGCCTTATATTTCTCTACACTGCCATCTGCAACATGCTTGATTTTGTAGATCCATTTGGAAGTCACAACAGACTTCTCTTTAGGTCTTGGGACAACATCCCAAACATCATTCTTCATTATTAATTGGTATTCCTCAACCATGGCATCCTTCCATTCTTTCTTTTCCACTGCTTCTTCATAACTGGAAGGTTCTTTGTTCATAATGTCACAAAGTAAAGCAACATAGCTGGTATGTGATCTGGTTCTCTTCTTTGCTCTGTGTTCTTCTTTTGGAATGCCAAATCTTTCCGCATCTTGAATGAGCTCTCTAGCCCATGCAGGTTTCCTCTTGTGAGAGTTATCCTCACGGGTGGATCTACAGGTTCTTGCGGATCTTCAAACTCACGAACAACTTCTGGAATTGCTTCAGTCATGGTAGTGTCTTGAAATCTAGTTTCCTTAGGTTCTTCATAAACTTCGATAGGTGCCTTCCTTGATTTTATGAATGCTGAGTTTTCATCAAATGTTACATCTCTGCTGACATCAAACTTCTTGAACCCTGGAAAGTATATTCTGTAAGCCTTCGAGCTTTCACTGCAACCCACAAAGATACCCTTCTTTCCTAAAGGATCTAGTTTAGTCCTATTTTCCTTTGGGACATGAGTGTATACTGGACAACCAAATATTCTTAGATGGCTGACTTCAGGTTTCTGACCAGAAAAGACTTCTTCTAGTGTCTTGTTGTCCAATATCTTGTGGGGTGTTCTGTTCTGCACATATACAACTGTTCTAGCTGCTTCTGCCCATAGATGCATAGGTAGATCCTGGTCATGTAGCATTGTCCTTGTTGCTTCCATGATTGTTCTGTTCTTCCTTTCTGCAACTCCATTCTGTTGAGGGTTATAAGGAGCAGTCAACTCCCTCTTAATCCTTGAATCATTGCGAAGCTTCTTGAAGTCACCTGAGGTGAATTCTCCACCATTGTTGGATCTGAATGTTTTGATCTTCTTGTCAATTTGATTCTCCATCAAGGTTTTGAATTCCTTGAACTTATCAAACACCTCATCTTTATTCTTCAAGAAGTATACCCAAGTCTTCCTGGAGAAGTCATCAATAAATGAGACATAGTAAACATACCCACTTAGAGAACTGGATGAAATAGGGCCACATACATCTGAGTGGATGATTTCTAGGATATCCTTTGCCTTGCTTTCACTGTTTGGAAAATCCTTCTTAATGTTCTTACCTTTTGCACATCCTTTGCAAACACCTTCATGTTTGGTCTTGATTTTAGGAAAACCCTCTACAGCCTTGCTTGCAATTGGAAGTGCCCTATAGTGCATATGGGCAAGTCTTCTATGCCAAAGTTCACTTGGATCCATGGATTCATGCACCATGGCATGTTCAGGTTGTCCCTTCAATTTATACAAACCTCCCTCTTGCTCTCCAATCACTACTGCATCATCTATGGTCTTTCCCTTTGGCCACATTAGGACTTGGCCATCCACAAATGCAACCCTCATACCTTTTGCACCTAGTGCAAAGATGGAGAGTAAGTTCTTCTTGAGCCCAGGTACATAAAGGACTTCTTTCATCTTCAAATATTTTCCAGAATCTAGGTTGTAGGAGGCTTCACCACTTCCTTTGATTGGGTATTGATAATCATCCCCAAGTTTCGCCTTATGAGGTGATTCATGTTCAGATAGGTTCACAAAAGATTCCTTAAACCCAGTCATGTGTTTGGAAGCCCCACTGTCAATTAACCAATTATTACAACCATGGGAGATAGTACCTGTGATGTTAAAATTCAATATGCTAAGACAGAAAATAGCAGCATTACATTCCATTTCACAATAATAGCATATACAGGATCACTGAAGAAACAACAAGCACAGCATAAACACAAGAGACAGAGATTTATCCTGGGAAACCCTCATGGGGTAGAAAACCCAGCAAAGCTTCCTCAATATAGATGACCAGCAATATACATAGATGAAACCCTGAGATATGATCTCCTCCTCCACAATAGCAGACCTCTCCTCCACAAGTGCGCTATCCTCAAGTGTGTGAGTGTATCAAATGAGGAACACACCTCCTCTATTTATACACTACACTGACATGTATTTTACATAGGTACATGTAGGCTCGTATTTAACCAATGGGTTAAATACCCCACTACAACTGACTGGGCCGACCCCTCTAGGGTGGTCTAATAACCCTTTGACCCACATAACACATAAAGGGCCGACTTCCACTGGGGAAGTCTAATAACCCAAGTTACCACATTCTGACGGAGGAATAAACATCTCCGGATATACAATAAGATCTTTACGGAGGAATGAAACATCTCCGAAATAATAAAGTACAATTATAATATTCTTTGAAGTTACAATATCTCAACACTCCCCCTTAACGAGAAGGATATTATAACAGCATCTGCACGAGCAAGGAGTCATCAACATCATACATGATACATCTATAAATCATTGGAAGCTTTCTCAACATCATCAGTAACTCAACTAGTTACTGGAACATCAACATCATCAGAGTTGATAGTACTCAATCATCAGCATCGTCAACACACGATCAACACAATCATCAGCATCATCATCACACAATCATCAGCATCGTCATCACACGATCATCAGCATCGTCATCATACGATCATCAGCATCGTCATCATACGATCATCAGCATCACGATCAACATCATCATCATACGATCATCAGCATCGTCATCACACGATCATCAGCATCGTCATCACACGATCATCAGCATCGTCATCATACGATCATCAGCATCGTCATCAGCATCCTCATCACACGATCATCAACATCGTCATCACACGATCATCAGCATCGTCATCACACGATCATCAGCATCGTCATCACACGATCATCAGCATCGTCATCATAGGATCATCAACATCGTCATCAGCATCATCATCACACGATCATCAGCATCGTCATCACACGATCATCAGCATCGTCATCACACGATCATCAGCATCGTCATCATACGATCATCAGCATCGTCATCAGCATCCTCATCACACGATCATCAACATCGTCATCACACGATCATCAGCATCGTCATCACACGATCATCAGCATCGTCATCATACGATCATATTCCTAGGATGATCAATCCTGCTCTTTTTAGGACATAGGTCCATGGATGATACAATCCAATCTTCAGTTCTCAGAGACTTCAGTCTACGGATCAATTCTGGGACCTCAGTCCGGGGACGATGCAATCCCCTGCCTGTTCATTCAGGACTTCATTTTTTTTTCTTTTTTCGAAGACCCAGTCTACGGTTCTATTCTGGGACCTCAGTCCAGGGACGATACAATCCCCTGCCTGTTCATTCAGGACTTCATTATCGGAGACCCAGTCTACGGTTCTATTCTGGGACCTCAGTCTGGGGACGATACAATCCCCTGCCTGTTCATTCAGGACTTCATTATCGGAGACCCAGTCTACGGTTCTATTCTGGGACCTCAGTCCGGGGACGATACAATCCCCTGCCTGTTCATTCAGGACTTCATTATCGGAGACCCAGTCTACAGTTCTATTCTGGGACCTCAGTCCGGGGACGATACAATCCCCTGCCTGTTCATTCAGGACTTCATTATCGGAGACCCAGTCTACGGTTCTATTCTGGGACCTCAGTCCGGGGACGATACAATCCCCTGCCTGTTCATTCAGGACTTCATTATCGGAGACCCAGTCTACGGTTCTATTCTGGGACCTCAGTCCAGGAACGATACAATCCCCTCCCTGTTCATTCAGGACTTCATTATCGGAGACCCAGTCTACGATTCTATTCTGGGACCTCAGTCCGGGGACGATACAATCCCCTTCCTGTTCATTCAGGACTTCATTATCGGAGACCTCACATCTACGGCTCTCTTTAGGACTGAAAGTCCAGGGATGATCCAATCCCCTCAACTGTCCACTGAGGACTTCATTCTCGGAGACCTCACGTCTACGGCTCTCTTTAGGACTGAAAGTCCAGGGATGATCCAATCCCCTCAACTGTCCACTAAGGACTTCATTCTCGGAGACCTCACGTCTACGGCTCTCTTTAGGACTGAAAGTCCAGGGATGATCCAATCCCCTCAACTGTCCACTAAGGACTTCATTCTCGGAGACCTCACGTCTACGGCTCTCTTTATGACTGAAAGTCCAGGGATGATCCAATCCCCTCAACTGTCCACTAAGGACTTCATTCTCGGAGACCTCACGTCTACGGCTCTCTTTAGGACTGAAAGTCCAGGGATGATCCAATCCCCTCAATTGTATTCTCATCAATACATCTATCATCAAGAGCATGTATACATCTATCATCAAAAGCATGTATTTTCACTAATACATCTATCATCACAAGCATGTATACATCTGTCATCAAAAGCATGTATTCTCACTAATACATCTATCATCAAAAGCATGTATACATCTAACATCAAAAGCATGTATTTTCACTAATACATCTATCATCACAATCATGTATACATCTATCATCAAAAGCATGTATTCTCACTAATACATCTATCATCACAATCATGTATACATCTATTATCAAAAGCATGTATTCTCACTAATACATCTATCATCACAAGCATGTATACATCTAACATCAAAAGCATGTATTTTCACTAATACATCTATCATCACAATCATGTATACATCTATCATCAAAAGCATGTATTCTCACTAATACATCTATCATTACAATCATGTATACATCTATTATCAAAAGCATGTATTCTCACTAATACATCTATAATCATGCATACATCTATCATCAAAAGCATGTATTCTCACTAATACATCTATCATCAAAAGCATGTATTCTCACTAATACATCTATCATCACAATCATGTATACATCTATCATCAAAAGCATGTATTCTCACCAAATACATCTAGCATGTATAAGTAAAACTAAATAGAATAAAGTAGTCCTAAATCTAACTATTTCTAAGTGACTAGGTGAAGTCTCATTATTGATGAGACTTGCTTGTCATCAGGAATCATGCTACTCCCCCTTTCTAGGAGGGTCCTTTTGAACTACACCAAGCTTGTCTCGAAAGTATTCAAACTTTACTCGAGACAGAGGTTTAGTCAAGATATCAGCAATCTGATCCTCAGTGCTTATATATACGAGCTTGATAGCTCCTCTTTGCACCATATCTCGTATATAGAAGTATCGGATCTCTATGTGTTTTGACTTATCGTGGAACACAGGATTTTCAGTCATCTTAATGCAGCTTTGATTGTCACACATAATCACAGTGGGATCCATTTCTAAGTCAACACTCCATATAATAGCTTCTGAAGCCACACTGCTTCACAGCTGGTAGAGCAGACAGCTATATATTCTGTTTCAGTAGTACTGAGAGCCACACTAGATTGTTTCTTGCTAAACCATGAGATCATGGTAGATTCAAGACTATAACATCCACCTGATGTACTCTTTCTGTCTGAGACACTTCCTGCCCAGTCAGAATCTGAGTAACCATGTAATCGGAGTTCATGACCTCCAAGATTATATAGACCAAAATCTAAAGTACCTTTTAGGTACCTCACTACATGCTTTGTGGCTATTAAGTGAACCTTTCTAGGTTCTACTAGATACTGACTTACGGTATTTACAACAAAGCATATATCTGGCCTAGTATTTGTTAAATACATCATTGGCCCAATGATTTGTCTATATAGGGTTAGGTCTACTAAATCCGATGAGTCATTAACTAATAACTTCAATTTGGAGTCCATGGGAGTGGCCATGGCTTTACACTCCAACATATCAAATCTTTTTAGAAACTTCACACTATACTTACCTCGATTTAAAAGATTCCTTTTGGATCATGCCATACTTCTAGACCTAAGAAGTAGTGCATTAATCTGAGATCTTTCATTTTTATTTCTGCAGCCATTTTCACGATCTGTTTCTCATTCCTTGTCAGAAAGAGATCATCGTCACATAATAATGGTATGAAAGGTTTATCATCCACAACCTTTAGGTAAAGGTTAGGAACATCTTTACTTCTGGTAAAGCCCAAGCTTTGTCATGAAGCTGTCAATTGTCCATTATTCACACTCTGCATTGAGTGATCTTCTGCATATCTATCTGTGCCATCTCTCGTCAGATGGGTCTACTAAAATGAGCCTCAAAGTCATTCGAACTCTATGGTGATTTTCTTCTTGCATCCATGTCATATGTGTATAGAAGCCATAATCAATCTTGTAGCAAGGGTTGAGATCCACATCACCCATGATGATCATTAAGCTCATCAATTGACTACCGATCCTGGGAACCCATACAAAACCTGATTACATTATTAAGAGAATGGTAAAAACATCTCATCATGATTCTCTTCCTCTTTCTAAGAGAATCTCTTAACCATAAGCTTTCTATAGTGTGTTTGATTTGTAAATCCTTTTGTTGAATATCCATCGCTTGTTCATCATTCATCATGATTTTTCCTACAAATCAAAATTAAGTACAGGATTAGTAATACTTCATAATCATCAAATCATATTGACATAATAACCTATTATGCATACAGATATCATTTACATAGTTATGCAACTAATTTGACCAATACTTTGGCACAACACTTTCCCATATCTCGTATGCATACAGTGGCTATCTAGATGCCTTCCATCTCTACCAGAACATACTATCGAGAGTGTGCACAGCTCTCGGCATGTCAGCAAAGAGGTTTCATTCTAGACAAGTAATAATGGAATGTTTGTCCAACTTACCAATCATATGCACATTAGTAGTATACTGTTCAATGCTCTATGAATGTTTATACTCAGCATTATATATTCTAGGAATACAAATATGCATACAACCTATTACAGGCAATATTATTTCAAATAACAACTCAAATACTTATCTTTTATGTTTGTGTGGTTGCCTCCCGCTTGATCTTCTGTATGTCTTTTGAACTTCTATTCATTCTGTACCACTGTGCATGCTCAAGAGTCATCCTCATGATCTCATGCACAAACATACACTCATTAGTATATTCTAAATGCTATCAAAACATTATAGTACTAAATAATCTTGAAAATGTATAGTCATGATTATAATTAATAAACATTAGTATTCAAGATTTCAGGGAAGTCTTCTTTTACTCATGCATATCATCAATCAAGATAAAAGGTATAATATGCATAATCCCTTGATTACTAACTTTATGAATAAGCATAACCAATCATTCCAAGTATACTTATATAAGGGATCCTAACACAAGGTAAGATTCATGGGAAACATACCTGGATTAGTATACCTACTTGGTTATGTACAACACACCTAAACAATCTCTTCAATGATTTAGAGATCCTGAGCTAGAACCTGCATGTCTCATAGGTTAAGCATAACATAACAAAGTCATACATACCTCGTAAGTAGAACAAAGATTATGGATGAGTCTTTGTCTTCATGTTTTCATGGTCATGGAACCTGATTTGTCTTTTGTGATGTACCTGTATCTTGTTAGCAGACAACATCAACCTCACACAACATCATAATGCATTAGTACAATCATAAGTGTCAACACCCTAACCAATGAATATCTTCTATCATGCATTCATAATTTTGTTAAGGTTATACGACAAATCTAAAATCAAAATTGTACTAACTGTAATAACCTGAAGACAAACATACCATAAACTTAATCATGGACAAACATCGAAACATACCTCGATGAGTCATACCTGTCGAGATCGCTTGTATTCTTCTTATGTAAGGCCTTATCCTCATCTCCCTCTGAGACAGGAACTTCTTCACTTATGCAGGTGACCAATCCATCTTCTTCTAGGATTAACCCAATCCACTTGATTTGCAAGAACTGGACCTGGAGCTGGATATGGGTTTGTCAGAGAAACCCAAAAAATTCAAACTTTGAATTTCAAACTTCCGAAAGGATAGAAATATGCGCCTTGATGAGCTGATCAAACTGGTATATTCAGAATTTGAAAACTGCAAAGTTTTACTCCTCAATTTTGCCTTTAAAACTTTCGGATTCTCTGGACGTGACCCTGAACTGGGGTTTGATGAAGCCCACTCTTTTTCCCCATCAAAAGGTTTGATCCAAATCTCTAAGCTTCTATTTTTCTGAGGAGCTTCCAGCCATGGTCACAGATTTCAAAAATTCCCATTTTTACAGAACCCCTAATTTTCCACTTTTCTGATCAAAGTCCCGAACTAGGGTCTAATCAAGCCCGGCCTTCTGCCCAACCAAAAATTCTGATCTTGGTCTCTAAATTTCTATTTTGATGATTAGCATCCAGCCGTGGTCTCCGATTACAAAAATTCCAACTTTCTTCAAAGCCCTAAATTCCGGAAGCCATGAATGAAGGTACCAAAAAATAATTCTGTTTTGACAGAAATATGTACCTGATTGTTTCTGGTGTAACTCCGAAATTTTTGATCCACAGGGTCTGAAAAAGGTTTCTGAGATAGTCTGATCTGTTAGCTTTCTATCCTGACAGGTATGACCTCAATTGGATTCTCTGAGAGAAAGTTATGCCAAGTGTCGCAACGTGACCTGTTTATGGGATAATACAGGAGAGCGAACTTGTACGGCGTGCCACGTGTCACTGGTTCAACTTCGGCCTCTGAAAAAGTTTTCTGAGATAGTACAGTCTGTGTACTACCTGTCACTTTTCACGAAATTTCATTTGGATCTTCCTAGCCCAAGTTATGACCTTTTTCCCAAGGTCACCTGATTTTGACTCAGATCTGGAAGAGGCAGAAACCCTATATTGTACAGATCATAAATCACAAAGTACAACGAATTAGAGGTTGTCCTTTGGATACAAGGTACCTGGAGATTTTAGCTTCGTCCTGTAACAATTTCAGATCCGAAAAATTCGCCAAAACGGATTTATAGCGAAATTGCTACGATGACTGGTTTTTGCTATGTAAAACCCTAACCTTCAAATTGTCGTAAGTAAAGCAAGTGTCTTTAGTGCCATACCTTGTCTTCCTTCAGGTTAGCTTTGATTCCATGTTAAAATTCAATATGCTAAGACAGAAAATAGCAGCATTACATTCCATTTCACAATAATAGCATATACAGGATCACTGAAGAAACAACAAGCACAGCATAAACACAAGAGACAGAGATTTATCCTGGGAAACCCTCATGGGGTAGAAAACCCAGCAAAGCTTCCTCAATATAGATGACCAGCAATATACATAGATGAAACCCTGAGATATGATCTCCTCCTCCACAATAGCAGACCTCTCCTCCACAAGTGCGCTATCCTCAAGTGTGTGAGTGTATCAAATGAGGAACACACCTCCTCTATTTATACACTACACTGACATGTATTTTACATAGGTACATGTAGGCTCGTATTTAACCAATGGGTTAAATACCCCACTACAACTAACTGGGACGACCCCTCTAGGGTGGTCTAATAACCCTTTGACCCACATAACACATAAAGGGCCGACTTCCACTAGGGAAGTCTAATAACCCAAGTTACCACATTCTGACGGAGGAATAAACATCTCCGGATATACAATAAGATCTTTACGGAGGAATGAAACATCTCCGAAATAATAAAGTACAATTATAATATTCTTTGAAGTTACAATATCTCAACATGTGAGAGCAGAGATTAGAACATACTCTTCTTCACTTGATGAGTCATCATCACTATCATCACTTTCTTCCCTAGCCTTCGTCTTGGGTGGTTCATCATCTTCAACAGCATGAGCATGATATCTTTTCCTACTGCCCTTCTTCTTCTTGATGTTGTTGTTCCTTTTGTTCTTGGGACATTCTGAAGCAAAATGACCTTTCTCATTACATGAGAAGCATCTGAGATCTTTCTTATCTTTATGTTGATGATAGTGTGAAGATTTCTTGGCATGAGAGTGCTCTCTCTTTGACCTTCCTTTCTTGGTGTGTACTGTGAGAGCTTGATCTTCACTTCCCATCTTTTCTTCTCAGGCCACAAGCCTTGCTTCTTCTTGAGAACATTCTTCCCTGAATCTTTTGAAGGAGATCAACTTCTTTCTTGCACAAATTCCTTGAATAAAGGAATCCCATGACCTGGGTAGGCCATTTAGAGTGGTTATGACAACTTCACCATTCTCCACCATTTCATCTACCGCTTCCAGTTGTTCCTTAATTTTGGAGACCCTAGAAAAATAAGATTGAATGGTTTCTTCATTCTGAAACTTTACTCCTTTCAATTGGTTCCGCAGGGTCATCTTCCGATTTATGTTCTTCCCTTCAAATAGCTTGGTCAAAGAGTTAAACATTTCTTTGGGTGTCTTTAGAGAAGACACATGGGGTATGAGATGGTCTTTGATAGAATCATCAATGATTCTCTTTGCCTTGACCAAGTTCTTCTTATGTAATACTTTAGCCTCTTCATCCTCTGGGATAGGGATGTCTTCTTTTATATATGAGTCCAATTCATTCTCTTCCAGGATTAATCCAATCCTATACTTCCAAGCTCGGAAGTTATCAACCCCTCCAAGCTTAACCTCAAGCTTGGTGCGGTGAGACATCTTAAAGAGTAATTCAAATGGAAATAGAAAAGATTTAGGTCTTACCACTTGAAATGCTGAAAAATGGATCTGGTCCCGGATTAGGGTTTGTCGGAAAAACCCTAAAAATTCAAAATGTGAATTTCAACTTTTTGAAAGGATAAAAAGATGCGCCTTGATGAGCTGATCATACTGGTGTATTTAGAATTTGAGATCAGCAAAGCTTTACCCTTCATATTTTCCTTTTTGTCCTCTCGGGTTCACTAGGGAGAGCCCTGAATTAGGGTTTGAGTTTCCCGAAGATCTACCTAGCCAAAAATCTTGATCCAAATCTCTAAACTTTGATTTTTGCAAGGAGCTTCCAGGTATGTCTTCAGATTTCAGAAATTCCTATTTTTGCGGAAACTATGCAACCTCTATGCATTGTAATCGCGCTATTGTTCACGAGTTAGTACTTTTACCACTCTATTGCGCACCTCTCTCTACTTTTTGCATGCTACTGTCTCATTTATTTGATTTTTATTAGTTTTGCACAATATTGCAGCCTCAATGGATGCTCACCAATGAACTAGAAATAATTAGCTTGCAATAGTTACATGTTTCTTTAGTAATTAGCTCACTTAGACTAAGATTAGGTAGTAAAGAGTTCATATCTGTTAAAATATACTTATTTAATCAACCTTGAGGCTTTCAATGGCCTCATTGTTATCACTAGTATTCAATACATCTCATGTTCTTTGTTTACTTAGCATGTTTTTAGGCTAAAGTAGTGTATACTCCTCTTTTCTCACACAAGCAAGGACCTAAAGACTCTAATATCCCAAGTATGCTCTTCACCTCACACTTATTTCAATATTGGTGTATCAGAAAGGGGTGAGAAGTGTGAAATACCTCCATTTCACTCTTTTACTTCATTAGCACTTGATTTTGGCAAGCACCATTAACATCTTTTAGAGTTAAAAGTTAATTCTCCATTTGAATTTACTTTATGATCTTTTAGTTAATTGCAACAATCAATTTGCTTATATTACATATGTTTGTATCACTAGCACACACTATGTGGCCTAAAATCTCTTTCATTCCAAGTATGATCTTCACCTCGCACTTCTTGTGAGCTCGACGAATTGGAATTGCGAAATACCTCCCTTTCACTCATTAAGTGAATTTAGACCCTTCAAAATCAACTTTGTAATATTCCAACCAACTAAAATACTCCACAGGAGGTCGCAAAAAAATATTTCAGTTAGGTGGGGCTAGGAATCCATAAATGCCCACCAGTCTAGTTTCATTAGGTTTTTGAAACATAGCATTGCTGACTTATAGGGTACTATCAAAATCCTGGTATCAACAAGTGTTAAAATAAAACCCAGGTAAAAAGTGTACCATTCTGAAGGAGGTCAATTCCGAGGTATAGTTTCCATGCCCTCTCCAAAGAGCCACAAAACCTTTTGTAGAGGTGACACTATACCGCCCAGGAAGAACAAATTATCCACACTTGACGTAATGTATCTTCGTGGCCAAAATTAGGACATCGACAAAGAGCAATTGTGAATGAAATTGACTCCTAAAGTCAGATATTTCCATTGGAAGTGTTTCCAATTATTTCTGAACATAGCCCCATTGCCGATATAATTGACACTTTGTTACCTTCACTAGTCAATTGGTGTGTGGATTCCATTGTCACCATCAATTGTGATTTTGGAAGGCCTAGTTACATTTGAGAGGAAGGACGTTAGGTATTTTAGGGAATTTACACTTATTTTCTTTTTAAATACAATTTCACCAGCTTGTAATTAAAAATAACCTACATGTGGGGGCTCTTGCACTAAACCGACATAGCACATACCAGTCACTTTTGCACCATATTGTATCTGCTGTGGTTGGCATATTTTTTCATTTGTTCAACTGTGTTTATTTCCACCATCACTCTCACTTGACACTAAAATTTCACCATTGAGGAACAAAACATGCACCTAAGGCAGTCCTGAAGACTGCAAGGCATTTCCCCTCTCGAGGTGTGTTTACCCACTTTCTCCCTGTGGTTCACGCTGGAGATACTCTAGCCGGGGCTTCTCCCAGGCCACATTTATAGGATCATCCAAGCGAGGATGATACTTTCTTAGTTCATTATCCCCCCTTGGTGATAATTTAAAACCTTTCACCTCACCCTCCACAGGAAGAGGCCTTTGTCCATTTTATCCCCTCGGATAGAATTTAGATCACTTTTCCTCCCCTCCTCTCAGAAGAGGACCTCTTTTTTATTCTCCCCTCAAAGATCCTTTGGACCATTTTGATCCTCCTCTCTTATAGGAGGTCACTCTTTGTTTTCAACACCACCTGGGTATCCACCTCGCGGAAACCTCACACCACATACAATGACATGACCAACTCCCAACCTACCTTTCATGGCTAGCCTAAATATCCCAAATTTGGCCAAATAGATCAATGACCCTATTATGCATGATCAAACATGGCCAACTATGCTATATAGGCTCCCCTAGGATATTCCTAAATTCAAAGGGAAAAAAGGAGATGACCCTGTCAACCATGTCATGTCCTTTTAGTTATGGTGTTTCTCCAACAACATAGTAGAAGACTCAATGAGGCTTCGCCTCTTTAACGCACCCTCACCGGGACGACAACTAAATGGTATGTGAATTTACCAAGAGATACCCATGCAACCTTTGTGATATTGGACACCGCATTTCTCAGATACTTCCATCTTCCTATTCACCATGACTTTGGTCTTGAAATTCTTACAGAGCTTCGATAAAAAACCTCTACACACATCGCAAAACATATCCATGAGTGGCGTAGACACCGAACATTGTGTAAGATCGACATATAACCTCCATTCCTGTTGGATTGGTTTATCAAGCCACTCCAATCAGCCATTGCAAATGATGTAGTCACACCCATGCCACAAAAGGAGGAAGATGCCATCATCAAGGCCCAACATTTCGATCTTATCTACGCACAATCGAGATACTTATACACCATATTTATTGATTCCCCTTGGCATTGATCATTGGATATTACACCCGTGGGTTCGTTATATTCGATGAATGGTATCATTGGGTCCATTTCCCAGCAAGGAAAGGTTCCTCCTCCTACTCCCATTCCGTTTAATATGTCACCAAACTACCCACCCATCCCCCCAGTGTCGAAACCCCCTTCTCCTGTACCAACTCCTCGACTTGGTCAGTTACAATACGAACATTACAACCCTACTTATCCCAATGCTATCCAAGCATCAAAGGTACCTCCACTGCAAACGATACAATTCACTCCTACGTCCACATCCTATGGAGAACAAACCACATTTATACCACCACTAGGGTATAACCCTTACAACTTGTTTGCATGTCCTACTACTTCAACACCCACACCTCGTATGGGGGTAAATCTAGTACAACCTTCTTTCACACAACACACTCAATAGTTTGAGCATTTGAATGCAACAAATACCTAGAAACCTCAAAATCAGGGGAAAAGAAAGGAAAGAAAAAACATAACCAACAACGGAGGTAAGGGGGAAATCCCCTTTCCCAGCAAAACCTGAATCCGGATAACCAGAATGCAGGGGTGAATAAACCCCCTCGATAAGGGAAGAAAACGAACCTAAGGACCAATTACTCCTACTCCATTTAAAAAAAATATTCACTATACTGACCATTTCCCTCTTATCCCCGACTACTGAAAGTTGATGGAAGCCAAGAAGAAGACAACAATAAATCCTCCTCGGGTTCCCAATCCTACGCAACCCCAAACCATTATCTTACAACAACCCTTTTCCAATAAAGGGGACGTTACTCAGCACTAGGAGCCTCGCCCCTTAAGTGATGGCTCTTTCCAGAACATCTATACACTGGACGTCAACCTACAAACTAGGGCCAAAGGTTATGATAGGCATGAAGCCACCGAAGTGGAAGATGTTCCTATCCCCTTGAGGGGCCCTTTGTAGATACCACACCCAAGTGGTGAAAATATCCCACAGATCCTGAACGTACCACCTCAATGCACCCCAAATAACCTAATATGAAATATGCCCACAATTATAGTATTGTGGATGACTTGGCTCATTCCTCCACGATCATGTCCACGTTAGAAGTGCTCCAGTCTTTCCCAACTCAACAAAAGGCATTACTTAATGCACATGGCATCGTTGACCCTTCCGATGTGTGCCTCATGACCTTTGATATTGACAAAGGTGAACCTCGACTACCCTTGTCATTTTTGTTTCAGATCCTTGTCACGGTAAAAAAAATTATGATTCATCAATGTATCATCGATGAAGGTGCATCCACATGTGTCAGGCATTCTAATATTTGGAATCGATTAGGATCTCTTGAGCTCATCCCCTCACTTGTCGCCCTTCGTGCATATGACGAGAGATCATCCCAACCTCAAATATTGTACTAGAATGTCCCCATCAAGTTGGGGGGGGGAATGATCATGATCGATATCAAAGTAGTTGATGCACAAATCGACTACAACATCCTCTTAGGCCATAATTACATGTACGCCATGAAGGCAGTCACCTCCCCAGTCTTCTGCATCATGATGTTCCCTTTTAATGGGAAAATAGTCACCCTCAACTAACTTAACTCCTATGACCCTAATACCAACACTAATCTGGACAATGTATTACCCAATGTCATCGGGACCAGTCAACCCCCGTATATTAACATTGGCCCACGTGTGTACAAGGACTCTAAATTGTTATGGGTGTACTTTGGTCCACCACTTGAGATCCCTACATCAACCGATGGCCTTATGTGTACAACTTTTACTATAAAAAATGTACCCACCTCTCCCTTGGCATCATCATCAACACCTCCACTAAGTCATGGAATTGAGAAAATCTTGAGTCCATTAGTACCTCCTATATTAAAAATACCATTCTTGTACCCCTCCATGGGAGTGCAAGGGATGCCAGTTATGGTTGAGTTGACTCTACTGGGGCTCACTTTGGGGATTCCCATGTGCTACCTTACACCACCATACATAGAGATGTCTTCAAATCTAGTAGCCTATTATGAGTTTGTCTATGTCTTGGCTATTGTGCTTTCTAGGTCGGTCACACCATGTGTACCGTAATTCGAACCTATGACATATGTAACTAAACCAACAAAAGCAGTCTCTAAACCCATCAATGGGGGCATAAGACAAACTAAGTTAAAATCCCCCCTCATCCCCAACCTAGCTCCCGAACCATCATCAGGGGTCATTAAGCCTAAAGTAAGGGGCATCAAACAACAACAATTAAAATCCCCAGTAATGACCAATACTCCCACACAGTGGGTCACTCCACCATGTGCTCTTTGTGAGCAACAAGGCCTTGGAACCAAACTGTTCCCCACCTTTTAGGAGCTCAGGAGTATTCTCAACACCCCCATTAGTGTGAAACACACCCCACCTGTAGTAGCAGGGGAACCTCTTCATCTCCCAACTCGACACCTAATTCCAAACCATTATGTACCAATCACACATGTTCGAGTTGTTCCTAGTTTGGGAATTACATACATCATTGTCTCGACCTCCCTTGATTTTAGTACGCTTTGGTTCCCATTCGACTCACTAAACTATTGGTCGAGAGTCCTTCACCTCAACCTCAGTAACCAACTTCCATAAATGTGGTCACTACCTCAACGACAACACCTATTGCGCCTATCTTAGAACTAGACGTAACGGTAGTTCCCGCTTATGAGCCTACGACGCCGCAAGACCCCCTACCTTATACAACTCTCATGAAAATAGAACCACATGATGGATTCTCATCTTGTGGGAATATTATGCACATGATCCCCTCCGAGGGAATCACAACCATTCTTGATCAAGCCAATCCACCTTCAAGACAAACACCTCTGTGTGCCCAAAAACCATGCCCATGTTGATCATGTGGCGACACTTCTCACTTCTCGTTCCATTTTCCCATATTATGCTCTGAACGAGAATCCCACCTCAAACTAATGGGGCTCCAATATAAACTCACATACCTCAACATAGTCCCTCAAATATTACATGCTGAGGAAGTTCTTCCCCCTCTATCGAACACCATCGATGCCGCATCTTCTTTGGCTGGTTTACTAACTAGTGATGATTCCTCATCTTCCGATGAAGACTTGGATCCTCTACAACCATCGTTGGGTGTCTAAACAATACTAGGGGATACCATTTCAAATGCTGGATACTCACCAATTCCTGACGAGTATGACACCACCTTGGTACCACCCTAAGGTCCAACATTTAAAGGTCCCCAACACCGGACGGGAAAAAGCATTTTTTTCCCTTTATATTGTCCTATTTACGCAATATAGTATTTTGTATTTCATATTTTCAATCCCTTTGATCAAGAAAAATATGATCTTTTGCTTATGTAGACGACCTCTTGAATAGATGACTACGTCGTCTTCGCATACGATGCAAGTCGATGGTCAAACAATCTTGCATCAGCCGCTTGGGCCATTTATACCCCCTCCCAAACTCTCTACCATATCGGAGGAATTTGTTTGGGGGAACTTACTAACAACTAGGTAGAATACGATGTCATCATTGGTATCTTAAGTGATTCCACCCACCTTGGAATACGCCATGTGCATGTATACCTAGATTCCCAACTAGTTTTCTTTCAACCAATAATGTCTTCAAGGTCCTTAACTTGATCGTCTTTCACTATTTTTTTCAAGTATGCCTCCTAGTGTGACAATTTGAAACCATCACCTTCACACATGTCTCCAAGGAAACTAATGCAATTGTAGACCATGTCACAAACGAATTGTTGGAATGGCATCTAGTACACCAACCATCTGTCTTACCCCTATATACACAAACAAAGCATCTATATATGTGTGTGTTGCTTATCATACAAATCATGTGCAAAGTACCTACAATGTAATGTCCCCATTCAAATAAATCTCAAGAAGAGAAAATTCCACCAATCTACTAGTTTCCTAGGTTGGGGTGGAAACATTAGATTTGGAATAAGGGAACTATAAAACCCCCAAATGGACATTAGCTTGGAAAATATATTAAATGGGGAATAAATAAATATTTAATATAGGAAAATAAGGTGGCACTTGGTCATGAGGGAACATTGGAGGTGTGGGGCCCACTCAAACAAGATTTCCCATGCCACATGGCATCCCATTCTCACCCATTTGAATCCAAGGTCGATTCCAACATTCTTGGGGGAGTTGGAAGGGAATAATACTTGACATGACTCAATGAGGATCGAAATTGAGAGGATGAGTAACTCCCATGGAAGATTAAGAGGCATCTTGGAGCTATTGGGACACTTGGGCTAGATTCCCTAGATTCTATGACAACAATGATGAAGATGCTATGACACTTATGACAAAAATCAGACCTGATTACTAACATCTGACATATATGACATTTCAGGGCTAAAAATAGCCTCCAAGAGGGAGCCAAATGGAGTTAGGGCATCCAAAGAGTCATCCATTCGAATTGAGTGAAGGAGGAGGCTAGGAATTGATGGACAAGTGGCACACATTGGAATCTCTTCCCAATTCGAGTTGGCATGAAGCTCATGGAGGGAATTCGAACCATGGAAGGCTTGGGAATATAATAAAAGACAATAACCAAGAAGGTGAGTGTCTTTTTATCGTTTCTCATTTTGCATATTGGAGAGCATAGCATGTCCATGCTAGTGGAGTGTTTACTCTACTTGCCTTAGTACCAATTTCAAGGGTGAAATATTCCCATCCTAATTGGAAATTGGAGAGGACATTCAGACCTTTAATTTGGAGCTAAAATGGAGTTATTTTTTGTAGGTTGAAGCTCAAGGCATCTCATGATTCTTTCTTCTTCAACCTGTTCCCATCTCTATCTCACATCTCTCTGCATATTTTGGCTCTTGGAGGAAGGGTGCACATGGTGAGATGATGATCTCTTTGGGAGAGTCTAAGATACACCATTTATTTGTAATATGATATATTTACTCTTTATTTGATTCTTCGAATATCCTCGGGTCGAAATACCAAGTGAAACTATGTAAAAATACCAAACTATGTATAAATGGTGCCATTTTCCTCATATCTTGTTATGAGAGCTTGAAGTTGCTTTATCTTGATATGTATCAGTTCATATCTATTATTTTTCTTATGTATGTAGATTCATTAATGTCCTGAAGAAGTTTCATATACATTACATAAACCTTTGGAACATAAATCTCGAATTTCATAGCAAGTGGTGAAGTTTCCTATCATTTCCCCCTATGTGAAGACATGTCCACAAACCTATTATAAATGAATGTTGCACCAGCCTTTAGAAACTAATTAATGATGAATTTGGGTTCCCATTGAATTACTTTAACTAATACATGTCTCTTTTCTGAAATTTGGGAGGTTCATATTTCATTTGGGAAACCATTCGTGACCTTTACCCTTGGGGGTTTGAACGTCGAATTTGCTAGTAAAATTCCCCAATTTCTCCTGAAGTTAAATGAATGTTGAATAAGTATTTTGAGAGTGTACAAACATCCATCAGCCTCATTTGCATGTCTTAATACATTTAAAATACCTTCAGACCCAATTTGGAATCATTTGGATCCATTTGGGAGCATTGGAGTCATAACTACTCTAAGGGTCGAATTGGCCAAAAATTGCAATTTTTCCAATTTTTCCAAATTTATAAAAAAGGACACTACAAGTGGTATCAAAGCATGGTCCTTGAACCTGGTTTGGGTGACCCTTTATGAGGTCAAGAATCCATCCCCCACCCTTAGAAACAAAAACTGAAAGTACCTTTGGTGAAAAGGAAGAAGAAGGAGAAGAGGTGTATTCTGTTGAGACTATGGCTAAGGATGAAAAACGAAATTATGATATGGAGGAGAAAGAGGATTTTAGTAAATTCATGAAACCATTTTTTGAAGATATGACAAGGTAGATAATGCAATTATTCGAATTGATGGCTATTCAAATTGGTAGCAAATTGGCCACATGAGGCAACAACAGTTCCTCTAGCGAGGAAAAGAAGACAGTGGGTGGAAGCATTTTCTCAAGGACAGGGCCTCATAATCGACCTCATGAATTTCAGAGCTCAAAAATAGCTACCACACCTAAGTTTATTGATACCAAAGAAGATCCTAACCCTCAAATTGGCATGAAGGAAATTCTAGCAGAATGGGAAGAGTTGAGTGAAGATTGTAGAAGGACATTCCCATTTGATCAATTCTTTACTATCTCAAACAAACTCAAAATGAGAGGGGGTAACAGAAATCCTTTTCAAAATAAAGAATTGAATTATGCCATACGTAAAACGCCCCTTCCTACCTTTGATGGATCATCTCAAAGTTTTGAAAATACTTGGATACAAAAACTAGATGTGTATTTTCAGCTAAATCCAATGGTTTAAGAGGATGCTCTAAAATTGACTATTTTTCATCTTGAGGGAGAATCCAATGATTGGTGGTTCCATGTAATTAAAAACTTGGGAAATGATCAGGTTACAACATATTAAGAATTTGTTAACAGGGTATTGGAAATATTTTAGCAAAAAGACCCATAAATGCCTTTCAAGGAACTAGCACAGTTGAAGCAAAGTGGAACACCGGATGAGTACAGGTTAGAATTTAAAAAATTATCAGTTAAGGTGGCTGATATATCTATGGTTAGATTATTATTTCTCTTTACTGAAGGTTTGGATGAACCTTTGAAGGGTTTAGTTAAGTCCCACAAACCTACTTCATTGAAAGATGCCATGAACTTGGCAAGAGATCTGCAAAATGTGCTACCCAAGACAAGGTATCCTCCCAAGAAAAACTTTCCTTCCAAGTTCAGATTTGAAAAGAAGCCATGGAAAAAAGATGGATTTGGAAAGTGAGACCAATCAAGGAAGAACTCAAAAGAAAGAAACTATGTTACACATGCTTCCAACCATGGGTACCAGGGCATAAATGTGCTAAGGGGAAAGCTCACTTCATTGAAGTATTTTTTGATGATGATGAGTATGAAGGGGGTATGGAGGAAGAAGGACATCTTTCATCCCAAGAAGAGGGATATGACACATCAAAAGAAGAGAAACAAGAATAAGATCATCCATCACCTGACAAAGGTAGAATGGCAGTACTTTCAGGAGTGCCTCGTTTTCACACCATTCGATGAAAACGAGTGGTACAAGGTAAACGGGTTTTGGTATTGGTATATTGAGGAGACACTCATAACTTCATTGATGCAGCTATGGTTTAGAGGAGAAAGTTACCTATAGAACCATTTGATGGGTTCACAGTCATCATTTCATGTCACAATACTATGGAGTGCAAAACATGGATTCCAATGCTACAACTTACCATAGGTAATTACACATTTTATGATAGATTTTATGTGGTTGATGTTGCTGATACTAATGTGGTCTTGGGAGTGCAATGGTTATATTCTATAGGGGAACATACAGTGAACTATCAAATACCTGAAATGAAATTCAAAGATTCAGAAGGAAAACAAAGGGTTGTGAGAGGAATGCACACCTATCCGAATCAAGTGGTGTCTTCCCATAGTATGAGGTCCATATTGAGGCATGGGGATAATGAATGGGCTGCTGAATTTTGAATCACTTCCCCCAAGCCAAAAATAAATATTTCAGAACATCCAAGGGAGATAAGGTAGCTACTACAAAAAATGTGGCGTCATTATCTAATTAGAAAGAAATTTCTTTTGCTCACTGATAATATTGGATTGAAATATTTATTTGAACAACCAAACCTTAATGCAAGATAGGATAGATGGTTATCCATTTTGAGTGAGTCTGAATTTAAAATTAAACACATTAAATGAAGGGAAAAGAAGGTAGCAGATATGTTAAGTGGGAAAATTCACACCCTAAGTTCAATTACAGTGCGTAGACAACAATTTGATTTTAAAGGAAAGCTCAAATCATCCTTACAAAATGATAGTTTTTATGAAGATATTGTATCAGAACTTGATTCTAAGCCTAATGTGCAACAACTTAAAAATTCTTTTATTAATGACGAGGGATTTCTGATGTTTAAAAATAGATATTACATTCGCAATAAAACATATTTAAAGATTAATTTTGGATGAGATGCATAAAATACCCTATTCGGGCCATCCTGGATATCAGAAAATGGTCACAATAGTAAAAAAATTATATTATTGTTCGAGGATGAAGAATGAGATTTATGAATACTTATCACGATGCCTCAAATGTCAACAAGTCAAAGCAGAGAATCAAATTAGATAGTAGAGGACATGCTTTGCATGTATGTAATGGGAAGACTGACAAAATGGGAGAACTACTTACATATAGTATAAGTTTCATATAACAATAACTATCAAACTTCAACTAAGATGAGTCCTTATGAAGTTTTGTATGGTTGTAAATGCAATACACCTATCAGTGGGGATGAACCCACCAATAGGATTATACTTGGGCCCGAAATGTTGAAAGAAATGGAAGACATAGTAACAGTTATAAGACAAAACTTGAAGGACGCACAAGATCGTCAAAAAAGTTATGTAGATTTAAAAAGAAAACCTAAGGATTTCTAGGTTGGCGATCCTGTCTATTTTAAAGTGAGGCCCAAAAGGAGCTCATTCAAATTGGGTAGCTGTGAAAAATTAGCCCCTAGGTTTTATGGGCCATTCCAAATATTGACTCGTGTGGGACCGGTGGCATACCAACTAGCATTACCAACTACTATTAGAGTTCGCAATGTGTTTCATATTTATTTACTTAAAAGATATGTTCATGACCCTAAACATGAAATTAACTGGAATGTTGTGCAGGTGGAACCCAAAGGGGACTTTCAGTCCGACCCTATATGCATATTAGATAGGAGAGAGACTCAACAAAGAAGCAGGACCATTGCACAGGTAAAAGTGCAATGGAAACATTTTGAACCTGAAGAAGCAACTTGGGGGATCGAGGATTCTATAAGAGAAGCATACCCCCATCTGTTCCAAAACTGAAACTACACCGATGACAGATTGTTTAAAGGGGAGGGGAATGCAATACCCTCATTTTCCCATTTCGTTATGTAACAAGGATAAACAAGTGACATTCCGGAAGTTGAAAGACTTAAAACATGTGCATTTAGATATGTTTAAGTTTCAGTATATTATTTTAAGTTTATTGATTCGACTTGGGAGAGTATTAGAACAAGATTCCACTAGGGTGACAAACAAACAAAAAGAGATAATAAATAAAAAATAAAGAAATGAGAATTTATTATTTAATAAATGAAAAATATTAAAGAAATAAAACCTAACTAACATGTAACTAAATCTACCTGATTCAAGAAAAGGAAACATTTAAAAAGGGAAATAAAATGAATAGCAAGGGCTGCTTCCAGTACGAAGTACTAAGAGGTAAGGAAGACCGTATTGAGTTTAAATCCAATACGAAGGGTAATGAGAGGCATGGCATAATGACGATCTAACTGTGAAAGTGTAGTGGACCAGCACTATGAGTAATAAGAGGCACTGGTTGTGCCGACTGGCTACAGCAGGTCTGCATTTAGGAGAATCTTTCTAATTAAGAAAAGAATAACTAAAAGAAATAATTTGTTATTGTCTAGTGGAATGTTGTGGTGCTCGGGGGTGAACTTGCAAGAAATAAAGAATTATTTTCTTGCATTCTACGGAAGGGAGGTCCATTGTCATGTCTTTCTACTGCTTGAAGTGGAATAAATAGCGAAAGGAACATATAAGTTATACGATCCATTTTAGAGAAATTGAATTCAGTTAATTGTTTTTTATAATTATGATAAGACCTTTTCGATAAACATGAATATGTACTCTCTGAAATTAAATATTATACAATATTGCAGAGTTTCTTTTATATTCATTTGTGTTGGTTTAGGCCTTGAGGTTGGGGTCAGAAGCTATTATGAATTTATTCTTGCATGCAAAAATGGAAATTAAGAGTAGATCACTTATACCTTAATTTTCTGTTAAGTTATGTACATGGGATAAACTCTTTATTAGAAATTTTATTTTTCCTTGAACTCATAGTGACTAAAACACAACAAATAGTGGAAAGAAAAAAGGAATTGTACATGAAAATAAACCATAAAGACTTGTACTTTATATATTTAACCACAGATCATAACAATTTTCTTAAGAAAATTTTGAGGCAATTGTCAGTAAACCAGTATGGTCTAGGGATTGAAACCAACATGTTGAGAAATATATTATGATATAACCCTAATCATAAGGAGTTCTAGTTAAAATTATTCAGACTTAAGACCCATTAAAATGAGAAATTCAACGAATCTTATACACTCATAAACCTGGAAAAAATAATTGAGTAAACCTTTAATAAGTCCCAAGCATGTATAGAGAGTAAAACTTTTTTAATTAATGTAGTATATTTAGTTATAAACATGAAAGAACTGTATAAAAAATAATAAACTTCGTTTTCTTACAACCCGAATGAACAATTTACAAAGAGAAAAGGATTAACATAAGTCAAGTGGACGGGAAGGTCGAGTGTATAAATGTCCTAAATTACCCAGTCGAAAATAGATGACTTGAGACACTTGATAAAATACAATAATTATGAAAGAAAATTCCACTTGTAACTTTCCGTAATTGCAAACATTTATAATCAGAAGGAGGAAATATTCTGCCAAACGAAAATCAATTCTTTGAATTGTTACCCTTGAATCCAAACGGAGGTTACCCACATGATAGTAACCAGTAAGAATGTTAATACATTTTAAATTTGGGAATAGCTGAAGCCCTAAGAAGATATTAACATTGACTGCAATTTGAACAATAAACTTGAGGTTCGACACTCATCGGAAGAAGGCCATATAACCCAGATTTAATAGATTCCTCTCAAATCAATTGTACAAGTATTTTTATTCCAACAAATTAAATGAAAAGGAAACCCTAATGAGACGTCATTTTCCCTAGACAGACACTTAAAGGAAAAATGTTGGAAAACAAACCCTAAGGAAAATGTAACTCCAATAGGTGCATCAACTGTCAACAAGCACCAGAGTAAGAGGAACATCTCCATTCCAGATCAAGGGGTTGGACATAGAATAGTTTGTGGGATTACAGCTTATAGAAGAGTCCCATGAATTTCTGCCTTACCATGTCTTCTAAGCAACGTCCATGGCGGTTATTGTTGCAAGAGTAAATAGAAAGAGTCATTAAGGTAGAAAAATTGTGCTACAGACATAAGCAAGAATAACTGAAAGTAATATAAAAATGATTTTACTTGAAATTAAGAACATTTGTAGAGTTCAACTATCAGTTAACGGACTACATAAGGGTAAGGTTTTGAAGGAGAAATGATCAATAGTATTCCTCCCTGGTTCATGGCTTAGGGCGTCCATAAACCGCAGTAGTGGAGCTCGAAAACTATGCCCACACCTTGAACTCAATTACCACAATGAGAATCATTTTACTCCATAAGCCTTGTGCAATCCATGAAGTCGGTATGGTTTATTGAGTGTAAACATAACATCTATCACGTGCTGCAGGAAAAACACTCTTAAATTGCAAGCCAACTCATGCTTCATTCTTTAGCACCACTTTAACCTCGTCCAAGGTTTAATCCTTGCCTTGGTTTTTGAACTTGGTTATACCTTCGAAAACCATAGTGGCCTAGTGCACAGCCTACAAAAAAAATATATTAAATGAGCTAGCAAGCTCAACAAACCGCGAACTACCCAATCACCATAAAGACCCTAACTGGGGTAGGAAAAAAACCTATAAGGATGTGTTAATGGAAGGACTAACACTATATAATAGATGAGATAATGCAAGGCCCTATTTTAATAATTAATGCTTGATCATTTTTAAGATAATAGTTCTTAAATTTTTTATTTTTTTTAAGGGATATGGCAATATGGTATCAGAGCTATGTTCAAACACTTGTACCTTAGTACTAAGAGACTGATATAAAAAAAAACTGATTACAGAGTATGATCGGAAATGATCGTTATAGGAGATGACTTTGACGAATCCTGAACAACCTCATCTATCGAATAATTTTGCCAACCAATGATCAATGATATTACAACTGTATTATTTAGCTCTTAATACTGCAAGGAATTGAGAAGAACTTGAGAGAACGTGGAAGGATTTGAGCGAGGAAGAGGAACACAATTATCCAATAAGAGTTCCGTAGGATTGTAACACATAATCAAAGTTTATGGCAGGAATTTCATATCAACAGGGAAATATTGAGGAAGGTAGAGAATTATGGATTGATTTGAATGAAAGGAATTCAAAAATGATGGAGACAGTCAGAGTGTTAAAGGATGAACTCTCAAATGATAGGGAATATAATGAAAGGTTAATAAGGATGCAAGAAGAGAAACAACAGCTAAACACTATGCTCTTACAGGATTTGTCAGAACGAAGAAGAAATAAACATACTAGACAGAATTCCAGTCATAGTAATGCATAAGACTCTTTGAATAGAGAAGAGCACCACATAGCTGAAAGTATGGATGAAGGAGACAAAATCAACGATGAAGATATGGAGAATTATCAAAGGGACAAAGCTCCACCCACGAAGAAACAAAATAATACTGATGAAATACAAGGAAATTTTAAAAAGATTAAGCCCCCTACCTTTAATGGCGAACCAAAGTCGAGGCATGAGCCAGAAACTTGATTGTTAGCCATGAAGAATTATTTCCAGTTTTCTAATTACTCTAGTAGTCTGAAAGTAAAAATGGCAATTTATAATCTGACTGGAAAGGTACCCATATGGTGGAAGGACCTGAAGGTATTTAATAATATCAAGATTAATAAGTCCGAGTGGAAACAATTCAAGAAATTTTTTAAAACGAAATATATGTCTAGACAGTTTTATGATTAGAAAGAGAAGGAGTTCTTCGAACGAAAACTGGGGTAGATGTCCATGGAAGTGTTTGTTACTAGATTCATGGAAATGCTATGCTATGTACCTTATATCATAAGTGAGAAAGAAAGCATTCATATTTTTTTAAGTTGTTTACCGATAGAATACAAGGATAAAATCAAACTTATGGAGCCTAAGATCTTAGAGGAGGCCATGAGGAAGGCAGAATGTTGCTATAATAAAATGAAACAACGGTCAAAACAACCAAAAATATGTAGAAATAGAATGAGAGAGAAAGCTCAGCAGCGACAAAAGGGAAATAAACCGCTTAGTAATAGGATTCAAGTGCGAGGGTATCAAGGAAATAATTTTAAAGGGTTTAATAATCAAAGAAGTTTTGTGTTTCCAAACAACTATAAGACTAATGATCAAGGAAATGCACTTGGGAAAAGTGAAGCAAAATCAACAAACCAAATAGGAATGAAAATGGCAGTGGATTTGTAAGGTGAAGTTAAGTGTTGGGGATGTAATGGGCCGCATTATTTCAGAGATTGTAAACATAAGGAAGGAAATGCTAAATAATTGTATAATCTACAAGAGGATACAATAGTTGAAAATATTGCCAGAATGCCAAGAATTAGTGTTGCACTTAGTAATTGTTAAGTTGATTTCCATCCATTGATGGTGCAGGTGGAAGGTAAAGTTCATAATTGTCCTGTAACTATACTAATTGATCCTGGATATAGTTTAAGTTATGTGTCTCCTAGTATAGTTTAAAAATGTAAATTAACTAAATTTAAACATAAGAAATCTTGGTTGGTACAACTAGCCACAAGAACAAAACACAAGGTGACTGAATTAGTAGAAGGTTGCAAAAAATGAATTTAATGGAGACACAAATAAACATGAATGTACTCCCCTTGGGTTCTTATGATGTTTTAATTGGTATGGACAGGATGGAAAGCCACAAAGTGATATTCATTTGTAAAGATAACACTTTTACTCGTGTGGACAACAAGGAAAATCCCAACACTATCATCGGTATTCCAACACAGTGTTTAGCATGACCAATTTCTATGATACAGTTGAAGAAGAGTGCAAGGAAGGGCTGTAAATTATTTGCAGCTCAGATTTTGTATGTTATAGAAGAAAAAAAGAAGTCTTTGTAGGACTTACCAGTCCTTAAGGAATTGAGGGACGTGTTTCTGGAAGAACTTCCACGACTACCTCCAAAAAGAGACATAGATTTTTCAATTAATTTGATTCCGGATTATACTCCTATTTCGAAGGCACCTTATAGAATGAGCGTGTCGGATTAACAGAACTGAAGATGCAACTCCAAGATCTTCTAGAAAAAAACTATATCAGGCCTAGCATGTCACCTTGGGGGGGCACCTATTATTTTTTTTAAAAAAGGATGGCACATTTAGGTTATGCATTGACTATAGAAATTTGAACACGATGAACATTAGAAACAAATACCCTTACCTCGAATTGATGATCTATTTCATTAGGTGCGAGGGGCCAAATTTTTTTCTAAAATAGATTTAAGATCAGGTTACCATCATATAAGAATCAAAGATGAAGATATCCATAAAAGAGCTTTCCGTACAAGGTATGGAAATTATGAGTTCGTGGTGGTACCTTGTGGACTAACTAATGCACTAGCGGTATTCATGTGTTTAATGAACAGTGTGTTCCATAAATATTTGGATACATGTGTGTTAATATTTATTCAGAATATATTGATTTATTCACAGAATGAAGAGGAACATGAGCATCATCTGAGAATAGTTTTACAAACCCTAAGAGAAAATAAACTTTATGCAAAATTTAGTAAATGTGATTTTTTTCAGGTTAAGGTACAATACTTGGGGCACATTATTTCAGCCGATGGGATATCAATGGACCCTAATAAAGTAAAATCAATCAATGAATGACAAATACTGAAAGATGTGAAGGAAGTTAGATCGTTTATGGGTTTGGCGGGTTACTACAGAAGGTTTATTAAGGACTTTTCAAAACTAGCTCATCCTATCACTTCCCCACAAAAGAAGGGAATAAAATTTAATTGGAGTCAAAATTGTGAACTTAGTTTTCAAAGGTTGAAGTATGCACATACAACGACACCAGTACTAAAAACTGTTGATCCTCTTCAATATTTTGTGGTATGTACCAATGCTTGCAAGGAAGGGGTAGGAGGTGTATTAACCCAAGAAGGCCATGTGATAAGTTACAAATCAAGGAAGTTAAAGACACACGAGCTGAACTATGCCACTCATGACTTGGAGTTGGTAGGAATTATTCATGCCTTAAAAATGTGGCATCATTATCTAATTGGCAAGAAATTTCTTTTGCTCACCGATAATATTGGATTGAAATATTTATTTGAACAACCAAACCTTAATGCAAGACAGGCTAGATGGTTAACCCTTTTAAGCATGGTCAACTAAGAAGCATGACCATTGCATAGGTAAAAGTGCAATAGATACATTTTGAACCTGAAGACGCAACTTGGGATATGGAGGATGCTATGAGAGAAGCATACCCCTATCTATTGCAAAACTAAAACTACGTCGAGGACGACTTGTTTAAAGGGGAAGGGAATGGAATATTCCGATTTTCCCATTTTGTTATGTAATAAGAATAAACAAGTGACCATCTAGAAGTCAAAAGAATTAAAACATGTGCATTTTGATATGTTTAAGTTTCAGTATTTTATTTTAAGTTTATTGATTCACCATGGGAGAGTATTAGAACATGATTCCACTAGGTTGAAAAAAAAACAAAAATAGATAATAAATAATAAATAAAGAAATGAGAATTTATTATTTAATAAATGAAAAATATTAAAGAAAGAAAACCTCACTAACATGTAACTAAATCTAACTGATTCAAGAAAATGAAATAGTTAAAAAAGGAAAGAAAATGAACAGCAGGGGCTGCTGCCAGTATGAAGTACTGAGATGTAAGAAAGACCGTATTGAGTTTGAATCCAGTACCAAGGGTACTAAGAGTAATGACATAATACCGATCTAACTGTGAAAGTGTAGTGGACTAGTACTGTGAGTACTGAATGGCACTGGTTTTGCCGGATGACTGAAGCAGGTGTGCATTTAGGAGAATCTTTTTGATTAAGAAAATAATAATTAAAATAAAATCTTTGTTATTCTCTAGTGGAATCCTGTGGTGCTCGAGGGTGAACTTGCAAGAAATAGGAATTATTTTCTTGCGTTCTATGGAAGGGGGGTCCCTTATTGAGTCTTTATGTTGCTTGATGTGAAATAAATAACGAAAGGCACAAATAAGTTATACATTCCATTTCAGAGAAATTGAAATCAATTAAGGGTTTCTGATAATTATGATAAGACCTTTTTGTTATAGCTTTAAATGACACCTCTCCGTCCGTGACGACACTTGCTTGCCTTGGTCGCATGAGGACACTTCTTGAGATCAAGTTCAGTCACACAACAGGACATTTTTGGACGGAGGAGTCATTTGGGAGACTAAAATTGGTTGAAATTACCTCATTCTTGACCCATTTGATGTATATGACCCTTAGGAACATTTTTTCAGACCAAACCATCTCCTGAAAATGAGTAGAAAAGCTTGTTTTTAGCCATTTTTCAATATGAGCGCTGGTACACAGGCATTATAGTAGCATGTATAGCCTACTGAGCGTGACTCCACTGTTGAAATAATAGCGTGTGTACGCGACTTTGTCTACTGTAGAGTAGTGTACACCCCTGTTTTGGTCAAAATCTTGAAATTCGAGTAAGTTAAGTTGGTTGGGAAACCTCTTGAGCGGTTATAACTTCTTTTCCTCTTCCTCACTGATTATATAAGGAGGGTAGAAGAGCCATGTGAGGGGACTAAGCCCAATTACAAAGTTATGTTGGAGGAATGGAGACCCTCATCCCCCTCTCTTGTGCTTCAATTTTGGTAAACCCTAGCACAGTTGATTAGAGGCTGGAATCCTTGGAGAACAGAAGTAGGAGACCTTGAATCTAGGTTTCATGAAGTGCCAATCTTGAAAGAAGGTATAACTTTATGTACTTGCTTTCATTCATTAATAAAGATCAGACGTTCTTCTCTTTCCAAATATGACATATTAATGTGTATTAGATTTGATTACAATTTGTTTATAATCTGATGTCTTCTATTATTATGAATATCAATCTTATATATGTAGTCAAATGTGTTTGAGAAAGGTATCAAGTTGTTTTGCAGGTCTGGGCATTGCGACACTGGATAAGCATTGAAGAGCAAGGGAGGCAAAACTAGGATCAACCTTCTTGGAATGAGGTGCCTACATCTCTAAACCCTAATATCTTCATTTATTTGTTGTACTTGCAGAATGCTTGTAAGTCTATCTTTATCACCGTAAGTTGGTAGTTTCTCCCCTGAACTATAGGTGCATTTTCCCCACAACACTTTTAGATAAACATGAATATGTACTCTTTGAAATTAAATATTATCCAATCTTGTAAAGTTTCTTTTATATTCATTTGTGTTGGTTCCGGCCTTGAGGTCGAGGTCATAAGCTATTATGAATTTATTCTTGCATGCAAAAATGGATATTAAGAGTAGATCGCTTATACCTTAATTTTCAATGAAGTTATGTACATGGGATAAACTCTTTATTAGAAATTTTATTTTATTTTATTTTTCCTTGAACCTAGAGCGTTTAAAACACAACCAATGGTGGAAAGACAAAATGAATTGTACAAGAAAATAAACAGTAAAGACCTGTACTTTATATATTTAACCACAAATTAGAACAATTTTCTTGAGAAACTTATGAGGCAATTGCTAGTAAACCAGTATGGTCCAGGGCTTGAAACTAATAGGTTGAGAAATATATTATCATATAACCCTAATTGTAAGGAATTCTAGTTAAAATTATTCAGACTTAAGACCCTTGAAATTGAGAAATTCAACGGTCCTTATACAATCATAAACCTGGAAATAAAAATTGAGTAATCCTTTAATAAGTCCCAAGCATGGACATAGAGTAAAACCTTTTTCCATTACTGTAGTATATTTAGTTATAAACATGAAAGAGTTGTATAGAAATAAATAAACTTAGTTCTTTTTCTTACAACCCGAATGTCCAATTTACACAGAGAAAAGGATTAACATAAGTCAAGTTGACAGGAAGGTCGAGTGTAGAAAATCCCTAATTTACCCATTTGAAAACATATTGAACTTGAGACACTTGATAAAATAGATAAACTATGAAAGCAAATTCCACTTGTAACTTTTCGTAATTGCAAACATTTATAATCAGGAGGAAATCTTCTGCAAAACGAAATTCAATTTTTCGACTTGGTACCCTCGAAGTCAAACAGAGGTTACCTGCATGATAGTAACCAATAAGAATGTTAATACGTTTAACTTTGGGAATAGTTGAAGCCCCAAGAATATATTAACATTGACTGTAATATGAATGTAATAAACTTGGGGTTCGATACTCATGGAAGGAGGTCGTATAACCCAGATGTAATACATTCTTCTCGAATCAACTATACAAGTATTTTTCTTCCAACAAACTAAATGAAAAGGAAACCCTAATGAGGCATCATTTTCCCTAGACAGACACTTAAAGGAAAAATGTTGGAAAACGAACCCTAAGGAAAGCATTACTCCAGCAGGTGCATCAACCGTCAACTAGCACCAGAGTAAGAGGAACATCTCCATTCCAACTCGAGGGGTTGGACATGGAATACTTTGTGGGATTATCGCTTACAGAAGATCCCCATGAATGTATGCCTTACCATGTCTTCTAAGCAACATCCATGGAGGTTATCGCTGCAAGAGTAAATATAAAGAGTCATTAAGGTAGACAAATTATGCTACAGACAGAGGCAAGAATAACTGAAAGTAATATAAAAAATATTTTACCTGAACTTAAAGAACATTTGTAGACTTCAACTATCAATTAACATACTGCAAAAGGGTAAGGTTGTGAATGAGAAAGGATCAATAGTATTCCTACCTGGTTCTTGGCTTAGGGCGTCCATAAACTGCGGTAGCAGAGCTCGAAAAATCTGCCCACACCTTGAGCTCAACTACCACAATGATACTCATTTTACTCCATAATTCTTGTGCAATCAATGAAGTCAGTATGGTGTATTGAGTGTAAACAAAACATCTACCATGTGACATAGGACAAACACTCTTAAATTGCAAGCCATCTCATGCTTCATTCTTTACCACCACTTTAACCTCATCCAAGGTGTAATCCTTGCCTTGGTTTTTGAACTCGGTTATACCTTCGAAAACCATAATGGCATAGTGCACAGCCTACAAAAAAAAACAAGATTAAATGAGCTAGCAAGCTCAACAAACTGCAAACTACCCCATGACCATAATGACTCTAATTGGGGTAGGAAACGAACCTGTAAAGACGTGTTAATGGAAAGACTAACACTATATAATATATGAGATAATGCAAGGCCCTATTTTAATAATTAATACTTGATAATGGTTAAGATAATAGTTCTTAAATTTTTAAATTTTGTTGAGGGATATGACATCAAAGTACACTACCTTCTCATTTCCAAGCTCCTCTTCTTCTTCATGTTTGTCACTTCTTTCTTATGACCCCCAAATTTCGTGGAGAATATAATCATATAACTAAATTATAATATTTTTTTCATACAACAGATGCAATTTGTTACCTCATAATGTTGGTCACTTCCTATTTCTAATGGCATGGCTATGAAAGTCTTCATAGACCAATATATTTCCTCCTATTTTAATTTTTTAAGGCTTGTGGGTCAAATTTTTTCTTCATGGTGATTTTCATGAGTCCACTAGACAAAATACAAATCATTAAAAAACAAAAACCTTAAATCAGAGAAAAGAAACAAAAATTAAAGGAGAACAAAGAAGGTAAAAAAATTAGAGAGAAATGAAAGAAACAAAACAAAAAGAAAAAAAGAATAATGTTAAATAATAAAAGAGAAAGGATAATAGAAGAAACTAAAAGAATAAAAGAAAAAGAAAAACACTAAAAAATAAGATTTAATAATTAAAATAAAGTAAAAGAAAAATATAAAAAAGAATATAATTTTTTTTACAAAATAAAAATAAAAATAAAAATAAATAAAATAAATAAAAAGAAAGGGAAAAAGATAAATAATAAAATAAAGGAAGAGCAAAGTAAAATGAAAAAAAAGAATAGACAACAACAAACAAAAGGTCTTTTCCAAAATCTATCTAGAGAACTCTTCATCCACCTACATGTTGGAGGTCATACCTTTGATTTTCCCTACCCTACATTCAATTATCTCCACTACCCTTTTAACCTCCTCAAAAATATGCTATGGTAGGTTGTTGTTTCTTCCCTTGATGCCACCTTTGTTGTACATTTCCTAGGTAGTCCTTAGTGTTTGTGTTTGTTGTGGTTATACATTTTCATTGCTTTGAATGTCATTTTCATGTCATCTTTATTTTCCCAAAATATTATGTGAATGGTCTCTACAACAAAGATCCCGAATCTAGGTGGATGAGGTCCCTAATCTTAGTTCCTAGAGTGCATGACAAATACGAGGAAATTACCTAATTTGGGAAAGCAATGGTATCCTCTAACGTTGTTATCCGATAAACAACCTATCTAATGATATCTATATCTATCTCACACCCAAGTTGAGGGCCATCAAGATTGCGAAGGCTAAAGTCGTGGGCCTTCTTAACTCCTCAAATGTACACGTCATCACCCTTCCCATTTCTCTTATTTCTTCAACCATAATTCTACTAGTATGGGAATGTCCTCGATGAAAATGAAAACGTTTCAAAATAGACTTCCAAGTGGATAGACAATAGTCTTAATGACCTTCATCTCTTACCCATCTACCCATTTGCTTCATATTCTTGAAATAGAGTAGACAACCACTAGACAATCATAGACAATAGTAAGCCCCATGATTACTATCCATTCCACTCCTTGTGGGGAAGTATTATTAAGTGTGCTTATACAACTAAATGTTCATCTTGATTTCTCTATAAATAATACACAATATAAAATATAGATATCAAAGTTAAAGTGAAATTTAGTGCTTAATTTTCAATTTATATCTCTATAATTTTATAAAACATATTTATAATAAATAATACACAGTATAAAATATAGATATAAAAACTAAAGTAAAATTAGTACTTAATTTCCAATTTATATCTCTATAAATTTATAAAATATATTTACAATGAGTATTGCACAATATAAAATATTGAAAGCCAAAGTGAAATTTAGTACTTAATCTTCAATTTATATTTTTATAAATTTATAAAATATATTTACAATGAGTAATACACAATATAAAATATGTAAAGTCAAATTTAATGCTTAATTTTCAATTTATATTTTTATAAATTTATAAAATATGTTTACAAATTTATAAAATATGTTTACAAATTCATAAAATAAAATATAGATATCAAAGCTAAAGTGAAATTTAATATTTAGTCTTCAATTTAGATTTTGATAAATTTATAAAATATATTTATAATGAAGAATGCACAATTATAAATATAAAAGCTAAAGTGAAATTTAATGCTTAATCTCTAAGTTAAATCTCTTTAAATTAATAAAGTATATTTATAGTGAATAACGCAAAATATAAAATATAAATATAAAAGTTAAATCTTTTTAAATTAATACAATATATCTATAACGAATAATATAAAAGCTAAATGGATATTTAATGTTTTTTTATTTGAATATTATAAAAGCTAAATGGATATTTAATGCTTTTTTTATTTGTTAGATTTTATATTTTGATCTTTTCCAGTTTCTATGTATATTTAGATTTAGTGGTTACTAAGGTAGTTGGCATTTATGGAAATTAAGTCACATATCATCTATTCAATTCCTACATGTAAGGGATTAAGGGTGGAATCCATCTAAAAGAGAATTCCTTATAGACTTATCCTTCTAATATAGAGATATACAAAAATATAACATATATATTTAGTATTTATTATAATTTAAGGGGTTAATTAATAATAGTGAAGGGGTTAATTAATAATAGTGAAACTTGATGTCCATTGGTTGTAGGTTGGGTGGTTGGGAGGAAAGATTGTTACCCTCCCCACCCAGGTTCAATTCTTGTAAGTGACATGATGCTCTTGTTGAGCCCTATTGTAATGATTGTATTTCAAGCTTTCCTTGATTCTTCGGAAAAAAAAAATAGTGAAACCTGATACTAAATATATATACTTTTTCCATCAAGAAAAAATTGTACTATTACTATTCAGTTAAATCAAATAATACAAAGATAGTTTGTGTATTGAAGATTGATACCAAATATTTTTACTAGTGTGATCAAATATTTTTTTACTCATTTTCTTTTTAAACAGATTTATATATCATAATCATATAAAGTTAGGGAAAGCAACATTGAAATTGTTCATGCGTCATTTACATTTTTAATGTTATCTTCTCTTGTTTGTCAGGCTGAAACGAGCCCAGAGGTCCTACCTGAAGTTGACATGGCCTTGGAAGTCGGCAAGCAATGTATGTAGACGGAATCGAGGACAGATTCATTGCATCTGTTGTCGCCCCTCCCATTTCCCCTCCTCCCACAAAAAAGACAACGAATCATAAATCTTCGGAAGAACCAGTACCGACTCTCCATGCATAATCCCGTCTCCGATCCAGATTTTCAGAGCTTAGTTTCGATGCATCTCGGAGCCAAACGGTCAAGGTAGCTTCGAATTTCTCTTTTATCCCCACATTTTTCTGAGCTGGAGAATGTAAAGGTATTCTTAATTTATTAAATGTCGGAATCTTAAGGCGTTTATGTTCATATTCTTCCGTGTTTCAGAAATGGGACGGTTTCTTGAATCTTTGATTGAGAATTAGGGTTCTATGGCCTGGAAACGCAAGGCAGAAGTTGATTGATTTCTAGTGGCTGACTGATGCAAAGACTGTTAAGGCAAACTTCCGTTTACTGCGTGTAGGTTTTTAGGAGCGGGAATGATTTGAACGTTCTCATTCAGCGGTGAAAAGACTTCTTAAATGCCGGAATCTTGACGCGTTTAAGTTTATATTCTTCTGTGTTTCAGACTTCGGACTGTTTCCCTGTATATTTAGCTCTGAATTAAGTTCTTTAACCTGGAAACGCAGAGCATAAGGTCATTGATTTCTAATGGCCGACTAATACAAATCTTGTTAAGGCGAATCGGCGTATACGGTGCGTAGGGTTCTTACTTTTTAGCACCGGAAAGGTTTTGGAGATCCTCATTCAGCGGTGAAAGCAGACTGCAAAATCAAAGGAAATGACAATCGGACCCGATTACGTTAAACCGCAGTATCCACGGAACAAGACGTCCCCTCCCTCGGTTCAGGCAAAGCCAATCTGCTTCATGAAAGCGCAGGGGAAAAACGATCCATTTCATGCTATGTACAAGGTCCCGGTCGGAGACACTCCCTATGCCAAAGCGAAACACCTTCAGGTTAACGCATCCTCCTTATTTTGTCCATTTTGCTTCGAGCAAGCTATTTTATTCATGACTCTTTTGTAAAAATTCAAAGTATTTAAATTTTGCGCATACAGCTTGTGGAGAAGGACCCGGCTGGCGCCATCGCATTGTTCTGGGAAGCTATTAATGCTAGAGACAGAATTGACAGCGCATTGAAGGACATGGCCGTGGTGATGAAGGAGCAGAATCGGTCACTGGAAGCCATCGAGGCTATTAAGTCCTTCAGGCACCTTTGCTCGCAAAAAGCGCAAGAGTCTCTTGATAATGTGCTCATTGAACTCTTTAAGGTATAAACTGAAACAAATCCGTACTATATGCTTTGCTCAGTAGCATTTAATGTCTAGCGTTTGTATTGCAGAAATGTGGAAGATTGGATGAGCAGATTAGCCTGTTGAAGCACAAGCTCAGCTTAATTCAGCAAGGAGCTTCATTCAAAGGCAAATCCACCAAAACTGCACGGTCAGGTGGAAGGAAGGTTCAGGTTTCCCTAGAGCAAGAGACCACTCGGCTTCTGGTACATAGCATCCACACCCTGCCTGTTCTTTTAGTATTTTTGTGGAATAGTGGTTGAAAGAGAATGTAATGGGTGTTGGCAGAGTAATTTGGGATGGGCGTATATGCAACAGCATGACTACTGCTCGGCAGAAAGCGTTTACAGGTGGGTTTCAATTGAAGATGAATGATTTACTTTCTATGATTCAATTACAATGTCAGAAATATGAATCAGATGATATATTGAATGAATTATTACATCCAGGAAAGCACAGGTATTGCAGCCAGATGAGAACAAGGCCTGTAATCTAGGCGTCTGTCTGATGAGGCAAGGGAAGCTGGAGGAGGCTATGGGTTTTCTACAAGCTGTGCTGAACAACAATAAGAGTTCTGCGAACTATAATCATAATAACAGTAGAGAAAAACCGAAGTCACTGGATCGTGTCGAAGCGTTGTTGAAGGAAATTATGGATTCTAAAACAAACGGAAGCAATGGGGAGGAATGTCAATCAGCAACATCACGTGTTGAAGATTTGGAGTGGTTTTGGTGTTATGAAGGGGGAGTAGAAGAAGGGTTGCAAGAAGGAGGAGGACAAAAGGGATTGGGTGTGGCAGTTGAGCTCAATCGCAAACGAAGTCGACTGAGAGTTTTCGAAGAGATGACATCTGCTCATAACAAGCGGTGCCATCTTCATGGAAGCAACATTCAGCCTGCTATGCAGCATTAAGAGCGGTAGAGTACCCTTTGCATTTGCGATGTATATAAATAAGTGTATTTAACAGTGTATATCACGTGGGTACCATTAATGCTGCGTAGCGGGTTGCCCGTTCTCATGGTGGTAAACTGGGTGACTGGGTCCACATGTAAGGCCCAATAATTGAGTGGAGTTGTATAGCTTTGCAAGATTATAATCGTAGTTGATTATACCTATGTTGCTGAGTAATGCAAAAAGTCACTTGGGTGAGGTCTATGGTTAACTCGTAATAATAAAACTGTGTTCGTGTCTTTTCGGCAATAATTGTCTACATGTCGAATGTCAGCTTCATTGCAATGCCTTTGCATAATAATACAACTTTTACTAGGGCAATTGTGCGTTGAAACAATCTCGCATAAGAGGGGACTTCAGGGAGGCACCTCAAACTGGTAGTGAAGGTGGATGAGAATACCACATTAGGAGACAATGTGAAGAATTGTTGACTGATCAAACAGTTGAGAACAAAAGAGACAAGTGGAACATCAATCCCTACTTTCTTATCTAAAATGATAACAAAGTTGTTTGGAACATGACTAGGGATAGAGTAAATATCTCCTAGTTCCCATGAGAGACAATAGAGACAAGTGGAACATCAATCTCTACTTTCTTATCTAAAATGATAACAAAGTTGTTTGGAACATGACTAGGGATAGAGTAAATATCTCCTAGTTCCCATGAGAGACAATTATCCACATTCTCCTCGTTTCCATGAGAGACATTGATCCACATTGTTTAGAGCATTGTTAAACTTAAATTAAATTGATTGTATAAAGTAAAATACATTTAACCTCTTATTTTAAGAACTAAAATAGTTCACATACTATCACACTAATCGAAGTGGTTTTGAGTTTTATATTAATAAGAGAAATGGTTATTGGATTTTAAAATAGTTCACATACTTAGACTAAACCCCGTGGTTTTGAGTTTTATTTTAATGAAAAATGGTTATTGGATTTGTGGGTTTGAGAAGTTGAAGTTCAAAAAGTGTGAAGTGATTTAATTATGAAGATTTCAAAAGCTTTTTGAAACATAATGATTTGATATATGGAAAATCACATAGTGTAGATATACCATTTTAACTTTGGATTTATAGAGATAAAGTCTTTTACACATAATTTTATATTATCATTAAAGATTGCTTTAAGTATATATAAAGAGAAGATTGCTTTAAGTATACATAAAGAGAGGTAATAACATTTTTATGTAAATTTGTCATATTTATAATATTTTTATTTTTGTAAATCTAGAAGTCACATTAGTTTTTATTATTTTTTTCTTCTTCTGTATATCAATTAATTTTTATGTTAGGTGTAAATGACACATAAATGACATATAAACCTTACCCACTTACATGAGAGAACATAGATATCATATTCGGCTGAGGCTGTAGAGAACCTAGTTACTCAATCCAAATAAATTGGATAGAAATAATTGTAAGATCACATCCAAAACATGTCCATGAAAAAGAAAGTACATATGTTGATTGAAGATGAGGCAACCACACCAAGGATAACACTAAGCCTAAGTAATGGATGACAAGAGATGAAAATACAATGTATATTTTATGTTGTATTACAAATGATATTATAGCATAAGTGATAACAATGAAAGTTGGTTTGTTTGAGATAACATACCATGCTACAATCCTCTACTTCATTCATCAAATTTATGTATTAAAGATTAAGTAAGCTTATTCAAATAAAATTTTTATAGCATGCATTTAGAACATGCATAAAAACCTAATTAATATAGAAAACCATTTTTAGGAGAAAAAATTTGTTGTATATACAATTAATAGTTTGAGAGATATGTTTTAGCCATTTATCATCGATATTAATGTGACATATCATGTACTTACACTAATGCTTCATGAGCTTGGAGGCATGACTTTGAGAGAGGTCTAACATAGAGTTTGAGCTTAGAAAAACTTAAGAAAAAAAAATTCTTAGTAAAACAAAACAAGTAAAGAGAAAGGAGAAAGCAAATGCCAAAAGATAATCATGCGGAATTGTTACTACCAAAAAATGAAAAATCCAATTTGCATTATTTTACACCATTGTATAGGTCATATGTATTTTGAAAGCTTGGATTTATATTTCAATTCACACGTTTGGGAGATGATCATGTCTTTTGTGTTATGTTTGAGTGTTGAGGTCACACATTTAGAGGCAACTTTACACATGTGGTAGTGATTTACCATTAAGGGTATCCTCTACATATTTTTATACATAATTTTTCATTAAGGATACTTTTGACGAATTTTCATTCCTTAGACAAAAGTTGCATATTTTATCCATCATGATAACATCTTAGCACATGAGCACATGGATCAAGGTAAGGATCCCATTCTATGAGGAGAACTCTATATGGAAGTGTCTAAAAAAAGAACATTACCTTTGAGATTCCTATTATTATTTGAGAAGTTACTATACAATATCTTGAAGTGCACCTTACTGTGAAGATAATTCTAGAACTAATTTCATGATGGATCCATAACCTTCTAGAGTGTCCCCCATGAGCACACTTTTATTCACATAAAGGTAGTGTGTCTTACATAGAAGTATCCATAAGTTCTTCTAGAAGTATCCATTCTTAGAAGTCTTTAGAAGAAAATGCACGGAGGGTTTCTAGAGAATCATATCGGATGTAAATGAAACTATAAAAGGGATTCATATCCTAATTCCTCATATGCAAGTTGTGTTTTCACTGTGGAGAAACCCATAGAAAATTGGGTTATAGTTGAAGATACCTTGTGTGAGTTTTGAGCTTTATAGAGAAAATATTCATGCTACAAATATCTCTTGTAAGGTCAAATTTTGTATATTTCCATTCTCTCTTCTTGGTTGGAAATGTTGTTGTTCTTTTAGGGTTGTTTTCCAACATAAGAGATCTAAATAGTGACATTGTTATCCTCTCTAGGACCCATAATTTCATATTTGTCTATGTTATCTACCATGAGTATTTTTTCACAATAGAAGGTTGTATTTTAATTCATATATGGTATTTTGATTTATGTGACAAAGAGAGTATAACAAAGGGATTATATTGTCTTTATTGAACATAATATATAGGCTAGACATTGAATTTGTAGTGATGTCATTATTAAGGAGGAATACTATCCGCTCATCTTCATTGATTGAATATAGTCTATTGTTGAATTCTCCAAGTCCTTAAAGTGTTTTGAATCCATTTATAAAGGATTGGGCACCAATATACTCAAATCCACAACCAAATAGATTTTAGATTGCTAAATAACATTTGTATCGATGATTAATAAAGATTGATATAGCAATATTATTTAGGGAAATCCCACTTTTGTTGGTGGAGAGTCAACCAAAACTAACAGGGGGTTCTATTGAGGAGGTAGTGGGTATAACTTCCAAGAGTTTCCATAGGGTTTTCTCTTTGGACAATTTTGACTATCTTGAGTGTGAATTCAAGGGGTGACAAATTGGCGCCATTGTCAGGCATAAAGTCCCTTTCTTGGATTCAATGGACATGATTACAATGATTTGATGAAATGGACGTGGTTGAAGATCTATTTTTCTGATTTCATGACTCCATTAGTATGAAAAGGTTTAAATATGATATGTTTTTTCATGTTTCATATCAACAATACATTTTAAATGAAATTAACTTGTGGTATCATTTCAAGAGAGGCAGTATGATGAAAGGCATGCTCCTTTAGATTTATCTTGTATTCTTTGGTATCCAAATGAGAACACTCCATAATGGGCTAAACGCCTTCCATGGTTTTTTAAGACACTCATCTAACATCACATCATGTGGCATATTTTATGTATTATATTTCAAAACTTAAGATAGAACATGCATATGTTATGATGACAATGTTTTCCACATAACATGGTGGGAAAAATCAATCCAAGTTGATCTTAAACAACTCCTAAGTGCCTAAATATCCTAACAAACACTTGCTCAATCTTAAGATATTTGTCGTATCCAATTTAAATACTAGAGGAATCCAATTAAAAAGGAGTTATAATCCTCAATGATTCACACTTATGAGTAGGATTTGTTACTAAACATTAAATACAAGAGAGTTACAAATGATGTCAAGAACGAGAGGATAAATTAATATAAGCATGTATAATAGAAACCATTAATGTGAGTATGCATAGAGGTACTCTCATATACCACACATCATGTGGCAAATTTTATGGATTGTATTTTAGAGATTAAGGCAGAACATGAAGATGTTATGATGAAAATGTTTTCACATTACCTAGTGGGAGTGACAAAGATTGGTTTAATGTTTTTGGAAAAGGGGAAATAAATTTATTTGTATGGTTCATCCGAGAATTTTGTAGATATTTGAATAGTAACTACGAAGAAAAAGAAAAAATTGAATATCTACTTGATGAATCCACTTCCACGAATGAAGAACATGTTGGAGATATAAATAGTGAAGGGTTTGAAGAAGAATCTAATAAGGAAGATCCCGGTGCCAAGGTTGGTGGTGAAGACCGCAATATAAACATTTACGCATCCACCACATCTTCCATCATTGACAACAGTTTCATAAGTCATTTTTCTTTTCAAATGTATAATTTAATGACGAAACACTTTATGATTTGAAGAGCATAGATATGGTAGAGAAACCCTCAGAATATGAAGGATTTTCAATTTCCCTCAATTCCACATGTGAGGAAAAACATGGTATCCAAAATAATGATGATTTGAGCACTCTTTGTTTGACTAGAAGGAATAGAAGGGATTCATATTGTTTGTTTCTTCATTGAGATCGCATCTATGACATTAATAGTGAGAGCATGATGGAGGGAAACTTAATTTGGCATAACCTAGTACTTCCAATCAATTTTTAAGGCCACCTCATAAGGCATAAACAAGGTATTACAAACCCTATTTTTTAAGATCTTAGATTACCAAGGGTTATGGAAGCATGTGAAGTGTTTTCCTTAGTTGATGAACAACCATATTTTCCCATTGATAAGGATGACTTAGCATGGGATAAATGGAATTTTATTTTCATTAAAACCATATAAATGTTTGGGCAATTGATGTCCTCATCCGTTGTTAAAGTTATGATAAAAAAATCCATCCAAAAGGTGTGTTTTTTAGGGTGCAATTTGTTTCAGATAAATTAGTATTTTCAAACTGGGGTTTATTGTAATATTTTCAACCTCGTGATATATGGAATCAATCCGTAACCATAAAATTTTTTTTTATAGATATTATTCTTCATGTTCATATTTGATAGATGGTAGCGAAGAAGGTTCTTGCATATTTTTGGTTGACCTGCCTAAGCCCTTGTTTCCTGAGAACATAAAGAGTGATTCATAGCTTGATGATGATAAAATTAGCTATATCCAACAATTGATAGAGATATATTGCAGTAGAGCACACCACTCTTGGTATTACTTCCCATTTGCATGAGCACTCTTTAGACTTTAGCCAAACCATGATGTAGGTTCTAGTATATATGCAGATGATATTTGATGTCTACTTGTTTTTGTTCATACCCAAAAATACGAGAATATTTCATGTATTTCAAGAGATACTTGCATGGTTACAATGGTAATTTGATTATGCCCGACATATTTTCTTCCAAAACGGCTTTTTATGTTATGTTTCCCTTTGGAATTATGGATTGTTCCTTATTTGTAGAGCCAATTAAGATTGATTAATTAGTTAAGAACAATATCAAGTTTCATTTTTAATAAAGTTGAAGTGGACTATAATGTTTTGGATTGTATATTGGGGATGACAGGGATTTGAATATCACATAACCTATTTCTATGTTTGATTCATCTCATTCGCAAGTACATCATGCAAAAATCAGCCATAAATATTCTAGAGTTATATTACACCATATATGAGTGTGCAATGCCTATATCGAGCCTGTTTTACCACTAGAAAATGCAAAATCCAATTGCATTATTTTAGCACCATTGAACAATTCATATGTATGATGTAACTCTGGATTTTCCTTTACTTTCACAATATTGGTAGACAATCACATATTCGAAGGCATGTTTGAGTGTTGAGTTCACACATTTGGAGGTAACTTTACACACATGGTAGTGATTCACCATTAGGGGCATCTTATACCTATTTTTATGCATAATTTTTCAATAAGGATACTTTTGAGGCATTTTCACACTCCTCAAAGCAAGAGTTGCATATTTGGAGGCATGAAGAAACATCCTAGCATATGAAAGCATGGTTTAAGGTCAAGGAGGCCATTCTATGAGGGGCACTCTACGTGGAAGTGTCTAGAAGAACCTACCTTTGGGATTTCTATTTTTATTTTTAGAAGTTGATAAAAGATATCTAATGAAGAGGACTATTCCCTAAAGATAATTCTAGAACTTATTTAATGATGGATCCATAAACTTATGTACTATTATCTAGGATAGTTTATCAAAGAAGATTGTACAACAAGTGATTTCTATAGGAAACAAAATCAAGTTCAAGATCTCAATTCAATTATAACTAGCACTTCACAAGTTGCCACACAATACCTCATCAAAGTGGTAACACTTAAGCATATATAACATAATAAAATTAGATAGATATATGGTTCACATACTAAATCTATTTCATAAGTTCATTAGTTATCTCATGTCATCAATTCCCATGAATCTCTCAGAGGGAGGTTTTGTTCTCTCCAAAGGAGGATAGTCCTAGGGTTTAGGGGTAAGGTATTTAAGCTCATGAATACAACACCTTTTTCCATTTATTATAAGTGTGATTACATGATATTTGAGACACTAATAAATATTAAAAATTGATTCTTTTATATACATGCTTCTTGGTAAGTGATTCTTTAATCTGCAAGAGTCTTGACTCATTATTCACATCGTGCACTGTTATACATAATAGCATAAATTCCTATAGAATATGAAATCAATTCCTTGAGGAAAAATCATGATGCAATCCATCATAAGACAAAGGTAAATACCTCACAACAATCATCCAAATAATTTATAATAGCTACACAATAATTTATGCATAACGTCCATATGATTTCAGGACTATGGGGGATCTAACCTTGTCCTTATTTAAAGAGGCCATTGTAAGACTAAACATGGTTCAAACCAATTCATATTAAATATAAGTATATTATATAATCCCTTAAAAAATTTACATCAAATGCAAAAACACTTCATACACAACAAACCCAATTTGTCTAAGTTATCATGTATTTGAGTAGCTCTCCTTGACATGATTTTATTTTCACATTTTGGGGAAATAGATAGATGAATATAAATATGAAATTTGATTAGAATGTGGATATATTAAATTTTGAATGTCAATGGATATCATGTGGTGAAGTTCCAGAAGAATTTCATTTACAATAATATTTTTCATTTTTAAGGATCATACATGCAAATATGAAACTATATTTTTCTAATCACATGTACAATGATGTGGAACACCTTCTATCATGATTTTAATGCAAATGGATACAATACGACAAAGTTATCTAGAATTAATTTTCTACAACTATTTTGGATTTTTTGTTGAGATATTGTAACTTCAAAGAATACTATAATTGTACTTTATTATTCCGGAGATGTTTTATTCCTCCGTGAAGATCTTATTGTATATCTGGAGATGTTTATTCCTCCGTCGGAATGTGGTAACTCGGGTTATTAGACCTCCCTAGTGGGGGTCGGCCCTGTATGTGTTATGTGGGTCAAAGGGTTATTAGACCACCCTAGAGGGGTCGGCCCAGTCAGTTGTAGTGGGGTATTTAACCCATTGGTTAAATACGATCCTACGTGTACTTGTGTAAAAGATATGTTAGAGTAGTGTATAAATAGAGGAGGTGTGTTCCTCATTTGACACACACACTCGCTTGAGAGAGAGGCGCACTTGTGCAGGAGAGGTCTGCTATGGTGGAGGAGGAGATCATATCTTTGGTTTGCATCTTTGTATATTTTTGGTCATCTATATTGAGGAAGCTTTACTGGGTTTTCTACCCCATGAGGGTTTCCCAGGATAAATCTGTGTCTCTTGTGTTTATGCTATGCTTGTTGTTTCTTCAGTGATCCTGTATGTGCTATTATTGTGAAATGGAATGTAATGCTGCTATTTTCTGTCTTATCATATTAAATATTAACATGGTATCAGAGCTAACTTGAAGGAAGTCAAGGTATGGCACTTACGACACTTGCTTCACTTACGACAATTTGAAGGTTAGGGTTTTACATAGCAAAAACCAGTCATCGTGGAACTTTCGCTATAAATCCATTTTGGCGAAGGTTCAGGATCTGAAACCTTTATAGGTCGTAGATAACAGCTCCAGGTATCTTGTGTCCAAAGGGAACCCTCAGATTCGTTGTACTTTGTAAGTTATGATCAGTACAAGTTAGGGTTTCTGCCTCTTCCAGATGTCAGTCAAAATCAGGTGACCTAGGAAAAAAAGGTCATAACTTGGGCTAGGAAGATCCAAATGAAATTTTGTAAAAAGTGACAGGTAGTACACAGACTGTACTATCTAAGAAAACTTTTGCAGAGGCCGAAGCTGAACCAGTGACATGTGGCACGCCGTACAAGTTCACTCTCCTGTTTTATCCCATAAACAGGTCACGTTGCGACACTTGGAATAACTCTCTCTCTAAGAGAGTCCAATTGAGGTCAGACCTATCAGGATGGAAAGATAACAGGACGAGCTATCTCAGGAAAAGTTTTCAGAGGACGAAGTTCAAACAGTGACACGTGGCACGCCGTACAAGTTCGCTCTCCTGTATTATCCCAAAACAGGTCACGTTGCGACATTTGGCATAACTCTCTCTCAGAAAATCCAATTGAGGTCAGACCTATTAGGATGGAAATATGACAGGTCAGGCTACTACAGAAAAATTTTTCAGACCCTGTGGAGCAAAATTTTTGGAGTTATAGCAGAAACAATCAGGTACATATTTCTGTCAAAACAGAATTATTTTTGGAGCACCTTTATTCATGGCTTCCGGAATTTAGGGTTTCGAAGAAAGTTAGAATTTTTGGAATCGGAATCCATGGATGAATGCTACTCAGGAAAATCAAAATTTAGAGACCAAGATCAAATTTTTTGGTTGGGTAGAAGACCGGGCTTGATCAAACCCTAGTTCAGGATTTTGATCAGAAAGATGGAAAATTAGGGCTTCAGCAAAAGTTGGAATTTTTGAAGTCTGTAACCACGACTGGAAGCTCCTCAGAAAAATAAGATTTTAGAGCCTTGGATCGATCCTTTTGATTGGACAGAAGGGTGGTCTTAATCAAACCCTAGTTCGGGTTCCTGTCCAGAAGATCTAGAAGTTTCGAAGGCAATTTTGAGGGGTCAAATTTTGGATATTTCAAAATTGAAGAATGCTAGTTTGATCAACTCAGCAAGACACATTCTTCCATCCATTCAGAAGTGTGAAAGTCAAAGTTTGAATTTTTAGGGTTTCTCTAGAAAACCCTAATCAAGCTCCAGATCAAGTTTCAGGGGGAGTTGAGGCTAAGGCCTTACATAAGAAGACTAGAAGAAGTCTCGACAGGTATGACTTAAGGAGGTTCAGGTATGTCGTGAAATCTGATTCTTGATTAAGTTCATGATGTGTTTTGTCTTCATGTTATTTATTAGTACAATCTTGATTAATGTTATTAATTGTCTTATCACCCTAGTAACAGTATGAATGCATGTGAATGATCGAAGACATTCATTGATTAGGTCTATATGATTGTACTTATGCATTATGGTGTTGTGTGAGGTTGATGTTGTCTGCTAACAAGATACAGGTACATCACAAAAGACAAATCAAGTTCCATGACCACGAAAACATAAAGACAAAGACTCATCCACTTACGAGGTATGTATGACTTTGTTATATTATGTTTAACCTATGAGACATGCAGGTTCTAGCTCAGGATCTCTAAATTATTGAAGATATTGTTTAGGTATGTTGTACATAACTAAGCAGGTATACTAATCCAGGTATGTTTTCCTATGTCATGTTAGAATCTTACCTTGTGTTAGGATCCCTTATATAAGTATACTTGGTATGATTGGTTATGCTTATTCAAGGGTTTATGCATATTATGTCTCTTATCTTGGTTGATGATTTAACTAACTAGATCAAACAAGAATATGCATGAGTAAAAGAAGACTTCCTTGAAACCCTGAATACTAATGATCATGACTGTACATATTCAAGATTATTTAGAATTAGAATGTTTTGATAATATTGAGAATATACTAATGAATGTATGTTTGTGTATGAGATCATGAGGATGACACTAGTGCACACTTGAGCATGCACAGTGGTACAAAATGAATAGAAGTTCAGAAGACATACAGAAGATCAAGCGGGAGGCAACCACACAAACATAAAAGATAAGTATTTGAGTTGTTATTAGAAATAGTAAATGATATTGCTTGTATGCATATTTGTATTCCTAGAATATATCATGCTGAGTGTAAACATTCATAAAGCATTGAACAATATACTACTAATATGCATATGATTGGTAAGTTGGACAAACATTCCATTGTTGCTTGTCTAGAATGAAACCTCTTTGCTGACATGCCTCAGCTGTGCACACTCTCGATAGTATGTTCTGGTAGAGATGGAAGGCATCTAGATAGCCACTGTATGCATACAGGATATGGGAAAGTGTTGTGCCAAAGCATTGGTCAAAATAGTTGCATAACTATGTAAATGATATCTGTATGCATAATAGGTTATCATGTCAATATGATTTGATGATTATGAAGTATTACTAATCATGTACTTAATTTTGATTTGTAGGAAAGATCATGATGAATGATGAACTCTGAACAAGCGATGGATGTTCAAAAAAAATATTTACAAATCAAACACACTATAGAAGGCTTGTGGCTAGAAGATTATCTTAGAAAGAGGAAGAGAATCATGATGAGATGTTTGATCCAAGTGGATAAATAAGACCATTCTCTTAATAGTGTAATTAAAGAAGAAGTGTGAATCAGGTTTTGTATGGGTTCCCAGGATCGATAATAAATTGATGAGCTTAATGATCACCATGGGTGATGTGGATATCAACCTTTGCTATAAGGTTGAATATGGTTTCTAGACACAGATGACATGGATGCAAGAAGGAACTCACCACAGAGTTCGAATGATATTGAGGCCCATATCAGTAGACCCATCTAACGAGAGATGGCACAGATAGATATGCAGAAGATCATTCAATGCAGAGTACGAATGATGTTCAGTCACAAAGGGAGAATTGATAGTTTCTTGATAAGCTTGGGCTTTACCAAAAATAAAGTTGCTCCTAACCTTTACCTTAAGGTTATGGATCATACTATCATTGTAAAACAATGATCTCTTTCTGGTGGGGAATGACAAACATATCATGAAAAGAAAGAAGAAGATGGCTGCAGAAATGAAAATGAAAGATCTCAGATTGATTCATTACTTCCTAGGTCTAGAAGTATGGCAAGGCTCGTAAGGAATATTTCTCAACTAGGGAAAGTATGCTGAGAAATCTTGAGAATAATTGATGTGTTGGAATGGTCACTCTCATGGATTCCAACTTAAAGCTGTTAGTAGATGACTCATCAGAGTTAGTGGATATAACTCTGTATAGAAAAATTATTGGGTCATTGATGTATCTAACATATGCTTTGTTGTGAACACCTTGAGTTAGTATCTAGTGGAAACTAGATGTGTTCACCTGATAAGTTGCAAATCATGTGATACGGTACCTAAAGGATACGATAGACTTTGATATATGCTATCTTGGAGATCATGAATTCAGATGGCTACATAGATATTGATTGAGCAGAAAGTGTATCAGACAGGAAGAGCACATTGAGAGGATGTTATTGTCTGGGATCAACCATGATCTCGTGAGCACAAGCAGAATATATGGTTGCTTGCTCTGCTAAGTTATGAAGCAGTATGGATTCAGGATTGTTTGACTTAGAGATAGACACAACTATGATCCTATGTGACAAGCAGAGTTGTATCAAGATGGCAAAGAATCTAGTGTTCCAAGATATGGTGCAGAAAGGAACCAAAAGTTCGAATTTGTAACAATGTACTAACCAAACCTCTACCAATCCGATGTACTAACCAAACCTCTACCTCAAGTAAAGTTTTCTGAGACAAACTTAATATAGTTTAGAAGGACCCTCCTCGAAAGGGGGAGTGATGTGATAACTCATGATGAGATTGCCTGCATCGACAGTGAGGTCGATGATGAGGATACCTATATTAGTGATGCCGACAGAGAGGTTGGTGGATGGTCCTTAGCTAGGGTCTAAGGTAACAAGAGGATTGCATCATCCTTGAACATATATTCTAAAATAAGTCGTAGACATGATGTATCTGAAAATGAAGTCCTTGGTGGACATATAGGATTGCATCATCCTTAAGAGAGCCGTAGACATGATGCCTCCGAGAATGAAGTCCTTGGTGGATGATAGGATTGCATCATCCTTAAGAGAGCCATAGACATGATGCCTCCGAGAATGAATTCCTTGGTGGACATGATAGGATTGCATCATCCTTAAGAGAGCCGTAGACATGATGTCTCCGAGAATGAAGTCCTTGGTGGACATGATAGGATTGCATCATCCTTAAGAGAGCCGTAGACATGATGTCTCCAAGAATGAAGTCCGTGATGGACATGATAGGATTGCATCATCCTTAAGAGAGTCGTAGACATGATGTCTCCGAGAATGAAGTCCTTGGTGGACATGAGGGGATTGGATCATCCCTGGACTTCAGTCCTAAAGTGAGCCGTAGACAGGTGTCTCTGAGAATAGAAGATAGGACTGCATCGTCCTTGGACCTTGGTTCAAAATGCACGTGATTGGACTAATCATCCTTAGACAATAAATCCAGTAATTCCGAAAGGAAGGATAGTCTTAAATGTGATTGTGATTGGACTAATCATCCTTAGACAGTAAATCCAGTAATTCCAAAAGGAAGGATAGTATTAAATGTGATTGTGATAAGGACTAATCATACTGTAAACAGATTGGGATTGCCTCGTCCCTAGACATGGTGAGATGTCTTAAAGTGATAAGGACTAATCATCCTGTAAATAGGTTGGGATTTCCTCATCCCTAGACATGGTGAGATGTCTTAAAGTGATAAGGACTAATCATCCTGTAAACATATTGGGATTGCCTCGTCCCTAGACATGGTGAGATGTCTTAAAGTGATAAGGACTAATCATCCTGTAAATAGATTGGGATTGCCTCGTCCCTAGACATGGTGAGATGTCTTAAAGTGATAAGGACTAATCATCCTGTAAATAGATTGGGATTGCATCGTCCCTAGACATGGTGAGGTGTCTTAAAGTGAGAGGGATTGATCATCCCGTAATAGGATCTTGTGTGTTGCAGGGTATGTTGCTATTGTGTATACTTGTATTGATGATATATATAGATGTATTAGTGAGAATACATGCTTTTGATGATAGATGTATTAGTGAGAATACATGCTATTGATGATAGATGTATTAGTGAGAATACATGATTTTGATGATAGATGTATTAGTGAGAATACATGCTTTTGATAATAGATGTATTTGTGAGAATACATGCTTTTGATGATAGATGTATTGGTGTGGATACTAATACAGATGGTTCAGATACTGTAGATCGTGATGATCCAGATGCTGTAGATCGAGATGATCCAGATGTTGTAGATCGAGATGATCCAGATGTTGTAGATCGTGATAATCGTGTGATGACGATGCTGATGATCGTGTGTTGACGATGCTGATAATCGTGTGATGACGATGCTGATGATCGTGTGATGACGATGCTGATGATCGTGTGATGACGATGCTGATGATCGTAAGATGACGATGCTGATGATCGTGAGGATTCAGATGTTGATGTTGCTGTAGCTGTTTGAGTGCTGCAGAAGATAAAGACTCAGTACTGAAGATATTGATGTTCCAGTATTGAAGATGTTCCAGTAACTGGTTGAGTTACTGATGATGTTGAGAAAGCTTCCAATGATTTATAGATGTATCATGTATGATGTTGATGACTCCTTGCTCGTGCAGATGCTGTTATAATATCCTTCTCGTTAAGGGGGAGTGTTGAGATATTGTAACTTCAAAGAATATTATAATTGTACTTTATTATTCCGGAGATGTTTTATTCCTCCGTGAAGATCTTATTGTATATCCGGAGATGTTTATTCCTCCATCGGAATGTGGTAACTCGGGTTATTAGACCTCCCTAGTGGGGGTCGGCCCTGTATGTGTTATGTGGGTCAAAGGGTTATTAGACCACCCTAGAGGGGTCGGCCCAGTCAGTTGTAGTGGGGTATTTAACCCATTGGTTAAATACGATCCTACGTGTACTTGTGTAAAAGATATGTCAGAGTAGTGTATAAATAGAGGAGGTGTGTTCCTCATTTGACACACACACTCACTTGAGAGAGAGGCGCACTTGTGGAGGAGAGGTCTGCTGTGGTGGAGGAGGAGATCATATCTTTGGTTTGCATCTTTGTATATTGCTGGTCATCTATATTGAGGAAGCTTTACTGGGTTTTCTACCCCATGAGGGTTTCCCAGGATAAATCTGTGTCTCTTGTGTTTATGCTATGCTTGTTGTTTCTTCAGTGATCCTGTATGTGCTATTATTGTGAAATGGAATGTAATGCTGCTATTTTCTGTCTTATCATATTAAATCTTAACATTTTTAAGAGTCATATAGGAAAAACTAATGCTATTTTTTGCTCGAGACATGGGGATATGTGCCATATATCCAAAACAAAAACTTGATATTCATTCAAATTTATATGAAATCATTGCACTAAAAATATGAAACCCATTTTTAGACTTATATGCACAATGCATTATTACAAATACTTTGCATATAATGTGAATTCATATTCATTTCCTCATCAACATGACAAGAGATTTTAGTGAAAATCCTCATAAAAGATAATGAAATTATATTATTAATCATACAAGTTTGAGTTCATAATAGAGGAAAATGAAATAACTTATCTTTCTATAAATTGAGCTCTAAAGTAACTAATTATTGGTGCACCATTTTCCTCCCAACCTTAGGAAAATACTTTGTGGATGCCACCTTTGAGCTGAGATATGACACTACCATGGTGAATAATATATTTCGAATATCCCAGATCACTCTTCTCTTTACCATAGGATCCCAAACCAACCAAGAAAGGAAAAAAAAATGTATAGGTTAAAGAAGGTACTCCCTTACTCAATCTCATTGTTTAATTCCACACTATAGTGCCTCTTTCACATCTCCATGGTGCCTCTAATAGATAGGCCTCTCTTTTATCTTCAAGAAATCTATTCACTCCTCAAGAACAAAATGTTTTCTTGATACTCGCTTCCTAATTTGAATTCTCTTTGTTGCATGATTGAAGGAAAGGGAAAGGAAGATCCTTAATCTAATGAATATTCTACTTTCTTAATGATAGATATCAAGAGTCCTATATTAATGCTCTTTGATTCCATAAATATAGGAATTAGTCGTTTAAATATTGCAAGTAGGTGCATAAGAGTAGGAAATAATTAAGTAATTAATCATTTCACTCGGCTCTTAATTATAATAGCATAGCCATTAGGATTGAATGATAATAGGAAAATAATGTCGAAAATGTTATAGATAAGATATAATAGGAACCACAAGACACAAGCCAATCCCCCCTTTCAAACCCCATATCTTTCCCCTTTAGTGGGATCATATCTACGTTAGTGTTCTCCTCCCAATAAGCCTTGAAACCTTTCAATAAATTCAAAATGATCATGTTGAGATGTATTTAAAATTGTTGGTGTTTCTAGCGTAGGGAGGTCTAATCCTCAAGTCGTCCTAAAGAACAAATAAAATAAACAATTATTTTTATGCCTTAAGCAAGTCTGCCCCAACAAACTCAACAAGTTGGCCCCAAGAAAAAGTGAAATGGAAAACATGAAAAGTATAAATAGAGGTGACGCATCCCTCATTTGTTCACCAAGCAATTCAAGCTCTCTTATGCAATAAAAGTGCGCAAGAACAGAAGAAGGACGCAGCTGGAGGAAGAAGTCTATTTTTGGGTTCATCATCTCTGGAAGAGTTTCATATTTATCTTTGGTTCTTGGGTTTATCTTCAGCCGGTCTATTTGATTATCATTGTATCTCGATGTACTTGTATCTTCAATTGATTCTCTCATATGAAAGGCTCCTTGGTTTTCTTCCCTTGTGTAGAAGGGTTTCCTAGGATAAAGATACTTGTGTCTCTTTGTTTCTATGCAAGGTTATCTTTCAGTGATCCTATTTTGTTTATGTTTCATATAATTAAAGTTATACCGCTATATTAAAAATTCTAACATATTATTAGAGTGGTGATGAATAGATGCCATTGCTGGAAACTAGGGCATCCATGTTTGGACCTTTCTTTCCATAGATTGACTTGGAAAGAGCACCTGTGAAACTTGCTCTAGGAGGGTGCACCTTTCTATGGAGGCAAATTCTAGTGTGGTAAATTTTCAATTTTTGACCTAATTTCTTCCAAGGTAAAAAACTAGGGCTTCCTGCTTTAATCGCTTCTGACCACAAATTGGGTTTGACCTTAGTATTCTTGAACTCTCCCTAAGACCTAATTTCTTCCAGAACTGGGAAACTGGGTTTTCAAATTTTGAGTTGTTCTTTCCATAGATCCAAGAGAAAAGGAGGACCGTTCAAATCACTCTAGGAGGGTGCATCCAAATTCCAAATCCAAACTTCAATTTTGACCTAGCTCCTGCTAGAGTTTTTGCATCATATTTCAGATCTCAGTTTTCCAGCCTCCAGTGAACATGAATAGTGTTAATGTGGAAGATAGACTTGATGGGGCTTCCAAATTCAACTCATGGAAGTCTAGGGTACTCATCATCTTGGAGGAGAATGAACTTCTGAAAATTGTGAATTAAAAGGTACCAGAACTAGAAGAAGAAGAGGAAAAGTATAAATGGAAGAAGAATGATGCTAAGGTATGAATGATTCTTATAGACTCTGTTAAAGATCACTTGATACCTCAAATATATCATAAGAAGATAGCCAAAGGAATGTTTGATGCCTTGAAGAATCTATTTGAGAACAATAATGTCAGCATAGCACTTTCTTTAAGGCAACAACTGCCCAATGTCAAGATGGCTAGAGTAGACTTAGTTGCATATTACTTCATGAATATTATTGAGTTGAAAGATTACTTGGGCACCATTGGAGAAATAATTGAAGACATATAACTTGTCATGATGACCCTCAATGGTATTCCCCATTCTTGGGAATCATTCATTTAGAGCATTAGTGGGTGATCTAAATTGCTCAAGTTTGATCGATATGGGAAGATTGTACTCAGGAAGAAACTAGACTTGTAGCTAGAGATAGTAGGCATGGTTCTCAACATGAATAAATACAATCCCTTGACAAAAATGCTAAAAGAGGAAGATAAAGGGGAAGGAAGAGTCATGAAAAAAAGATAAAGGTGAAATATCAGTTCCAGTCCCAGAACTAGAAAAGAAGAAGGATCTTTCACATATTCAATGATTCAAATGTGAGAAGTACGGTCACTATGCCAGACATAGTCCCTTATAAAAGAAAAGAAAGCAACATGCCTCAACCACTGATGTCAATGAAGAGACTCCACTGAAAATGTCAAAGAATGCAAATGATGATCTTGAGGAAAGTACATAAGATTGTCAAAAGGAGTACTTTTTATAGCACACTCTATGAGTGCACTAATGAATGTAGTATCTAGATGATGTGATTGTCATTGATGATGTATGGAGATCTAGGTTGCAGAAAGAAGACAAAGATCTGAGAACTCTAGTGATCCCTAAAATGAGGAAGAGATCAATATGGAGCCAACAAAACACATGAAAGATAAGTATTTGCACTATCATTTGAGTTATTCTTTAAATATTTGAATGTTTGATTTAAAGGATAATGTTCATAGTAGTTCTATGTAGATATGTGATACAATTTTCTTTTACGCATGTATATATGACTAAGATTGATGAGCAGTAGGCCCATGTAGTGCATGCTATGAGTAGCCTATAGTGCTGCACAACATCTCGTGAACCCTTAATGGATCTAGTCTAGGATGAAACCTCTTTGCTAACATGCTGAGAGAAGTGCATGCTCTTGATAGTGTGTTCTGGTGAAGATGGAAGGAAACCAAATAATTACCGAGTGTGTTTGGGATATGGATGGGTGTTGTGTTGAATCATTGGCTAATATTCTTTCATAACTTTCAGAACTATTGCCATTGCATTGAAATGTCAATATGATTTGATTGAAATTCATAATTATGAAATCTTGCTAACTATTTGACTGAATTTGACTTGTAGGAAAGACCATATGCTATGGCCTACAAGAGAAGGATGATGAGACTTTTTCTGAAGGACAAGTGATGGAGGTGAAGTCAGCTAGGATTCATATCCCATTGATATTTAGTGTTTGAGTGAGAGTAGGATCCTCAGAAGCGAGAGGCCTCTAGGAACATGGCTCACAACTTAGATTCCAGATCAAATAGAAGGATGGATTCTGTGACAGAGGGAGAACCCATATAAGTGGATGTGATGAATGTTCAACAGTGGCAACAGATATACATGGATATAGTACATTCAATCATATGTGGACCCATAATCAATAGGTCTAGAGGATCTGATATGGTGATTGATGTTTGGGAGTAGAAGGCTCCAACAAATGTTGGTCTCCCTATTACACATGTTCATCCTTCTGATGATCATGAGGAGTTGTATTTAGTAGCAGCTGATTGAAGTTCCATAGTTACTTCAGCATGCTACCTAGGATGTGGGGACCACATGAAGAGTAGTTGGCTTCCAGTTGGCATCATGGAGGACTCTAGAAGTGGTTAGAGCATTACTTGTGTCTAAGTGGAGAATGATCTAAGACAAGAACTACTTAGTTGACCTCTTAGGATGTATGCATATGACCAGTTAGAGAACTGTCTCAGAATTCAGCATGTGCAGGTGGCCCAAACTATTGATGATAATTCCCTAATTATGATGTTGTTCCCCACTAAGACATGGAATTTCATTGATAGATGCAGAGGGAGTTATTCTCTGAGTTCGAGATGAAGGGCCTTGACCTGATACATTATTACATGGGATTAGAGGTGTGGAAGAGACATGATGAGATATTCATGAGTCAAGGTAAGCATAGTATTGATGTCCTAAGGATATTTGGCAGGATGGACTATAATTACATGGCTACACCTATGGTGACAAATCTAAAGGATTTGAATAACTCAGATTCCGAGTCAGATTTGGTAGATCCTACCATATAGAAGTAGTTGACTGGATCCATGATATACCTAGTTGATACCAAACGAGTATAGTCTCGTGAGAAGTTGTGTTTATTTTCTCCGAGAGCTAGTTTACAGGATGTAATTATAATTGGAATCCGGGATGACACCTCATATAGGATGATGGAATAGCATGTGAACAACTCTAGAGGGAGAGTATGATGTAGAGTTGCAAAGGGAATTCTGGAGTGATATCCAGTGACATAGAGAGAGCGAGAGGTGTTGGTTGTGGAGCCTGATCTTCCAGTCTCATAGATGATGTTGTTTCAACTGTGTTGTACCCCAGGTTTGGTTATGATCCTGGCATGCGCCTGAAGGAAATTTTTGGGTTATTTTCGCAAACAGTTTACGGGCCCATGGTTTTGGGTAACCCGTGGTATTTTCCCATTGTACTTCCCCTTTATAAGAAAGACATTGTAATACGGCTAGGGTTGATGTATTAGGTATTATGCATTGTAAATATCTCTGAGATCGTGAAGAGAGACTATGAGATAGTGAAGTGAAAGTGCAGCGGATGTGCTATAGGTTGTATCCCTTCATTTGTTGGATGGTATAATAATAGTGGCTGGAAATTTCAGTGTGGACATAGCCCATCTTGGGTGAACCACGATATATTGGTGTCTCTCTTATAATGTGTTTGTGTGATTATATTTGCATTTCTATTTATTGTTATTGCTCTACAATCCTATTTTTCTAACAAGAGGCTCATCTTAGTAGACTCACTTGATTATAGATAACACTGATGGGGGAGAAACAGTGTCCAGTAGTATATCTTGCAGTAGTATGCTATGGTTGGCTATGGTGCAAAGGGGAGCAGTCCAACTCCTGTATATTCCTACAAATTATCAGATTGCTAAGGAAAAGTTTGTGTGCTTCAAAGACAGGCTTGGAGTGGTGGAGAATGTCTCCCTCATTGAGAGGGAGTTTGAAGCATCAACTATATATTCTCCCTGGAATGAGAACTATGGAACTCTCCATTTTAGGGAGAGATATCTGTTGTGGAAATATCGATGAAACTATATTTTGTGCATGGGTGCACTCCTCGCTACGTTGAGTTACCATGTTATGCATGGGTGAATTCCTCACTGAGTTGAGTTACCATGAGATGCATGGGTGCACTCCTCTTTGAGTCGAGTTACCATGAGATGCATGAGATGCATGGGCGCACTCCTTGATCGAATGAGTTGAGATACCATGTGATGCTATACTCCTCGATGGACTGAGTTGTGTTCTAGTCTCTTGGTTGGTGCCTGAAAACCCTTGTGGCTGGGAAAAATTATGCTCCTCGATGGACTGAATTGAGATTTTTTATACTCCTCAATGGATTGATTTGAGTATGACACTTCTCAATGGAATAAGTTGTGTTGTAGTCTTTGGGTTGGTTCCCAGCATCCCCTGTGGCTGGGAACAACTACACAACTCGATGGACTGAGTTGAGTTGATTTATACTCCTCGATGAACTGAGTTGAGTATGACACTTGTCGATGGACTAAGTTGTGTTGCAGTCTCTAGGTTGGTTCCCAATATACCTTGTGGTTGGGAATGACTACGCTCCTCGATGGATTGAGTTGAGATAATTTGTACTCCTCGATGGAATGAGTTGTGTTGAGTCATTAGTTTGGTTCCCAACAACCCTTGTGGTTGGGAGACTTGTCACTAGGTTGGTTCCCAACAACGTTTGTGGTTGGGAGACGTTTCAATGGGTTGGTGCCTAGCAACCCTTGTGGTTGGGAGACTTATGGCTTGTATCCCATTGTCGTCATGCTAGTTGTAGCCACATGGAAGAGAGAAGACCTTTCTTATGATGAAGAGATGATCAAGACAAGACGTGATGCCTAGATGAAATCCAAATTTGTTCTAGTGTGATGATACCTCCATAGCTAAGAGAGATTACTAGTGTTTTTTGCTTCGGGAGGTCTCATCTTGAAGTCGGACCAAAGAAGAAATATAATAAACAATTATTATTATGCCTTAAGAAAGTTGGACCCAACAAACTCAACAAGTCGACCCCAAGAAAAAATGAAAAGGAAAACATGAAAATTATAAATAGAGGTGACACCTCCCTCATTTTTTCACCAAGCAATTTGAGCTCTCCTAAAAGAAGTGCACATCAACATAAGAAGAAGGATGCAACTAGAGGAAGAATATTGTTTCTGCGTTTGTCATCTCTGGAAGAGTTTCATCTTTATCTTTGGTTTATATTTATTTGGTCTATGTGATTATTATTGTATATGTATGTACTTGTATCTTGAACTGATTCTCTGATCAGAAAGGTTGTTTAGTTTTCTTCCATTGTGTAGAAGAGTTTCTCATAAAAATATTTTTGTCTCTTTTGTTTCTATGCATGGTTATGTTTTAGTGATCCTATTTTGTTTCCACTGCATATAATTAAAGTTATATTGCTATATTAAAAATTATAACAAAAATAATAATGCTAATTATACCTCATGGCATGAAGAAAGACATAGCAATGTAATTTTCAAGGATAACAATGAAGAGAAAGATAAAAATAATTATCATCATCTTATTCATATTTTCCTAATACTTAGAACAATATTTATATAGAGGTACCTCTTGCAGTCTTGTCTCACGATGATCCTTGGAACAAGCAGAGGGAACTGACAAAGGCCACTAGCCAAACAAAGGGAGAAGAAAAGACATAGTTGACAGGGAAGGCCAGGGATCAATCAGATAGGAGAGAAACAATTAAGTTTGTAGGGCCAAAGGAAAGGGATATAAGACAACATAAATTTGTTAAGGAGTTGGATTCAAAACTATCTATGGTTTTGGTGGTTTTGGGGCATGGTGTAGGGATGAACAAGGTTGTTTCCTTCATGGATAGATCCTTGGTTGGTAAATTCTAGCAAAAATCCTATTGTTATAAGGATTTGATGGAATGGTGAGAGGCGTCATGCAAGAATTTACTTGGTTATTATCCAGTGGTGCATATATTAGTGTAGGGATGGATTTGGATCTCCTTTGAATTCAAGTTGGATATTGACAAAAGAAGGATTTTTGATGCTAGTTGGTGATGGGGAAACACGATCTTAGTCCTCAAGCCTTGACACATTGGGTTTGTTCCTTGAATGGATCCCTTCATGGTGCAACACTCGGGGGTGTTCTTAACGAGGTTCCCATTGTTGATTTAGAGAATGGAGGTCTATAAAGCCTTGGCCAATAAACTTGGCATATTTTTGTTCTTTGATGAAGTGTCGTTGGTTTGGGAAGACAAAAGGGTTGCAAAAGTTTTGGTGGAAATCGACATCTGTAAAGGACCCATCCCAGATATAGAACTCTTATGGGGAAATATGACCTTTTTATAGTCCCTTAACTACTGGACGGTTCCCTTCAAGTGCTCGTCTTGTTAGTTGACGAGCCATCCAAAGCACATGTGCCTGTTAAATTCCATTGAGAAGATGCAGAGAAGGCCAAACCAACTGATGGATGGGGGGGGTCTTGGATACTTGGCTCTTTCAGACTATGGAATACATTTGGATGAGGAGGATTATAAGGTGAATGAGGTATTAGACTTGTCCAAGGGGATACAAAATTGTTATTAGAGTCTTCTTAACTAGAATTTGGGGAAGAAACCATAGAAAAGCTTGATATGGTTGACATGCATCTTGAGCAAGTTCAGTGGAAGGGTGGTCTATGCCTCAAGAGATAGGTCGAATTTGACATCGAAACTCGAGTTGGAAGTGGAGGATTCAAAGGACCAAGGGAAAGTTGAAGGTAGAAACAAGCAATAATTTCCCATGGGAGGTCATCATGACCAACCTGATAAGTTGGTAATTATTCCTTCCTATCTTTTTCCAAAAGACAAATATATTAGTGGATGTGTCTTTAGATTCAGAAGTGACTAGATATAATCCTTCATGTGATGGAAAATATCCTTCCTTGTTAAAATTACATGTCTCTTCTAGTTTTATAAACAAGGGTCTTCCAAAATATTTGAAGGAAGCCCTAGTTAGTCTTCATGTGATGGTTTCTGATATTCTTCCTTTAAGGAATTGGGGACTGGTTGATTCAGGGAAGGAGGCACTGGTTGATTGGTGAACCTAGGTGCAATGGAGGGGGGTTTAGCATCCATTTTCAATAAAAATTCATCAAACCATATCCTCAGATCCATTGGGAGTTTTTTATCTGTGTAATTCCGTGTAGGTAGTCTATCAAGTGGATTACGGTCCCTTAGAGTAGGGAATCATGATTTAGGGATTTAACTATGATTGTTTTCTTTTGAAAATTAAATGGGTTGGAGGGACCCCAAAAAATATTACCCTTCATCATTTGTTGGAAGTTATTTGTCAAGATATTGTCCTTATTCAGGAAAAAATGGTCTTTGGAGATAAGGCACGGGATTCTCTTATGCCCTTATTCCAAGGAGGGAATTTTTATGCAACAGATGCTTCTGGTTTTTTAGGGGCCTCTTATCATCTTGGAAACCATGAATTACCCAATTTAATGTCTACTCCTTTGATACAAGTGTGGTCCGAGAGGACTTGTTATGGATCTAAACGTCCCTATCACAATTTAAATTGTTATGGCCCGTACCAGGGGAGGAGTCAGTTTTGGCCATCCTTGAAGTAGGGGTCTCTTTTATCGGATCCTGGGCTTATTTTAGCAATTCATTTGAACCTAACCCTCAATGCAAGAGAATTATGGAGGCAAAGGGAACATTTGGACCCCATAGATGAGTATTTTAGTCGTTCTTTTGACGATTCAAACTTAATTGATGTTTTACCCAATACCCTCATACCAACATGGAGGAATAGAAGGGGTGGTGAAGCGAGTGTAGCCAAGATATTAGACATGTTTTTCATTGTATAAAACCTCTCATAGAATTTTGGTTGTTACATATATTGTACCATTCCCTCAACTTTATCCGATCACTTTCCTATTTTTCTTCAGTCGGATGTTGAGACTGAAAAACCGAGGTACCCTTTTAAATTTAACCATACTTGGTTGGTTGATCAAGATTTTAGAGCCTTGTTTTTTTTCAAAATGGAGGATTTTGGGGGATAGGGAAAATAGTTTTCCTGTGGCCCTATTGACTAAAAATATTAAGGTCCTTGAGTCTATAGTCTTATCATGGGAGAAGCTGAAAAAGGTGCAAGTTCAAGAAGAGATTTTAGTCATTGAAGGAAAATTTCAAGAGATTTTTTTAATTATCATTCTGAAGTTTTATTTGAGGAGGAAAAAATAGTACTTGGTGTGCTTGAGAGCCAAAAGTTTCAGATGCTAAAAATAGAGGAAGAGACCTAGAGGTTAAAAATTCGAGCTCCTTGGTTGATCCAAGGGGATAACAATGGCAGTTTTTTCCAAAAGTTTGAAGAGCACCAAAAAATTGTAAAATATATTTGGGAAATTGATGCTAATGGATTTAAACTAAAGACTCATAAATATTTGTAGTATGCGGCGATGCCATACTTTGAGCATCTCTTTAAAAACCAGTGGGGAAATAATATTATTCGCTAATAAATGTGTTTCAAAAGTATCCGATATTTTTAAATGAAGATGAGGACAGGGACCTGTTTAAGCCAGTTTCTTGAGAGGATATTAAAATAACTTTGTGCAAATTTGCTAGAGCTAAAATCCCTGGGCCTAACAGTTGGTTTATGGACTTCTTCAATCTGGTTGGAAATGATCTAATGGAAGTGGTGGAAGAATTCAAACTCAAGGGACATGTTTTAGGTGCCCTCAATTCTACCTTTTTAACATTGATCCCAAAAGATTCAAAGCCCACATCTTTTAAAAATTTGAGACCTATATAATTGTGTAAGGTGTTCTATACGATTATTGCAAAAGTAATTGCAAACAAAACTAAGATCGCCTTGTCAAAAAATATTTTTGAGCAGTTGTTTGGCTTTCTCCACAATAGGAAAATTATGGATGCTATAGGGTTGGCTCAAGAGGATACACATTATATTAAAATCTATAAACAAGATTGCTTGATCTTAAGTTGGAATTAGTAAAAGCTTATGACATAATGGATTGGTCTTTTCTTAGAATCATTTTTTTCAGATAGGGGTTTGTTTAGAGGCCACAAACTAGATCATGGGGTGTGTAAACTCAAAAAATTATGTGGTGCTAGTGAATGGCAACCCCAATTTTTTTTTCAAAGTTCTAGATGGATCAGGCAGGGGTGCTCACTCTCCCCCCTTCAGTTTCTACTAGTTATAGAAGGCATCAATAGACTCATCATAAAAGCCAAAGAGGAGGGAAGAACAAAAGGAGTTAAATTTTCCTCTCAAGTTCATTTGACCCACTCCCTCTTCGTTGATGATGTGATTTTGTTTGGAAATGGATCTTTGGGGGAATAATCAGTTTATCTGGATTTGCTCAACTATTTTTTCAAGGTCCCATGAATGGAGTTTATCATCATCAAATCCCTTATGATTCAAAATGAACTTAGTGCTCTGGTAGTTGCTGACAATCAAAACCTAATGCAACTCAAAATGTTGAAATTGGAGGAGGGAGGGGATGAAGTATTTGGGGTTCTATTTGAAACCAAATGACTATAGGATCTATGAATGGGTATGGTTAGTTAAGAAAATAGAGAAAATAATTGAACATTCCTTCCATAGATTGCTCTGTATGGGGGGAAGAATCATCCTTGAAGGTATTCTAGTGTATTGGAAGTCCTTAACCAAAATTCCTATGTCCATCCTTGAGAAAATCAGGCATAAGTGTTTTAATATTTTGTGGGAATGAAATAAGGACGGGGGACTATCCATTTAGTAAAATGGGAAGTAGTTACTCGACCCAAAGGTTCGGAAGGATGGGATTTAAAGAATTTTTTTTATGTTTGGAACCACCTTAGCATCCAAAATTTTATGGAGATATTTAGTTGAGGATCACATATGGATCAATGTGCTAAAGGATAAGTATCTTGGGAATTTTTCAATTGAATAGTGGATAAGAATGGAGCCTAAACATATTATAATTGTCTCTTTATTTTGGAATGGTCTTTTCAGTTCCTTGCTAGTGATTAGAAAATGATTGGCTTGGAAGGTTGGTGATGGAAACAAGGTGTTGATAGGGGAGAGCCCCTGGGTCGGTGTAGCTTCTTGTTACAAGTTATTGGATGCCCTTATATTCAAGTTAAGGAATATGGGTCTCTTCACTTTGGATCGGGTGAGTATCCCTTATGTTTCTGGTCAAGCATGGATGGGAGGTATTAATTTTGGATTAGAAGGACCCTTAGCTGAAGAATGGAAGACCTTTACTCAAGGACTAAAATATTCTAGGATTTTTCTTTCCAATGAGAAGGATTCTCTGGTTTGGTCTTGGAATGCTATGGATGGACATGTATTGACCAAGGTTTCCTATGAAGCCATTTGTTGTGAGAAAAAAATTATAGTTAATATTTGGTGGTCTCCTTTTATTTGGAAGTGGCTCTTCCCACTACATTTAAAACTTTTTACTTGGCTATCTCTAGCTAATACAATCTTAACTTGGGATAATTTAGAGAAAACATGGGACATAACTCGAGTGTATGTTTTCTTTGTAGAAAGAACAATGAATCTATGCATTACTTTCTAGTTCCTTGTTCATTTTCCAAATCGGTCTCGAGGGAAATTATAGGTGTTCTGAAGTTTCCAAGTCAATGGGTATTAGTACCCTATGCTCATAGTTGGAGGACGTGGTTAGATATGCCTAAGAATGAGTTCAAAGAATTTATTGTCTTCGGCTATTGGAAAATCTAAAATCATAGGAATATAGTCTTATTTTAGGATATCAAGCCTTGTGTCCATTTAGTGGTAGTGACTATCTTGGGATCTTTCAAGGTATTTGATCCAGGGAATATGTCAACAAAGAAAAGAGTTGTGATTCCTCCTAAAGTAAATTCTAGATATCCTCTTGTGTATTCTGATGGGGCTTTCCATGGGTTGGAAGGATCTTGTGGAGTAGAGATCTACCTCATGGTTTGTGCAAATAATTCTTTCAATCTCAAATTATGGGAAGGGGTTAGATCTAATACAAGAGCAAATCTTTTAGCTCTACAAGGTTTTCTTTTATTTTCCTAGTCAAATGGGATCTTACAATTGATGTTTCGAGGTGACTCACACGTTATTATTGATTGGGAAAAGGGGGAAGTTGCTTTAAATTTCCTCCAACTTGGGTGGTGGAAAAAGGAGATAAGATATTTGCAGGAAGTATTTTTTGACATAGGATTCTTCCATGTTTTTAGGGAATACCATGCATTAGAAGATTCCTTGTCCAAAGAAGCCCTTTCTCTTCTAGAAGGTCATCTTGAATTTGAAGAATGACTTACTGGCATGGTGGTCTCCAGGGGTTATTTCCATGTTTTATGAGGGAATCTTTTAATTTTTTATGTAGGGAGAAATGGAGCTTGTTTGTATTTTTTTTTTGTCAGTCAAAGGTACTTGTCAATAGGGTTCTGATGCAACCGTGCTCTAACCCTATTTTGCTTCTTTGGGTTATGTTGTAGTTGTGGATAGTTTTTTTTTCTTCACAATGGTTAACTTATGTTCTTTTGGTCCTTTTTTATGGACATACTGGAAGGTGGTGAATCCTATTTGGATCAATTAAATCAGTGGGAAGATCCTTGTCCTAATTTTTTTTTTGTATACTTGTTATTTTTTCATGCTTTAGGTATCGTCAATTTTTGTTCTGTGAAGTTAGTTTGGTCAACTTCCTGGAGATGGCTATGATTCCTATTTATGTAATTGTTGTATATGTTTTGTCTTCTAAACTTGTCAGATTTGGTCTAGCATCTTGCTAACTAAGTTTTTAGTATTTGTTACATGTTGGATCCTCAATAAATTGTTGATCATGTACAGTTTTATATCTTGATTAATACAATATTAGATATAATATTTTTTTGGGGAAAAATGAAAAACATAATTACAATATAAACAATATCACTTTCAAAGGGTTGAGAATGAGGTATTTGAATCCTCTCCCATTTAGAGTAACATCATCCTTTTGTTCTCTCATTTCACCAAGGTTCCATGTATTCATTCTTTGGTTGCACCTACAATGCCATTCTCTTCATTGCTACTTTTTCTCATTTTTTGTTATCATGGAAAACAATATTTGACCATTTATTTACTATCTTGGGAAACCTCCAAGACATTTAACATTCTACCACATGCCTAAAATAATCAGTAAATGAAAATAATGCATGTCATAGCCATTTTAATAATTAATTATTCCATTCGTATAAATTTCACATCCATAGTTGAAGCACATATATTCATAACATAATATTAAGTAAGTAAATCAAGCCAATCCTTAATATATGTACGAATAATTTTTGGTCCCTCAAGCAATCCATCATTTTCCAAGGATTTCTTGCACAATAAGAGTGTAGACTTAAGAGTCTTATTTCCAAGGCATATCACTATATTTCTTTATTATAACATAGCTCACGGTGATCAAGGCATTTCATATGGTTGAAGTGTCATTATATTAGCATCCTCTCCACGCTTTCTCAGATTCAATATGCATCATCTATCCTTACTAGATAGATCCATCATCTCATCTATATCTTACACATATAGTTACTATGACATATGATTATAATATTTCCAATTAGAAATTTTAAATATATTTCATACAATAATCAAATTTAATAGGTATGGGATCCTTCTCATAATATTTGGCCTTTACATGTGGTAGAATGCAGTATTCATTCTGGAAATACACTCATTTCCACATTTACGGCCATTCTAATTGAAATCTTACTTTCAATCAACTAAGCCATTGTGAATAATCATGTATATAATCATTTCATTGCAGCATTCAAAAAATCCCATGCAATGATCTTATAATATCAACACACTAATAATTCAATCACTTACATCTATTGATCATATTAAATGCAATGAAATACTATATATTATATATGAATTACTAAGAAATCAGTAATTCACATAATACAATGAAATATTTATGCAAGAACACCAATGTAACAACATTCATAAATGTAGAATCAATGTTTGTATGATTAGATAATTTATTTATACACATTCGCTCAATACTTTCTCATATTAAGTTAAAATACAATAATTCAAACTCATGTGCTTTACTAAGACAAGTTGGAGGACTCAACCAACACCTCAAACATCATCCAGATACCTATACATTACTTGTTCAACCATAAAGATACCCTCCTCTTCAATCCAAATAGAGCACCAAGAATATACTTGTTTAGTGTTATTTAGTATTGGCAAAGATGTCATAATCTAAATCATCAATTAGAAGCAGGAAGACCATGTGATACTTATGTAGTGCTATAAATTTTACCAAATCCAATACACCATGGCCTCACATAAGTTTATATCCCATGGAATTAAATTTGACATGGTATGCAAATTAATGTAATGAGTGTATATAATCATTCACTTTCGTTATTTCCCTATATCTAGGTTAATCATAACATACTATCATATGCACACATTAATTGTTTTTGGTAATATATGTTTTCCCAAAATTTTTATCCATTCACATTCATGCAATGAAATTGTTATCATATACACATTAATTAAGATATCAAAGAATAATTGTAGGAATTCTTACCAAATTTCTTTCATATCATATGTTATATTCGCATGATCAATTCATACCCATATGGTTTCCATCAACATATTTGATGTTACATGATCAACTAATGCCTATGAAAATCGTATGATCTCTTTGTTATTACTTGGACGACCTGTGATACTCCATAACCAATCGTATATTAATAGACCTTTCCTACTCACCTATACACATGCAACATTTCCACATCTATTATGGATAGACGTCATCAACATACATAATGAAAATCACAAATATTCCTTTTTATTATGAGCATGTGGAATGAAGGAGTTAGTGCATAGGACAAGTTTTACTAGATTGCACAACCTCGCAACATCGTGACTTGAGAATGTAGTGCAGACAATCCTCTGATACCTACATGATTGTGTAAAAATTTAGACTTTATGAGTCCATAACAAATTTATGGCTCCCTAATTGCATTTGGATGCCAAGAGGTTTGAATTGGAACCATTTACAAGGTAATTAGGTACCTTGGGAATTTATGAGACCCCTTCCTTGTACATGGAGGCCACTTTATAAAAAGGAGCATTTACATTGTGAACTAGTTCTTTGAAGACCTTCATTTTTTTTGTTATAAAAGGAAGTCATGGTTATGCATTTTATAAAAAAATCTAGAGAAAGGTTATGTTGCAATAAATTTGTTTGGAGACCTCTCTTCCAACCACATTTTTATTACTCGTTAGTATTTCAATCTCCCTTGACTTGTTTCCCTAAAAGTAAAGTGTTTCCCTTCATCATTCCAAGTTAGTTTGAGAGCAATTAGAGAGATCAAAGGACCATTCCCAAAGGCCACATTCCTCAAGGTCCCACCATTGTATACATGTTTTTCCTTTGGATATATGCAGTGTGGTTGAAGCTTATCTCTTGAATTTTTTTTTTCATATCGTTTAGCAATTTTAGTTCTTAAAGTAGTTACTATGTTTGTTTTCATTTATTTCTTTGCTTCAACATATTAGTGTTTGTTACACTAACTCAATCATGACTTTTTGTCTTGTTTGCAACCTAAAAGGAAAGGATATTTATCTAATCATTGAGACATTTTCCCCACAACACTCTTCATCAACCTCTTGACAAGAACCCTCTTGTCCTTATCCTTTTCACGAGGTTTTCTATCATAAATAGCCACATCATCAACATATTCAACCATTTCTAACCATACCTCAATCTATATGTAATCCACCACATATTATTTATTAATGTGTCTACTAATACATACGTATTCCAAATATTTTATTCTGATGCATACATATTCCAAATATTTTATTCTCTTGATTTTATCTGTATTCCTATGCCTTAAAAATTAAATATAAAAACTTTCACAATATTAATAAGTATAACAGAATAGCAATAAAGTAAAAAGATGTCCATTTTAATTTCTCTACATAAAATGGAATTCCACAACATAGTTGATAAACTCCATGGAATTTTTTCTAATTATATAATAAATAATAATTGGTTGTGATATTCTCATTAAATTAGCAACACTTATTTCATGCACCTAAGCTATACTTGCTACTTTAAAAAGCATACAATTATACTCTTGAAACAAAGTAAAGTTTAGGGTGATAAAAAGCATCCTCATTCCATGCCTTTATTGCCACATGTGTGATTACTATTGAAAAATAATTATTGAAGATTTTGTAGCTTCCTCATATGTTTTTCACTATCTTCTTCTCCTTGGTTAACTCCATGCTAAAAATTTATATGATTAGGCCTTCAAAGACCCATTTTCTAGTATTGATGGCATCATGGTATGTAGCCCTCATTACGTTGTTGCTTTCTTTTATGCGGTCAAAATATAAAAAAAAAATGGATACAACTTGCAAATTTCAATGATAATGATGTATATTCAACATATCAATCATATGTAAATTAGATTTACCGAAATCTTTACTATCAAGTAAATTCAAATGAAGTAGAATCAATCAATTTTAAAGTCAACTCTTTCTCGTAGGAGGAAAATTAAAATATAATCAACCATTATTATAATGATACCATAATCATGTCCTTTTAAACAAAATGAACATTGGTTTATTCACATGATTACATAATGAATTTAGTTTGGACAATTGGTACTCCATAAAATATACATTTTGTACTTACTCACCAAAATAAGGCTTTTTAATCTAAGTCTATTCAAGAGTGGTAACAATGTTAAAACATTTCCCACAATTAAATACCATTTATAAAATCACTTATTCTAAACATAATGAAATATTCTAGAATCAGCTTGACAAGTAACCACATACACCACTTATTTCCCAACTCAAGTTTTTACCAACATTCCCAATTCAAGGTCTAATGAAATAATATCATTCAAAGTTGAAGTACTCTTCTACCTTTCAATAATAGCTATTATCCACAATCATTTATGTCCAATAATTAAGAACTATGAAAAATATACAATTCATATCTTAATATCCTATCTCAAGTGGAGTATCAATCAGTAATGGAACAATAAATTATTCTTCACATCAAATGGATTTAGTGCCTTGTCTACATTTTCCTTGCGATGTTTTAGTGTCAATTCATACTAACTCTGACTCATACTCAATATCAACGTGTTGTATGAAAGTTCAAATTCATTCCTATGATAGGTTTAAAAGTCATATTTAAAGTATGTTTCTTTGCTACCAAAAATGGAGGTTGTAGTGGAGGTTTTTTTGACAATTTTTGTAAATCTTGTAACACTAAAAACCTCTGCTATAAATTTTGATACAGGGTGTTTTCCTTTTAGTTGTATATATATGCATAGGTGATGAGAGGTTGGATGCAGAGAATTGTGCTCATTTTGAGGGATATACTCAATTAGAGGGCCAAGGTCAACCTGAGGTCAATTATGAAAAGGCGGGCCAAGGTCAACTTGGGTTCAATACTTAACAATAGGATGAGTATGTGCCCATAACCTCCTACCTCTCCAACATAGCCAAGTATTTTTCTTCAAAGGTGATGTCCAAACACTTAATCTTTAACATTACACATCCCATGATGCAAAATTGAAGGGTGGCATTAAACAATTAAACGTCCCTATCGAGAGTCGATAAAGCTTAGATATAGTTTCGCATTCTCTAGATACATTTATTAGTATATATAAGGTTGGGGATAACTACTATTGGTTTTATTTACTTGATGTGGACATTCAAGAAAGTAGTGATGGTCCTAGATAAATGGATTTATATAGAGGAAATATGATCTAAACAATGGGCAATATCAATGTTTAATTTCAAAGGAGGAGTAAAACAATTGATGCTATAGGTTCAATATTTAAAACACACTCACAATCACTCACCATCTTTATGATCATTCCTTGTAGCATAAAATAGACTACCACAGATTGATGAGGTACCACATTATTATTCAATATTTATTTATGCGTAATTTTCTAAGAACATGAATCATGATTATATCACTACTACATTTGTGGTCACAATTTGACATCTGGATAGATGTTCAACTAAAATATAAGTTTTCAACATTGAACTGATGTTGAGTAGGTGTAATTTTTTTATGAAAATTCAATTTCACATTGCTTAAGCAACATTAGGGGACAAACATAGCTAAAAGCTACACCCTAGAGTGTAGCTTAAGCTGCACCATGGAATGTAGGTTAAGATACACTCTGAAGAATAGCTTAAATAACATTAGCGACACTCCCTAACGTCGCTTAAGCTACATTGGTGGCTAAGTGTCACTTATGAAATGTTATGGAGTATTGCTTAAATGATGCTCCAAAGTGTAGCTTAAGTTATGCCTAAGGGTGTAGCTTAAGCTATGTTTTTATGCTAATGTTGCTTAAGTTAAGTGCCAATAGTATTTCAGTTTTCTTTGGTCAGTCTAAAACATTAAAAAATCCAATCGAACATAACACAATAATACCTTTCGAGTAAATTTTGGAGGAGGAGAAATCTGAGTAGAGGTAATTTTATTTTTCATTATTGAGATTATCCTTTGAGATAAAAATTTTGTTTGGAATAATGATGTTTTTGCATCATATATTACCACATCTTAGATTTTTCTTTGACCATGTCCATCAGTTTTCTAGTAGATCTGAACAAAATGTTGCTATGTAGTCGATTATTGATTTTGTATTCGGTGCTAGAAGTAATTGTGGGTATACATCTGATCATAATTAATCCAATCTTTATCATGATATAATTGGTGATGAGAAATTTTTTTCCCTTGTACACAATGCAAAGGGATAAAGAGAAGAAGAGTTGTTAAGAAAAAAAGTAGGAAACATTTCTTAGGGAATGGGAACTTAAGATGTGGAAAAGAATATAATCCCTTGGTAAGATATAAAAGCATGTTTTTATCATTTTTCAATATTAATATTTGTCTATTTCAATAATAATTGTATTTATCTTGTCATGATTATTACATAGACAAGACCACAAATGCTTGGAAATCCACACACTACAATTCATACCAAAGATGGTTAGGGGGATGACGTCGAGGTTGATACAAGGGAGGAAAATGACCACAATATTATCGAGAATGAAGGGATAAATAGGTTGATAAATGACACATTTTTTCCATGGATGAGAATGCACCTACACATGAGATCTACAAAAATATTCTTGATGTACCTCTTATTGATAATGAAAAAAAATCCTTATGCAAAGACTCAGAGAGAAGTATTCTCTGTGTTGTTTTGTTGCTTGTCAACTTGAAATTAATGATTGGTATTTCAAACACGGGAATGATGCAAATGTTAAGGTATTATGCAAAATTTATCTGTATGTAATTGTAATTGTTTGTTATTTATTTGTGATTGTACTATACATGCCCTTAATTTAAATTTTCCATTATATCAATTAATTTCATCATATATTGTTACATGATACTCTTCTACCACCATCAAATATTTATCTCGCACATATAGAGAAATGTGCGCCATTCTGAACGATTTAGAAATGGAGTATAACACAATTAATGCTTGTCCCAATGATCATACTATATATTATGGACAACATGCACAAAAAAATGAGTTCCCTAAATGTGGAATTAATAGATATCATACTTATCAAGTAACAAATAAGGTTCCTTGCATATTTCTTCACCATATACTGATAATTCCACATTTTCAATGATTGTTTAGGTGCAAAAACATTGTGGAATTTATGAATTATTATGCATAGTAGAGAAGTGAAGATGGTGTGTAATATCCTGATTTTGACCCCATTGTATTAAAAATGTAAAATGATGTAAATGTGCCAGTGTGAATTCCTAGTGCGGAGCTAAAGGCCAAGGCCCGACTAGTGAATGGATAGACATGAATGATATTTGGACTGTATGGCTGGATTTTATGTTGATTTAGAGTATATGTAAATACTATGTGCATAAATAATAAAATGGTCCAACAATGGTTGTGTAAGGAGCACCAAAGGGGCTATGATTCCACCAGAGGGGAAGAGGAAGGGGGCTATGGGAAACCCAATCCTATGTTTCCATTTGTCAGCCTTAGAACTTACCCTAAATTCTGTCATGTGATGAGAATAAGCCAATTATCTCCTTTTTTGACCATTTTCCAATCATTTATTGCACATGTGAGGTTGGTGGGAAAAGTCACTTCTTGTAGTTATTGAAGCATGGGGGTTATGACAGTTATGTCAGTTGTCAGTAGTCCTATTTCTTCTATGGTTAGAAGCCATGTCAGCTATCTTTTCACCCTTACCTCATATCCTTGGAGTCAACACTCTTTTTTCTATTCTACACCATTCTCATTCTCTCATGCAAGCTACTGCTCCACGCAGAGTTACTTCATGGTTGTTGATGCCCAATTTGTTGGACTACGTACTGAACCCAGAAATTCGAATTAGAAGACATACTTGCATTTCTAGAAGGAAAGATAGAAGCCTGTAGGTCTTTCCTTCACCCTGGTGGACTCATAGCCCAACATGGGGGTGAACTTGGGAGCTAAAATAATACAGGCTAGACAAGTTCTATGGTTGGGTGGAAAAACGCTCTCACACAGCCAGTTGCTTGGATCTGCTTTCGATAAAGATAAGTAATCTTATGCATTTGATTCTGAAGCATTTTTATTTAATGCATGTGATGTTATGTGTGTGTAATTGAATGGTATATGTGTGTGGAAAGGTTTTATTTCTGCTGTGCATGTTTATCTTAAGCTTCTGCACCCATTGTATTTGTTGGAAAACCGTATTATGGACTTGGGGCGAAATTTGAAAACTAAGGTTTAGCTAGCGTCCTCTCTTGATGGCTGGATAAGGTGAGGGGGAAGTTACAGAGTGGTATTAGAGATATTGGTTGCAATACCAGAGCTGCATGGGCCATAGATCACGAGCTACAGTAAAAAATTAGAGGTAGTGCCGTAAAAACCTATTTTTGTTTTTGACAGTGAAGGAGACGGGAGTGAGCTGGAGTTGTTTCAAATTTTTTTGTCATTGATCAATGAAAGACCATCAAAACCTGAAATATTTGAAATTGGGAAAATTTGGTTGGGCCCCACCTGTGCCAGGTGAAAGGGTGATGTGGCGGATCCATGTGGGCAGGAGGTCTGATGTGGAGGAGTTGCATGGGCAGAGGGTGCGACGTGGACTAGCCACATTAGCCCTGGGTGCACAGGCATATGGGAGGAAGTGTGGAAGCGATTTTTGCAATGAGAAAAGGCAGTTTCCCTTATCGCTCTCCCGAATGGAGAAATCATATGGTTCCGACACGTGGAAGGTGGTTTGGTATTTCGAAACCACCCTTCCCTTCCTCCTAGCACGCATGTTGGTGATGCGAAATGGTTGTGGGCCATTGATTTTTTCACCGTCTGATCAAAGACCATTGATCTTTTCCGCCATTTAACCGTACTCCAGCGGTCACATCATGACGTTATATCTTGTGCTTCTTTTTCGAGCGAAACCTTCCTCCACCGTAGATCTCGTCGTTGTTTCAATCTGAACCGTTTATCCTTTCCGTCGTTTAACTATAAAGGAGGGGAAGCGTGTAGGTGGTTTCACACACATGCAAAATCATGTGATGCTGACACGTGGATGGCCATTTATGATTTCGCAACCACTTAACACTTTACTCTGGCGTGCATGTTTGCAGCACGGAATGAATGTAAGTCGTTGATCTGCCACCAATTGATTGACAGTCATTAATCTTGTCCACTATTTAACCACATCCCAACGGTCATTTCGATGATTTGGAATTTGATATACTTCTCGCTTCTTCCTCTTGCGAAACTTATCTCTGCCGTCGATCTTGATCGTTGCTTCAATATGGACCATTGATCTATAAACATTTGTAGAACGCATCAATAGTGAGGGAAATCCCCCTTGACCCCCGTCATCCCCTTGAGACAGTCGTGTATTGTGAGTGAATTATGTGGGGAGAAATGGAAATTTTTCACCTTGATGGGGTAATTCAGATGGTTTGGAATTGTGTAAAGTACTTCCATGGTAAAGAAAAGCAAGTCTCATTGTTGAATGAGGAACAAGGACATATAGTAGACCTTGAAAATACTCCATATGGATATGGAATGGATTAAATTGCAGTGTTGATTAGTGTAATGAAGTCCAAGAAAGGTCAATTTGGACTTGGTTGTATTTTCCGAAAGCAATTGGAGTAGTAAGGCAATGTTGATAAAAGGGAAATTTCTCACCTTAAACTATTTATGTTGCTACATAAGAATTGTATGCTTAGAAAGTGGCAAGTATAAATGTTTTACATATGTATATGTATTGAATTGTTGCTTGGTGAGAAAACCATAGCTAATGATTCCTTGTGTGCTTGTTAAGGGGCCAGGAAATTGGATCAGCTATGATGTGGAAGAATAATTCCCTGTTATGATGGGGAATTGGATGGGAGAATCCCTCCACTAGCCTCTTGCTATTGTATTTATAATTATGAAGCTATCATGCATATAAATTATGGCATAGGGATGCTGGAAATGCAAGAGAATAGTAGATTCAATGAACATGAATTAGTGGGCATGATGTTGCATATGGGTAAAGTTAGTGAAGTTACACATGCGGTATCCATTAATGGTATTGCCTATGGTTGATGGAAATTAATGTTGTTGATCATGGTTGTAGGAATCATACCATAGAAGCATGACTAAAAATGCAAAGAAGTCACGGCATGTGACCAGCAAACCTTGAGAGGGAAGGCTAGAGTAATGATTCATGATCAAAATATTGGCAAAGGGACTGTGTAGCCTTGGTAAGAGGCCAACTGATTAGGTAACATCAAGCGATGTTAATGACATCCATGCAGGTAATGGTTATTTGTGCTTAATTACATGAATGTTGAAAGAGGATTTGGTAAGATCCCTACAACTATGTTTAAACTATTTTGATTTGGTTTGCATGCGGTACTGAGTGCCTGAATGTGAATTTCATCCTACCGAGTATAGTGAGGTGTGGGAAAGTGAAGGTAAGGATCCTTACACCCTATAGTTGCTTAGAAATTTCAATGCATTCATATGAAATTATACAATGCCATTTGTGTATGTTGGTTATGAGTTTAATAACAAAAGTAGGTAAGGACTTATGGCCTTGTTATGATAGAATGAATGACATGACAGTATAGTATTCATGAATCAGTGCAAGGTGGCATTGAATGGATATGCATTCAGATATTTTACAAATCTTGTGGTTGCATTGAGTGAATGCACATGAAAGGATTATGTGAATGTTGTAGCAGTGCATGCATGTGTGTGGGTGCGCATGTTGAGATGCATTGCGTGAATGCATGGTTGTGTTATGTATGTTTCATTGCAATTAGATAATAGATGAAATGATGAATTAAGGGTAATCCTAAGATCATTTCATGAGCTGCTGCGAATGGAGGAGAATGATTGCATGAAGAAGGTAGTCATGTTGATGGGCTACCAGAGTGCACTGTTGAAATGACATATTTGCATGAAATGTTAAGTAATGAGTATTTAAATTTTATTTAAATTGCATGGATAATGTGCCCATGTCTTGCAATTTTATTATGATAATGATGCATATATCGATATATATATTTCATTGCACCTAAAATGTTAACAGCTGAAAGTGTTTGAATTATTGAGTGCTATAATTTTGAGATCACTTCAGTGACTGCTGTAGCAATGAGAAGATTATTTGCATAAATACTCACAACGTGTCTGGCTGATTGAAAGTTTCAGATTTCAGGTAGAAATTTCTTGAGTATGGCAATGAGGATAAGTCCATAGTAAAGATCGATACCTACCATGTGCAAAGGACAAATAATGTGAGCAGGATCTCATGGTTTACAAATATGATTTCTACATGAAACAGATCTGAAAATTTTCTGGTTTAATTTTATGAGAATAATCTCATGGTTGCAAATCTAATTTCTATAGGAAAACATATTTGTAAATTTCAGATATGAAATTTTGCTAACAATTGCTAATGGTTATTTGGCTTATATAAAATTGTGTCAAGAGGACATTTTGTAGGTGGATGTTCATGTATGGCAGCAAGTGTAAAACCATAATGGACAGAGTGATACCACTTACGAGAGCCAAACAATATGAGGATGCCCTCATGGTTAAACAAATCAATTTCTGTAGGAGACAGAATTGTAAATTCATGTTTGAATTTAATTATTAATGCCATTGATTGGTTATCGAAAGATCATATTAGAATTTATTGTTAAATGACACTGACTGTTTGGCTGTTTGAGAAGTGTGTCAGGAAGACACAATGCAGGAAGACCATGTGTGATGGCCTGCAGAAGTCAAACTCCATGGTAAGGATCCCATGCTTTGGAAATGGGTTTCAGGTGAAACACCATTGATAATATCTCAGCTGCACTACATTATGGGAAACCATGTGAGTGAGATAGTAAAGGGAGCTCGCACGAAGTTGGTTCCACTTTTTAGTGCCACTATAGAAATAAAAAACGCACATCCGAAATGGAAATCCATAACACATATGCGTTAGTGTGGCTAGGTTTGAACAAACCCGAGCTGAAAACCGAGGCTAAGCTTAGTTAGGAAAAAATGCATATGCGATATATCGGACTTGCATTTGTTAATAGTTACAAATCGCAAGTGTGATATATCCCACTTGCGTTATATCGCAAGTGCGATATATCCCACTTACGTTATAACGTAAGTGCGATTTGGATCATGTGGATCATCTTAAATTTTATTTTCTTTCACAATGATCAAAATACAATCTAAGAATCATGATCTGTAATGGTATATGTACTCCCAATTCCTCTCATTCCTCTAGAAGGATTGAATCCCTCCATATCTCTTCCATATTTCAAAGTTGTAGTCGAACTAGGGTTCGATTCATATGGTCTTCTTATTTCACCATCATTTGTGTTTTTGTTTTTTTTCTCCATTTGTTTGAATGATTAGAGTTTCATTTATTGTACTAATTTTTTTGTCTCTACGCATATAATTTTACTTGCAAAGGCATAGTTAGAGAGATTCAATTGATTTATGAGAGAGGGGACCATATACAAACTTTGTTTGTTCTCTAGATGTGAATACTAGAGATGATTTGAAACATTAATTTTCTTGTCTTATATCCGTTCTTATTTGAGATGTTATCCTTCTATATAAGGCACCATGGATCTCTTCTACAACTAATGTCACATGTACAATTTGTGCACTAAATTGATTTCTTGTTTCTATATCTTCTCCTCTAATTGTTTTTCTTCCTTTGATGTCTTCTATCATACCCTTCTCCATATAACTCGTTGCTTATCCAACCACACCATGTCACCCATCCATGCATGCACTATTTCAACTAAAGTTATTAAAATGGAGGCTAATATCTCTTATTATAGATCATAAAAATAAGCAACCCACTTCCTATCTTCTACCATTACCTTTTCTCCCTTCAAACCTATTTGCCCCTATCCTACAAAGATATAAAATTAGACATTTGAAAAAAACTATTCTCTATCTTTATCTCATTACTCACGTGATCTCTCTATGAAAATATATTTGATGACTACAAATATGGTAATTCAATTAAAAATAAACTCCATGGAGATAAAACAACACATTTTGATAATGATGTTTTGTAATCAATACTTATAATGAACATTACTAATTTATAATACATATCCTAAGGTATTTTGAGTTCTTTTCTTCGATGAAACTTTATTTTGATTAATTGTGTATTCTACACAAGCATACAATAATTAACATGAAGGAGAAGAGCATTCCTCGAATTACTCTATATCTAGTATAATTTTATATGAGGATGTTTATTGTTTGGTAAACCATTGGAAGATAAAAGGGGCTCCATAAATTTATATAATATAAATACCATTAATAGCAAAGGAGAAATTGTGACACAAACTCCCAGAGGGTTAGCTCAAGTGGTTGAGTGTTGTAATCGCAAGCAAAAGAAATCCCTAGGTGGCTATGCAAGGCCTCACTTGATGTCCAGGCTCAAATGGTGCAAACATGATGATCGCTCCCCTAAGGCAAGACATACAGTCAAAATGTTGTAATTATCACTCCCTAGTAGGCTTGCAAGGAGTGACAAAGTTGTAATTGTCCCTCCCTAGTCAAGGAGAAAGGGGTGCAAATCCTTATACATTGGCAAAAATGAAGGTTCAAATGATAGGATTTCGACATACTAATTAAGGATTTGTAGAATTCAATGTGCCCTCGTCTCCCTCGTCCTTGGTCCAAGGAAATCCCCAATCATTTATTCATTCATATAAAAATGATTAATAGAGTTAAAAAACACAGCTGCGATATATCGCAAGTGCGATTTGTAATGAAAAAAAATATATATAAAATAGAGTGACCGCTGCACCTCATTTTCATTCATATATATCTTAAAGGATTAATAGAGTTAAAAAACGCACTTGCAATATATCGCAAGTGCAATTTATAATGCAATATATATATAACAGAGTGGCCGCGGCCTCATTTTCATTCATATATATTTAGGATTAATAGAGTTAAATAAGGCACTTGCGATATAACGCAAGTGCGATTTGCAATGCAAAAAAAAATAAAACAAAGTGCCCGCGGCCTCATTTTCAAATTCACAAATATTTAGGATTAAAAAACGAATTTTCGTTAATAGAGTTACAAAACGCACTTGCGATATATCGCATATGCGATTTGTAATGTAACATATATATATATATATATATATATATATATATATATATATATATATATATATATATATAAAACACAGTGCTCGCGGCCTCATTTTCCCAATCTACACAATGAAGGACCGGTGATATCGGGAAGGCGAAAAAACACACCTGTCGATTTGCGTTTGAGAGAAGGAGGAGGCAAGCCACTTCACAATTCGGATAAAATGGAAGGTGGGTGGCAAGATTTACTAGTTTGTTAATTCCTTTTGAATTTTTCATTATTGTGTTTGTTAATTTACTAGTTTTTGTTTTTTTTAAGCCAATTTAATAAAATTTGTTACATGTATTAAAAAAACAATGAAATTGATTAATTAAATTTTGAAATTGAACTGTTTTGTTCTTAACAGAGAGCACAAACCCAGACACAAACCCCAACCCAAACAAAAATCCATACACAAACCCCAACCCAAACCAAAATCCAGACACAAACCCAAACCCAAACCCAAATCCAGACACAAACCCACACACGGAGGAGGAACACGACCATAATTCTGAAATTCTGGCTCGTTTGGGTTTATTGAGGTGCCTTAGCTCACTCTTTAGGGAGGGGGGACCACTTAAGACAATATTTAGCTGAGGCATTAGACTCCATAACAAATACAATTTCCAATGCCCAGGGAGCATTGTACAACATTAGCTCGTACAGAGATTCCCAGAGGCAATACTATTCCACTGGGTTGAGCTACAAAGATGTCAAAAAATTAAAGATAACCAAAGACCAATTGTTTTCCTTATTCCGAGACCCCAGCACCGGATTGGTTCCACCCACTAGTCGACCACACATTTCCATAGACTGGTGCATGGAACCAAATATTAAAGCCAATTGGATGGATCGCTGGTACATGGTCTTCAATGAAGACCCTCATGGGAATAGAGACATCCCATTTTATTTCCTTAGGAAGTTGTATGCAGAATTTATCCTGGGGAAACATGTGAACTATTTTGACATTTTAGAGTTCCAGGTTGTAGGTCATGGGATGCCCCAAGATAGGGAAGGGGCTAGTACCGATCCTAACCATGTGCGACGCCCTCCATGCACACCAAACCCCCCTCGATTATATCCTCCAGCGGGTCCAATTCTTGATGATATGCAGGAGTCCTTATTAGATTTGGCTGATACATTGCTTTGACATGGGACTACCGTCCAAGAAAATGTAGGCTAAGGGGTTGGCACTTCTGAGGCTATCCCATCTAGGGTTGGACCATCTCACAGTCAGGATCCACCTTTTAGGTCCCCAGACCAAACCAAAGCTACACATCACACCAGTGACGCGGAGTCTTCCGAGCATCGGGTTATTCCACACCCTTGCACATCGTGTCGAAGCATATGCTATGGGCCTACTCCAGAGTTTCGGGGCGATGGATTACTCCGATATGTAAGTAACATTCATTCTTTACATAGTATATATATTTTGTTTTATATCACAGTTTTCAATTGTTTCGTAATTTATTTCTATTTAAATAATTATATGACAATTTACATGAACAAATATACAGTTGGTGTCCAATGACACCCCAAATTCACGTAATCTGACCGTTGATGCTGATGCCATTGATGCAGCAATCAATGCTGCATATGATTTTGGTGCTTCACCATTAGCTATAAGAACTTTATTTTTAATTTGTCATCGAGTAATTTACATATTTATAATTTAGAGACCACAACATTCAATACGTCTTAAACTTGATACAATATGTTTTATGCAAGGTGGGCACGATGAGTTTGTGGAATCCCAATTCAGTCCCTCCCATGTAGAGGAAGATTTCCAGAATCAGGTATTCTTTTCATTGCATGCTTTTAATTATATGCTTTTAATGATTTGAAACATGTATGCGTTTAATTATTTAAAGAAAGTTTCTAATTGTATCTTTATGTTTTGTTACGTAGCATGGTTATGGTCAGGTTTTTTTTTACCATCTAGTAAGGACAATGTTTAGTACTCCACCCACCGGTGACCCTCTTCCTCCCCCCAGGTACGTGTACATGTCTCGCTTTCTTTGAAAAAGCCATTTTCCATCCATGTATATATATGTAGTCTTGTTAGATCTTTGTATTCGCTGTCATTGACATATATGTTACTTTATGCAGGCATCTAGTGATACAGTGGTGCTTGAAGAGCACCAAATCGACATTGTTGGTGACCCACCTCCCCCCCCTCAGGTACGTGTGTACATGTCTCTCTTTCTTTGAAAAGGTCATTGTACGTCCATACATATTATATACAGTCTCATTTTCTTTGTATTTGCTGACATTGGTCCATATGTTTCTTTATGTAGGCATCTAGTGATGCAATGGTGCTTGAAGAGCACCCAACCAAGGTTGTTGGTGACCCACCTCTTCCCGCCCCCCCCCCCCCCAGGTACATGTATGTCTCGCTTTCTTTGAAAGAGTCATTGTCCGTCCATGTACTATATATGTCTTGTCTTCTTTGTATTTGCTGACATTGACATGTATGTTACTTTATGCAGGCATCTACTGAGCTAGTGGTGCCTAAAAAGCACCCAATTGGGGCCACTGATGACCCTGCACACCCCCCCACCCAAGTACATGTAGTTTTAGTGCTGAGGACTTACACATGCATGGTAAGTAAAAATGTTATATTTGCTTGGAATTTGAACAAATCTACATAGAGTTGTATTTATTTTTATAGCTTGGTAAACTAACATACAAATTTTGGTTTGTGTACAGTCTCCGATATTGAGAATGCGTCCTCCTGCGGATCGTTGGGGAACGCCATCTAGCAGCCGCAAAAATTCTCATTAGCCACTGACATTGGCAGTGAAAAGGGGGATAAATAGAAATCATGTATAGGGGGGGTACATATAGAATCCATGTATAGGGGGAATACATACATGTACCGTTTTGTTTGTATGTACACACAGATGTACAGTATGATCCACAATTTTGTATTATGGCCATGGCATGCCATTTTTGAAAACATTATACATGTACATTTATAATATAAAGCAACGTTCATATTTACCTATATATGGTTGACTTGATATAGGATGGAGACATGTGTATTATATGCCTTGCAGATATATATGCTAGAATATTTTTTTAGGTTTATGGCTTTGTGTTTGTTGGAGAAGAGTTGGCATTGCAAATAATGAATGTAATGTGTTCAGTATAGAAAGGAAGGCTCTAGATTCCTTACTATATGATGATGTGAATGTTGTTTCTTATAGTGACAAGCCCAATCTAGAAGTTTAATTTCTAATGAACAAGCAAGTGACTTTTCATAGCCCCTTCCTCTCCTAAACCTTCTTCACCTCCTAACTTGTTTATCTTTACAATCATACTACAACTAACCCATCCTTACTATTGATGATACATTCCTAGTCCCACTCAACTCTAGCACTCATTTTTACTCACAACTATTAAATCAAATACCAAGTAGCCACTCTAGTCCTTAGAAATGGAATCCAAAAGAACCTCATCTCTTAGACCTTTTTTAATCACTTACAACTTCCTACTACCCCACAGGATTCACCTTATCAACTAGGTTGGGTCCAATAATACAGCCATTGTCTTCTAATAAACAAATATATTATGGCGTATCACTTCAAATTTTCATTCATTTTTTTGCTAGATTAAGGTGGATCGCTATTCTATTGCAACACATGAAGAACACATGAAAATATAAGTATTTGGGCTTATGCTTTCATATCATGCATACCCTTGTGTTGAAGGGTTTTGTTCATGGTTATAGTATGATGATATTATAGAGCCTAGTCATTGTATTTTGCATACAAACCCTTCACTTCCTTCTACTCTTGACACCCATTCTCCACCCACCTATACCACATAGTTGTGAACACATATAGGTGTATCACAATCCTTGAAGCCTAAATACAACAATTAAAAACTATATTTCACACTATAAGTTGATTAAGCACACTCCAAGACTCCATAATTTTCTTAAAGTGTAGAAAACTTGGTGAATCTTACCAATTTTTAAATTTCCAACCATAAAATGTTGAACAATATTCTTTTAAATATTCAAATTCATAAGTATTTTATATAGTTCATGGACAATATTGACCATGCTTATAGTAAAATAATTTTATCCTATGGAATTTGGTTATCATTTTAGATAAAAATCGAAATTGGAACATCGTTTGGAAAAAAAACATCTAAAATTAGCCCATGGGTTAAATTTCACCCCTAAGGTTTTTCCTAGGGCATATATAGAACAAAAACACATTCCGTGTAGTCATTGTCTTCCCCTTGGACACATTCATTTATACCACAAGGCATGGAATACACATTGGCACTTTATCTAACTTAGCTCCATAGTGTGTATTATCCCTAGTTCTATGTCTACAACCTCATGTTTCACATTTGGTTTAACCACAAATAATCATGGATGGTATACATAACCTACATCGTTGGAGGAAAGCGAGGATGTTTTATAGCTAAGTTGATAGGAAATGATAAGGAACATGAACATAGTCTACAAGCCCAATGTAAACTAGGGTTTTTCTCAGTTTCCATCAATGCAATCTCGCATTGTTGGTTCAACTCCGCAAAACACTCCACTGAGCTAGTGTTGGTAGCGGTCCCACGTCAGCATTGCCCATACACACTACCAGGAGCCAACGACATGCAATCTTGCCGCTCCATTTTTTATTTCACTCCTGGATCGAAAGTCACCAAGTGTCCCTGAACGACATTTTCATACGACTTGCAACTCGACATATCTCGGCAATCGGAGGTCGGATCGACGAACCGTCGATTCCGTTGCTCTCCTAACATGCGATTACCTCTAGGTAGCCTCTCCTCCATGTTTCCATGGCCCCGTGACTTTATTGTGCATTCATTTCATAAACTAGGGTTTTGCTCAGTTTCCATCAATGCAATCTCGCATTGTTGGTTCAACTCCGCAAAACACTCCACCGAGCTAGTGTTGGCAGTGGTCCCACGTCAGCATTTCCCATACACACTACCAGGAGCCAATGGCATGCAATCTTGCCACTCCATTTGTTATTTCTCTCCTGGATCGAAAGTCAGCAAGTGTCCCTGAACGACATTTTCATGCGACTTGCAACTCAACATATCTCGGCAACCGGAGGTCGGATCGACGAACCGTCGATTCCGTTGCTCTCCTAGCATGCGATTACCTCTAGGTAGCCTCTTCTCTGTGTTTCCATGGCCCAGTGACTTCATTGTGCATTCATTTCATAAACTAGGGTTTTGCTCGGTTTCCATCAATGCAATCTCGCATTGTTGGGTCAACTCCGCAAAACATGTTGTAGCATTAAGAAAACACTATGTGTCTAGAGATCACATGCTATATTATTCTTGTACCAACGTATAATCCAACAAGAATATGCCTAAGCTACACTTACAAATTACAAACCAACTAGGGTTTCATGAACTAGACACCGCATAATAAAACTACGGTTCACAAACTGAGACATGGAACTAAAAACTAGGGTTTTATGAACTCTCTAGGTTTAGATCTGTACCTAGGCTATGCACATACATGAAACAAAATGAATAGGCTATGCATGTATACATGAAACAAAATTCCATATACCTAGGCTATGCACATACATGAAACATAAAGGCCATATACCTAGACTATGCACATACATGAAACAAAATGAATAGGGTTGAACATGGATCACAAGTGGAATTTCACATGCATACATGACTAAGATGTAGAAACGCATGTACATGAATTATATGCACATACATGAAACAAAATTCCATATACCTAGGCTATGCACATACATGAAACAAAATGCCATATAACTAGGCTATGCACATACATGAAACAAAATGAATAGGGTTGAACATGGATCACAAGTGGAATTTCACATGCATGCATGACTAAGATGTAGAAACACATGTACATGAATTATATGCACATACATGAAACAAAATTCCATATAACTAGGCTATGCACATACATGAAACAAAATGAATAGGGTTGAACATGGATCACAAGTGGAATTTCACATACATGCATGATTGAGATGTAGAAACACATGTACATGAATTATATGCACATACATGAAATAAAATGCCATATAACTAGGCTACGCACATACATGAAACAAAATGAATAGGGTTGAACATGGATCACAAGTGGAATTTCACATGCATGCATGACTAAGATGTAGAAACACATGTACATGAATTATATGCACATACATGAAACAAACTTCCATATACCTAGGCTATGCACATACATGGAACAAAATGAATAGGGTTGAACATGGATCACAAGTGGAATTTCACATGCATGCATGACTAAGATGTGGAAACACATGTACATGAATTATATGCACATACATGAAACAAAATGCCATATACCTAGGCTATGCACATACATGAAACAAAATGAGGTATTGAAAGAAGTTAGAAGAGAACTATCATACTTGTTGATAATTGCTAGTTTTAAGGTTTATTGATCATATGTAAAAATTGACATAAATATTCATAAACTTGATATACAAGAGAAATTTTGGCATATGAAGATGATGAAGATAAACTTGACTCGAGAGCATGTTATTTTCCGATTTCTATTTAGTGGTGTCTAAAGACACCGGTTGTTCTTGGCGCCTCCAATGTGCCATAAATAGTGTTTGTATCCTAGGCACAGGAAAGGCTAAACATTAGTACTCTCATAAGAAAATAAGGAAAATGTGCAAACATTATTTATAGATAATTCAGCTGAGGTTGTAGGATCGTGTTATAACTTGCCCAGTAAATTATGTCTATGAATAGTATCCAACATTCACAAATTAGTACATTGGGAATAAACTGAAGACTAAATAATTGAAATTGTGCTTCAGCACACACTTTAAGGATTAAATTCAACGCACCTGACAATCTAGACACACTAGACAATCTAGTAACACTTGAAAATGCACTCACTCGAGTAGGCCATCTGGACCATCTCTGCTGCCGATGGTGTCCATCAATCTCTCATGCTCTAAATGAGGTAGCAAGTATTGTACATGTGACCTATTTTTTTTCGAAATTGTGCGCAGCTTGATGTTTATACCAACTACCAGGTTGGTGAAGTGGTATACAATAGCTCCTAGTTTATAATCCTGATATACATACCCACCCTTCCTTTTTTGTTGTGCTGCTAGTGTCAGGTACTCCCCTTTTAAAACTATCGAGCCAGTTGGGTATTCAATATTTTCATCATCTGTAACAGGTTCGAGAAGGGTTTGTTTCCCCTCTAAGCAACGTGCCAACCAATAGTCAGAACCCCATTCATTATTTTTTGGGGCAACCACTGCATATATCTGACCTGTGAAAGGAAATCGAAAAAGGTTAAAAATACATAAATACTAAAAAAGGTCTTACATGTAACATAAATAAAATTTGTTTCAATGTAAGGGCTTGTAGTGATTTAGGTACTACTAATTTATTTTTTTGTACCTGCTTGTATGAGATCCGATATGTGATCATAGTCTGTAGAAATATATGTCTGATCATATTCCAAATGGTCTATTTCATTAACCCCCTTGAAATCAGTGCCAAGTGTTACTCAATCCCATGTATCAACTGTATCTATATACTCACAATCATCCCATTCATCTATGCTACAGGAACTGCAAAAGAAAGCCTTCAATCTTGTCCAAATTTGTAGGGCCGAGTTGTCTGAGCTTCTAATTGAATGAAAACCTCAAGTTCCATGCATTGTGTTCACCCGATGTGTTTGGGATCGGTCCACATCTGTCACCTCCGAGAATATTCTCCTCACTAGGTGTTTCCTTTTTGCTTGTTCTCCCATCACAGATGTACACCATTCGACTATAGATGAAGCGTCTCGAAGGAGAGCACCTGTAAACTTCATCTCTTCCCTTCGAAGGGCAGTTTTTATGCATGCACCAGCACCATCGTGATCTCCTTTTCCACGACCTATTTCAAATTAGTTCCATGTATGTGGCACCTTGTATTTTATGTGCAACAAACATAACCATTGAAATACACGTGCATTCTTGAATTGTCCAGCACAACCATCTGACCAAATCAAATGACGATAAAATGGTATATCCATAGCCATCACATGATCATAGAACAACTGAAAGCAATGTTGCACGTAATGGATGTCATGGATCTGGTCATCACTAATGTAAAAGTGACTCTCTTTCAATATCACATGTTTCTCTTCATTTCTATCTGGCCCATGTCTATAAGTGATATGGACCATTATGCTCACCTGCTTTGAGTGATAGTATTGACTTTGTATTTCATTTTGTGGTTGTGGGGTGTAATTTTCCGCAAAGTCAACCACTGATAGTATTGTTCCGAGAGGGAAGGTGTCCCGACATATTCTGAATTGCTCATCTTGCCACTGTGCCATATCGACATGCTAAATGTACTGTTGGATCTTTCCACGGAACTTTGGAATAAAATCACATACTTGCACCTGGTGGAAAAAAATAAACAATGTTATAAAACAACATAAAAGTATTTACATGAATATTAAAATATACATCAATATTTAAAACAATGTTATAAAACAACATATAAACAATGTACACTCAGTTAAATGAACATTTTTCATGTAGATTGTCACCTGTGAAGTCACCAATTTAATCTTCTTTCTTTCTTTCCCATCACGTAACTAATATGTCTCATACTGAAAGTTCTGCTTCTCGACAATTGCATTACCGAATGCTTGATCTTCACTCTCATGGATGCAATCGGACCATAAAGATAGCCCACCACAATTGTTGCAAGAACCCTCTACACATTGTTTTAAGTAATGTGTCTGCCCATCTTGTCTCAGACACATTATGTTATGGATGAAATCTCTAGATGACATTGGTGATACTATACTTGAGCATTCATGCACATGGTTAGGATGCAAAAAACGACGTATATGTGCAAATGTATGATAATATAGATCAAACTCTATGTGGTATCTACAACAACAAGTGTTCCAGATTCTATTGATTCTAACATACCAAGGCTTGCATTTTTCAAATATCTTTGCTTGAGCCTTAGCTCTACGGGGGAAACTGTAAACATCTCAAACAGTTGAGTTTGTGTCATGTTAGGGTAATGTTTAACATGGCCTTCATTGTTCATAGAACCCCTACAGTGTTTTAACACATCCTTTGTGTTAGAAGAAGGCCTAGTGTTATCATGCCAAAAAGTGTGCACTAGTCCCTTTACTGCTTCGACCAACTTCATGTCTTTGTGGGGCAACCTACCATTAAATGCCCATAATGTATCCATTTGTCCCTCTACATCAAGGTTGTCTCTTCTTACTGAATATTTTTTAAGTGTCTTTGGATGTAAAGGGACAATTTCTGATGTGCATTTAAGTAAGCGACGTTGTCTTGTGGATCTAGATACAATTGATTCAACCAATACACAGTGAGCCACATTACAGTCTTTTGAACGAGTTTTTTTACCAATTGATGTGAATGTAGCAACAAGAGATTTAACAATGTGATTACTTGATTCGGTATTCTTCAATGTTTTATGCCTAAATTTTTTTTAACATTTGCCATACTTCTAGATTTAATCAAAGTTAAAAACAATTGACATTTACCAGCTTCAGATTTTGGTTCAAAATATTGTTTCATTATTTGAGAACAATGACGAATGATTGTGCGTTTAGCCACCTTACCTTCCATGGAAGTCAATTCGCTCTCGTCCACTTGTATGCATTTAGGAGTTCTCTTTCAGTGATGCGATATTTCTTGTCGTTTGAAATGCTGGAGAGACATTTACATCCACTACAGGATGACAACTTCGATTAGGAGATTGAACCACCTAGCATGGTTGTTGCAGAGTCTCGTCAGGAACATAATGATTGAGCTCTACAGAGGGTTGTTCGGTTAATAATGGACCAAAATTTTCATCTTGGTTATAACCAGCTTGCATTAAAGTGCCAACATCTTCCTTAGCCTCTTCATCAGGTATCTGTTGAGCGGGAATGCGAAGCATTTGCTCATCCAATGAATGTCGATGATTTATTGAATGTTCCCTCTTCTTTTCTTTTTTAATTTCAGCTTCTTCGGGTGTAAGCATCTTTCTCGCTGACTTCCGAACTCTATTACGTGGATTCCCCATTGAAATCCACCCAAAATTGTACAAAACCTATGGATCTATGTAATAAATGATTAAATTGTAGGTTCAACAATACGCTCTGCGCAGGTTTCAGAAGAATTATGTCTTTTCCTGTACAGTAAAAATGGCCCACGGCCCGCAACCCAAGATTATTTATTAAACAAATATCGCATATGCGATATAACGCATCTCCATTTTAACGCATATTCGTTATATCACATATGCAATATGAACTATATGCTTTTTACGCTTTTTACAAACGGCCAGTTTGTTAAAAACGTGATCACTAAATCGCATATGCGTTATATCGCATATGCAATTTAGTGCATATCAACTATTGAAACCTCATTTAACCATGAACCATGAAAACATCATTTAATCCCTAGAAGATTGGATTTACCCTTGGACCATGGTACAGTGTCTTCAGAACTATGTTTTGTTTGGAAATATTCGTAATGGTTCATGTATGACCATGGTCAATGCCTCGAGAACAATCTTCAATGCATAAAATAATCTGATGGCACATATATCCCATATTAAGTCTAAATAACCCCTTTAAATGGCATGTGTAGTGGTTTAAGACTTGTTTCTATTACACTTTTGTCCCATTACCATGGTTAAGACCCTGAGACCCATCCTTAGTGCATAAAACCTCATAATGACACCCATATCCCACTAAAGGCCAAATATTCCATCTATAGTGCATGTGTGTTGATTTAGAGACTCATTGGACCATCTTTTCTTCCATGACTATGGTCAATGTCCAGAGACCCATCCCTACCATCCAAAACCCTATAATGTTACCCTTATCCCCTTATAATACAATTTAGACTCCCAAGATTCCATCCAGACAATCTACGGGGTGGCTCATGTCCCAACATTACATTGATTAAAAGCTAAAAGAGGTGTGGGGGGAGTCAAAGGAGGGAGAGGAAGTTGTAGAGGGAATCATGGGAGGGAGGGATGGGTAGGGGAGAGATATGGGGGGGATGAAGGGAGGGATTTGTCTCTGGACATTGATATGAGGGGGAACTAAAGGGAGGAGAAATATAAAGGGAAGGCATTGGTGGGAGGGGAATAAATATAAGCGGGAGGGGGGGGGGAGATATAGGGGAATAAATATAAGTGGGAGAGAAGAGGGTGATATATAAAAGGGAGGGATGATTGGGTGCAAGAAAGATATAGGATAATGGATGGAGGAAAGATATATATCATAATGTATGGAGGGACAAATGGGGGGGGACCATTAAGGAGTGAGAGGGAGGAGAGGGATGGATGGAGTGGTGGTATAGATAGAGGTATAGAGTGAGTGAATGAGAGAGACAAATGGGGGGTGGTTAAAGAGTGACAGGGGGAGAGTCAGAGAGAGAGAGAGAGAGAGAGAGAGAGAGAGAATGATGGATGGAGGGATGGTTAGAGGGTGAGAGAGTGGGATACTAACAATGAGAGAGTAGGGATTTAGGGAAATGAAGGATGGTCAAGGATGGTGACACCGAAAGATAGAGATGAGGGATTGTGTGTGTGTGTGTGTGTGTGTGAGAGAGAGAGAGAGAGAGAGAGAGAGAGATCATGGATATTAAGGAAAGGAGAGAAAGATGGAGAGATGGAGGAGGGATGAAGGCTTGAAGGTGGAGAGAGGAGGTAGGGGGAGAAAGTGAGGGATGGAGTGAGTGATAGGATGGAACACATGGAGGGAGGGAGGGAGGGGGGAATAGAGAAAGAGTTTTGGCAGGAGGGAGGGGCAACAAAGGAATTGTTTTAGAGGGTGTGTGGATGTGTGTGAGAGAGAAGGGGGTGGAGAAAGAGAGAAGGAATTATGGGGTGAGAGAGAAGGGGGTGGAGAGAGGAGGTAGGGGGAGAAAGTGAGGTATGGAGTGAGTGAGAGGATCAATCATCACGATTTATAGTTAAATTATTTGTTGAAAAATTTCTAGTTAAATGATTTGTTGTTTTTGAATAAATAGTGTAATGTGATTAAACTATTAAAAATAATATAGAAACAAATCACATTAAAATGTCATGTGTACACCCACATTTCATCCCAAATTCAAAATTTTTGTTACAATACCAACCTTCCTAACATTTTAACTCATCAAAACTATGGTGATTTATGAATGTTTCTCTTAAAAGTTTCGAGCACAAAAATATAATTCTAAAGAAAACCAAGTGACTCCTTACCTTTTCAAAAGTTTGATAGATCAAAATTGGTCTCAATGGACGTTAATAACAACCATAATCATCATCAACTCAAGTAAAGCATTATTAAGTTATATAGTAAATTTGTCATTAAATAAAAAACCCTACTTGAAGTCATTTAACTACACTAATGTCAAAAAAAGTTTGATTAACAAAATAAGTGCAAAGATATGTTGGTTCTCATCAATAATATCAATCAATAGATGCATAGTGAACTATAGGTTGAAGCCACAAACTTCAACTATCTTAGTGTAGTAAGGTGAAGTTCTATACCAGGAAACTACACAATAGTGAAGATGGAATTCTCGAGATATATTTGAATCGATTTTTCTTCGGTGCCTATTAAATCTCATACCTAGGATAGGATACAAGGAAAATTATTAAAACAGCGAGGATGAAATCCCTAACTCTTGAAAATGGATTGAAAACCAAATTATACTCACCACGATATCCCAATTACTTCATCAATAACAATCCACCATTTGGCTTCTTAGATGTCCCATTCGCTTTGATGTGATTTTATACTTTATACCATACTACCCCATACTACCTAATATATCAAATACAACTTAGTTGAAAATAGAGATGTATTGTTTCCGAACCCATTTGTCATGTTAAACAATGTTATATTAACCATGATGGGATGCTATCTTACATTTCAAAAGAATAATCTTTATGCCACTCTTTTATCTAATAATCTTTATTCTCTATTTACTCTTTTGTACTAAACCAAAATGCATATCCGTTATATCGCATATGCGATATGAACAAGTCAACTGCATATCCATTATAACGCATATGCGTTAATTTAAAATTTAAAAACTATGCGGGAACAAGGCTTGGGATGATGTTCGAAAATAGCTTCGGACTGCCGAACCTATTGGCTAGAACAAAAAAACCAGGGCCATTGCCTGTATTTTTGAACTCTATCAATATGCTCAGTTTCAATGGCGTGTTTTGCTATGAAAAACTCAATATTTTTTTATGAAAATATAGAATATTGTAGAGTACGATCTGATGATTCTGAATATGTTAATTTTTCATAAAAATGTATGTTTTATTTATTTATTATTAATTTTCTAAATGACACACGTCAATTTTCGAAAATAAATACATCGATTCGTTTTTATATAACTTTTTATTGCCTTCACCATTTCCGAAGAAAACTATATGGTGCACTAGAGGAGACTGAGCTCTACAATCTCATATATAGAAAATAATGATTTCATTAAATTTTGCCCCTAAAGTGTTGCACCCGCACATAACGTTTTAATTTCAAGGTTTTTTTACTTCAATAATTAATAATAATAAAAAAATAATTCATGAAATTTTTTGAAAAAATAGTGTTTCACTAGGCCCATATGTCCTTTATATATTTGCAATATTTTATTCAAAATGGACATCATTTACCTCAATAAGTGTTGCACCCGTACAAACACATATGTTATGATGTGCTGAAAATTTTAAAACGCAATTTAACGGAAACTAATTTTATAGTCATTTACACAATTTTTTTATAGATAAATGTTATATATTATGAAAGTTGATTCAATTACCTATCTTTTGTCTTTTTACTTTATCTTCAAATCCGTTACGGAAGTACCCCTAATTGTCACCTAAAGTCAGAGGTTCTAGGTTTTTTCAGTGTTATGTGGCATCTAAAGTGTCTTTAAAGGAGTCCATGATTGTGCATCAGCCCTAAAGTTATGCCAAGAAGGCATGTGTGGGTTATGGAACATTAAAATATTGGGGTGGAAAACCGAAGGACTGTTGACTCATAGAAGGAGCCCCCATTCTTCGCAAATGAAGAAAAGATACATATGCAAAATGGATGAGCATTCTGTAACCCTAGATAAGAAATACATGTCTGATTATTAGATTTAATATCCAGAGCATGTTGTATTATTTTATTTTTATTCCAGACTGCTTGAGTGTGACTAAGGCCTACATTACTCACATCAGAAAGGGATGCATACCTTTCGGGTGTTAGGTTATGTTAGGGTTGTCAATATTGACTACACCCTAAGGGAATGGACGCATTCCTAGTGTCTCAATACTTGATAGTGAATGTTATGAAATATGGTTACAATTTAGAGAATCAATACTGATGAGTTTGCTTATCCTTCTTATGTTTCCAACTTACACAGATGCAATTTGGTGTTGCACATTAAGAGGCAAAGTGAAGAAGGGTAATCAAGAGGACTGTACGAGCATTGGTAACCTTTCTACACTCACACTAAAGAACACTAGAATGGATGGATAGGCCCAAGGAGCTATGTAGTAGAAAATGGGTATCATCCTTGTATAGTGTGAGTGGGTATTGTGGGGCCATGATAGCCTCCAGTCAAGAAAGTCACCTGCAAAGTTCCTAGAGGAAACCACTGGTTTGCATCGGAGGAGTTCCATCCTTGTGTGGATGAAGAGTTGATGTGTGTGTGAAGGGTTGTGGTATGTAAAGGTGTGGTGACATTGATGAATGCATAAAATCTCTATTGGGTCAGCAGTAAGGTGGGGTACCGAGACTGACTAGAAACCTTGATATTCTTATGGCTCCGTAGTAGAGCCTTGACCTAGAAATGGTCATGGTGCAGTTTCCTTCCATTGGCTTATGACCCAGATAGATGTGCTGGCTTGGAAATGGAGAGGGAAAACCAGGTATGGCACTAGTTTGGCACCACCAATGCTCGGTAAATCCATAGAGTAAACTGGTTGGGCATTTACTACTTGATGTTGTGGAGCAGCATGTGTGCTAGCCAAACATCCAACCCACATGTGATCCAAGGCTTGTAAAGCAGAGAAGGAAACCTGTGGAGTAGCGAGGAACTTCCCAATATAGATAAGTATTTATTTTTCATTCATTTTTTTCGGATAACGAAAATTTCATGATAAGTCTTATGAAAACCAAGTTGATACATTGTTTTTTCTTTGTTGGAAACCTTGGTCATTACAGGTAGCAAGGATCTTGAAGGCACCATGAGTGCTTTGTAAATCCAGTCGGTGCACTGGTTGGGCATTAAATATTGTAGACTAGCTAACGTGCTGGACAAACATTCCTTAAATACTTGATAAACCCAGTCGAAGTACTGGCTTAGCATATTGCTAAATGGGATGTCTGATAAACCCAGTCGAAGTACTGGCTTAGCATATTGCTAAATGGGATGTCTGATAAACCCAGTCGGCGTACTAGCTTGGCATTGCCTATTTGAATGGTTGTGGAGTAGCCTGCGTGCCAGCCCAATATTCATTATTGTATCCACGGGAAATCCAAGGCTTGTAAAGCAAAGAAGGATCCCGTGGAATAAAGTGAAAACATCCAATACAACTAAGCATTTGGTTATCTACAGCTTCTTGCTTATTTAATATGAACATATGTATGTACATGATTTGGTTATGACTTCTTAAACTCTTGTTTAGAGATAAACCCTATGAAAATAAACTAAACATTTGAATTGATTCAATGTTTGAGTGTTGGTATTGCTGGAATCAAGGAGTATGAAGGCATCCTAAGGATGCATGTGGACATGTGACTGTCCTAAAGAGCTCAGTATGAGCAGTAAGGAAATATGGTGCTAGTGGACTTGTGTGGGTCCTAGCAGCCAAAGGTTCTGTAGGCAACAATGGGGAAGGGTTCCTTGCTTGAAAAGCCTTAGGCAGACCTTAGACACTAAGTGTCATGGCCAGAAAGGGTAAGTCAAGCATTCACATTGAAGTGAAAGAGGCTAAGGAGCATGAAACCACAGTGGCAGTGTAGCTCCGGATTGGATCAAGACTAAGATGGGGAAACTCTTACTCTTCTCTTTCCTTTTTGATTGATGCATTTCAGAAACAAAAGATTGTTGAGTGCATGTCATGGCTGAAAATAGATTGTGTTTAAATTGCTTGAAATGAATTGTGAATGCCGAAATAGTTAATTTCCTGTGAAAGGATGAACATGAATGAGTTCATGTGTATGTTGGGAAAGCACGACAAGTGTGGAAGTCACATGAGTAAAGCATGGAAATTCCATGTCAATTGGGAGAATAATTGATTGATTTTAATGTTTATGTTATGCTTGGTCTAACAAAGAAATTCCATGATGAATTTCACAGGTGAGAAATTGAAGCAATTGGTTGCAACTGATACAAGCAAGTGTTGCTAATAAAAAAAGTGCGGTCAGTTGTGCACATTGACCATGGAAGCAGACCAAAATCTATTTGATTTGGCTGAAAGTCTTCTTCAAACAATTACCAAGACCCAAGAAAATCATGGAGAGATGCTCAAGCTACAGAAGCAGCAGTGTTAGGCTCCAGAATTATCTTTTATAATGATGTTATTTACATTAATTTCCCATCCCATCTACCATAATTTAGTACATCTATGTTCGATGAGGCTATATGTACTTTATTTTATTAATGAAAATCCTTAAACGTAAAGAAAGCCTAACCTACTTCTTTTTGATGTATTATGGTCCATACAACCCTCATTCTGGTACTCCATTCAGTCTCTAAGTTCTACACTGGGTTTTGACGACATGTTTCTTATTGGTTCACTAAGTTTGGCTTGCCTTTGTCTTTCGGCTCTCATTGATCCCATGATACCTTCATCTTCCGATCCTTGGTAGTCCTATTGATCCTGCAAGTGGAAATAAAAAACCATGATGATGAGCTTTGGAATATTTTAAATTTCAAATAAATGAATAACCAAAAATATATTATATTCAGATATTCATTATCTTTTTAAATTATCTCAAATTAAAATCATAAATTAATTAAGGTCATATGGAAAAGAGTACTGGTTTAAATTTTACACTTAAAACAAAACATTATAATATATTTTAATCATTGTAAAATTTTAACATTCATATCATACAAGCCACTTATATAATAATTAAGCCATGGTGGAAAAATGCGTTGACTTCTTCCATAATTCCTCATGTGATATGCTTTTTATGCCATGGTTTATTTTATTAACTATATGCCATGATTTTATGATTTATAACATAACGTATTTGTTTACCCAGGATATAAGGAGAATGCGTTCAAGCTTAAACGAACCAACGCACGAGCTTGAAATGCAAGCTCACATGCAAAGGAAGAAGATCATGTGGTACAACAAACACAAGCCAACACATAATTAAATTACCAGTCAGCAACTCACCACCCAACAATTCAATCATGCAACAACCCAGCACCAATTCAGCCAGGAATCCAGATTTATGAACTAATTGCAGTTATAGGTCATTCGGACGCTCATTTGGATGCCCATTTGGACTGCCTTTCACACTAAAACTTGGAAGATCATCCATTATCATACTTCCAATTCACCAATCCAAATTCTGCCACTTGGAGGAGTCATCTATATGCTTCTATATGGTGAGGAATCTATCAGATCTCACCCAGAACCGTTCAGATGTGAGTAGCTTGCAATTTAAAGATTATTTCAGAAACGTGTTTTTAACAGACAACAAATTTCGGGCTTCATTTCCGGGCAAATGGAGGTGAAACTCTAAATTTCGGCACATGGGTTTTGTGCAGAATAGGCCTATTTAGGTCTTAATGGAGAATTTTGCGAAAATTCAAAGCCATTTGAGAGCCGTCCGTGCTTCTTTGAAACCAACTTGCCTAGAAAATGTGGTTGGTGGTTTTCTGAGTTTGTTCCTGTTTTAATGGGCCGTTTCTCTAGCATAAGCGCCCTCTATTTTTAGAGAGGTCGACCACTGAAAGGGCTGATCTGCTTTCCCTTGTAAATATTATAGAAACACGCCTAGGGTTGTGAAGAAGACACATAAAAATGTTTGTAAACTTTGCTTCTAATATTAATACAAAAGCTCTGCTCAGTTGTTAATTTCGTTTCCAGTTTAGTGTGGAACATCCTCTATTCTTAAGAAGGGCCCCTCAGCAACAACGAAATTCCTTGTTCATATAATTCGTTTTTTCTTCTTTTGTACAGATAAGTCATTTCGATTTAGAGTATTGTGAACATTCATAGTTTCAAAGTCGTTTTTCCTGTATGTATCAATTCAACATGTATAAAATCATTTAACTTGTCTTTGTTCATAATTTGTGTAATTTTTAGCATCCAGTCTCTCATACGGACTGTCATTCGACCTTTAATATTTTCAGTTGCATTTCATGGTTAACTAGGGTTTAAAATTCTTGAATTTGGTATTGCATTTACATTCGGTAGTTGGCCATCATTTGAATCCATAGTTAGAGTCTTAGTTTGCATAGCATAATGTTATCATAGAATTTATTTCCTTCCATTTAGATTTCAGTTCTTTTCATTTCTTTAGTTACAAGAGCCTTTAGCATTTCATTTCCATTCTGGATTTGAACTTGCAATTGGTACTTCAACTCTAATTACATAGCATGTTACTGCTCTAGATTCTGCTAGTTTCATTCTTAGCTTAGTCTATTTCATTTTTGTAGGTGTAGAAGAATAGAAGTTGATTTTGAATTGAAACTCAGTGATCTTATTTGAATTTCAAAGATGCATTAGCTTGCATGGTTTGATTGTAGATCTCACATAAACGAGTTAGCATAGTTCTGCTTCTCAATTTTAGATCAACATATGATCTGCTTTTCAATTACATAGCTTATTAAAATGCTTATGGTTTGATTTAGAAATAGAACAACAGTACTTGGTTTTCTCTTTGCTTACGAATTGAGTTTATTTCCAACCATTTTCTTTATGCTTAGATTAGTTTGCTTTTGTATTTGATGCCTTAGCTTGAAATCTTGATAGAATTAGAAGCTTGATAGATGTTGCATATTTCAATTACAAGATAGTCATTTCAGAGTGCATGCTTTTGATTTCTCGTCGATAGGGTTAGATAGCTTTTTTTATCTTGAATTGATTCTAAGTAGTATAATTAGATTTTTAAATAGCATTTGCTTGATGGATAAGTAGTAGGTTACAATGTTCAAATTCGCTTTTGGTCTATTCTTAGCTTGCATCTCTTTCTAGAAATTAAATTAGACTTGCTTCCTTTTTGCATTTCCATATCATTTGAAAGTCACTTCGACGTAGTTCCTCAAGAAGAGTACAGTTAGGGGGTTTATATAGGTCTTTTTTTGAGTCATTTACTGCTTTGAATTCTTAGTTATCAATGCATGCTTGGGCCTTAGAATAATATTTCCTTTTTCCTGAGTTTTCAATTAACTGATAGATTGAATTCTTTAGTTGTCTTTTCCAAAGTAGCATAGTTTTCCTGCTTTTAAATAGTTAGTCATAATTGTATTTGTTTCATAGCTAGAATTTTTATATCAAATAGAATAGTCTTTCAATTCCTAGAATAGGTTAGAATGATTGTTTCCGTAGTGTAGTTTGCTTTCGTTTAAGTGTTATTTTCTAGACTAGTGATATGTTTCCATTTTGCAATCTTAATGCTTGTTCTTAGACTAGGATGATGTAGGATTAGTTTTGAATTGATAGTTAGGTCTTACATTTTGAAATCCTAATTCATTCAAGTTAGTTAGGTTAAGTTTGAATCCATACACTAGATCATAGTTTGACTAATTCTTAGTGACTCTGTTTTTCATTTTGAAAGAAAACATCTCTAGGATCTGCATAGTACTTATCATCGTTCATTTTCTACCTCAGCATATATTTTGTGACAACTCTAAGTTTACCAAGCCAGGTCGATAATTAAATATTGGAATTATTTTACACATAATAAACACCAACATACAGAATGAGATGAACCACGAGGTTTTGCAGGACTCTATTTGTCTGCAAAGAGAGGTGAAAAGCATTATGGGAGCAATCAGCAGTGGGAAGGAAAGTGAATCAATGAAGAATCATTCATCCAATCATCCCATTAAGAAATGTTCCAGGTGGGAAGACTCAATGAAGTTTCCTAGGCGACTAGCTATGGAAGAGCAATGTTCCACCAACCCATAGGAACTATGTCTAGAAATTTATCTCTTTGCTGAATGGACATGTGGGACACCCCAGATCTTGGCTATGTATCCACTAAGAAGGAACTACACAAGTTCACTCAAAACCACACACAATCAATTCTCAGGCTATGCTAGCCTACAAGATGGGTTTGTTAAGCATGAGGAAAGACACATGAATTAAATTCTAATATAGTGAAATCCCCACTATGCTTCAGGCATCTCAATTGGTCTCAACTAGCCTTGGAACCCACAATACCTACCACACCCAACAAAAGAAAGGTCCCCTTTTGTGCTACACATTCCATTAAGTGCCCCTTCTGATAATAGGAAATAGAGTAGGGACGTGTCTACTCTAAATATGCTATCTTACTAAGAAGTGGCAAGTTTCTATGTCAGAAATGAAATGATTAATAAAGATTTCTTAAGATCTACATTCATCCATCAAACATTCATTAAGATCTAAAGCCATTTGAGGATTCAACACAAACATAATAAGAAAAAATTAAACCCTTGAATGGAAAAACTTGAATCATTTCATATTAAAACAAGGAAGAAGATACATATTTACCATGGATCTTGGTGTGCATCCTTCCTCCATTTCCATGAACTATCATTTCTCCACCCTTTCCTTTGATGAAGATGAGCTCTCCTTTCTTCAGAATCTCTCCAGCATGCCTTTGCTCCTCTTTTGCCTTCCTTTACCATGCCCCAAATGTCTTTCTTTTATAGCATTGGGAAATGGGATTTCAAGTTACTCTTTTCCATGTGGGATAATCATTTTTTATTATTTTCTCTTAAAAACCCCACTTTCCATATTTTATTAGGCTTTTTTCACAACTTAGCATATTTAAGTACCTTTTAATGTATTTTTGTGCATTTCTTCTCACTATCTGACTGTTAGAGCTTTGATTTGAGCTTTTGGTGAGCAATTCAATCACTAAAATTTGTCTCTATTAAGCTCCTTCATTCTTTACTCAATATTTCCAGTTATGGAAGTAGTGATCATATCAGAGAGGATTGTTCTCTCTAGTACTTGTTTTTGTCTTCATGTTACGAGAGAATGGTAAAAGTATGATTCCACCCTCACTAGTCTTGATTAAGGTTGTTAATTTGATTGTTAACACCTTCCCTACATTTTTATTTAGGGTGGGCATAGAAAGGTCTAAGCTACTAAGACTTCGGATATTTCTTTCCTTCACTATGTTTATCAAGTAATTTGAACCTATGGTCTCTCTTTGCCTTCAATTCTATCTTGAATTCTCTAATTCTTGGACACCCTAATTTTCAGCCAAGAAATTCAATTTCGAGGTTCCCAAATTTGGGTTTTCTCATGGATTTTTAGGCTTTTAACACCCTCAAATTCGCCCCCGGGATGATATCTATGGATTCCATACCGGATTTCACAACCCACATGAGTTTTTGGGAATTTTTAGCACTCTAAAATGTGGCTTCTCCTCTAGTTACGATTTATGTTCTCTTCATTGTTTGGGATGCATAGTTTGTTGAAAAAAAATTGATTTCTATTACCTAACCATGGAATGGGAATGAAGGGAAACAAATCCCATTGAAGGAAATTGACTCTTGGGTACAAAAAACTGAGCCCGTACTTAGCCATACAAATTTTTGGGTTCAACCCATCCTCAATTAAATTCCTAAACTGATTTCTCAGCAATCTTCTTACAACATAATTAAACATCGGCAAGGAGATCCACTTGGGTGGTTTCTTACCATTTATGACACATGGTTTCTTAAAGTGACACTTGGAATTAGATGATTTAATCCCACACACCCCTCTCCTATCCCTAGTGGATAAAAATACCCCCTCGTTTTAGTTGCTTCCATAACCAACACTTAAACTTCCATTTGCATTATAAATATTTACATTTTCACATAGCTGACTAGAACATGTCCACAAAATATAAAATACTTGCCTCTATAAGCCAAGCATTCACTAGTGTGGCCTTGGCCTTGAGCTCCACACTAGGAATCATGCATTGCATATTTACAATATTGACATATCAGACCAGTACATTCTAGGGGTCAAAATGGGGTATTACAACAAGCCAAGATGGGGTCAAGTAGCATAAGCTTAGGTTATATGTGTTAAGAGATGGCATACAATGTTATGGGAAAGACACAAATAACAATTAGTCTTTTAAAAGGAAAGTCATGTTGTGGTGGGTAAATGAAGAAACCATGTTCAAGGTCATGATCCTCGTCCAACATACATGGGACATGATCAAGGAAAACATTTAGAACTTGATACTTATTAGATGAATGGAAATATTAACATATAGGTGTATTCCATGAAATAAAATAGAATGGAAAATCGGTAGAAGATTATAAGGGAGAACTATGCAATTCTTTCTAAGATGTATAGTTATAAACATTTCCTTCATGCATAATGGATTTGTGGCACTTGCCTATGTTAAAAACACAAGTTTGTTAAAGTTTCTTCCATGTGCTCCAATTGTGTGTTGTGATTTAGAGATGAAAATTTGCAGGTTCACGTGTCCGTGTGTTAATTAATTAGGAGAGGGAATATATTAAAACATTCATTAGTGGTAATACTAAGGAATATCACTACAAACAAGTTATAGAACTTGATGATAAATTTATACTCAAAACGAGAACTCTAGCCATAAAAACTCATATTTTCTGTGTTAAAAACAACAAAAACAACCCTTGATTTGAAAAGTGGTGCTACTAGTAGCACCTTTATTTTTCAAGGCCAAATTTATAAAAGTTTTGAAATCCCAATCAATATGATTGCAATCAAAACCCTAAACCAACTCATCAACCAAAAAGTGGTGCTCCCAGAATCACCCATATTTGGTGGGGAGTTAAAATTAGGCATTTTTTCAAATTGTGATCCTAGCAACAGAGATCGTTATAACAAAACTCCTAAAAAAAATAAAAAAACAAAAAAAAATGACATAAAGCACATTAAAAACAATTATATATATAAAAAAACACTAAGATATAATTAAATTAAAAAAAATAAAATATACTTAATTTAAAAAAAATATTACACTGAATATTAAAAAACAAAATAAAACATTAAAAAAAACTAAAAAACAAAACCATACAAACAAACAAAAAATAACAAAAACATAAGTTAATCCTCATGAAAAAATTGTCTAAAATATAATTAAACAGAAAATATTCAAATATACTTGAATTTTTTTTTTAAATTACCATAGACATTAAATAAACCAGTATAGACCCATATAACTCTGTTTCTATGAAACGCCGAGAGAGATAAAATCCCTTGAGGTGCAAACACATTTTTTTAGTGAAGGAAAGCAAAGGTTTGCACCTCAAGGGATTTGATCCCTCTCAGCGCTTCATAGAAATGGAGTTATATGGGTCTATACTGGTTCCAATTGCGGTGTGCACGTCAAAATGATGTGATATTTTAACATATTACCAGTAATCATAGTTAAATTATTTCATCAAAAATTTTAACAATACAGATCAAATAAGATGATGTTTAAATATGATATACGTCAACATGTTGGTTGATGTTATCAAAGAATATAATCCTATCTAATGTTTAAATACAAATATATTACAATGTGATCAACTTTGATATTTCTTCTTCATTTTTTCTTGATTCCACTCTTGCTCCCTTTGGCATCTTCTCGTATCGATCATATGTGAAAGGAGGAAGATCATCTAGACCTTCTGCTCATGATATTGTTGTAAATGGGAGTCCCTGTCGTTCTTTGTTTCCAATATTTATAGTTTCCTTCTCCAATGTTAATCCCCATGATTTTTTTTTTGCACTGTTGATGTAGATATATTAAATGTTGCAACACTGGTTGGGGCCAAAAGAAGTAATGGTGACTTATCAGTAAAATAATCAATTTCTAGTGTTTGTCTAATAGCTCCAATCAAGTAAGATTTTCTTGTACCTGCAGTTCCTTGGATAATCATTCGTAGTGGCTCATTGTTCCCACCTCTGTAATGCTCAAGAATAATGTCAAATGATTTTCTTTGCTTCTCTTCTAAGATTTCAATTGAATAATTTTGAGTACAATTATTATGAACAATGACATTCAATTGTCGTTTTTCATATATGAACTGTAGTGCACGATTGAAAGTTTCCATATCAACAAAATTAGAGTTCCAATTTTCCTTGTTACCACATTCCATGTATCCAAGTATGTCATATTCATTGGTAGTTATATACAGATTCTTATATAGCCCTGAAATTATCTCCCATTCATGCTTTTGAGAATCCCTTTGCACAAATAACACTTTTTCACGATCTCTTTTAATTCACGGTCATGTTTTCTCTGTTCTTCTGTATGTTCTGATGATTCTTTTTCTCTTTCTCTTCTATCCATTTGTCGTAATTTTCTTCTTTGATCATCAATATCTTCATTATTTACAATATTATCATGAGGATCCACAATATACCTTGAAAAAAAAAAAAAAAAAAAAACCAACTTTAATCTATTGAAATCATTGCAAAGTATTTTTTCTATTAATAAGATAAATTCAATGTATAGATGTAAATAACAAAAAACAATGCATTGTTGAAATCAATGCAATTTTTTATTTATTTATTAAATTGATAAATTCAATGCATACATGTAAAAAACAAAAAAACAATGTATTGTTGAAATCAATACAACTAATCAAATCAATATGCATCTTATATTTTTTAAGAACATTTGTTTGTGATCTATTTAACAATGCATTGTTGAAATCAACCCAACAATGTTTTTTATTAAATTGATAAATTCAATGCATACATGTAAAAAAAAAAAAAAACAATGCATTGCTGAAATCAATGCAATGAATCAAATCAATTTGCATCTTGTGTGTTTTAAGAACATTTGTTTGTTGTCTATTGGTAAGTAGTGGATGATTGGGCTTAAGGTTGAAATCTCTTCTATTTTTTCTATTTCTTATGTCGGCTATAGTAATTTTTTTCTACTTTTTTTGTTTCTACTTCTTATGTCTACTATAATATTTTTTTACTTTTTTATTTTATTTCTTATGTTTCTACTTTTTATGTCAGCTATAATATTTTTTACTTCTTTATTTATTTTACTTCTTATATTTCTATTTTTATGTTGTTTATAATATAATTTTTTGTAACATCTTTTTGTTAAATTGATGAATTCAATTTATAGATGTAAATAACAAAAAAAAACAATGCATTATTGAAATCAATGCAACTAATCAAATCAATATGTATCTTGTGTTTTTAATGGCATTTGTTTGTGATCTATTTAACAATGCATTGTTGAAAAATCAATGCAACAATGATTTTTTATTAAATTGTTAAATTCAATGCATACATGTAAAAAATAAAAAACAAAAAACAATACATTGTTGAAATCAATGCAACTAATCAAATCAATATGCATCTTGTGTTTTTTAAGAACATTTGTTTGTTGTCTATTGATAAGTAGTGAGATGATTGGGCTTAAGGTTCAAATCCTTTCTATTTTTTCTATTTCTTATGTCACCTATAGTATTTTTTTTTACTTCTTTTGTTTCTATTTCTTATGTCTATTATAATATATTTTTTACTTCTTTTTTTATTTCTTATGTTTCTACTTTTTATGTCAACTATAATATTTTTTACTTCTCTATCTTTTTTACTTCTTATATTTCTAATCTTTTTTACTTCTTATATTTCTAGTTTTTATGTTGACTACAATATTTTTTTTACATCTTTTTATTCGATTGATAAATTCAAAGTATATATATAAATAACAAAAAACAACGCATTGCTGAAATCAATGCAATGAATCAAATCAATAGGCATATTATGTTTTTTAACAACCACAACAAGAAAGTCCATCTTTTAGCACCACAAGTTAGCACCACTTATAGTTTGTGGTGTAAATGTGGTGGTATTGGCACCACTTACATTTATGTGGTGTTAAAGTGGTGTTATTAGCACCATCTATATTTTGTGGTGTTAAAGTGGTGGTATTAGCACCACTTATATTTTGTGGTGTTAATATGGTGGTATTTTAGTTAATATTATTGGAAATTGAGTTTTACCTTTATGAGAAATGCCATGTTGGCAAGTACCATAAAGTGGTGCTAAGCTATTATTTTCCACATGGACATGTACACTTAGGATTTAATTATGTGGATTTGCACCACAAACAAATTCACAAATAATTATTTTGAAAATAACTCAATTCAATATTTATTTATTTTTTCATCAATTAAAATAAATGATCAAAGATTAATTTATGAGTTTTTGCACCATACTTACAAGAAGTTCAAATATTTATATTTAGAATATTTAAGCAAATAAATTCACATGATTTATTTATGAGGTTTACACCACAAGCACAAGAAGTTCAAAAAAATATTTGGAAAATAGCTCAATTCATTTATTCATTTTTAATATTATTTAAACATATAAATACAATCTACAAATAAATAAAAACAATTATTTTTAATTTATTAATATTATAAAGTAGTAATAAAATTATTTGAATTTAAATTTGATTATTCATTTGGGATATTTTTATCTTCTTAATTTTTTTATTTATGAAAATTAGTATTATTATTAGGTTTTTAACACAAGACATGGGTCTTAGATCCATCTATATGATCAATGGAGAAAACCTCTACCTAAGGCCCTAAAAGAACCTTTTAGGAATCTAAGACAAGGAAAGACACCACAAAGGTCCCCACACATATTCCTAAGAGTATTCTTAGCCTCTAAGTATGGGCATTCACACTATTATAAGTTTTTAATCACTAGGGATAGGTCCAATGGCCCTCAACATTGTTGAACGAACAATCATAGGCCTTAGCCTAAAGGAATCTTAAGCATAAATAAATGCCATGTTGTGAAGTACCATATAGTGGGGCTAAGCTCATATTTGTCACATGCACATGTACAAAAAGAATTTAATTATGATGATTTGCACCATAAACACAACATCACACATAATTATTTTGTGATAACTTAATTCAATTTTTTCATTCAAATAAATTCCCAAGATTAATTTATGAGGTTTTAAACCACCATCATAGCAAATTCAATTATTCAATTATTTGTTTTTATCACTATTTAAACCAACAAGCTCACATGATTCATTTATGAGGTGTTGCACAACAAACACAAGTTCAGAAATAATTATTTTCTAAATAGCTTGAAAGTGGACAATTCATTTTCAATATTATTCAAGCAAATAAATACCCATGATTCTTAAATTTGACAAATAATTTAATACAACCATTTTTAATTTATTACTATTATAAAATATTAATAAAAATGATTTGAATTGAGATTTCATTACTTGATAGAGCATATTTTTATTGATATTATTAAATTTTCTAATGGATATTAATATCATTACTAGGCTTTGTGCACAAGGCATGCGAATCTAGGACCAAGAAATATAGTCAACACACGTGTATTCCTAAGAATATTCTTAACATCTATGTGTGGATATTGATTGTATTATAAGGTTTTGATCACTAGTGATAGGTCTATTGGCCCTCGACCTAGTTAAGAGAAGAAACCTAGACCTTAGCCTAAATTAAACTTCTAGGCATGTAGGGATAATAATGATTTGTCACAATAACAGAAATGACTTTTTGAGAAGATCTATGGCCTTATAATTGGGATAATGGGGGGATTTGGAAGAACTAAAACTAGGTATAAGTCTTTAGGGAATAAAGATGATTAAGGAAGGAACCCCATGCCTTGGACCTTAGAGGAAACCTCTAGGAATATAAGATTAACAAGTATACCTTGAAATACCACATAAGGCCTCTTAAGGGTATGCTTGGCTTGCTATTGGGGGTATTAATGTAAGTAAGAGGTTGTTTTTAAGCACTATATATGGGTGTTTAGGCCCTTAACATGTTTGAGAGAGGAAACCTAGGCCTTATTCCCTAGTAAAATATTTTGTGCATCCAAGGAAAAATACAACAGCTCAAAACACTACACATGACATATTGGGTTTTTATTTACCTATAAGTAAGGAAATCAACACCATTATGATTTTTTTGCTAGTATGCATGTGTCTTAGGTTTTTGCATAATATCATAGGAGGAAACTTGGGCCTTAAACCCTAAGGGAAGCTTTAAACCACACCCATAAACTCCAAACACTATCATTGGCATCTGAGCATTCATATAAGTGACGCTAGGTATGCAAACCTTAGACATAGTGATGAGAGGAATTACAAGAACTAGGCCCTAAAGAACGGATTTAGGCATATCGGACTAATAGCAATGACTCAAACTATCACTTAGCAAATCCTGCAATGTATAAGATATCATTGTTCTTAAAGTGGGATATGGGTGGAAATATGTGTTTTTGTGTACTAGCGATGGGCCTGAGTAAATAGTTGGGGAAGAAATTGAAAGAATTATAACCATGCATGAATGTACACTTCCTTGAACACTATGCATGAATTTACAGTAGTATCTATCGCACTATGTACCTAGGTATTGTGGCCCTTAGGCCTTGGACATAGTCATTGGAGGAGACTTGAACCTCCGACTATAAAAGAATCTTATAACCATATAGGGTTGAGTAGGTTTCCTCCACCAACCACACATGGAATTAAGGTATCAATGGCCAATGATACAAAATATTGGCACCATTAGGTGGTTTTTAGAATTATGTAGGTGTCCCGGGACCTTGGGAATGACATTCTACGAGAGAAGACCATGCCTTTGGCCCTAGAGAAACCATTGAGGCAGCCAGATCCTTGAACAATGCCTCAAAGAACCATGCATGGTATCCATGGTTATATATATTTGGATCCTTGAACAATTTGCCCCAAAGAACCATGCCTTTGACCCCGAAGAAACCATTTAAGCATACAAAGCCATTAATAATGCAAAAAATCACCATACATGGCTCCAGAGTGTATCCATGGTGCTATGCATCCAAGTCATTGGGACTTGGGGCATTGGACATGGTCAATGGAGGAGACCTAAATCTTGATCCCTAAATGAATCTTCTATCCATCCAAGGATAAGAAGGATACCTCATCCAACCACACATAGCCTCCTGAAGGTAGCATTTGATTATGATTGAGGATCTTAGTACAATTAGATGATTTTGAGTAATATCTAATTGTGTTAAGGCCTTGGGAATGATATTCTAGGGAAGAAGACAATGTGTTTGACCCTAAACTAATTCTCATGGAATTTAGAGCCATGAACAATGTGTCAAGGCATCATGCATAACTTCGTAGGGGTATCCATGGCACTATGTATCTAGTTATTTTCCGTTGGGTCCTTAAACATGATCAACAAAGGACAGTTGATCATCAATCCCTAAAGGAATGTTCTAGCCATCTAAGGTTAAGGAGGTGGTATCCACCAACCACACATGGCCACTTGAACCTATGATTTAGGATGTTGGTGACAATAAGTTTTTTTGAGTAGTATGTAGGTGTCTCAAGGCCTTGAGAATGATGTTCTAGGTAAGAATACTATGCCTTTGTCCCTAAAGAAATTGTCGAGGCATTCAAGGCCATGAACATTGCCTCAAAGCAACATGCATGACTTTGGAGTGGTATCTGTAGTGCTATGTATTTCGATCTTGTGGCCTTAGAGCCTTGGAAAATATGGTTAGTGGAGGAGACCTAAATAGTAGGCTCTAAAGGAATCTTCTAGGAATATAGAACTAAGTAGGTTTCCTCCACTGACCACACATGGTCTATTGAGGGTATCATTCGTCTATGATTTAGGATGCTGGTGCCATTAGGTGGTTTGATAATTATGAAGGTGTCCTAGAGCATTCAGAATGTAATTCTAGAGATGAATACCATACCTTTAGTTCTAAAGAAACCATTGAGGCGTATAGAGCCATGCACAATGCTTTAAATAACCACGCATGAATTTCCATGTGTATCCATGGTGTTATGTATCTAGGCCTTGTGGTATTAGGGCCTTGAACACGATAATGGAGGAGACCTGCAACTCAAGCCACAAAGGAATCTTCTAACCATATAGGGACAAGAAGGTTTCCTCCACCAAAAACAGGTGGCCTCCTGAGGGTATCATTATCCTTTGATTGGTGATGTTTGTGCCATTAGGTGATATTGATAAATATGTACATCTTGGGGCAATGGGAATGTATTTCCAAGGAAGAAGACGATTCATTTATCCCTAAAGAAACCATTGCTGCATCAGGGATATTCATGCCATTAGGGGATTTTAAACACTAATAATAGGACTGGAGGCCCATGGCATGTGTAAGAAACCAAAGCCTCTTTCCCTAAAGGAAAGGTTTAGTCATCTACATCCAAGAACAATGACTTTAAATACCACACATGACCTCTTGATGGATCCATTTGCATTTGAGTGGTGATATGGATTCCATTAGCACATTTTGAGCTCTAGGAATTGATCTCGAGTACCTTGACATGGTTGGGGTAGGAAACTTGGGCCTTAATCCCTAAAGGAAGATCCTAGGCATCTAATCCAAAGAGTGACACTTCAAAATAGCACACATGGCCTCTGTGTGGGTATATGTATGGCATTAGGTGGTTTTTAATAGTAGGTATAATTCTTGGGGCCCTAGCGATGATTAATGGATGAATCCCATGGATAATATCATAAATGAGGTTTTTTGGCATCTAATTCCTAAATGATGCATTGAATCACCACACTTGACCTCCAACGAAATCCTTTCCCTCCAAGTGGGGATGTTAGTTATAAAAATTTTGCATCATTAGGTATGGATCTTGGTGCCTTGACATGTTCAGGGATGGAAACCAAATCCATAACCACAAAAATAATCTTCTAGGCATCCACGGATAAATGACATCTAATATGTCTCTAATAACAACATTGAACCTCTCTTGGTTATATTTAGCATCTAAGGAGTGATATGGGTGCCATTGTGAGGATCTAAGCACTATTTATGGGTTTTAGGATAGTTGACATGGTCGATAGAGGAAACCCAAGCCTTAGACTCTAAAGTAAGCATTCATGGATTAAGGCAATGAACAACGCATCAATCAATCACATAAAATTGATCTAGGGAATCTTAAGTATTCCAATGGAAATATGGATACCATTAGTAGGTTTTGAGATTAAGGGATGGGACTCAAAGACATAGGCATGGTTTGAGAAGGAATACCATCATCTCATGCGTAAAGATATTTATGACTCATAAACCATGCATAAGGTCCAATACCACCACATAATCATTGTAAAGTGACTCTTTGGACTACATGTTTCATATAGGGGGCATTACTATCATTTGTGCGATGTGTATTGTTCTAAAGTTCTTTCTCATGTTTTTGGACTAGAAACTAAGGTTGTATGCCCTAAAATATGCCTCTCCATGGCCAATGAGACATGTAGAAGGCCCAGGATTAGCTCATATGTCCTATGGATTTTCTAACTCAAATAATGGTTTGGAGTTAGAACCTATGAAATTTCATGGTATTGATTTCTTTAGGGCTCATGACTCATGAGATATGCACGGGGCCAAAAACAATGACTCATTTCTATAGAGGGAATTGTGAGGGACAAAACATTGAATCATTGTTATAGAAGGATTGCTTAGTTAATGAGAGGTATATGACTGATTTGAGGTAAACTAAGAAAGTCTCTCCCAAAAACTTTATTAAACTCATAGATATTGACAAGTCTCTGTGGTTAAAGAACAATGCCTTGATCAACCACACATCAATTTGTCGAGCGTATCCTTGGCCCATGTATGTGTCTCAGGGCCTCAGACATGGTTGTTAGACAATGCGTAGTCCTAATGCACTAAATTCATATTAATGGAATATAGTCCCAAGAATGATTCCTTGAACTAAAGCACATGACCTCTCAAGCGGATATTTGACCTCAAAATGGTGATGTGGACACCATTATGGTTTTTTTAGCACAAGTTATTGTTCACAAGGCCTTCAACATGGTGGATAGAGGAAAACTAGGATTTAGGCCCTAAAGGGCCATTTTGTGCTTCCAATGCTAATAACAATGCCTTGAACAAACACAAATGACCTCATAAGGCGATCCATGACCTTCAATAGAGAATATTGGAACCATTATGCTATTTTGAGAACTATGTATAAGTATTGAGGCCTAAACCAAGATAGAGTCATGAAACATTAGCCTTAGCCCGAAAATGTAGCCTTTGAAACTCAAGGGCCATGAATAAACCCTTGACATACCACACATGGCCTCTTTGTAGGATACTTGGCCTCTAAGTTGTGATATGGCACCATTAGAAGGTTTTTAGCACCAAGGATGGGTCATGGGACCATATACATGGACAAGAGAGGAACCTAAGCCTTAGGATGTAAAACAATATTTTAGGTGGCCTACTTCAAGAACAACACCTTGAACCACTGCTCTTGATCTCTTGAGAGTATAGTTTTCCTCTGAGTTGGGATATGGGTAGGTAGGGACAACAACATCACGTTGAAACATCACACATGATCTCCTGAGGGTATCCCTAGCCACCAAGTGGAGATATGGGCACCACTAGGAGTTTTTGAGCACTAGGTTTAGGTGATGAGGTATTAACCATGGTCGGTGTAGGAAGCTCATGCATTGTGATATATAGGAAAATTTTAGGCCTAAAGGTATAACAATGATGTCTCTAAACACCAAAGATAACCTCTCGAGGGGGTATTTGTCCTTATAGTCAGAATATGGGCATTGTTAAGAAATTTTTGAGCATTGGGTATGGGTATTGGGACCCTAGACATGGTTAAGAAATGCAAATTTTAAAAGAAACCATAATTCCAAAATTTTAGCACAAGTATTAGAACACGAATCACATCCCATCCATATATGGAAACAATGGATATGATTTAATTTTAAGAGGGCTCCTCCACCACATTCCCCGGGTTAAGAAACACCATCAAAGAAACCCACATCATCATCAGGAAGTATGGGTATGGGTATGGGGCTCCGCTCACAGAATATTCATTACATTAGGAGGCTTTGAACAATAGGTATGGGTCTCGAGATTATAAACATGGTCTATGAAAAAAATATTTGTAGCCTTACACCCTAAAGGAAACTTCTATGCATAGAGGTCCAATAACAACAACTTAAACCACAACAACTGAGCTTTGAAAGATACACTTCACCTCTTTGTGGGATATCAATTACATTAACAAAAAAAATCAACATTAGGTACATGGGACTTGGAACTCAGAACAAGGTTGGGGGGAGAACCCTAAAACTTAGGCCATAAAGGAAGCTTGTAGGTATCTAGGGATTAGAGAGACAACTCAAGATACAAGATAGAACCTCTCGAGGGTATCCTTATCTCCTAGGTGGGGGTAAGGAAGCCATTGGAATATTTTTAGTATTAGGTATGTTTCTAAGGAATTTGGCATCGTTTGGGAAGAAAATGTGGGATATGACTCCTAAAAAATACTATAGCACATCAAACCACCACCCAACACCTATCAAGGTTATCCACACCTTTGAGTGGGGATACAAGTTCCATTATAAGGTTTTGGATACTTTTGGTTCTGGACACCTTGAAGCTTACTTTTGGCCTTACCCCCTAAAGGAAGCTTCAAGGTGTCCAAGGCCAAAAGTAATATTTTAAATAAATGTACATGAACTCCCTAAGACATCCTTGGCCTCATAGAAAAGGTGTCATCATATTTAGGAGGTTTTGAGCATTAGATATGAGTTTGAGGGCCTCAACATTATGAAGGGAGGAACCCAAGACTCATCCCCTAGAGGAATCTTCTAGTCATTCAAGGACAAAAACAATGCCTCAAACCACCACAAAGGACCTCCTGAGGGTTTCATTTGACTATCAGTGGGAACAAATGAGTAGATATATTAGGGATAACAATAGGTATGGGTCTCATGTCCTAGAGATAGATGTGGAGGAAACTTAGGCTTATTCCCTAAAGGATTTTCTAGGCATCCAAGGCCAATAAAAATGTCTAAGAGCATCACACATGACCTTCAAATGGTATATTTCCCCTCAAACCGAGATATGTGTTCCATTAGGAGTTTTTTAGCACTAGGTATACATCCTAAGGCCTTGTACATGGTTAGGAGTGAAAACTTGGGTTCTAGACTAAAATAATATTTTGGGCATCCAAAGCATGACCTCTCAAGGGTATCCTTGGTCTCCAAGTGTAAATATCAATGCCAATAGAAAGTTGTGAGAAATAGGTATGGGTCTTAGAACTTTGGACATAGTTGGGGTAGGAAACTTAACTCTTGGGACCTAAACAAATCTTCATGCATCACAGGTTACAATCAATGAATCACCACACATTCACTAAAAACAAAGTTAAAAAAAACAAAGTTAAAAAAAACAATATCTACTTATAGAAAAAATAGTTGGCATCTCCATAAAACTCTACATACATGCTTTCTAAAAACACAAAAAAAAAATATGAAAAACCAAACACAAAAAAAAAATTATAATAATTTTTTTTTAAACTAAATTTTCAAACAACCTATTGATAATAAGCTAAGTTATATATATACCACTAAAAAATACATCATAATTCTATAAAACAAGCACACAATATATATATACCACTAAAAAATACATCATAATTCCATAAAACAAGCACACAAACATTAAAAACAAACAAATAAATAAACTATCTATCTATATATATAAAATAAATAAATAAACTTTATGATGTAGACTTCATTATTATTTTTTTTACTCTTCATAACCCTACATACATAAATAAAAAACAAACCAATAAATAAACTTTATGATGTAGACTTCATTATTATTTTTTCTACTCTTCATAACCCTACACACGTTTCTTTTTTCATTATTGTGTTATAACAAGGAATTAGCCATGTTTAAATTGCCCTAAAGTTTTCAACCCAAAATTATGCGAGCCTTAAAACTTGGTCAATCGTTTGCTTTCTCGGTCGATATAATGTTAAAGTTCCATGGAGTGGTTTAGCTTAAAACACCTTAGGTCGTATTATAGGAAAAAATGCGCTCAACCGGCTATGAAGACTGACTTAATAATGATTGGTTGGTGGAAGGTAATGTCCCCATCGTTCATTCCTCCATGTGGCGATAAATTTGTGTCTTACTTGCGTGATCGCGGCACAATTATTAAGGTGGAAAATTCGCGCGGGCTAAGGGTTATCTCGCTTTTCATTCATCTGGTCGGCTTCTATATGCTCCTGTCTGAAATGGGTTGCGGGGTTTCTGGGCTAGGGTTTCATGGCCGCCATTGTTAACAGCAGGAGTCTTGGCCACCGATGCCAAAAGAGACTCACTCTACTAGACTAATGCAGAATCCAGTCTCTCTATTTATTGGTAGCTCTGTTAACTGGAGGGGCTTTCCATTTGATTACAATGTTGGTGTATGGTTGGTCAACTCTTCGAACTACTTAGCCTCAACATTTCTCACCTTCCAATTAAATAATATACTTCACATTGCTGGGTTTTCAGATTTATTATTTGTTCCATTTCATATGAAATTACGCGTTCTTGGACAGTGTTAATGAAATTATGAGGGGTACATTACAGAGCATTACGATGGAGTGATCGACACATACCTGTCATGATGGATGAAGAGCTCTATTCGATTGTGTGGGAGGAGGGATTGGTGGATCTGGTGACGGTGTCCATGGGAGTCTACTGGTTTGATCTGGAGACATTCTACTCTCAAGTGAAACGAGTCCTATACAAACCAGCAAGTGTGATCGATGTGCAGAATTATGGTACAAATCATAACATCAATAGTGTTGTGGATGCAATGTATAGGGACTACATTGAAATGGCCAAACGTTATAGCTGGAACCCTAGAGTTCAGTATGTGTTGGAGGGATACGAGACTCTTCCTTTTCCATTCAAGATGGTGCTGGAAAATGGGAAGGGTGGCGAGGTAAGTCCAATCGAAATGATTATGAAGAGAGAGGTTTCGTTGGACAAATACTTTGGATGGTTCAAATCTTCATCTGTTTTGACCAGTGCGAGATAGAAGGGTGTTAATATTATGAATGAAACCATCTTGAGAAAGTTTAGAGATGCACAGGGTGATGAAAATAAGATTCACACTCTCAAATATGAGATGTATATGCTCACAGGCACATGCCTCTATTAGTTGATCTTTTATATGTGCAAAGCTGGGGTAGGCTTGAATACTTTATACTCAGTCTTTTAGCTTTCAATGAAAAATATCCCAGTGATGGTAAGATACCGAGGGCTCATTCCATATTTGCTAGTATACATTATTACATTTCCAATAACATCGGGTTTCTCTTATTTGAAAAAAAATGCAGGGTCGAAAGAGGGGGGTTTTGAGTGTGAACGACCAAGGGGAAGTTTTCAATCCTCGGGGATTCAATTTCTGTCATGGAACTCCAGCTTTCCCTGGTAAATAGCTCTTTGTGTTTTACTATTAAAATATTTTTACCTTTCTATTCTGTATTTAACGTGCAATGGCTTCCTTTAGGTGGACACTAAAATTTAATTCACACTCTATTTCCCTTGTGAACATGTCCTTTCCCCTGGCATTGGCACCTTCAACCCTATCACTTGAGCTCTTCAGGTATGCATGCTTGGGTCACATTTATTTTCTCTAGCACAAGGTTGTAGGTCTAGGTATGCGATAAAATGTGAGGTTTATTACTTTGGTTCTGATAGTGGCGGCAGAGCCATCCCTTGTACTTGTACCTTATACCCCCTCAGGGTTTTGGCTATTAATGTATATATAAAGTGGGTTTTCAAAAATTAATCAGGTGTGCACAATTCTGGGCTTCACAATATTAAGTTTCCTGGGATCGACCCCTTCCTTGTTGATTTGGTTACTATGGTACCCTTACTATAAAATTTATGAAGGTTTTATATAAAAAAACATGTTATTAACTCTGAACCCGTCCACTGTATCATTCAATAATGAAAATGTTACTTGTTTACTGTGTATATATATTGACCCACATCTCGTCTTGTCCTCACGAATGCGTGAGATAGAGTTTCTTTGTATGAGATATTGTTTTTTTTGTTTGAGAGAAGCATTAAGGGTTCTTGCTCTGGTGTAATGGATGTTGAAGGTGCAAACTCTTTCGTCAATTCAAACTAGGGAAATGTGATTCCTGTGGAGAGTGTGCAGTAGCTTGTCAAAAATCATGTCAACCCACAAGAAACTGTTCCCCACTGATACATCAGGTCCCAGGCAGAGATGTCCACTACGTCCTTGTTACTTGTCTCTCTTCAAACTGCGATCTCTGTAATCGACATGAACAAATTGAGCATCTTGCAGAGAGAAGATGATCAGAGACTGCAAGAAATGGCCAGGCTTTCCAATGCCTTCCAAGAATGGGGCTTCTTCCAGGTATGCAATTTGCATAGAGAAGCCATAACTATAACTTAACATCGTTACTCAATAGTGTAATTACAGTAATTGTAATTGATTCATAGTTGCTAAAGTTTATAAAGTTGTACATATCCCACCCCTTATCTTAGTCCATTCGAATCTGTGATTTGTAATTTCCTAAAACATTGTTTTTTTTTTCACAGAAATGGATGAGGAACTTTAATTATCAAGAAAAGAAAGGTTACATAAACGGCTGATGGATTGTTCCCATAATAGGAAGGCATCCGTCACTCCTTGTTCATCTTTGACGGGCTTATAACTGTAGTGAAATTTCCCTAATGTATAAGTGCTATAGCACTTTACATATTGGCCCAGAAGCAATGAGCAAAAAAAATACATTTCTCTGTTCTAAACAGTCACTAAATTAGAAGTTTAATGGTTCCTATAAAACAAAAGATTTCTAGAAAACGCAGAGCTGTCCAGACTTAAAGAACAAAAATTACAAAAAAACATCAGAGTTTGAATTCGGGTCTTCATTAGCACGAACTTTCCATCATTTTTTTCTGTGTGCACGCCAGCTTGAAACGAGTCTTTCTGGATCTTTGAATAGGTGGTCTCAAAGCGTTGAATTGAGCTACCCTTTTGTTGGTGAATCCAGCGAAAAAAACGTGCCAATCTGTAAGTGAAGAAAACGCAGACACAAAGGGTAGACAGAAAGTTCTAGCGATTTTCAACGTGGATTGAATGGTCTTCATATCCTGAGAAATTTGTGGCAATGTCATTTCTGCACAATCCAGCCATCGAGTAATGTAAAATCCTGGCATTTTTAATGAGGTTTGATATAGAGTTCATAAAAGATTCCTGTAGATGGATTTGATGGGAAATCCCAAGGCCACTGATAGAGTGCCAGAAGTATGCAATCTCCATAGAATTTCGAGCTGTTCAAGTATTTCCTGAAACATTGTAACTAAACGAATAGTGTAAATGATTCATTGTTACTAAATTTTACAAAGTTGTACATATTCTACTCTCTGTGGAATTTAAACATGCCATTTGTAATCTCCTAAAACATTACAACTTAACTGTGTAACTGATTCATTGTTGCTAAAGTTTTCTGGAGGATTGATGTTAATGCAATAATGTTTTAGATAGTGAACCATGGGATTCCTCGTTCTTTAATTGAGGATATAAATATCGTAGCTAAAGAGTTCTTCAATCTTCCATTAGAAGAGAAACATAAGTATCCTCCCCAAGGAGGAGTCGTTCATGGATATGGTAAGATTTTTGTAATAGCTGAGGATCAAACGTTGGACTGGGGTGACTTGCTTGCTTTGGCACTCATGCCCGAAAACCTTAAAAATATCTCCCTCTGGCCAACCGTCCCCACAAATTTCAGGTAACCAAAATTATGACTGTAATCAGTGTCATGGATGATGTAAGCACATGAATTGATTGTTATTGATCAGATTGATGAGTATTGTTATAAATAGCTTAATTGATTGATTGTCAGGGATACTATTGAGATATATGCAATAGAGGTGGAGAAAATCGCTCAAGAGCTGCTGACTTTGTTCGTTGAAAACCTAGACAATGAATGTTTTAAATATGGTTTTGTGGAGCTCCAATTTTTATCATGAGCCTTTTTTTTACTTTTCTTAGTACTTTAAATCCGTTCGATGGTGAGTAGTCCTTAACTCAACCGACTAATTCAATTATGGGATCATTTTACTTCCAAAGGTTGTAAAAAAAATTGTTTCTCTCTTCAAGGGTTTTAGCTCATAGAAATTTTGTGTTCCCTGGAACGCGTTCAAAGACAAAGAGAGGTAAATTTCATCCTTAGTTGAGAGCATGATGAATATTATTTTTGTGTAAGTACTTACATTTTTTATTATTTTGGATAGGTTTCGGCGTTGATTCAGTAGTCTCTGTCTTCTTATAGGTTGTTTACTCCTTCTTTTTACTTGGTATTTTGTTTAATTAACTATTTTTTAAAACTTTTACTCACAGCTTTGTTTATGTTATTTTTCTCAGATTACCCGATCCCTTTTACATTTTTTTTATTGTTTTGGATAGGTTTTGGCGTTGATTCAGTGGTCTCTTTCTTCTTACAGGTTGTTTACTCCTTTTTACTTGGTATTTTGTTTAATTAGCTATTTTTTAAAACTTTACTCACAGCTTTGTTTATGTTATTTTTCTCAGATTGCCCAATCCCTTTACTCGAGATGATTTAACAACAAGAGTTTAAATAAAAATGATAATTTATATACTCTGCAGGGTTTTCACTCGGATTGAACTTTGTTATATTAATGGGGATACTTCCCAACCCTTTGATGCTGCTAGCTATATCGAAGAGAGAAGGAATGGAGTAGTCCCCAGTGTGAGGTTGTAGATAACACACCCATCATAATTCCCTGTGATAGGTAATACTATGATAGAGGAGATCCCCCTTGAGGTAAATTGCCACTCTGAATTACTACAATTTTTGGAGTTATAGATTTATATTTCAATGCTGAAGACTAGATTTGATAGTATGTTAGATGGCGATGATGAACTACCAAAGACACATGCTTCACAAATTGGGAAGAGAGGTAATGGGCCGAGATACATTAACTCTTTCCAAAATCAATTGTAGGGTTTCTTGTGGGCCGAGACGTTGATACTTCCTGAAATCAACTATAGGTGTTTCGTGAGTCATCATGAAGAGGGACCTAAGGTTCCCTTTGGATAGTATGATATCATTCTTAAACATTGTGTACGATTTCATACATGATACTTCACTAGTTATCATTGTCGGATGGAGCTTGAGAAAAAAAGGAATAATAATTATGACAAAGATTAAAATGGCACACAGACTAGTAGATCTATCTTTTCTTAAGAAGTGCAGAGACGCACAGGTCATTCCAATCTTTGCCTCTATCAAACACAGCCTCCTCGAAACAGAGATGAAGGTTTAAAATTGAGCGAAGCTTGGAGGCCTGTGTTGCATAGACTAAAATAATTGAAGGGCCGTCTGGAGCTTGAGAAAAAGGGATAACTCCGTTCTGAAAATTGTTCATGCATTGAAGTTTAAACCAAATAGGATGCTTATGATCAATCACTATGAATAGAAATTGGTTTTTTAATTTATCTTTGATAAAAGCGAATGCTAACTTCCAGCAAATTGAAATTCAACGATTATGTTACATGGAAACATAAACTGGTTAATTTATCTTTGATAAAAGTGAATTCTAACTTCCAGCAAATTGAAATTCAACGATTATGTTACATGGAAACATAAAATGGTTTTCTAATATGTGACGTGGCTTCAAGTATGTCTATTTAATGTACATAATTATTGATTTTGTTAATGATGATTTCAAATAAAATAAGCTTTTAGAAAATGTTTTAATATACATTTTTAACCTTGTTAAGAAGTATATATGTGTGTGGTGTGCAAAAAGATATAAATCACATATTATATATAAATATATATAATATGTGATTTATATTTTTTTTGCACCACTTGTTATTTTATGGTGCTTTGCACCACTTGTTATTTTATGGTGCTTTGCACCATATACAAGTTTGTGTATATTAAATAATAATAATAATAATAATTTTGGTGTTTTGCACCAAAAAGTCGTAGTCCATGTTGGATTGGTTTTGGTGTTTTGCACTACAAAAATTCAATCCACCTAAGATTGGTTTTGGTGGTTTGCACCATACACCATGGAATGCCACATATTCATTTAACACCCAAAACAACTTTTTTACATACACCACTTTTGCACCATAAATCTTAGCACCACTTGCGTATCCCCACATTATCACCACTTTTACACCACTATTTGAAAATTGAGGATTTCCCAAATCCTTTACAAATAGTGGTGCTAATGTGAGGCTAAAATGCCCTTTTTCTTGTAGTGAACATTTGTGTGTGATCTATTGGTAAATCAATAGGCTATAATATTCTTTTTACTTATTTGGTTTCTACTTAGTATGTCCACTATAATAATTTTTTTTACTTCATTATTTCATTACTTTTTATGTTTCTAGTTTTTATGTCAGCTATAATATTTTTTTTTACTTTTTATGTTTCTAGTTTTTATGGGGGCCTTAATATTTTTTTTACATCTTTTTTTTACTTCTTTATTTTATATCAAGTATAATATTATGTTTCTACTTTTCATATCCACTATAATATTTGTTTAACTTTTTTATTTTATGTCAATTATAATATTTGGGACAAACATATCTCCCCACCCGAAAATGCGTCTCTCGACCCAAAAAATAATAAAATAATTATTAAAATAAATAAATATTAAAAAACTGAATCATATAAAAAAACACAAATATTAAAAATATATTTAAAAACAAAACAAATATTATAATACCATATGAAAAATACAAATTAAAAAAAAATAAAAAAATAAACAAAAGAACCAATATAAAAAACAAATAAAAAATAACATATAAATAAAAGAAGGTTAAAACAATGTATATGTAGGTTTTTAATGGAGTTGGGAGGGCATAGAGGGGGCACCATTCTAGGAATCACGCCACTCCTTAAGTATCGCGCATTTGGAGCGATACTTAAGGGAAAAATCACGTCACCCCTTAAGCGTCGCACATTTGAAACTGCACTAAAGGGGTGGCGCAATTCTAGCCCTCTATGCTATTGCACATCCTCTATGCCCTCCCACTCCATATGAAACCTATGCATCACATTGTTTTAACATGATTTCTTTTATATGTTATTTTATTAAATGTTTTTTATATGGTTCGTTTGGTTTGTTTTATGTTTTTTAATTTGTTTTTTTATATAGTTTATGTTATTTGTTTGGTTTTTCATATATTTTTATAACTTGTTTTGTTTTTAAAAGGTTTGTATCATATTTTTCTATTTGTCTTTTTTAATGTTTAGTTTAGTTTTTTATTATTTGTTTAGTTTTTTAAATGTTTTGTATTATATTTTTGTATTTGTTTTTTTTAATGTTTACTTTTATTTTTGTAAACTTTAGTGTAATTTAAAAAATAAAAATTAAAGTATATTTATCATTAATTGATTAAATATTTATTTATTGTGTTATATCCTTTGAAGTTGGTAAGGGGTATTTCTTCATGACATAGCACAAGGAGGTCTAGAAAGAGAGCAAAGCTTCAGAAAATGTTGATTCTGATGAATATTTTGATATGCATAATATTCTTGATTAATAGTACGTATTTGAAGAAAATGTTAAATTTGACAATTTTTTATAGTATGTTTTTGTAATGTTTTGATTTTAATATTTTATTTTAAGAATAAATATAAGGTTTTTAATATGTTATTTACAAATATATGGCATAATTTGTTTTGAGTTCATGTAAATCATCACTTTATGGAAAATAATGTTAAATAGTATAATTTTTATACATAAAATCTCTAAAAATGCGTTACAATGGTTTGAAATGTTTTTTTTTTTCAAACTTCTCCATAAAAATCAATTATTTAAGAGGAAAGTTTAAAGGAAAAACTTCCAAAATGTATATATTTTTCATTATAACTAGCTTCTAAATGTGAAAAAGTTCCAAAATGTACATATTTTTTCATTATAAATAGACACTAAATGTATAATATTTTGTTGACTTTGAAAAAAGGTATTTGTAAATAAAAATTATAATTTTTTTATGATCAAGAATATTCAAAATTGCAAAAAAATGGTTCAATATGAAAAATGATGCTACCAATATACACACTTTTTGAAATTGAGATAAAAACAACTAATAAAATTGACCAAAAATAACGAGAACAATATTAGGTGCTAATCAAACTATATAACTTATTTGCAAGCATGAGTGACATAAAAACTTCTTCTCAAAATTGGTTACTACTAAATATAACAATTAACATGTAAAATTGAACGAGCATAAACTAATGTCTACAATGCAAATACTAAGCATTTAGAATGCAATCCTTCTAATATTTTTTTGGAGGATTCATGTCCTTCGATGTAAAATCCATAGTTTCTATAAAGTTGACTCATTAGAGGGTTTTAGTATGTTAAGATTAGGACACACGATCATTGGAATCCAATCTCTAGCTATTTCTTAAACCCAATTCTACATCATAAAAAGTAAAATCGCAAATTGGAATTCAATACATATCTATATCCTTAAACCTATATCTACATCATAAAAACGTAAAATATTGATGTAGACTAACCACTTGAAAATATATATTATTAACCCATATCTACATCTTAAAAAAGTAAAATATTGTTGTAGACTAACCACTTGAAAATATTTAACGTGTGACTTCAGAAAGGCTACAAAAGTACCATTTACAAATGGACTAGGATAACATTTACAAAAGCATGAGAATATCAAAGTCAATTTGGTATGATGTTAAAGTTGTAGGAATGAAGCATTCCGTGTTAGTATTGGGGACATTGTTAAAAAGCAACATGTGTTAAATTTCAATAACGTTTAACAACTTGCTTCATATATTTGCTAGTTACATATCCAAAGTGCTAAACATGTCAATATGATCATGCCCCAAGTTTTTGCTAAGCAAATTGAGGTCAAAAGTTTGTATTCTACATGCTATTATTAATCAAGTCCAAAGCTTCTCCTAAACACACCGAGGTCCCAAGTTTCCATTAGAAATTTTGAATTTGTGAAAATATGAAAACTTATAATATAAGGGGTTCATATCATGTTATTTTGGGTGTTTAAAGAAAAGAATATATGTAATTTAATGGTAGTTAGTTATTAAATAAAATTTCAAAATATTAAATTGTTATTTAATATGCATTGATGATAATAATGATATTGTTTTTTTTTTAAATTTGATAAAATAAAAGTAATAAATTTTTATAAAATATTTTAACTTAATTATTAAATTATTAAATAGAAGCAATAACATTATTATATTGTTTTATAAAATATTTTAAGTTAATTAATGAAATTAACAAAGTTATTTTTTATGGTGATGGTGATGATGATAATGAGATGTTTAACGTTAATTGAGACCACATTTCGTATACCATACTTTAAGAAAATTATTTGATTTTTCTTAAAATTTTATTCTTATGCGCAAAAAGCTTAAAGAGAAGCATTCCTAACTTACTATAGTTTTTAGAAGTGAGAAGGTTAGAAAGGTCAATGTTGTTTTAGATATTTTGAAACTGAAACCTGATGTGGGTGTACGCGGGGAATTCTGAGAGAAAGTGTTTTCATCCTCAACTCTCATAGTATAACAGAGGTGACAAATTCTTTCAACCAACGGTGTTTTAGGAGTTTTCCAATACCCAATTTCACTTTGGAGCTCATGAGAGTTCATCCTTATCTTGGAAATATTAATTTTCTTCTTTGAACTAGATAAAACTAAGAGATATTAACTTTGAACTTCTAGGTTAGGGTTAATGGCCTCCTCATAGTATCTCAATTTTCTTTTAGCCTCTAACTCCTTCTTGCACCACACTTTCTCTTTAAACTTAAACGTAATAATATTTTTGATGTTATCGATATTTTGCAAAGTGATTTTTTTCCAAAACCCCCCAATGGTTTAACCATGCCATGGCATCTTTATGCCAACCCCACTTGAGGTGCAATAAGTTTTGGCTTGATTTTAAAGAAATTTTAGGAATTCTATGGTCTCCCATGTTACTTATCTTATGCTTGTACATTAGGTACCTAGTCATAGCCATGCTTATAATGGGGGGGAGCCCCACTTCTATGAGGAGAATAGGATAAGGTGTATTGGTTTTGATCATAAGGTTATAGGTTATAAAATGTTTTTGGATGTGCTCAATTTTCCTCCAAGATTCTCTAGATATGTTGCAACCCCAAAATTCACAGTCGTATAAGATAACAGGGGTGATGAGAGTTTCAAAGAGGAACTTATTTTTATCCCGACTTACAAGATTTTCCAATTTGCAATTATTTTCAAGATCAAAGTAGGATTTCCACCCTCCATTATTTTATTTCCCGTGATATAGTTCCAATTGAGCTTGTGATGAATATCAATTCCAAGATATTTGTAAGAGGTCACTTCCTCCAAGTTTCTGTTGCCATAAACAAAATTAGCATCAGTGACTTTCTTAGACTTGATAATTATAACTTTTGTTTTGTCAGTGTTAACAATCAGGCTCATATTAGAACAAAAATAATTATTAATTATTAATTTCTTATCAAGATCCTAGGGACACTTTTCAATAAGAACAACCTCATTGGCATATACAAGAAGGATGATGACTATACTAGCTAAGGTCGTTCTAGCGTAGCTTGCTTCTTCTAAGAATCTCTCTAGATTATCAGTGTAAATACCAAAGAGAGTAGGGGAGAGAGGGAACCCTTGCTTAACCCTAATATCACAATTAATCTCTTTCTACCACCCCTTAGTGTTCTTGAACTTGGCAATGACACTCTCATGTATAGTCTTACCGCAGTAGCTCTCAACTCAATAGGAACCTTTAGCTCCTCTAATCTATTCCAAAGGTTATTTCTGGGCACTGTATCAAAAAAAATTCTAAATTCCACAAAGAAACAAAAGAGACTGGATTTATTATTATGACATACAAAAGAGACTGGATTTATTATTATGACATTCTTCTGCAATGATCTTGAACATGACAAGGTGGCATGTGATTGAGTGTTTCATTCTAAAATACGCCTATACTTTAGCTTGGTGCCCCTCACTTTCTAGCCATGTTTTGATCTTTCTTTCCAAAATAATACCATATAATTTTGCAAAGAGAGTGCTAATCATAATGGTTTGATAATTAGAGGGGTTATTTTTGTCCCCGCTTTTGAAAATGGGAACCATGAGATTTTGATTCCAAGGCTTAGGGAAACCTTGCTTGACTGCTAGTTGAAGAACTTGTGGATGTAAGGGATGAGAACAATACCTCCAATTTTTAGGATTTTAGTTTGGTATCCTTCAATGTCCTTAGCTTTCCCATTTGCTAGGCGCTTAACCCCAAACTCTATGTCTTCTAAATAAAAAAACTTGATGCATTGTAAGGAGGGATTGAATCTTATCTATGACATGAGGGGACTCGTAAATATTTTTAAGATAGGAGTTCTAGTCCTTCAAATATATAGTAATATTTTCTTTAGTATTTCAAGTTAGAATTTTCCTCTAGAATTTCTTAGGGGTCTTCTTAGATAAGAGTAAAAGATTTTCCTGCATTTTTTCATATAGTATTTTTTTTTTTTTCTGTTAATTAGGGATTTGTACCTATTTATCTTATCATATTTTAGGGACTCATCAATAGCTTCCTTAATTTCTTTTCGTGCAATCTTACACTCTTTATCATACCAAGGGTTGGTTATTCTATTTTCATTTTTACTCAAAACTTCAATACAGAACTTATTAATAACAGAAGAGAGGGTCATAGTAAAATTATGATAGAGATCGTCTATGTTGTCCTTACTTGATAGAGGAAGCAAATCTTGTTTTATTTCATTTAATAAAATATCCTTTTTATTTCTATCAAAGATCAAGTGTTTCTGTCTTTGAGCATTTTCTTCAATAGGATCGTTATGCATATCTAAACTTAGATATATAATCAAAGGTCTATAATCCAAGTCAAACTCATGGTAAGTTAAGATGTCAAAATTGTTATTTTGTTGTATAAATGTATATGGGAAATAACATAGTCTACCACACTACTCCCAAGACCATGCATACAAGTCATTCGACTAGAATTTGGCCATTTCATTAGTCCATTGCAAATTATGATATCTTGAGCACTACAAATCTTGACTAGTTCAGAACTAAAAGATTTTTTGCCTAGATCTTCAGATAGATCTTCAGACCCTCTTTGGTACCTGCTAGCTGAGGTAAGGTCCTCATCTAACCAAAGAGGATTAGGGTTGGAATAATTTCTTAAGACAATAGCTTGGGTACTTGAAGTTCAAGCATTTAAGTCCATCATTAAGAGGATATTTCCTATAGACCTCAGACTATAAATATCATGCTCTAACCAATTATAGGGACAACTTTTTTCTAAATTGCAATTTTTGTAGAAGTTAGATTTAATAGGGGCAAAATAACATTTATCAATGTAGGTTATTTTAGCATTAATATATGTAATCTCCAACCAAATATACTGATTGGAGGGGTATTTCTTATAAATTATGACATGGGGGGAGATAGTTTTCCTGATGAAGCAAGCTATACCTCTAATGCCTCTACGATGGGATCACTTTTTTCCAAATCGACGATAGGAAAAAAACCTTCTATATTAGGGATCTTAGACTCTTCATGCTTCCAAGTTTCAACACGCAATATAATATCGATTTCATTCAGGATCCAACTTAGCTTGTGGCCTTTGTTCCATGAAAATCCTTGACAGTTCCAAGAAAGGATCCGGAGTGAGCCAAATTTCTATTTATTAACATCTTTTTGGTATCTATCCTGGATTACTGCTTTTCTATTTCTAATGAATGCCCATTTTCCTTCCATCCTAACCTCCTTTAACTTTTAAACCTCCTTCCTTAATTCTTATATTATGAAGATAAAAAAATTAAAAATAAATGTTAATCATTTTCAAATTCATTTATATCACAATTTTACAAATAAAGTCATTTAATATGCTTTTCATTTATATCACAATTTCACAAATGGTCTCATTTAATATGTTTTCATATTAGTTAAACACTATTTTCACTATGTAAGTGATGTACATTAGTCATCAACGTTTCAATATTCAATTTATTGTTTAAGTTGTAATGTTCCAAAATTAGTTTAAGTTATTAAATAAAGATTTATAAATCATTTATAGTATTCAACTTTATTTTACAAGTAATTCTTTCCATACTTATCCTTAAACTTCATAAAATCACAATTTTACAAATAAAGCTATTTAATATGCTTTTCATTTATATCACAATTTCACAAATGGTCTCATTTAATATGTTTTCCTATTAGTTAAACACTATTTTCACTACGTAAGTGACGTACATTAGTCATCAACGTTTCAATATTCATTTTATTGTTTAAGTTGCAATGTTCCAAAATTAGTTTAAGTTATTAAATAAAGATTTATAAATCATTTATAGTATTCAACTTTATTTTACAAGTAATTCTTCCCATACTTATCCTTAAACTTCAAGAAAATGTAAAATACTATTATGAATTCATTTGTTTTGTTTTATATTTTCAATATTTAAAGCAAGCTTTGAAATATTTAGTCAATTTTTTTAAAACTCTTATAACTAATAATTAATGTTAATATTTGAAACTTCATATGCTAAGCATAGTATACATTCATATGTTAATGTTAATATTTGAAACTTCATATGTTAAGAGTATTATTCATTCATATGTTAAGCTTAGTATACATTTTAATTAACTTCAATAATATTAAATATATTAATAAATTATTTCAACTCTAATATTATTGAGTTAAATTTTGTTAGTTCATTTGGTTAAGGTGTGGGTTTCATCAAGATGGTGACCTAGGTTCAATTTTCCTTAGGGGTAAGTTAGTTGGGAGGAGACACCCAAAAATACAACTAGTTGAGGGTTGGTGTGGCCCAAGCTGGGTGTGATCTGCGGGTTATTTTGATAGCTTAGATGCCCTTGGATAAGCATTTCTTAGACCAGAGACAACTCCTGCAAATCAGAAAAATTCTAACAAACAAAAAAAAACTTCAATATTATTAAATATATTTATAAAAATATTAAATTTAATGTAAATTTTGGTTATTTAAAATATTATCTACTTTAAAATGATAAAAAAAAAGTCTCTAATAATACATTTTATTATGTTATTTTTATGATTAAGTGACCAGGTTATTGGAAATAATTTCAAGGGAATACTCAAGTTGGGTATTCACCTTAAAAAGACAAAAAAGGCTACTAGAGTTTGTGATAAACTTTATATGAAAAAATGAAACATTTTATCTTGTAATTATTGTGAGAGAAGAAGTCTAGGTTTTTGTGGCATTTGAAAATGATAGTGCTATTAGCTATGCATGTTGGAGAGAAGATCGAAGTAGATGTTCTTATACATTTTTTGGATGCTAGTATATCTATCAAGGATAACTTGTTGGTGTTGATGTTAGCTTGTTGAGGATTTTTTATATTATGACAACTTTGATAAGGAGTGATTCATAAATAGGAGTTGGTAGCTAGGATTTTATTATGGTTTTCCTAGCAAAGGTTTGTAGAGCTTGACTTGTACCAAATTTTGATAAGTTTATTGTGTAAACAATATGTTCTGGCTATCCAAATTTCTATTTGAGTTTCAACTTATATTATATTCTTTCTTGGGTATATTCTAGTGATGATTTTGCATGCTAATTTGGCATAATATAAGGTTGAATTAGTTAAGTAATTAAGAAATATCTATGAATATAAGAGGGAAAATTTAATGTCAAGATAATTTGTTGTAATAAAGCATTTCAAAATTGTTGTAGGTTTAGAAATTGTGTCCTTTAGAAGGGTATTTCCTTGTAGTACTTAACTAAACTCGAATGGAATTTATTTTATTTACCAAACTTGTGAAATCGAATCGAAGAGAAGTAAGTTATTTCCATTATTAATTCATATTTCAATTTCAACCATAAGGAAGCAAATTGTAGGGACCCCCATTTCCGGGTCCTACTTAGAACAATTTTATAAAGCTTAAAAACATAATATTTCCATTAAAAATCATGATCAACAATAAAATTTAATAAATTCGAGAACTAAAAGTAAACACATAAACATAGAACCTGTTACTATCGGTCGAATCTATTGTTCGAGGAAAGGTCACCGCCATCATTCCAATCCCGCTCGTCCTTTGTTGTATGCTTCTCCCATTAGATCCCTCTAGTAAAAGCTCGTTCAACCATAGGTGAAGCAATAGTTAGCATCTCCACCCAACCGTAGGCTTATGCAATCAGTCGCATAGCCACCCCAGAGCCTCGGGGTCGTATAGGATACACACTTGCAAAGGTTTAGAAATGAGCTCCCCCTCACCAGAATCCTTAGCCAAACTCGCCATAGAAAGAACAATCAGAAACTCATAGCCATTACGGCATTCATCCAACAATAACATCCCTTTTCCCTTCTTCGCATCTTTCTTAAATAGGAAATTTTCCTTCGACACATGTCGCTTCATGCAAAAATACTCTTTTATACAATATTATTAAATACAATTATTCACCCACCCATGTGTCACTCTCTGATGAGAGTGCACATACTTCCCACATTTTACTCCTAGATGTCCCCTGATGCTAGGATTCCAATCCCTATTTTAGTGGTTGCATGTGGAGTTGACTAGTTAATGACTCCTAGTCTATCTTTTGCTCCATATTTAATTATTCCCAAATATTTAAGTATAAATAATCATTTCATGCACAAACAATCTAATTCAATACTATATGCCAAGTATATAACTACAAGTAGTCCCTTTCATGCACCAATAATTTAATGCAATTCTATATGTGAAATACGTAACTACAAATAGTCCTATCATGCACAATTAATTTAATGCAATTCTATATGCCAAATACATAACTACATATAGTCCTTTCATGCACAATTAATTTAATACAATTCTATATGCCAAAAACATGGATGTTCATTTATCAATTTTCTTTATTCATCTAGGTACCACATCGTCAGGTCCTTCTAAATTTATTTCCTTAATTGTCTAGATACCACATCGTCAAGTCCTTCTGACTTTCTTTCCTTAATTTTCTAGGTACCACATCGGCGAGTCCTTCTGAAATTCTTTCCTTAATTGTCTAGGTACCACATCGTCAGGTCCTTCTAACTTCCTTTCCTTAATTGTCTAGGTACCACATCGTCAGGTCGCTCTGAATTTATATTGGTGATTGGTTCATTTATGCCGCTGAATAGCAAGAGTAATCATATTAGATCCATAAGTCAGCGTTTAGGATAAAAGAGAAAGAAATAAAAAAAATGGTACAAATTTAAGCTCAACTTGCATACGGAATTGATGCGCTAGGTAAATCCCCTATCACACATCCCAGGCCTAACCTACTACCTTGATACATTTATAGTGGGTTTCCTTAGGCATCACTTAAATGCATCTTAAACTGCGGCTTAGCTAAACTTAAGAAGAGGATTATATCTACTCCGAAAAAATCATTGCCTTGTCATCCATTAGACTAGTCTAAGATATATGTATGTGGGATCAAGCACCTGAGATATTTAAGATATGACTATTTGTTGGAAAAAAAAACTTAGCGAACTAATTTTGAAGAGTCGGTTGAACTCACATGCTATCCGCAGTTTTTGTAGTTATTCAATCAATGCCACCAGAACTATGGGAAATTTCTAGTACCATCGGATATGCAAACTATTTTTAGATATTTAGCATGGAAAGTGGACATGATTGCATTCTTCCAAAGAAATAGAGCTTAATTGCAATCATATCTGAATTCCAATTTTTAAACTAATTGTTCTCTCTTAGTTCTGGTAACTATGTTTATTAAGCAGAAGGGAAACCTAGGAATATTTGGTATAATCTTGAGCATTGATCACCCAGGTAATCTCAACAAAAAAATATGTTGAGAGAATTTCACTGCTAAATATTGTGTGTCTATGCATGATTTGACACAACTAGTTTTTGGTGTAGCTTTTGGCTTGGTGCAGTTGCAGTAGATCGGAGGATCATCCAAAGGAATATCAAGAGAATAAGGTGCAGAAATTATCGAGATAAGGAGAACGGGATGCATATGGAGTATTTGATAGATTTGGAAGTGCAATTTTTTTCTTTCTTTTTTTTTCGTATATTTGATAACTTTGTGAATAGGACTATCTTAGTGTGATGTAAATACGACCAAAATTTAAAATCAAAGTCTTGGCCATTTTATGGTTGTTGATCTATCACCACAATGCGATTTTCTATTTATTGTTGCATAAAATAACTTAGTTTTATAAATGTTAGTTTCCCAGCATTTCATTTTGTTGATCACACATAAAGAATGTTAAGGTGAGGGCCCAAATATGCATTTTCTTATGCCATAATTTCATCAACATTCATTTAATCTTCAAACAATAACAACTCACATTTTATTAAGGTTCAGGATTTTCCACACTTAAAAAGAAAAGTTTACATATTTACTCAAAATGTGTTCCATTTGGGCATGCCTATGAAGAGTATACCGTTTAGTTCTAAAGTGGGAGGATTTTTGTTTCATATAAGCAATGGGATGCTTCCATCGAGTCGTATACCTACTTTGATTGCATAGAAACAACTCTTATAGTGATTCAAAAGTCACTGAGGAAAACTGGTTGAATTCATTCAAATTACCAAAAATCGTTTCCTATTTTGGTGAAAAGGTCGCCACTTCGATGCTAGTGAGGAACCTATCTTAAAGTCAGTGACAGTATTGTAATTAGTGCAATCCTTTTCACGGTTCACTATCACCACGGTTGATAAATAACCATTACTTTTCTTCAAATTTAATTTTAGGGGTTCAACTCGTTGAATTTTATAATCCTAAAGAAATTTTCTTTTCTTATGCAGGCCAATGCCAGTCTGCATAAATTCTCTACAAGCATTTTCCCAAACAACAAAGGGTTGGAGTCTCTATATTGGATGCATGTTACACATAAATGACTGAATTTCACAATTTAATCAAGAACTCTAGATAGAAAATTTGAAGAGTGGCAGCTCAAAAAGAAATTGAGGATGTCCCACACTGATTCTGAATCTAAGTTCAGCATCTTAATTGAATTTAAGACAATTTTTGAAGCAAAATTACAGATTGTGATGAAAGAGGAACTTGATATGGCAGAGCGGAGAATTTTTTTGTATTTTTTTTTCTTACTGCATTTTTGATTTCAAAAGAGAAATTAACATGCATATAATTTCTATCTAATGAGCATTGGGTCTTATAGGGATCGACCGGCTCTGATACCAAATGTAGGGACCCCCATTTTCAGGTCCTACTTAGACAAATTTTATGAAGCTTAAAAACATAATATTTCCATTACAAAGCATGATCAACAATAAAATTGAATAAATTAGAGAACTAACAAGTAAACACATAAACATAGAACCTGTTACTGTAGGTCGAATCTATTGTTGGAGGAGATTTCACTGTCGTCATTCCAATCCTGCCTGTCCTTTGTTGTCCACTTCTCCTGTTAGATCCTCCAGTAAAATCTCATTTAACCATAGGGGAAGCAATCATTAACTTCGCCACCCAACCGTAGGCTTAATCAGTCGCATAGCCACCCCTGATCCTGGGGGTTGTAGAAGATACACACTTGCAAAGTTTCAGAAATGAGCTCCCCCTCACAAGAATCCTTAGCCAAACTCGCCATAGAAAGCACAATCAGAAACTCATAGCCATTATGATAGTCATCCAACAATAGCGTCCCTTTTCCCTTCTTCTCATCTTTCTTAAATAGGAAATTTTCCTGCGACACATGTTGCTTCATGCAAAAATACTGTTTTATGTAATTTATTATTAATACAATTATTCACCCACCCATGTGTCACTCTCTCATGAGAGTGCACATATTTCCCACATTTTACTCCTAGATGTCCCCTGATGCTAGGATTCCAATCCCTATTTTAGTGGGTGCATGTGGAGTTGACTAGTTAATGACTCCTAGTCTATCTTTTCCTCCATATCTAATTATTCCCAATTATTTAATTATAAATAATCATTTCATGCACAAACAATCTAATGCAATACTATATGCCAAGTATATAAGTACAAGTAGTCCCTTTCATGCACCAATAATTTAATGCAATTCTATATGCCAAATACATAACTACAAATAGTCCTTTCATGCACAATTAATTTAATGCAATTCTATATGCAAAATACATAACTACAAATAGTCCTTTCATGCACAATTAATTTAATGCAATTCTATATGCCAAAAACATGGTTGTTCATTTACCAATTTAATTTATTCGTCTAGGTACCACATCATCAGGTCCTTCTGAATTTCTTTCCTTAATTGTCTAGGTAGCACATCGCTGGGTCCTTCTGATTTTCTTCCCTTAATTGTCTAGGTACCACGTAGTTGGGTCCTTCTGAATTTATTTCCTTAATTGTTTAGGTACCACATCATCGGGTCCTTTTGACTTTCTTTCCTTAATTGTCTAAATACCACATCGTCAGGTCCTTCCGACAATACTTTCTCATTTGTCTGTTGTGATGGGATTCCGTGTAGTGATTTAGGAACCGTTACCATAAATCATCCAGCTACACTCTATGTGAGACTAATGGCGTTGAGGAGTAAGTCTGTTCTTACTATGTGCCCCTCAACCTCATACGCGACCAATCCGTTATGGTCTTCCTCGTACGACTTCACGCTCCCCCACATAAAGCTGAAAGGGATTTCCAAACTCGTGCGTGGATGCTATCAGGAGTCGACATCGTCGGCATACCCATGTGTTTGTTTTTCCCATCCTCTATGACCCCTTTCTTGTTCTATCATGATTCAGTTGGTAAACCTCCTTACCTATCACTGTACACAAACTCAAATCACACACATCAATAGTACTGCTCAGAAATCGTCATATTATAATTCATTTGCTAATCATAAGCAAACATAGATAATTTTCCATTGGATTTATGTCATAATCACCCACATAATTCCATTTCCATACTTCAGCATAAATACGACATTCATCATAAGGTTTCACATGTGTTAATCCATCAACAATATTTCATATTAAAATCACAAGCATCCATGATCGCCATTAAATCAATATTTTTTATAAACATATTCGTTTATCACATACCTCGCTAATCAGTCAACTATTTTATTCTAAATCAACTTATATGTAGTCATTCATGTTGGTTTCTCTAGTTGGGTCACTTACCAATAAGTGTCATCAATATCAATGGTCATAGTGGGTTTGAGGGGCGTTACAAAAGTTAATAGGAAAAAAGATTTAAAAAACTCAATGTTGAAGTGAGATGTATGGATTTACAATAAGATCTATTTCTAAAACAAATTCTACATGGTATCATAGAATTTCAAAGGTTTACACATTCTTGAGATTAGGTGCACTAGTATAGGTTTAGTAGGAATGTCATACATGAATATAGGGAAACATGCCTTCTAGCCTCAAGGTATATATATAATTCAACCATGAGGGAGAAAGTTAATAGGAAAAATATAAAAAAAACTCAATGTTGAAGTGAGATGTATGAATTTATAGTAATATCTATTTCAAAAAAAAATCTACATGGTATCATAGAATTTCAAAGGTTTACTTATCCTTGAGTTTAGGTGCACTAGTATAGGTTTAGTAGGAATGTCATACATGAATATAGGGAAACATGCCTTCTATCCCCAAGGTTTATATATATAATATTTGCTAGTCTACAGGGCATAGAATAGATGGTGATTGGGTGTATTGTTAAGGCACTACTTGCATAAAGTCACATGTTCAAACTTCGTGGGTACGAACCTTACAAAAGAATATATATATATAATATTTGTTAAATTTGATCATAATGTTGGTCGAAACATAGAGTGGAATCTACATACAAGACTATTATAAAGACATGTTGCTACATATAATGTATCTATAGTAATTTTCACAACATAATAAGATCCAATTAGAAGCAATGAATGTTGGTTGGGATAAATTCATTGTAATATAAGAAACAGAAAGGATGCCATTTTTACCTTACTCTTTTTGTTACATATATATGTACAAGTTAGAAGCATTCTTAGGGGATGTCGAAAGTGTTTCCATGGACCTTCTATGAATAATTCACATTCTCCTCTTTGATGCAAATCGCATTGTTCTTTTAGCAAAAAAGCCTTCTAAGTTCAAACAACAAATTCAAATACTGTGAAAATATTTTTACACTAAATATGAGATTGTTGTAAATACTAATGAAACAAAGGTAACGATCACTAAATAAATAATACTCAATGAATGTTTGGTCATGATAACCCCATAGCTTGCAACAATCCCATTCATACAATTATCTTGGAATCAACGTTCACCATAAGCTAAATTAGAATTATAGTGCTGAGGATTAATAGAGGTTGGAAAATTTTTTATCATCGTGCATAAACTTATATAAAAGCTAACTTTTAGTTTTGGGAAAAAAATCTTTTTTTACATGCATGTTATATGGTTGTCAAGTTTGGGGTTTTTGCATTTCTAGGAAAACATAGAAGAAAATTGAGCATATGTAGAAGTGTTTATAATACAAAATTTTAAAATTAAAGACAATACATCCTACCTATCATTATTTTAGACATGAGTCTCCCATCAATGGAAAGTAAAGCTATTTAAAGGTAATATGTGCAAGTATAAGTTGAGTAACATAAAGAAAGAGAGGCTTCCTTAAAAAGCATTGAACACCAATAAATATCAATCGAGGATAAAGGCGAGTAGACTCTAAATGTAATTTCATTACCATATTGTTATGGAATAGTAGACGACACTATATTTAAAATATCAACAACAATAGTAATATTCTTGTAAGTAATTTTAAAGAAAAGTTATGACATCAAATAAGATTAAGACCCAAAAAAAAATGTTTTATTATAAAAAGATCAAAATTATTTCTTCGTTGCAAATAGCTTTGAAATGAATATAAATATTCTGAAAAGAAGAAAAACTCCCACAAAATTCTTATAAATATAAAATCAAAATATTTTTTAACAAACAAATTCGCATGAACTTCATATAAAAATAAAAACCAAAATATTTCATAAAAAGATGGACTTAAATTTACAACTTTAATGAAGTAGAAAATAAAAAACATACAAATTTATATTCAATTTTTAAAATATTTACAACACTATTTAAAACTTAAAATAATCTCCATCTTATTTACACACTCTTTCAACTTTAAAATTAACATAATAAAACAAATTTATGATTGTTTATTTTGAACATCATCACCATCCCCCCATGTTGGGTGTAGCTCTGGGCACACCCACATGCCTAGATTATGATTTCCCCAAGGGAAATGCGCATAGACAACCACCGAGTGGATGGTATTTCCAGCTTATAATGACGATGGGTGACATGATTTCAGTAGGCATAATGTTTTGGTTTGGAAGCCCAACTTGCTCAAGTGAAACAATAGTTATCAATCCAACCTCCTGCCGAAACATTTGGCCATTGCTCTAGCATTCATGGTGATATTTCCCCTCATCAAATCTTATATGGGTCCAAATCATGCGATGGAATGGTTGATCATTTATCTTTGGAAGCGAGCAGGTCTTCAGCACCTTGGAATTCTGCATCTCCTCTATTCACTATTTTCTGGTCTTCAATTCTAGCTTGGCATCCCATAGACCCTAGGTCATGTAGCTCTCATTCAAATCCCCCTGTCTCTGCTTCTGTTTCCATCATGGTCCATTCCAGGGACACTAAGCTAAAGACCATTGCTAGTCCTCGTCAGTCACACATGCCTCGCATTATTCATGAGAAGGATAAAGATAAATCCTGATTTGACAAGATGGTTCCTCCTTCTGTTCAAGAACAAATTCATGATATGGACACTCGTCTTCAAGAATGTCGTTAAAATCCTAATCTTGACAAATTGGTGGCTGAATTTGGGACAATGGTGGAAGACTTCTGCCCCACCTAAACTAGAGAGATATATGTTACACAAATAATTTGGGCTTATGCTGGCACATTAAAGTATTGTTCGGAAAAGTGATCTCATATTATGAGGAGGGGTCTTTTCAAGAAAATTCTCAAGGACTCTGCATGCATGCACACATGGATTATTTGGAAAATTGGATGTGTTTTTTTACTCAAGCCCTAGTGGACTCAGATGCTAAGGTTAATGCCAAACTCAATGGTCTAGCATGCGAGTTGACTGGTAAATCCTTCTACTAGGCTCGACAAATTCTCAATATGCTCAGATGCCTTCTCGACGAGTTCCTCCCAAGGTTGAGTGAGGCAAGTTGTTAGGTACCAAGTGTGATGGCCCAAGTGCAGAGCTCTCTGCTCCTACACTCCTTTTCATTTCGGGTGATGAATAGTTTTTTTGTTTCAACTTTCTGATCCGCTTTGTTTTTGGTCGGATATGGTGGCCATAACACTCAACCTATGTGGCAGTTTGGAAAATAAATTTACCTCTCTCAATTCTAATAGTTGGCTTGGTAGCTTAACAATTATCTCAGTTTTGTCCAAATGCTGGCTTCTCACTATTTGTAGCTGACATGTGGACTCTTATTTAATCATCATTTGACTCTTTGCTTTCATTCTATAGTTAACTAGTTTTTTATTAGAATTTGAACTTATTAAAAAAACATCGTCATCATCATCATTGAAAAAAAACAAAAAATACTTGTAACACAATCTATAATTTAAAAAAAATAATATAATTATAAAATATTTATTATAGAAAATAAAAATTTAATAAATCAATTACAAAATAAAAAAAATTGATTAAATTAGTTATAATGTAGAAACTATTATATATGTAGAAATAAAAAAATTTAAAACATTATAATATAGATATACCCAACAAATTTTATTTTTTATATGTAATCAAACACCCCAACCTCCAACAGGTAAGATATGCATCATGGCTCACATGAACTTCAACCAATAATTGGCTCACAAGAGCAAATATGTCCCAATGAAAATTTAAAATCAAGTAGGAAGGATAGTAAATCTTTCTCACAGCCACCTTATTGTGACCCAAATAACAACCATTACAACTCTATTTATTCATAGAATTGATATATTAAATGCAATGCATAATTTATTTCACTTTATGATGATTACCATTGAAAATATTTTTCCTTTAGTTAAATTATATTTATTAAAAAAAATAATTGTGTCAAAAAGGCGTATTTTATAGTTTAGTAAGGGATGTGTAATTCCTTTTGTGCTCATCCTATCGTATATATGTAAAACTACAGCAATTAGATAAATTAAATTTGATCCCTCTCAACAATTGGTAAATCCCCTTTTAAAATAGATCTACAGTAGTTATTTTACAATTACATTAAAAATATTGTGTAACTTAATTATTACAGTAACTATTATTCCTTGTAATAAGTTTTCAAATTCATTATTAAAATATGAAATACTAATAAAATTATAAAATATATAATTTTGAATTTGAATATTTTATTATCTTGTTAATTTTATTATTTTATAAGTTAAATCTTATGATTTGTGTATTATTTTTTCAAATTATTTAATTATATATAAAAATAATAATAAATAATTATACTTACTTTCACATTAACTTTATTAATTATTACGAAATTTGTGTATTAAAAAATTAAATTAATGTTCAAATCAACTTTATTAAATATTGCAAAAATTATATATATTTATAATTTGGAAATATCAAAACATATCTTATCATTTTTTCAATAAATAAAAAATAGTGAAATAATATATTATATTTTATAAACAATATTTTAATAATAAATTTTATAAATAATATTTAAATTGAGTAAACTTTTTTTACAATCTATATAACTCATTCACTAATTAAAAAAATGAAAAAAAACTACAAGAGAATAATGAGATTGAAAAGGTAATGGTCAATGATATGGTGGTTTGTTGGTGGGATAGATAGATTTCATTCCATTTACCTGAGTTCCATTAAATTGAGAGATCTTCTGGCTTAGATGACCAGCTAAGATTTAAAGGATTAAAATGACCTTTGAAAGGAAGATTCATTACATACTCAATGTATCTGACGAAATCAGGTCCACATTCGTTGCATCTCGTATCTGCTCTACCATTTTTTGCATACCCTTCCTGCAGATGAGGACAACGCATAACTCCTGCCGCCTCTGCGATCCGATTTTTAATGCGAATGCTTTCAGACAGAATCCCGTCTCCGATCCAGATTTCCAGAGTTCTCACTCGCAATTCAATTCGAGGCGGAACGATTAAAGCTAGTTTCAAAATTTTCTTTTGATGCTTTGCATTTTTCTGAAAGCTATAAAAGAATTCCTAAATGCCTATGTTTAAGTTTATATTCTTCCGAGTTTCAGATTTCGGACGGCTTCCTTTAATCTTCAGTTGCGAATTTAGGTTTTCTGGCCTGAAAATGCAGAGAATATGATCATTGATTTCTAAAGGCCGACTAATGGAAAGATTGTTAAGCTGAACCGGCGTTTACTGTGCATAGGCTTTTTTAGCAAAGAAAAGGTTTTGGACATTCTGATTCAGCCGTGAAATGGACAGCAAAAACAAAGGAAATGACAGGCAAAGCCGATCAGCTTCTTGAATGGGCAGGCAAAACCTATCCATCTCATGCTATGTACAAGGTCCCCGTCGGAGATACCTTATATGGCAGAGGCAGGCAACTTCAGGCTAACTCTGCCTCCTTATTTTGTCCCTTTATCTTAGAACAGTCTACTTTACAAGTTTATTCATTACTTTTGTGTGAAGATCAAAGCAATTGAAATTTTGCGGATACATCTTGTGGCCGACGCGATTCCATCGTTTTCAGAAGCTGCTAATGCCAGATAACGCATTGAAGGACATGGCCATGGTGAGAAGGACATGGCCATGGTGATGAAGAAGCAGAAACGGCGGATCGAAGCCATAGAAGCCATTAAGTCCTTCAGAAACATCCAGCGCAGGAATCTCTTGATAATGTGCTCATTGATGTCTTTTAAGGTATAACCTCAACAAATCCTATATTCATAAGCACGATATAGTATATACTCTGCTTCTCAATATTTTATGTCTCGATTGCAAAAATACGAAAGATTGGATGAACGGTGCCTTTATCAAACCGTTCGTGTACCGCTTCCTCCTAACAGGGATTGACTACGAGGTTTTCGATCAAACCCTGTTCACACGAAGATACCAGCACTCATCCACATTGGAATGCAAAGCCTACTGAAGCTTATACGAGCATTCAACCACAATGGAAAGCCTATTTGTGGATGAGTACTGGTATCTTCTTGTTAACAGGGTTGTTTGGCTGCGTGTGGCAGTGCTTTAAAAGGATTTATTACGAGGTTTTCGAAGAGCACATGCCCAGCGGATATTGCATTCAAACCCTGTTTACAAGAAGATACCAGTATTCATCGACAATCCATAGCGTAGAGAGACTCCTCCTCCCGTCGGATTTGCAGGACATTCAACAAACCAGGATCACTCCAAAGGCTTCAGATATTATCCACCACCGGCATTGTTGAAACTAGGTCTGTGTCAAATGCGGAAAATATTTCGCAATTTAATTTAATTTACAGGGTAATATAACTTTTTGGTTAGTTTTTAAGATCTTCATTGCAATGTCTTTGCGTCATAACACAAATCTATGCAGGCAATTGTGTCGTGAAACAATTGTATAAATGAGGTTTCAGCTTCTGATTTTCCTCACATTAAGGAGGGTTTGCAACTGGTATCTATATTGGATCATTTGGATGGACTTGGGGTCATATATATCTTGGAGCTTTTCTCTCAATGGAATTATATTACTATATTTAGAAGAGAGTCACTTCTCTATGGTGGATGGTTATAAGTCATAATCATCTTGTGGTTTGGGGAGATTTTCATGTATTTCTTAATGGATCATTCTATTGAAATATGGATGTTTGTTATTTGTTATCTTATACTATTGAAATATGGATGTTTGTTATTTCTTATCTTATACTTTTCTTGGAGCATCCTGGTGATTTGGTGATTATGTATGATGATATGTATAATGATGTTATGATATTGGTGTGTCACTGGGAGAGGGTGTCCTACATTGTTACACTCTTGTGTTCATCATATTTTATGTGTTGTGGCAACATATTTGATGTGTCACTAAGAGATAACACTTTTCATATCTTTCATATGGTATTGGATGGGATATGCTGATACACTTTTCCTTCTTGTGATTTCTCTTGATGATATATCTATATAACATTATAACATCACCTCGGGGAATGTGCATTTGTGATTTAAGTACCATTTTGTATGTCCATTGATTCATATTTATGTACTTTGTTATGGAGAACAGCTATATTTCACATGGTACAATACTTTGAAGCACACCCCTTTCATGTACACATGTAGAGGTAGATCACCATAATTTATTATTATTTTCTTTAGTCCAAGGGCCATCCTCTTAGTCGTAAAATTAGTTAGGTTGACTTGATATGTGGATAATGTTTATCTTCATGGATCTATCCACTTTACACTTTCACATTATTTGATCATTTGTAACCACCTTATAGTATTTTACTATTATTTTAATGGTTTTACATTATCAAACACTTTAAGAATGAGGTGGCTATACATTGAAGAAAATACTTTTCTATTTTGAAAGGTTTGTTGAATGTCCAAGAACTTTGACTTTTCATGCATGTGAAGTGCTCTAACCATTGATCAAAATTGAATCCTTCCTAGCCCTTTGAGGGTTGGATCAAAATTGAATCCTTCCTAGCCCTTTGAGGGTTGGATCCAGGAGATCAAGGCAAAGGAAAAGAGGCTCCCAATTTTAAGAGGGAGCCAACATGGAAATAATTTAGGGAATAATGGTGTTTACTAAAATAATGACCGATTATGATGGAAGGAAAATAAATATTTGTAAATTTCAAAACGATTAGTTTCTAAATAATCCTTAAATATTATATTAATTTTTCAAATGTGTATAGCTCATAGACTCATAGGGTATGTTGAAATGCTAAGCATGCCCTATATTTATTTAATTAATCAACCTAGACATCACTAGTAGAGTAGTCACCTTAATGCACTGAGTATTTGTTGTTTATTTATTTACTTAAATGGAAACTGCAGTTACTACTTAAATGAAAATTGTTTAAATGGAAATAATCAAAGGGAGGCCATTGTTTAAATAGAAACTACAATCTATAGTATGAGTTAGCCAGCCTTGCATGCCATAATCAAAGAGAAGAGCCATGGGTCACTAAGTTTATAATGGCATGTAGACGACTTTCTTTATTATTTCATGTTGCAATCTTTAGAGTATTGGTTCAACATCCCTTATGCCATGTTGCATACATGTTATAGCCTATTGTGTCTATTTTCTTTTGGGTACTTGCCTCATTTATGCCGCACATGTGATATTTTGCTAATTTGGTTGCATTTTGATTTAGGCAAAGAAGGGCACCGTCAAAGTGGTACTAGCGAGGATGTGTTTGTTTGTTAATACCATCCATTAGTCTGAGATTATGGAGTGCGACCTATGTAACACATTGTTGGAGCATAGGCCGCAACTATGGTAAAGCTGCAAATTTTGGGGAAAAAGCACAAGTGTTGAAGGGAAAGTGCTAATTTTGAATAAGCACCAATTTTTTAGCAGAAGTGAATAAGTGCGCAGTATGGTGCCAGATGGACGAGCTCAGCGCAGATTACAGACCGAAAATCACGGAGCCCACGCGCACACACGTCAAAGGAGAATGAATGTGGCCGAGTAGAAAGCTCAGCTACCACAATAAATGAAGCAACGGAATAGAGGGCTCAGCTACCCTCATTAAGGCTAAGTACAAAAGTTATGGTTTCTCTGATCAAGGAAGAGCAACGGACCAAAGCACTAAAGGCGAAGGACAAAGAGCAGTGAATGATGAAGCGGCGCCCATACCCGCAATCTGTGCTGGAAATCACGAAGCCTGCAGGAAGTGGCGACGTGACTACAAGCGGCGCCTACAGTACACCTGGCCATGTACGCGGTTAGGGTTTTTGGGGAATACTGCTGGGAAAGGCCCACAGTTTTGTAAAGGTGCGACCGTCAAGGCCACCTATATAGATGTGTAATTGTGAAGGAAGAAGATTAGATGTTTTAGATGTTTTAGATGTTAGATGTTTTAGCCATTAGAGATCTAGAGTGGTTAGAAGGACATTGTAAGTTGGTTGTTGATTGTTTTCTATTGTGTTGTTAGAAGACAAGAGTTATAACTGGATAGCTGTGAAGCTAATCCCTGAGTTGCAGACAGTCTGAGTCGATGTCTGAACTATTGTAACCTCTGTAGAGAAAGAGACTAGATCGAGAGAAGGGATCCCAGCTGTGTGCGTGGAGTTTCCTGGAAAGATCTAAGGCTGCAGCTGTGTGCGCAGCATTATGGTGTAATTTCCATTTGAGTTAATATAAGATATACTTCCCGCGGACGTGGTTTCTCATGGAGGTGAAGTCCATAAGTCTTCTTGTTATGATAATGTTCCGCGTGAATGCATGTCTGTGTGTTGTTATCTGTGCTTTCATGAACATTGTGTTATCTTTATGAATATGTTAAGTAAGTTCCCGAAGCTTCCTTAGACGTTATAATTGTTAAGTATCGAAGGAATCTGTAGAACGCAGTCGCTGCGGCGCTTGAGAAGTGTGTGGCTGCGGCGTGGTGCAGGGCCGAAAACGGTAAAATAGTGGACGCAGAGGGTAATCGCCTCGCGCACTGGAGTGGAGATACCGCGCAGCTAGGCTGGTGAGCGTGAATTTCAGCGTCGTTTCACTGAGAGATCTACGGAAGAGTAAGACATTCCGCTCCGAGGACTCCCGGAAGAGGGGAGAAGATTGCAGTTTCCGCGTCGCCAAGGTTGAGGAAGCCTGATTCCTTAGCCCCCCCATAGCCACTTCAGGTGAGACTTCGGGCTGCTGCGCAGCTCATTGCCGAGAGGGCAAGTGCGCCAAGGGGTGTTTGTTGCTGCGCTTCATTAAAACCTGGGTCTGTCCAAAAGCAGCCAACAAATGGTTCCGCTACCTTGAGACTTGTTATTCCGGTGACGTGCAAGATTGATGCGCAACCTAGAGAAAAAGGGAGCCAACAAATGGTTCCGTTGCCTTGAAACTTGTTATTCCGGTGATGTGCGAGATTGATGCGCAACCTAGAGAAAAAGGGAGCCAACAAATGATTCCGTTGCCTTGAGCCTTGCTCAGCCAACAAATGGTTCCGTCGTCGGCTTCAACCTTATTATTTTGAAGGCAATGTGCTATTGGAATCCTACAGCTAAAGAAATTCAAGACTGGTTTGATTCAAAGGCTAGAGAGTTCGTTGAACGAAAAAATAGAAGCTCTAGGCTTCAGACAGAAGACTGGTTGCAGAAGTATATTTATACTGACCTCCACGAACTTTTCTTTGTCAAATTTGCACTTGAGTTGCATGCGTGGGTAGCCAAGCTAGCATCTACTAGACCCACTGTGCATGTTGTTCAACCCGTCGTTTGGACGCCTGAGCTGGTTAGCATTTTGAAGCGGGTAGATAATTCTGTGTCCCGCGCAGTAGAATTTTGGTTGAACAGTCTACTGGAAGGCTTCATCACCGAGTTTGCAGTAGATACGAGAAAGAGCTTCAGCGAAGCTGAGAGGAACTTCTTCCAAGCACACAGGGGTAAGTTCTTAAATTCTCTGAAATTATGGATTAAAATGCTTCTGTATGAAAAAGGAAAACTATGCATAGCTTCCGATGAATAGCATAGACAAGTAATGTCTGCAGATTCTGATAGTGATCTTGAACTTATTGGTTGCACTCGTAGTGGAAAACGGTATAAAGTAGGCCTTGACCAACATTCTTTTGAGTCTAGCCCAGAAGATAGTCAAGCTCCTAGAGCGAGCCATATAGAGAGACAAGGGAGTGCTCATATCCCTTATCACCCTTTTACACTACAAAAGCCAGACGGGGCTCAGTATAACCCCGAAGTAACACCTTCTAGTAGCCCGCACGGTACTTCTAGTACCTCAGCACCACCTTTGTTTAACCATCCTGGAGGCAGTGCTACAACACCTCCACATCAACCTCGCGCAAGAAGGATGGACGATGACATGAAGCTACCAACTTTTAGGGGAACAGGGCTAGAAGACCCTAAGCAGCACTGGTTCCTATGTGAAGCCATTTGGACAATTAAGCAAATTAATGATGATGTTGTTAAGCTGGTTCAGTTAGCAACCACACTAAGAGAAAGAGCCTTAACCTGGTTTATGAAATACTTAGCAGCACAGAATAGGACGCTTTCTGATGTAAGAAGTGCTATGATTAAGGAATTCAAGAAACCTAAATCAGAATCACAGTGTATAACAGAACTCAAAAACATAAAACAGTTACCCACAGAGTCAGTATGGGACTTTGACCAGAAGTTTAAAGCCTTGATAGATCAAGTAAGCTTTGAGTTTGCACCGCAGCAGCATAAGGAATGGTTCATTGCTGCACTGCTTCCTCATATTAGACTTCCTCTCATGCAACAGAATCTCACTACTTAGGAACAAGCTCTAGAAATGGATATGAAACTAGAAGCTTCACCAATTGCTGGAACAAGCAATGATGTTGCGCAGTTGCAGAACCAATTAGCAAACCTAACCTTGCAAGTCCACGATATTAAGAAGGGAAAGGATATTAAAGAAGAAATTTGGTGTACAAAATGTAAAGCGCAAGGTCATTCAAAGGACCATTGTCCCATTTTCATAGAGTATATTGCAACTGGAGCACCTAACCCTTTACCATAGGCCCAGGGGCCTTGGTGTGAAATCTGTAGAACTAGAGGTCACAGACCACAAGAATGTCACCTGTTGCAGAAATACGTACAAAATCCAAAGAATCTATATTGCAATTTCTGTAAATCAGTAGGACATGATGAGAACAATTGCAGAGCATATGATCTTATGATGGAAAGGAAACATGATGTTTATAGAGTACAATCAGAGGCACAAGGACCCACAGCAGGTCCGCAAGATGACCAAACTCGCGAAGGCCGAGGAGGAAATTATAGGGGTCGGGGACGCACAGTAGGTTTTGGTCGAGGAAGAGGACAGATCACTTGTTATAATTGCGGAGCTCAAGGTCATTATGCAAGGGATTGCCAAAATCCTACAACCATTTGCAGATATTGTAAATCTTATGATCATGTCATTGAAGAATGCCCTCAGTTGATGGCTAAGATGCAAGCAAAGACGCCGCAGGATAACCAGAATATTCAGTTGATTGGAGCAGAAAAAAGAGAACCAGATCCTACAGTTAATATAGTGACGCGCAGTGGAGCAACCACTGGTGCGCCAAAGTTGGGAACTGGAAAGAAAGCGACGCAGTGGGTGCACCACGCTAATATTAAACCACCTACGCTCAACCTGCAGAAGAAAAAAGAAGCATTCAAGCAAGCTCAAGAGTATTTCTCAGACCCGCGAACTTCAAGTTCTGTCGCAATTCCGCATAATGATATCAGATCGCAAGTGCTAAGACAAGAGAACCTGGTGCAAGAACAGGCCACTACATCTGGAAGGCCTGATGATGATGAGGATGCACTAAGCAGTGTCCATGCTTTCTTGAGAAACTGCTTAAAGTTGTTGCGCAATGAAAAAGCAACTATGGAACTTCAACATCTATTGGATAAGTGTCAATAATCTGCTTCGATGAATACACCGCAGTGTGTTGTTCATCAGATTGGAAGTCATACTAGAACTGGAAAAGAGATGAGGCTCACAGTGCAGATTGGAGCATTTGAAATGGATGAAGTCATTTTAGATTTAGGATCAGAAGTTAATGTTCTCACCATGCAGACATGGGAACAGATGGGTAGCCCTCAGCTTACAATATCTCCTATCCAGCTAAGACTTGCGAATCAGCAACGAGTTTCTCCATTGGGCAGACTACCCAATGTACCTATTGATATTGAGGGAGTAAGAAGTTCTGCAGACTTCGAAGTAATCAAAATTCTCGATGATAGTAGACCCTATCCAGCACTTTTAGGCATAGATTGGGCATTTGACAATTTGGCTGTCATTAATTTGAAGAAAAGACAGATGACCTTTGAAGATGAGCAGATCAGGGTCATCGCACCGCTTGATCCACTTCAAGGACCACGGTATATTGAACCCATTCGGGCAAAAGAAGAAGCACGCCACATGGAAAGTTTGTATCAGATGACTGCTAGTCACAGTGACTATGTCAACCCCACAGCAGACGGCCATATTAGCTGGCAATGCGATAGCTCGTGCACATCAGATTCAGAAGTAGGATTGGAAAACTGGCAGAATCTCTTACATGAGGTTTCTGCAAGGCGTTGCGCCATGATGACTAAATCAATTCGATGGATTGGCACAGAATTGAATAACACTCCAATCTTTGATGGTTTAACTGAAGTAAGTGAATTTATACATACATATGAACAACAGATCCCAGATGAGCAGCACATACAAGCATTCGATATAGCACTGCGCTCTACACCCGCAAGATGGTGGGGTGCGCATAAAGAGAATATTGACACATGGCAAGACTGTCGCAGATTGATACTGCGCAGATTTCAGGGAACTACAGCAAAAGTGTTGCACAAATATGATGGACAGAGTGACCCCAGGTCACACGTCAAAGCATGTATTCAGCAATGGTCAGATATTCCAAAAGATGAGTGGGTTCACCTATTCATCCACACGTTGGATACAGTTCCAAGGAACTGGTACACTGAAATAGAATTGCATAGAGGCACTATCACTTGGCATCTTATGATAGAAAGTTTTCAACTTACCTTCAGCTTTGAGTCAGAACATCCAAGTCTCGACCACGCTCTAAAGTGTATCAGAAAGAAGGTATTTGAACAATGTCCATTACCAGAATATTCTCAACCAGATTGGGCTATCCAAATGGAACATGCCCTGGAATGCTATAATTTCACCACTGGTGAAGAGGAAGATAATCCCCGCAACATCAATATTCTAGAGTCAGAAGGAACGCACAATGTTGAAGGCCCTCAGCTTGATATCCCTGCCATTACAGAACACATCAAGCTCAAAAAGATTAACATTGGTACAGAAGCCGAACCCAAGTTTGCTTCTATAGGAGATTATTGGGATGATGAAACTGTTGCCCATATTTCAGATTTATTATGTGACTACCAGGATATCTTTCCTACCAAGTTCACAGAAATGAAAGGCATATTAGGAGACTTAGGAGTCATGCGCATACCTTTGAAAGCAGACGCCAAGCCAGTAAAACAGCGCCCGTACAAGTTGAACCCGCGATATAAAGAAAAGGTTAAAGAAGAAATTGATAAGATGCTCGCAGCAGGTATTATCGAGCCAATAGAGGAAAGTGATTGGATTAGTCCTATGGTGGTACAAGAGAAGAAGACAAAAGGTGAAATAAGAATCTGCGTGGACTTGCGCAAGCTGAACGACGCATCGGCGCATGATCCATTTCCAACTCCCTTTACAGACGAAGTGCTTGATAATGTTGGAGGACAAGAGGATTACTCCTTCACTGATGGCTTTTCGGGATACCATCAGATCAAAATCCATCCAGAAGACCACCATAAAACAACTTTTGCGACTGAATGGGGCTCATTCCAGTATACGGTAATGCCCTTTGGTCTTAAAAACGCACCTGCTATCTTCTCTAGAGTCATTGTTGCTGTTTTTAAAGAATTCATTCATAAGTTTCTCGAAGTCTATTTTGATGACTAGACTGTGTTTGGTTTACTACAGAACCATATAGGGAACATGCGCATGATGTTAGAAAAATGTAGACAGTATCAGATTTCCCTTAACTTGAAAAAATGTATCTTCTGTGCTCCTTTTGGTATTCTTTTGGGTCATATTGTATGCAAACAAGGACTCTTGATGGATCCTACGAAGGTTTCCATCATTGCTAACTTACCTGCGCCCAACTTAGTCAAACAATTGCGCACTACATTGGGACATACAGGGTACTATAGGAAATTCATCAAGGGTTATGCAAAGATAACTGCGCCTATGGAAAGATTGCTAAAAAAGGATTCAAAATTTCAATGGACAGAAGAATGCCAACAGAGCTTGGATACACTTAAAGAAAAGATGATCACTGCGCCTATTCTAGTTTTCCCAGACTGGAGAAAACCCTTTCATGTTCATGTAGATGCTTCTTCCATAGCATTGGGGGTTGTGCTGACACAACCGGGAGAAGGAGGTATTGACCACCCCATTGCTTACTCTAGCAGAAAACTCTCTACAGCTAAGAAGAACTACACCACTACAGAACGAGAAGGACTAGCTATGGTGTATGCCCTACAGAAGTTCAAGCACTACCTATTGGGCGCACATTTTAAAATGTATACTGACCATTCTGCTTTGAAATACTTGGTCAATAAGCCAGTGTTAGGGGGAAGAATTTGCAGATGGCTACTACTCTTCCAGGAGTATGATTTTGAGGTTATTGTGAAGCCAGGAAGATTGAATGCAGGACCTGACCATTTATCTAGGATAGAGTTAGGAGAGGAACCTACAAATCTGGAGGACAATCTGCCTGATGCGCAGTTGTTTTCTGTTCAAGCAGCTGATGAGTATTATTCCGATATTCTTGAGTTTCTCACTACCGGGAAAGCACCAGTTGAGTTTACAATCCAGCAGAAGAAGCAACTTGTTGTCAAAGCCACGGACTTAACTTTGATAGCAGGCCAGCTCTATAAGTTGGGTCCCGATGAAGTCTTGCGCAGATGTATCTTGCCGCACGAGAAGAACTCCATAATCGCAGAAGCGCACTCAGGGACCGCAGGAGGCCATTTCGCAGGAAAGCCGACTGCGCAGAAGATCTTAGCCGCAGGTCTTTGGTGGCCAACATTGCACAAGGATACTAAGGAATTCTGCAAATGTTGCGATGTATGCCAGCTGACAGGAAAACCCTCAAGAAGAGATGAAATACCGCTAAGACCCCAGATAACATTGCGTGCTTTCGATAAGTGGGCCATTGACTTTGTAGGACCTATCAACCCACCAGGAAAGAGAACTGGAGCAAGATACATCATCACAGCTACTGAATACCTCACCAGATGGGCTAAGGCGAAGCCAGTTAGGAACTGCGACGCTGTCACTACCGTGCAGTTCATTTTTTAGAACATTATTACCAGATTTGGATGTCCACTAATTCTAATGAGTGATCAGGGTACACATTTCCTGAATGAGACTATAGAGGCCCTTACTGAGGAATTCCACATTAGTCACCATAAGGGTACACCATGCCACCCTCAAGCTAATGGTACAGTGGAGGCATTCAATAAGATTCTCGAGAATGCCCTAACGAAGATCTGTAATCAACAAAGAGATGATTGGGACCTTAGAGTCACAGCTGTGTTATGGGCTTACAGAACCACATGCAAGAAATTAACAGGTCACACACCTTCCAGTTTGGTGTATGGACAAGAAGCAGTTATGCCCATGGAATACATTGTTCCCAGCTTCAGAATTGCGCAAATTACAGAAATGGAAAATACTGATACTATGAGTGAAAGACTCTCACAATTGCTTGCCTTAGAAGAAGACAGACTTTTAGCCGGACTCCATCAACAAGTGCAGAAGGCAAGACAGAAAACTTGGCATGATAGGCATATTAAGAATAAAGTCTTTCAAGAAGAAGACTTGGTACTCCTCTATGATAGTAAATTCATCAAGTTCCCAGGCAAGTTTCGTGTACATTGGTTAGGCCCTTTTCGGGTGATAAAGATAACAGAAGGAGGAGCAGTTCAGCTTGCGAAGCTTAATGGAGAATTGCTGCCCACAATGATCAATGCGAGTCGGCTCAAGCTTTATCGCGACGGCCACTCCGCCCCGTCGACTTAATTAGATGCTAAAGAAGTGCAGATGCCCAGTGTAGTTGAAAGAGGCATCGCATTATCACAGTCTACACGGAAGTCGCGAGACACTTTCAGTCTCTGGCTTCTCGCGCAGTTCCTTGAAACATCCGCGCATGTCAATAAAGTTTGTTTTGAACGACCCTATTTGTGCTCTTGCGAAGTTTTTCCCACGTTGTCAAATCGTCGCTCTTGCGGAGTTCCCTGTTGTCAATTTTCCGCTTGAGGAGTTCTCATTGTGGACCCCTCTATATGCACAGTTACCTATGCTGAAGTGACCCGCCGAAAAATTTGAATTACAGCAGTTATGTAGCCGCGTCTGAGTATTAATGAAGGATAAGCTCGCCATTTAATTGTAGCCACTTTGACAGATTCGGCTTGATCTCCCTAAGATTTTCATTTATGTCATGCGCCGAAAGATTTAAGCTTCTCCCGGAAGGCTGTCAGATCCCATCCATCACAATTAATGCACCACAGAGGCGCGGGGGTAGGGGGGTTGTCAACTCATGCATAGGAACCTACGGCTATTACCCCACTTGTCCGCATTTACTATCGCCTTTAGCTATAAATACCCCGCACTCGTATATCTTCGAGTTACTTTTCTCAAGTTGCATAGTGTCTTGTTTGAGAATCTAAGTTATTGTTTTCAGAGTTGTGTCGTGCAGACTACTTCTTTTGTTTTCAGCGTTCGTATCCTATGCTATTCCTCCATTTGTCTGTTCAAGTCCTTGTTGTCTATACCGGTTCACGAAGGAGAACCTGTCGACTGAAGAAATTATTCATCAATTTAAGCGCAGAGGCTTAGATTTCGGCATGACTACTCCGGTGACGACCTCGGCTTACATGCACCCTGGTTGGACTGATCCCAGGCAATCTCCGGGCACAAGGGCATCTCAGCCGTAGCAGCCGAACAAACCCATTCCAGAGCCCTTGGCCACTATGGTGAATTACATTCCGCCACGCCTAGATGATGCACCCGAGGTGCATATTCCGAAGAATGCAAAATATCCGATTCCGCTGCCTCCAATGGCGGAAGTCGTGCGACAAGAAGGGTCCCTGCTTGGACACCTTCCACTAGTTAAGTTTTCTGATTTCAACCTGGGAGACTACAGAACGTATCCTCAGTTTGCGCCAGATCGCTATCTGACGATAGTCCACAATCCCACCAGAAAGGTTGATGAATTCGTCCCGAAGGAATTCGCAGCAAATTTAGAGAAGCCTGGACTTTTGAACCTGTTGAAGTTACCGCACTTCGGGCGTAGCAATGAAGTCAATGCAGTTGTTAAGGCACTGCTATCCTGCGTTCATGGAGGTTACCTTTGGCTGGGGAGGCCAATCGATTTGAATGTCGACTTGATTCATCGTATTACCGGCCTCTTTAAGGTTGGTAAGGACCCCAATATTCATTTTGTTGGAAAAGATAAGGACAGAAAATTGGCTGCACAGTTGGTGCAGAAATACAAATTGACAAGAGGAGGTAGGGCTTATGAACTCACTATAGTTGAGGATGAAGCACTTAGATTTACAGGCAGTCTGCTTGTAGGCAGACTTCTCACGAAGTGCAGACCTAAAGAAGTTACTGGAGCTGTCGTGGAGCTCGCAATCGCAGCTGCAGAGGGAGAGCAGTACAACTGGTCTCTCTTCCTCCTCAATTCTTTCTTGGAAGACTGCCAGAACGTCCAAGACACCGCCGATCAGTTGTTCCATTTTTATTGGCTTTTAATTTTATGCGCCTTTGTTGGGTGGAAGGAGCCCCCCAACACTCAGTTCCTTCCGCAACGTGCAGGAGAGGTTGCCGGAATGCGCTATGTAAACCTCTGGGATTCTAGTAATCCCGCGAAGCGCAAGATGAACCGCGCTATATTTTGTGAATATTACCATCTCCTCAAAGATACCATACAGGAAATGCCGAGGCTGAGTGAGGAGACAGCACAAAGATATGCAACCAAGTTGGTCTTTTCTGCCAACTTGCATGAAATTTACCTCCGCCCTTGCGGCATTCAAGAAGAATGGGCCGTAGGCCTCTACAGGATGACTATTGAAGACGTTGAAGAAACTATCAAGTCTTGGTCGGATGAATGGAGGGAGGCCGCCAAAGTCGCATCCGCGATGCCACCCCCTGCTGCGCAAGAGAAGGATAAGGGTAAGGAAGCGACTGAGCAAAGAAGTGATGAAGGTTCAACAGAACCAGCGACCAAGAAGCAGAAGGTGTCGCATCCCTCTGAGACCATTCCCTCGGGGATCGACCAGTACTTGAAGGAGCAATTTTGCGAGCTGCGAACCGCGCACGCTCACATCAGAAGTGCTCTAGACCTGCAGTTCGTGGAAATAAAAGGTCTCACAGGAATAATTGCGCAGACCCACGCGCCAGCATCTACTTCGCAGGTGCCGCATGCACCTACAAGCACCGAGCGAGTTGAAATACTTGCAGAGAGGCATACTGTCGTGCACATCCTGCCTACAAGCATGACACTTCCGGATCCTTTGGACGCACTGCAGGTAAGCGCAGTTGGCCCCATTGAAATAAATTTGTCTTTGATTCCAATAGAAACCTTATAGTTAGTGCAAGAGAAGGTCTCTATTGAGCTGAGAGCTAGAGAGCTCTCCACATTCCATGCAAACCAAAGACTGCAATTGCAGGAGATAGAGCTGAAGACAGGCTATAAGAAAATCTTTGAGAAGCTTGCACTCTATGAAGCACAAGACATTGGGATAAGAAACATAGTTGATGAAATCGCCCAGGAGATTCCGGCCTGCGAAATTCAACCAGACCTTCCTCTGGTTGAGAAAGTTCAAATTATTGGTGGAAGGGTGAAAGCCCTAGAGCAGGAAATAGTTGCTATGGCTGAAGACCATAGAGCGCAGATCGCCGAGTTGGAAGCTCGTGTTGCAGTGCATCCTGAAGATGATAGCCAGGAACAATTTGAAGCACTGCGCAGAGCCTCCACACAAATGAAGAGCAGAGCAGATGAAGCCGAGAGCTTCATGACACAAGCTATGGAGGCTTGGACTGAGCTTGAAACGCTCCCTTTCAAAGTCGGCCTTTTGGAACAGGTACAAGCATCAGAACAGTCCCTAACTATTATGAGTGAAGAAGCTAAGACCTTAGAAGGCTTAGCAAAAATGAGGAAATTGAGCGAAGTGTGCAGAGTACAACAACAACTGCAAAAGCTCAGAAATGAAGATGCTAAACTCACCAACAGCATTCAGCCATTTATGGATGAGTATGCTGAACTTGCTGCCCAATCCGAGGCAAAGATCAAAGAATTTGCTGAATCTCAACAGTTGGTTGATGGCATAACTAAAGAAGAAGCTAGTTCAGACATGGTCCATACAGCTGCGGAGTGCGTGGATGAAATGGACACCACTATTGCGCAGTGGAAGAAAGCATTTGCTGAGACCCAAGCAAGGGCAGATGCGTAGCTGAAGCGACCACACGCTAGTGTGAGTGGCTCGGGAACAAGCCACAAGTAAGTGTTAAGGGCCTGTTGGAGCATAGGCCGCAGCTATGGTAAAGCTGCAAATTTTGGGGAAAAAGCACAAGTGTTGAAGGGAAAGTGCTAATTTTTGAATAAGCACCAATTTTTGGGCAGAAGTGAATAAGTGTGCAGTACGGTGCCAGATGGACGAGCTCAGCGCAGATTACGGACAGGAAATTGCGGAGCCCACGCGTGCACACGTCAAAGGAGAATGAATGTGGCCGAGTAGAAAGCTCAGCTACCGCAGTAAATGAAGCGACGGAATAGAGGGCTCAGCTACCCTCATTAAGTCTAAGTACAGAAGTTATGGTTGCTCTGATCAAGGAAGAGCAATGGACCAAAGCACTAAAGGCGAAGGACAAAGAGCAGTGAATGATGAAGCGGCACCCATACCCGCAATCTGCGCCGGAAATCACGGAGCCTACAGGAAGCGGCGATGTGACTACAAGCGGCACCTACAGTACACCTAGCCATGTACGCGGTTAGGGTTTTTGGGGAATACTGCTGGGAAAGGCCCACAATTTTGTAAAGGTGCGACTGTCAAGGCCACCTATATAGATGTGTAATTGTGAAGGAAGAAGGTTAGATGTTTTAGATGTTTTAGATGTTAGATGTTTTAGCCATTAGAGAGCTAGAGTGGTTAGAAGGCCATTGTAAGTTGGTTGTTGATTGTTTTCTATTGTGTTGTTAGAAGACAAGAGTTAGAACTGGATAGCTGTGAAGCTAATCCTTGAGTTGCAGATAGTTTGAGTCGACATCTGAACTATTGTAACCTCTGTAGAGGAAGAGACTAGATCGAGAGAAGGGCTCCCAGCTGTGTGCGTGGAGTTTCCTGGAAAGATCTAAGGTTGCAGCTGTGTGCGCAGCATTATGGTGTAATTTCCATTTGAGTTAATATAAGATATACTTCCTACAGACGTGGTTTCCCGTGGAGGTGAAGTCCATAAGTCTTCTTGTTATGATAATGTTCCACGTGAGTGCATGTCTGTGTGTTGTTATCTGTGCTTTCATGAACATTGTGTTATCTTTATGAATATGTTAAGTACGTTCCCGAAGCTTCCTTAGACGTTATAATTGTTAAGTATCAAAGGAATTTGTAGAACGCAGTCGCTGTGGCGCTTGAGAAGTGTGTGGCTGCGCCATGGCGCAGGGCTGGAAACGGTACAATAGTGGATGCAGAGGGTTATCACCTTGCGCGTTAGAGCGGAGATACCATGTAGCTAGGCTGGTGAGCGTGAATTTCAGCGACGTTGCACTGAGAGATCTATGGAAGAGTAAGACATTCTGCTCCGAGGACTCCCGGAAGAAGGGAGAAGATTGCAGTTTCCGTGTCGCCAAGGTTGAGGAAGCCTGATTCCTTAGCCCCCCCATAGCCACTTCGGGTGAGACTTCGGGCTGCTGTGCAGCTCGTTGTCGAGAGGGCCAGTGAGCCAAGGGGTGTTTGTTGCTGCGCTTCATTAAAACCCGGGTCTATCCAAAAGCAGCCAACACACATCTTAGGCGCTCCTGTTTCATATTTGTGCTCACAACCATAAGAATTTTTTTTTTGTCTTTGGAAGAAATGAAATTATATAAAGCTTAAATTGGAAATTGTCAGGATTTGATTGGCACTTTGCTCAAATTTCCACAATTATCTTATGTGTTTAGGTTAAGGTTTTTACCAACGAGCCTATATTTATATAATCTGATTGTCCACTAGCTGCATCACATTATGTGTATATAATTATATTCTTAGCTCGAGAGTTTTGAAAAACGAATTGTTTCTCCTTACTTAACTTTATGGCAATGAAAGGAAAGAACACCAATGCAATGAAGGAAAGTGAGTAGGATTATGTCAACTTTTACAATGACGATGACTGTTGCTAATTTTTGGGGTTTTACTGCATTTGTGAAAGGGAAGATGGGACCCATACTAGTGAGCCCTGACTTGCATCTACCATCAATGTTCTTTGACATATTGACATGCAGCAACGATCAAGCGATCTACTCTATTTAACCAATAGCCATCTTGTGTGATTTTACCAAATGCTTTAACTCTACAGAGGACTAGAAAAGGGAGGAGCTTAGAAAAAAGCAAGATCAAAGTTTGAATTTCTTGGTCCTTTGGTCATACGAGATGTTAATTTAAGGAAACTAAGTGGTCCTTTTTATGATAAGAGGATTTTGCACATCCCCAAAGATCTCTTAGACAAAATGACTGCATCTTAGAAATAGTACTGGAAAACAAAAAGTCTATATATGGATACAATACTATTTTTTGAAATGGTAAGTTTGAGGTTCTCAAGAGGCCTTCCAAAGTTGGCAGCGCCTTCAAAGAGTGCATCGTCTTTAATCAAAAGATATGTTTGTTGTTCTTAGCAAGGAATTATGTTTAAGATACTTATCATTTGATGTAGAATGTTGCTCACCTTTACCCCATGCTTTCCAAAGATCATAGTAGATGCTTTGTTTTAATTTAAATCAATGCAGCTACGGGTTGTCGATTCAAACCACACACTATTTCATGGAATTAAACAAACTCATCAATGGAAAACTAATAGATAGTTACCACATGGTCTTAGCATTTTTTTATTAAGTTTGGAGGCAAAGCTTCAAGGCCATTTTGCAAAGATATGTATAAAAATGTACAAATCATATTTACAACATTCAATGATATGTTACTCCTATCATATTGTCCACAAAATTGTATGTCAAATTACTTGCTTATAACAATAGTCTTCTATTTTAAAGAAAGCAAATTTTTGTATTAGATAGATGTTGATTTGTATGCATGGACTCCTTTGCTTTTATTATAGTGCAAGATTTTATTTTGAATGAATGAAACCCATGAACCACCTATTTTCCTTGCTACTCATAGCTACAAGTACAATATTCTATCTTTTCTTTCTACTTGTTGTTAAGGCCTTCGCAAAGGTCTTTTGCAATGTCGCAAGACATTACCTGCTTCTTTGAATTTCAAATATAGTGAGTTGTAAATATATTTGTTACTGTTTTCTAAAAATATAGTTGTCATTGTCTTCCAAATTCTCTCCTCAATGACATTGCCACCAATGACATTGCCACCAAGTGACTTTGGTTAAATATAAACATATAAATCAATGACATTGCCACCAAGTGTGTCACAACCCCGCTGCAACCACCACCTGAATGCAAGCATGCAGATGCCCGGGGTGCGCTAAGAGGTGGGTGCACACCCCACGGGCTAGCCTTGGAGTTTTGGCACACTCCTTGGCACACCTTGACCCAACGCAGTTTGGGAGCTTGTGAGCTAGTTGGGCGAGCAAGCAAGAACGCACAAGGCACAAGCATGGGCGACGTGGGCAAGACGCAAGGAAAATGGGTGCATGGAAAGCGCTAGTGGCATCGAACAAGAAACACGCCAGCATATGGGTGCCTGACCCACCTTGGGGTGTGGGCGCGTGATCCTTTGATGGGAGTTGGCTGAGAAGTGCGGAGCACGCTAAGTCGCGGCACACTTAGTGTGCGCGCTAAGCAAGACGGGCATCTGGAAACCGCATGGAGGCAAGGTATAAAGGAAGGGCACTCGACTAAGTTCGCATCAAGGAAGAAAGCAAGGAACAAACACGCAGATCTTAAGCAGAGGGTTCGGCACATGACTGTAGGGCTCCTTGCTAACAGTCCATGATGTTTACTTGTATTCTGTAAAAGGGTGTTTTGCTAGTTGGGCAGCACTCAGGAGCTCTGCCAATTGGGGCAAATCCATTGATGTAAAAAATCTGTTATATATATTTATCAAAGGGCTCTGCCAATTGGGAAACCCACCACTTATATCTTGTGTCTCTTCTTCTTGGTTGCACTGTGTTTACGTTTGGCTGAGTAAGGCCAGTGGCTAAATTAATTTGAAGTAATTAAGTGCGCATATGATAAAGTGTTTCCACAGGTTAAAGGCGTAGTCTGTAGGAACGTTGGTTGAGTTGGCCAAGCCCTCAAGTGCAGCATCCTAGTAGTGTCGTACACCACTCTTCGATTAGCCAAGACAGCCTGCCGAGCGTGGTTGTGACAGGTGGTATCAGAGTCATTTTGGTGAAACGCTCAGGATGGTGGGAATGATGGTTGGGTTTCCAAAGTCCCACAGAAAACAGCGATGGTATCGCAGGGTATGGACGTTGCTCCTTAGCGAACCTTCAAGTGCACAGGTGCAGAACCAGTTAGGGCATTTGCTAGGCTGGCTAGCTGGTGCGTTGAGGTGGGGAGATGCAGCACGCTCCACATTAGCGAACCAGTTGAAGGAAGCGTCGGCTTGGAAGAGTGAGCTTCCTGAGAAGTTGCAGAAACTTCTAAGTGTGGTTGTCAAGTTAGGGCATGCTGCGACCAAGAAACCAGTTTGTGACAAGTGCCCAGAAATCGAAGTGTGGAAGCTAGGTGCTATGAAAAGTGGCCAAGGGTTGAATTCCTTGTGTTTTGTGGACATTGTGACGAATGGTAGAAGTGTGAGGGCGTTGGTTGACACAGGTGCCTCGCACAATTTCGTGAAGCGAGAAGTGGTAGACGAGATTGGTTTGAAGAGGAAGGACTGCGGTGTGAACGTCAAAGCAGTGATCTCAAAAGCTAAGGTTGCTGCAGGTGTGGCTTACGGAGTGCTGGTTCAGCTGGGGCATTGGACGGATAAGATTGACTTCACAGTTATGCCTTTAGATGATTTTGTTATGATTCTTGGGCAAGATTTTCTGCGAAGGAAACAAGCGGTGTTGCTATTGTTTGTGAGCAAGATGGTTATCTTCCGCGAAAAGAGACCAAGTGTGGTGAAGACGGTTGAAGGTAAAACAAATGGGCATGAAAAGTTGGTTTCTGCACTAAGGGTGAAAAGTTGGTTTCTGCAGAGAGTGTGGGGATGCCTAAACCCCCATTTCTCCCTAAGATGTTGGCTACTTATGCAGATTTGATGCCAAAGAACCTCTGGAAAGCGTTGCCTCCGAGAAGGAATGTCAACCACATAATTGAGTTGGAACCAGTTTCCAAGCCAATGGCCAAAGCGCCATACAGGTTATCCGCGCCAAAGTTAGAAGAGTTGAAGAGGAAGCTCACAGAACTCCCGGATGCAGGCTTTATACGACCATCAAGGTCACCCTATGGTGCCCCAGTTTTGTTCCAAGGGAAGAAGGACACTACCGAATTGAGGATGTGCTTAGACTATAGGATGTTGAACAAGTAAACGATTAAGAATTGGTATCCGCTCCCGTTGGTGGTTGATTGTTTCAACAAGTTGGCCAAGGCATGAGTGTTCTCAAAGTTGGATTGGAGGCAGGGCTACTATCAAGTCATAATTGCGGAAGGAGACGAATACAAGACGACGTGTGTGATGAGATATGGAAGTTATGAGTTCCTGGATATGCCGTTTGGGTTGTGTAATGCCCCCGCAATGTTCTGCACGTTGATGAATGATGTGCTGCGACCACTTTTGGACAAGTCGGTTGTAGTGTATTTGGATGATATTGTGGTTTATAGCGAGACTTTGGAAGATCACAAGAAGCACTTGGAAGAGGTGTTCAAAGCGCTGAGGGAGAATCAGCTCTACTTGAAATCTTCTAAGTGTTCCTTCGGTCAAGAAGAGATTCATTTTTTGGGGCATCGAATTGGTTATGGCACGATTCGCATGGATGACAGCAAGGTGGCTGCGATCCAAGACTAGGTGAAACTGAAGACAACACATGAGGTACGTAGTTTCCTGGGTTTGGTGAACTACTACCGCAGGTTTGTGGAAGGGTATTCAAAGATTGTTGCGCCTCTCATAGACTTGTTGAAGAAAGACAGAGCTTGGAAGTGGTCCGAGAAATGTCAAGGGGATTTTGATGAGCTCAAACGCAGGCTTGCAACCACATCGGTGCTATGGCTACCAGACTTTGAAAGAGACTTCCAAGTATGGATAGATGCTTCCAATTTTTCCATTGGGGGTGTACTGATGCAAGATGGGCATCCAGTTGCATATGAGAGCCGCAAGCTCCAGGATCGGGAGAGGTGATACCCGGTTCATGAAAAAGAGATGACTGCGGTGGTGCATTGTTTGAGGACATGAAGGCATTACTTGATGGGTAAGCCTTTTGTTGTGAAAATGGACAGCATAGCGATGAGTTACTTTGCTACACATCCCAAGCTTTCACCAAAGCAAGCACCGGGGCAAGACTTTCTTGCCGAGTTTGACATGATTCTTGAGTATCGGCCAGGAAGTTTGAATGCTGCTGTGGATGCGTTGAGCAGGAAAGTGCAATTAGTGACATTGAGTGAGGAGCCACTCAATATGATCACTCAGGTTGTGTCTGATTTGTAGATAAGGATTTGGGAGCCTTTGAGGGAAGACCCGACAACTAGGAGCATCCTTGCGGAGATAAAAAAGGGTGAAGCTAGCAGGTTCAAGGAAAAAGATGGACTCATTTTCTTCGATGAGTGGTTGTATGTTCCATAGGCTTTGCAACTCAAGAAAGAGTTGTTGAAGGAGTGTCACGACTCAGTTTGGGTCGGGCACCCAGGACAGCACAGGACACCCAGGACAGCACAGGACAAGGGCGTTGGTTGAAAATATCTTCTATTGGAAGAACCTACGGCATGACATAGAGGAGTATGTCAGGACTTGTCTCATTTTCCAACAAGACAAGTCAACTTCGCAGAAGAAGGTAGGTTTGTTGCAGCCGTTTCTAATGCCAGAGAGACCATGGATGAGTGTCTCCATGGATTTCATCACACAACTACCGGAAGCGTAGGGGTATAACGAGATATTCGTTGTGGTAGACCATTTCTCCAAGTATGCGATGTTTGTGCCAATGAAGTCATAGTGCAAGGCAGCTGAGGTTGCCAAGCTTTTCTTCCAGAATGTGGTTAAGTATTGGGGCTTGCCACTCAACATTGTTTCAGACCGAGACCCACGGTTCACAGGAAAGTTTTGGCCAACTTTGTTCAAGTTGCTTGGAACGCAGCTACTCAAGAGTTTGGGCTTCCATCCAGAGATGGACGGACAGACGAAGAGGGTGAATGCGATCTTGGAAAGTTACTTGAGACACTATGTACAAGCTAATCAGAAGAATTGGCCCGAGTTGTTGGATGCGGCTCAGTTCAGTTATAACATGCACATAAGTTCGGCAACAGTTTATAGTCTATTTGAGTTGGCAACCGGGCATAAACTGTTGACTTCGCAGGTTATTGCAACTAGCGAGATAGGCCCTAGTCCCGTTGCGAGAGAGTTAATGTTGGCATGGCAGGACAGGCTAAAATTGGCTAAGTCTCATTTGGAGGAGACAACCAAAAAAGTGAAGAAATGGGCGGATAGACATCATTGGCATGAATAATTTTCTGTCAGAGAGAGCGTTCTCCTTAGACTCGGGAAGGAACAGTTTGTACGTCTGAAGGGCCTGGAAATCTCTTTGGTGAGGAAGTATGACGGACCTTACGAGATTTTGGAGAGAGTGGGAAAGGTCTCTTACAGGCTAAGACTCCCATAACATTTGCAAGCACACCATCCAGTTTTTCACGTAAGTCAGCTGAAGCATTGCCGGGTTGAACTCAAGAAAGTAAAAGAATTCTTACTTGCAGGAATCTTCAGGCATTTATGTTCATATTGTTCCTTGTTTCAAATTTGGGACGGTTTTCGTGAATCTTTAGATGAGACTTAATGTTCTTTGGCCTGGAAACGCAAAGCAAAAGTTGATTGATTTCCAGTGGTCGACTGACGAAAATGCCAAAGACTATCATGGTGAACTTCCGTTAACAACACAAAGGTTTTTTTAGCTATGGGAAAGCTTTGAATTTTCTCCCTCGGTAGTGAAAGAAAACTTAAATGTCAGATTCTTAAGGTGTTTGAGTTATATTCTTCTGTGTTTCAAATTTCAGACGTTTTCCCTGAATCTTTAGCTCTGAATTTATGTTCTCTGGCCTCGAAATGCAGAGCATAAGGTCATTGATTTTTAATGGCTGACTATGAAGGGAAGAGAGCACTGCAACACCGCACAGTCAATTTAAAATTAACTGCACAATAAACAAATCTTTTCTTTCGCTACGAATTTTGACAGAAACTCCGATTTTGACTTCGGGAATGACTTTCACTTCCGTGAGCATTTACTTCGCGTGGATTAACTTTGCGGAATTTTACTTTGCTGCAACATTTGATATCATACCAAATTTAATTCGCACCAATGCGACATGCTTAACCTTATGCGATATGTGATATGCTATAACCTTGCGATAGGCAATACAATGCGGAAATTATAGACTTGAAGTTATTTTTACTCCGCCTAACTTCATGGCAGACTTGTTGACATCGAGAAGCCTAATCTTAAGCAAATATTTTAATAAAATATTTCTTGCTAAAACATAAGAACGGAAGAATGAAGATTATGCCAAAGTTACTCTGGGTTAAGCTAAAAAATTTCACCACCGTGAAATACTTGGAATTCTTGATTTCTCTTACTGACAGTAAATGTAAACCAACATTTACGCAGATGAATATGAAGAAGATGTGCGACATGTAATGACAACCATTCTTGAGAATGAACACAAAATAACTATTGACTTATATATATTACCGCAGTAAAACAAGTAACATTTCCTCAATACAGAGAGATGGTAAATACTTCAATCTTTCACCATTTTACACAGAGCTTGGGCTCCTCATACATTTCACGATGAACTTCTTCTTCTTCTTTCACTTCTTCATCTCATTCATCTCTCTTTAATCTAATGAGAGTGATTTGAACTCCATTAAAGACTGTAATTAATTTCTACCTAAGAAATTCAACTTGCGGAATACAAATACGGTTGATTAAATACTAGGAAGTGTGCATGATGCCTTCTCACAGATTGACAGACTGTCTGACATCTCTGCGATACAGCGGACTGACAAAACGTTTGATGGGGTGACTGACAGAGCCGACGCGAACTAGATGTGCACATTCAACTCGTAAGTACATTTCTCCAATAGACTAATCCAAAGATTGTTAAGGCGAACCGGCATTTACGGGGTGTAGGGTTTTTAGGAGCGTAAAGGTTTTGGACATTCTCATTTAGCGGTGAAATTGAATGCAAAATAAAGAAAATGAATGTCGGAGAGGAGTCTTCATCGTCTTCTCCAAAGAAGCATGCACCGCACTATATTCCACAGAACAACACGTCCCCTACTTCTGCTCAGGCAAAGCCGATCGGCTTCATGAAGGCGAAAGGAAAAACCGATCCATTTCATGCTATGTACAAGGTTCCCGTTGGAGACACACCCTATGGAAAAGCCAAACACCTTCAGGTTAACCTTCCTCCTTATATTGTCCATTTTGCTTCGAGCAAGCTATTTTATTCATGGCTCTTTGTGAAAGTTCAAAGTATTTAAATTTGGCGGATACAGCTTGTGGAAAAGGACCCAGCTGGCGCCATCGCATTGTTCTGGGAAGCTATTAATGCAGGAGACCGATTTGACAGCACATTGAAGGACATGGCCGTGGTGATGAAGCAGCAGAACCGACCACTAGAAGCCATTGAAGCCATTAAGTCCTTCAGACACCTTTGCTCGCATCAAGCGTAGGAGTCTCTTGATAATGTGCTCATTGATCTATTTAAGGTGCAAACACAAACAATTCCCACATACATAAGTGCTATATAAGAACTATATGCTTTGCTCCGTACCAGTTAATGTTTAGGGTTTGTATTACAGAAATGTGGAAGATTGGATGAGCAGATTCGTTTATTGAAGCATAAGCTCCTTTTAATTCACCAAGGATCTGCATTCAATGGCGAATTCACCAAAACTGGACGGTCACATGGAAGGAAGTTTAAGGTTTCCATAAAGCAAGAGACCACTCGGCTTCTGGTACATAGCATCCACACCCTTCCTGTTCTATTAGTATTTATGTCTAACAGTGGTTGAATGAGAATGCAATGGGTGTTGGTAGAGAAATTTGGGATTGGCATATATGCAACAACATGACTACTATTCTGCAGAAATCGTTTACAGGTGGATTTCATTTGAATATGATTCAATTTTCTATTATTCAATTACAATGCTAGAAAGAGGAATAGATGATGTATTGAATGAATAATTGCAAGCAGGAAAGCACAGGTATTGGAGCCAGATGAGAACAAGGCCTGTAATCTAAGCGTTTGTCTGATGAGGCAAGGAAAGGTGGAGGAGGCCATGGGTTTTCTTCAGGGTGTGCTGAACAACAATAAGAATTCTACGAACTATAATCATAATAACAGTAGAGGAAACTCTAAGTCACTAGATCGCGCCGAAGCGTTGTTGAAGGAAATCGGGGATTCTGAAACAAACGGAAGGATTGGGGAGGATTACCAATCAGCAACATCCTGTGTTGAAGATTTGGAATGGTTTTGGTGTAATGAACACGGAGTAGGAGAAGAAGGATCGCAAGGAAGACAAAAAGGATTGGGTGTGGCAGTTGAGGTGAATCACAAACAAAATCGATTGAGAGTTTTTGAGGAGATGACATCTACTCATAACAAGAAGGGCCATTTTAATGGAAACAATATTCAGCCCGCTACTCAAAGTTAAGAGCGGTATATATACAAGTGTACTTAACGGTTGCTCATTCTCATTGTGGTAGCCTGGGTCACATGTAATGCCCACTTAGTAGAGTTTCCTTGTGGCTAACTATATGCCCACTTGGTGAGTAGAGTTGTCATTGTTGCTAACTATTGGTTTGGGTAAATTAAATTAAACCCTCTAAGTGGTCAAGTGGCAGCCATGTATCATTCTATATTGTAATTGTTATTGAGTATTTTTTCTCAAGTCTTTGGGTGAACTTTACATGTGCATTTGTATTCTACGCTGGACATTGGCTGAGCCTATGTTTTTTTATTTTTCATATTTATTGTTATTACAATGTTAATATTGAGCAGGTCAACTGTGCGAGGTTGACGATAATAACACATGAGGATGTGAAGTATTATTGTCGAGTTATCAAACAATTCAGAACAAAAGAGAGAAGCTGAAAATCAACTTAGTTTGATATGTAGTATTATTGAGTTATCAAACAATTCCGAACAAAAGAGAGAAGTTGAAAATCAACTTAATTTGTTAGGTAAAATGATGACAAAGTTACTTGGAGCATGTGTTTAATTTAAATTAAATTATTTGTATAATTTGGATTTATTGAAACATAATGATTTGAGAAAAGGGATTCACAATGTCCATTGGTTGTAGCTTGGGAGGTTGGGAGGAATCACTGTTACCCTCCCCATCTAGGTTCAATTCTTGCAAGTGTCATGATGAGATAACAAAAAATTGTACTATTCTTAAAAAGAAGAGAAAGTAAATGCTCATAGAAAACAATCTTGGAAAAGCCAAAAGTCAAGTGAGGATCACAATTCTTATGATTGAGTGTTGGAGCAGGCTGTCATTATAATCATGAACCCTACTCCAAATTGTAACTAGAGGATCAACACCATTAATACTAGCAAAGGGCCCGCCCTAGTGTTAAAATATTAGATTGCCCACCCTAGTGTTAAAATATTAGATTGTTATTTTGTTCCAAGAAATGCATTTGGTACACTGATAAGCACAATTTTAGGTCCGTTTGGCTCCTATTTGTATAAATCTACCATGCATTCTCACCCTAACTTACAGCAACATGCTAGCACCCACATTTTTTCATGAACCAACACATTGACTTCCTTGTTATGTCCAAAAGAAACATGTGATCACTTATAAAAAGTTGTGTGTGTGTGTGTGAGAGAGAGAGAGAGAGAGAGAAATATGTATGTAGAGTAAAAAATAATATGAGACTCTAACAAAGTACACAGTGAAAACACTTGTATTTCTTTGATTTGGGTCCTAACCAACCTAAACCACTTTATCCAAAGATGAATTGAAGGATCAAGGTTGGAAAGTATTAGCTTGAATTGCCTTTGAAATGACTAGGAAAAGGTTTTGATCGAGAGACTTCTACTCCAATGAAACTCTTAGTTTTCTCTGCAAGTTTGACATAAGTTGTTTTGTGTGCTTAAGAGAACTCATAGTCCCCCTTGTCTAGTAACATAAATCCTTAGAAAGAGATTGATTTTGAGCAAGATCAATGTTGGAGGAACCAAAGATCAGGCGAAGAACTCATGTATGACATTAACATATATATAAGTTGTTGTACGCTTGTTTGATATGAAATACATATATATATCTTCTCCAATCCCCTCCCCCAAATTCCGTGACACTTGAATTTGTTCATATTCATGTTGTTTATGAAATTAAATTTTTACATTGGTATTCCTCTTTATATTATAGATTTTTCCAAAGAAAAAGTAAGGGTAATTATCTTTGAGTATATGTAGAAATTTGTTGACTTTAGATGTTGAGGATTCATCTAGTTGTTAAACATCAAGGCAAAGGAATAAGAAACCATCAGGTATTCTACCTCTCTTTATTCTAGTATTTTTTAATAAAAAACCATCCACAGGTATTCTACCCCTCTTTATTCTAGTATTTTTTCATTTTCCTCTATCTTAATGGGGAAATGAAGATTGTTATTTTCTTTTATCTATTAATAAGGATCTAACCCCTTTTCAAGAAAAGAATATTGATATTTTTTTTCATCTATCACTAAATATATAATGTATGTTGACATCATTAGAATTGATTGGATACATTGGTATTCCTCTTTATATTAAAGATAGATGCAATTTGAATTCGATTCTTAGAATAAGTTCTTTAAAGGAAAAGTTAAGGATATCAAATCGAGCACTTGAGGTGTCGAGGGTGTCGAGGATTCTCTAGTTGTTAAAAGTTTAAGCTAAAAGAACAAAAAACCATCTACATATATTATATCCTTCTTTATTCTAGTATTTTTTAATTTACATATACTTTAATAAGAAAATAAATATTGTTATTTCCTTTTTTTATTAATAAAATCCAACTCCATGTTGAGGAAAATGATATTGATATTTGTTTTCATCTCACACATTGACAATAATAGAATTGATTGGATGTGCCATTATGCATTATCTTATAAATATACTATGTAAAAATTTACATAAGAATGATATAATGTAAGTATATATTAACTCAAACCATGGTGTGAATTATTATGTCCCCGAAGGGGATCATATATATATTGGGAAGAATCTATTATTTTGCAGCTAAAGCCTATAAATAGGTATAAATTTTTCTTCAACTATAGTTTAACTATAATTTGAAATATATTATATTAAATGGAAATTTTAAAAATGAGTTTTTTGAAATTCCTATTGGTGGCAGGATGGTGGTAGGAGGATGATTACTCCTCGTTTTTCCCTTCCCAGGAGGGGGTGGCGGACTTACGTCATCATGGTTTAAATGTCTTCTGCAATTTATAATGATCTTGGCTAAGCCTGCGAAAATCCCAATATAGGTCCTACCTTGCGCTACAGTAACCAAGGAATGTTGTTACAACTTTTGTTCCTCAGTGCATGTTTGTCCAACAAACATTAAAGTCTAATGGAAGAGAAACCATGGAGCCCCGAGATCTGAGTTCAGTTGCGAGCCCCCATCACGTGCTTCGGTCAGGTAGAACACCTCCCCTGGCTATCCGCCAGTGCTAGGGTCTGTAGCAAATCCAGGGTTTTCGTTGAGATAAATAGAGCCTATTTTCTTATCCTTCCGAGAGATATATGCATTTAAATTGCCTTACCAACCAACCATTCTCAAAGGAGTATTTATTCTAAAGCTAGACACTCACACTAACACTTATTTTAAAAACCAAGGATGCTCGACTGAAGGAGCCGCAGGCCAAGCTTTGTGCAAAAGTAGTAGCTCACTCAGGCAAATCATTGAGATATCTAGGGCGGAATATCCTCTAGAAAATATGGAGGCGGCTGGTGTTTCCTTTGTTTTAGATTCATTCCCCATCAGAGAAGGCAGTAAGCATGGAGCAAGTCATAGTGCTAGCAACATACCAAGTATTCATAAACCACCAAGAAGAATATTTCCGACCTCATGAATATCATAATTGTCCAACTGTTTTAACCTGTAATTCTTTATTGTCATGTTTTTCTTCTCGGTAAACTGTGTTAAAAATCAAAATATTTTAATGTTTCAAGTGGAACTTTGTTAAAAAACAAGATATCTTAACGTTAAGTTCTTAGTTGACACTCCATCAATCATAAAAAAAAAACTTTTGAATAATAATATAAAATAAAGAAAATAATATAAATAACTATTCACTAATTTTTCCATAATTGTTCCAGTCTCTTTGAGACAAGCCTCTCCTATCTTGTAGATAAAAACCAAAAAATATATTTGTGTATTGTTTGAGTCTCTTTGAGACAAGCCTCTCCTGTCTTGTAGATAAAAAACAAAAAATATATTTGGAGAACACAGTCCCGGGTCTCCGTACTAGAGAGTGTGATTTTCATAAAAGAAAATGCTACATATTGGCTCTAGCTGATAGATAGGGATAGCATAATATTTTGATTTTGAAGTCATCTCATGAGCGGTTTATTGTGCCTGTATGATATTCCACACGTTGATCAGGGACCTTATGCCTACCGATTTTCAAGAACACCAACACAAAGGCAAAGTCACCGTAGCAGTCATGAACGATTGGAAGGAAGTGCTCAGAAAAACCCTCGAGATTTCTGGTCTTGTCTTCAAAACTAGAGAAAGGCGACTACACATTTGTTTTTTTCTTTTAAACTTCGTATATCTTTGACCATTCATCCACTTTGTTTATTCTAACTATTCTCACCACAAATGTCTTTCTCAATGACTATGGCGAGTTTATGGAGGATATTCAATTAATGCGAACCAGAAGAATCAGAAAATAGAATGATTCGTTAAAGAAGTGAGAAAACAAAATTTGTGTGGATTAAATGTGCTACCTGTCACATGCCACACGCGCCTGTAGGTTTTTACAGCATTGATAATATCGGGTGTGACGGCATTTAATCAATGTATCGACTTTGAATAGGGTTTTCGTGCGTTGAGCGACCTGCAAGACAAAATTCATTATATTACCATAATGACAGTGGGTGCCTACAAGCCTTGCAGGCGGCTGCCATTTACTCTCACCGAAGGATGAAAATGATGAGCTCATTATCCCTTACCTCCTTTGTATAAATTACATGACATGACAATAACACTTGAATTTTCATATGATGAGTATTGTTTTTTTCATCTAAAATTTGAATTTAACATTCGAATAGATTAGATTTTTGTGGGGTAGAGTTGTTGCAAAGGTTGCATTCTTGATGTTATCATTCTATTCTGTACATACAAAAGCAAAGAAGAAAACGGCTTGCAGAAGACGACAACAACTACTACCCCGAAATGAAGATCACAAGCCCGAGCTTATGCAACAAAACTGATTCCAACCAAAATCTTTTGGCGTCATCTCCCTCCTGCAATATCCAAATAGTGGCCTACATGACCGATGAAGAAAACAAAGAAGAAATCTACAAGCCCTGTATTAAGGTGAGGAGCCTCCACATCATTGACCGAATTTGCTAAATTTTGAGGAGCATCCACATCACTAACCAGATTTGCTAAATTTTGAAAACCTCTAAGACATTAAACTAATTGCCAATAAATATTATGTAAAACAATCTATATTATTAATCTTATATTAATAATACAGTGTATAATAACTTGATGTTCCAAATTGGTGGAGCTGGGAGAGTTTATGATGAATACTGATAAATTTTTTTCAATTTATATATTCCATTTGGTGGAGTGATTTTGGTTTCTTTTAGAAAGTGGAATAGTAATTTTGGTGTTTTAATAAGTATAATATAAGTTTTTATTGTGTTGAAAGAAAAGAATATAAATTTTTATTGGAATGGAATTTTGTTTTAAACTTTATATTTTTGAAATTATTTTATTAATTTTTATTTTAAAGTTTTTTCTTAAATTTATTTATATGTTGTAATGACATTGTAATACATGTTTCATTTATTTGCTTTTACTTGGCTACGATTTTCATGTAATGGATAATAATAATAATTATTATTATTAAATATTGAATATTTGTGTTTTGAATTTTAAGTGGTGAATAAGAATTATCATAACAATTAAATATGGAAACAATAGTTATAGTCGTGGGGTGCTCGAGTTTATTATTATTTTTTAGTTTATAATATTATAAATATAATTGAATTTATGATATTGAGAATATAATAAAAAACAATAGTTATATTGGTGAAGTGCTGAAGTTTATTATTATTTTATAATTTATAATATTATAAATATAATTGAATTTATGATACTAAGAATATAGTAAAAATCAATGTTCTTATAGTGATAATATAATACAATGTTTTTTTTTATGTTTTAATTTTAAAGTGATAGATAAAAATAATAACAACTATATATTGAAAAAATAGTTACATAGTGGTGGAATTTTTAAGTTTAAAATAATTTTATAGTGATAATAGAATACAGTGTATGCTTTATTTTGAAGTTTTGATTTTAAAGTGGTAGATAAAAATAATGGAAACTATATATTGAAAGAACAAATTTTAACATTACCAACTATATATATCAACTATGATCATAAAACGTAGTATAAATATTATGTGGTTAGTTTATATTGGAGGGTTTAAAACTCTAAAAAATTGCATGTGGTCATGATTCTTTATATAGTCTTTATAGGGAATACTTAGTTTATAAATGCTACCTATATGTTCAATACGGTGTCCGTTCTAAGGTTTCATACACTTGGGATTGCTTGGATGGCCTAATTCATAGGAACAAAAAATATGGTTATAGACCATATCATTTTCCTTTGGGGATCACACACTTTGAATATAGAAATAAGACCTCGCAAATGCCTTACATCTAGATTATTTCAATCGTAAAAAAGATATTGTGGAAATTTCAAGGTTTGCACACTAGGGATGTTCTCATGGCCTACCCATGGTTCAAGGTTAAATTCCCAAGTGGCATGGTTCTTAATTCCCTTCAAATTGTGCAAAGACGAAGCCATGGGCTTATGACACAACATTTATCTCTGAGGGCTCATGGGACATGTATATGAACCATCCCATCACACATTCCCTAAATAAGGAATTGTGGAAATTAATTGCAAGGTTTTATGAGATTTCTATATATTTATTTTTGGTAGTGTTGGAAATTTAATTTCTTAAAAATTTTAGATTGAACTTATTTACTATGCATTAGGATTTATATGCCAATTATTAGTTTTATTCAAAAAAATCTTTCATATAATCAATTAATGACTATAATTAATAGTTTGAAATTCAATTTGTTTAGTATTTTTTTCTCTCCATTTTTCGGCCACTAGCTTAGCAAACATACTGAAAAATTATGTAGCACTACTGTAATTATATTTTTTGAACAGTTAATACCATTATCTTGTGAACAATGGATCATGACAATATATTCTTACTCTTACAATATTTTCCATCTCACAACAACACATGGCAATGGCAATGTCGGGGACATTGCTACCACGTGACTCTTGTTTAAGAATAATATAATTTAAAGAGATTAAATCAAACTATGGTGTTGCTTGATCTAATATTGATGTGTTATGCTTAATATGAAAAGGATGTTATATGGATATAATTATGCTTAACATGAAAAGGATGTTATAAGATATAATCAGAAGGATTTGTATATTGTGTTTTATTATGTATAGATATATTGTTAATGATGTGATTATATGTAAAAAATGTGGATATAGGAAATTCCTTTTATTTCTATTTTTACCTTTTCTTTTTAATTAATGGAGGACGAGTCTTTCAATATAAAAGGATTGAGGCTTTCATCTTTAATATTTATGAGATATCTCAAAGTCTTAGAAATATGAAATGAGTTAGAAAATGTGGATATAGGAAATTTCTTTTATTTATTTTTTTACCTTTTCTTTTTAATTAATAGAGGACGAGTCTTTCAATATAAAAGGATTGAGGCTTTCATCTTTAATATTTATGAGATATCTCTAAGTCTTAGAAATATGAAATGAGTTAGATAGTTTTGATTCAATATAGTTAGCTATAACTAACATCTTTTTTGTATGTTCATTTTTATTTATACTTTTATACAATTGTTTCAATAAAGATAATATGTTATTTAAAAAAAATATTTTTTTCTTTAATATATATAATATTTTAAGATATTTTTTGCTATAAAAAAAATATCACAGAAAAAATATAAACCATATTGTTTATACATGTTATCAACCTTACACAAAGTATTTTATAAAAATTTAAACAAAGTATTTTATAAAAATTTAAACTGTATAGTATTGGTCATAAAAGGTAATACATGTAAAATCAGATTTACAAGTCATAATGATGTGCAAAAGAAGACTAATGCCTTATGTAAAAAAAAAAAAAACTTAAAAAACTTGTGTTAGATATCGCCTAAGCAACTATATAATAATAAAAATAAAAATAAACCTACAAGACTTAGGTCAAAAAGTCAATTCATTTCCTTGAGAGGAGAATTCTAACAAGTAGTTTTGGTCTTGATAAAGCTCGAATAGTAACAAGAAGTCTAACAAAGGAACCCTCTTAAGTGTCATATAAGTCAATCGTTTTATATTCATCATATAATTGAGTGTATGGGTCCCTCATACAATCTACACTAATATAAATTGATATAATATATTGAGGAGTGGCAGCTACGCTATAAAATATAAAATCTAGAATTGGGAGAAGGCGTAAGACGTATTTTATGACTCATTTTATAATTATAAATATTTTATCTTAAGCATAGGTTTAATTATTAAGTCACTAGTTATATTGTAATTATAAAAATAAACAATGAGATCGAGATTAATGTAAAAAATGTTATAGATGTGAGGAGTATATAAAATTGTAAGTGATAATACTGAATTTGAAAGAACTTTGGAGCCTTGATGGGAATGAACAACCATTATGGGAATGGACAACCATTTTAATGGAGCTATTATGGGTTACACATGTTTTACAATTGTAGATATAGATTCTTAATTTTTATTTGTACATTAATTTTTATATGAGAGTAATATGATTGTTTTTATAATTTATTAATTTGAGCACCAAATTTTTAAATTCTTTTTTATATATATTAATTTTAATGTAGAGTTATTATGTTCATTGTCAGTTTGCTTTGATTTAGGAACTTACATTAGTATATTTGTTATTATATTTTATTAATTTAAGCATCAAGTTTTTACATTTCTTTTTTAGGTAAATTGGTTTCAATGTTAAATTATTATATTTATCTTTATATTATATTGATTTTAGAATATAGTTATTAAGTTATTTATTTGAATGGATTGATTTTTGTAATGAGTAATAATGTTATTTTTTAATGTGCATTGAATTCAATGTTTTCTTATGTATGATAGGGTACATATGAAGAAAAAAATTATTGAAAACAATATAATTATGTTCCTTCATAAAGATGAAATTGAAGAATAAAAAAGTAGTGTCCTAACATGTTAGGAGAGATGGAGAGAAAGAATCACATCAAGAAATGATGAAGAAAGAAAAACAAATTATAAAATTACATAGCTTAGAAAGGATTAATCAATAACAACATTGATGGGCTTAGATTTTGCCATATTTCTATTTCCCTTTTCCTTCATTTTTGCATCATTTTTCCCACTATTCACCTTCACTTTCAAGAATATCTCATATTCTTTTGACTACCATCATAAAGGTACTCTTTCATCCATCAAAAGACATTTAATTGATAAACTATTGACCATTTTAGATGGATTCTTGTATATTTTGTATCTAACATGCATGATAAGGTCTATAGAATAGGTCACCAAGGGTTTTTCTATGGAAAAAACTACCAAGGTCTATTACATAACTCTTGCATGTTACTACAGATCCAATTATATGAATCCATAGTGGTATAAGAACATGATTTTCCTTCGTTGCAAAATTGCAATCCACAACTACTGCAACTCCATCCAAGTAATCTTTATTACAAATCCTTTTTAAGATGTCACCTTACTATGAGTTTGGTTTCTACATCCATTTATCACTATATTGTTCCATTAGTTATGACTTCCACACATCCCATCATCAATATCTAGATTTTAACAATGCTACAGAAGGGACCAATCTATTATGAATTGGTTGCTAAAAGAGCTAAAGACATTATAGCAATTCACCACAACAATAAGAGGAATATTCCCACAAAATAATGCATGGCTGCACAAGATAAAATTCATGTCTTTTGTTAGTACATTTTAGAGAATGAATCATTTTGGTTGCTCTATTTCATATTTGTGCTGTATGTTTCAAAGTTATGTGCTTTGTTACACTTACGGCTTGAGAATATTCAATTCTCTAGCACGTTGCTTTTAAATTGTATTAAGTAATGTGCTGAGAGATTTTTCCTATATAAGAAATGACTTCCTTCCTATAGGGATATATATAAATAAAAGGACAGGAATGTTGAAAGACTTGAATTCCAAAAATCTGTAATATTCTATTTATGGTCATCATATAATTTAATAAAGAAAAATCTTGTTTAGTCATTATGACCATGAATATCTGAGATAGATTGATGTTATGAGATGAGTGTTTAATTGTTGAAGTATTCCCAGCCTTGCTCTATAGAGGAATGGCCCACTTTGGAGAAGCAGGTGATGTTTACTATTTTTTTTATTAGCTTAGTTCATCTCTAAGTTCAATTTCACAACAAGTGCTTTATTTTCATTATGTTACATTGTTTTCTATAGAACTGTCAATGAGTTCTCTGTGATGCAACTATGTATGTTTCAATGATTTCATATGCTAATACTCTTGTATTTGATGATAAATGTGTGGTTGAGTGTTCTTTACTTTCATCTATAATTTTACTACTTTCATGTAACTTGATTTACTTTTATTTTATCAAAAGGAGATTTCGATTTCTTGGTAGACTATAGTGGCATGTTAGAATTTTAATTACTTCTGAAGATATGCTTATATTTTGCACATACCTCACAAGAATACTAGCTCCGAGTTGATAGTTAAATGTACTTGGGAGAAAAAAAAAATGATTTATTATAAAAATATCAAAATTATTTCTTGATTGCAACTAGCTTCGAAATGAATATACATATTCTTAAAATAAGAAAAAAATCGCACAAAATTCGTATAAATATAAAATAAAAATATTTTTTAACAAACAAATTCTCATGAACTTCATATAAAAATAAAACCAAAATATTTTTTAAAAAAATGGACTTAAATTTACAACTTTAATGAAGTAGAAAAAAAAAACATACAAATTTGTATTCAATTTTAAAAATATTTACAACACTCTATTTAAAACTTAAAATAATATCCATCTTATATACACACTCTTTCATCTTTAAAACTAACATAACAAAACAAATCTATGATTGTTGATTTTGAACATCATCACCATCCCCCACGTTGTGTGTAGCTCTGGGCACACCCACATGCCTAGATTATGATTTCCCCATGGGGCAATGCGCAAGGACAGCCACCGAGTGGGTGGTATTTCTATCTTATAATGACGACGGGTGACATGATTTCAGTAGGCATAATGTTTTGGTTTGGAATCCCAACTCGCTCAAGTGAAACAATAGTTATCAATCAAACCTCCTGTCGAAACAATTGTCCATTGCTCTAGCATTCATGGCGATATTTCCCCTCATCAAATATTGTATGGGTCCAAATCATGCGATGGAATGGTTGATCATTTAGCTTTGGAAGTGAGCAGGTCTTCATCACCTTGGAATTCTGCATGTCCTCCATTCACTATGTTTCTGGTCTTCAATTCTAGCTTGGCATCCTATAGACCCTAGGTTGTGTAGCTCTCATTCAAATCCCCTTGACAGTCTCTGCTTCTGTTTCCATCATGGTCCATTCCAAGGACACTAAGCTAAAGACCACTGCTAGTCCTCATCGGTCACACATGCCTCGCATTATTCATGAGAAGGATAAAGCTAAATCCTGCTTTGACAAGATGGTTCCTCCTTCGGTTCAGGAACAAATTCATGATATGGACACTCGTCTTCAGGAACATCGTCGAAATCCTAAGCTTGACAAACTGGTGGTTGAATTGGGGGCAATGGTGGAATACTTCTGCCCCACCTAAACTAGAGAGACATGTTACACAAAGACTTTGGGCTTATTCTGGAACACTAAAGCACCATTGGGGAAAGTGATCTCATATTATGAGGAGGGGTGTTTTCAAGAAAATTCTCAAGGACTCAACATGCATGCTCACGTGGATTGTATGGAAAATTGGATGTGTTTTTTCACTCAAGCCTTAGTGAACTCAGATGCTAAGGTTAATGCCAAACTCAATGGATTAGCATGCGGGTTGACTAGTAAATCCTTCTACTAGGCTTGAAAAATTCTCAATATGCTCAGACGCTTTCTTGACGAGTTCCTCTTAAGTTTGAGTGAGGCAAGTCGCCAGGTACCAAGTATGATGGCCCAAGTGCAAAGCTCTCTGCTCCTCCACTCCTTTTCATTTCAGGTGATGAATAGTTTTTTTGTTTCAACTTTTTGGTTCGCTTTGTTTTTGGTCTGATATCGTGGCCATAACACCTGTCTTATGTGGGACATTGGAAAATAAATTTACAACTCTCGATTCTAGCAGTTGGCTTGGTAGCTTAACAACTATCTCAGTTTTGTCCAAATGGTGACTTCTCACTATTTGCAACTAACATGTAGACTCTTATTTAGTCGCATTTTGACTCTTTGCTTTCATTCTATAGTTAACTAGTTTTTTTTATTAGACTTCGAACTTATTAAAAAAACATCATCATCATCATTAAAAAACAACAAAAAATACTTGTAGCATAATCTATACTTAAAAAATGATAATATAATTATAAAATATTTATTGTAAAAAATAAAAAATTTAATAAATCAATTATAAAATAAAATAATTCATTAAATTAATTACAATACATAGAATATTACATATAAAATATAAAATATTACATATATGCAAATAAAAAATAATTATAATATTATAATATAGTATACTCAACAAAGTTTATTTTTGATATATAATCAAACACCCCAACCTCCAACACGTAAGATATGCATCATGATTCACCAATAACTTCAAGCAATAATTGACCCACAATAGCAAATGTGTCCCAATGAGAATTTAAGCTCAAATAGGAAGGATATTAAATCTTTTTCACAACCACCTTATTGAGAATTTAAACTCAAATAGGAAGAATATTAAATCTTTCTCACAACCACCTTAGTGTGACCCAAATAACAACCATTACAACTCTATTTATTCATAGAATTGATATATTAAATAGAATACATAATTTAATTTCACTTTATAATAATTACCATTATTATTGAAAAATGTTTTTCTTCTAGTTAAATTACATTTATTAAAAAATAATTATTTTACAATTACATTAAAAATGTTGTGTAACTTAATCATTACACTAACTATTATTCCGTGTTGTTTGTTTAGTTTTTCAATTGACTTTGACATATGAGCACCCTACTATTCTAACTAATCCATGGTGTTGTACTTAACGGTACAAAAATATATCGAATAAGTTTTCAAATTCGATGTTGAAATATGAATTATTATAAAAATATAAAAAATATATAATTTTGAATTTGAATATTTTATTATCTTGTTAATTTTATTCTTTTATAAGTAAAAAAGAAAAGGTTAAATTTTATGATTTTGGAGAAAATTTTGTTGTTTAGTGATATTACATTTGAGCATATTGTAGAGCATGGATCTCTCACAATTTTTTACTGGAAAGACAACTTATTAACTAATTAAATGAAATTGAAAAAACTACAAGAGAATAATAAAGTTGGAAAGACAATAGTTAATGATACGATGGTATGTTGGTGGGGATAGATGAATTTCATTCCATCTATCCCGATTCCATTAGGTTGAGACATCTTCTGACGTGGGCATGGATGACTAACTAAAGTTTACTCAACCTACCATCCAAAAAACCAAAAAAAGATTAGAATGACCGTTGAGACATCTTTGAGATGGACATGGATAACCAACTAAAATTTACTCAACCTACCATCCAAAAAAAAGATTAAAATGACCATTCAGACATCTTCTCACATACACTTCTACCCCGATTGATTAGGTTTCTACCCCGATTGATTAGGTTGAGACATCTTCTAACATAGACATGGATAACCGGCTAAAGTTTACTCAACCTACCATCCAAAAAAAGATTAGAATGACCGTTGAGACGAAGATTCATTACATACTCCATGTATCTGACGAAATCAGGCCCACATTCGTTGCGTCTCGTATCTGCTCTACCATTTTTTGCATACCCTTCGTGCAGATGAGGACAACGCATAACTACTGCCGCCTCTACGATCTGATCTTTAATGCGATTGCTTCCGGACAGAATCCCGTCTCCGATCCAGATTTCCAGAGTTCTCACTCTCAATTCAATTCGAGGCGGAACGATTAAAGCTAGTTTCAAAATTTTCGTTTGATGCTTTGCATTTTTCTGAAAGCTATAAAAGAATTCCTAATTGCCTATGTTTAAGTTTATATTCTTCCGTGTTTCAGATTTCGGACGGCTTCCTTCCTTGAATCTTGAGTTGCGAATTTAGGTTTTCTGGCCTGAAAATGCAGAGAATATGATCATTGATTTCTAAAGGCCGAATAATGGAAAGATTGTTAAGCTGAACCCGCGTTTACTCTGCATAGGCTTTTTTTAGCAAAGAAAAGGTTTTGGACATTCTGATTCAGCCGTGAAATGGACAGCAAAAACAAAGGAAATGACGGTCGGGGGCGAGTCTTTGTCGTCAGGCAAAGCCGATCAGCTTCTTGAATGGGCAGGCAAAACCTATCTATCTCATGCTATGTACAAGGTCCCCGTCGGAGATACCTTATAGGGCAGAGCCAGGCAACTTCAGGCAAACTCTGCCTCCTTATTTTGTACCTTTTCCTTAGAACAGTCTACTTCATAAGTTTATTCATTACTTTTGTGTGAAGATCAAAGCAATTGAAATTTTGCGGATACAGCTTGTGGCTGACGCGATTCCATCGTTTTCAGAAGCTACTAATGCCAGATAACGCATTGAAGGACACGGACATGGTGATGAAGGAGCAGAAACGGCGGATCGAAGCCATAGAAGCTATTAAGTCCTTCAGAAACCTCTATTCACATCCAGAGCAGGAATCTCTTGATAATGTGCTCATTGATGTCTGTTAAGGTATAATCTCAAACAAATCCTATATTCATAAGCACGATATAGTATATACTCTGCTTCTCAATATTTTATGTCTCGATTGCAAAAATACGGAAGATTGGATGAACGGTGCCTTTATGTTGTGGATTCGTGTACCGCTTGCTCCTAACAGGGATTGACTACGAGGTTTTCGATCAAACCCTGTTCACACGAAGATACCAGCACTCATCCACATTGGAATGGAAAGCCTACTGAAGCTACGAGCATTCATCCACAATGGAAAGCCTATTTGTGGATGAGTACTGGTATCTTCTTGTTAACAGGGTTGTTTGGGTGCGTGTTGCAGTGCTTTAAAAGGATTTATTACGAGGTTTTCGAAGAGCACATGCCCAGCGTGTATTGCAATCAAACCCTGTTTACAAGAAGATACCAGTATTCATCGACAATCCATAGCGTAGAGAGACTCCTCCTCCCGTCGGATTTGCAGGACATTCAACAAAGCAGTATCACTCCAAAGGCTTCAGATATTATCCACCACCGGCATTGTTGAAACCAGGTCTGTGTCAAATGCGGAAAATATTTCGCAATTTAATTTAATTTACAGGGTAGTATAACTAGTTTTTAAGATCTTCATTGCAATGTCTTTGCGTCATAACACAAATCTGTGCAGGCAATTGTGTCGTGAAACAATTGTATAAATGAGGTTTCAGCTTCTGATTTTCATCACATTAAGGAGGGTTTGCAACTGGTATCTATATTGGATCATTTGGATGGACTTGGGGTCATATATATCTTGGAGCTTCTTCTCTTCATGGAATTATATTACTATATGTAGAAGAGATTCACTTCTCTATGGTGTATGGTGGATGGTTATAAGTCATAATCATCTTGTGGTTTGGGGGAGATTTTCATGTATTTTTTTAATGAATCAGTCTATTCAATATGGATATTTGTTACTTCTTATTTTATACTTTTCTTCGAGCATTGGGTGATTATGTATGATGATGTTATGATATGGGTTTGTCACTAGGAAAGGGTGTCCTACATTGTTACATTTTTGTGTTCATCATATTTCATATGTGGTGGGAACCTATTTGATGTGTCATTAGGAGATAACACTTTTTATATTTTTCCTATGGTGTTGGATGTGGTTATATGTGGTGGGAACCTATTTGATGTGTCTTGAGGAGATAACATTTTTCATATCTTTCCTATAGTCTTGGATGTGGTATGGTGATACACTTTTCCTTTTTGGGATTTCTCTTGGTGATATATCTATATAACATTATAACATTGTGGTGATGTGCATTTATGATTTAAGTACCATTGTATATGTCCATTGATTCATATTTATGTACTTTGTTATGGAGAACAACTGTATTTCACATAGTACAACACTTTGAAGCACACCCCTTCTTTCTACACATGTAGAGGTAGATCATCATAATTTATTATTATTTTCTTTAGTCAATGGCCATCCTCTTAGTCTTGGAATTCGTTAGGTTGACTTGATATGTGGATAAGGTTTATCTTCATGGGTCTATCCACTCTACACTTTCACATTATTTGATAATTTGTAACCACCTTATAGTATTTTATTATTATTCGAAGTGTTTTACATTATCAAACACTTTAAGAATGAGGTGGCTATACATAGGAGAAAATACTAAATTCTATTTTGAGAGGTTTGTTGAATGTCCAAGAACTTTGACTTTTAATGCATGTGAAGTGCTCTAACCATTGATCAAAATTTAATCCTTCCTAGCTCTTTGAGGGGTCTAGTTCTTCCTAGAAACATATTTTGTAAATTATATTTCATATCAAATTCAAAGTTCCACATTGACCCATTATTATGGAAAGAAAATAAGTATTTGTAAATTTCAAAAGGACTAGTTTCTAAATAATCCTTAAATATTATATTAATTTTTCAAATGTGCATAGCTCACATAGACTCATAGGGTATGTTGAAATGCTAAGCGTGCCCTATATTTATTTAATTAATCAACCTAGACATCAATAGTAGAGTAGTCACCTTAATGCACTAAGTATTTGTCGTTTATTTATTTACTTAAATGGAAAATGCAGTTACTACTTAAATGAAAATTGTTTAAATGGAAAGTGCAGTCTATAGCTCAAGTTAGTTATATTTTTATGCTATAATCAGAGGGAGGCCATTGTTTAAATAGAAACTACAATCTATAGTATGAGTTAGCTAGCCTTGCATGCCATAATCAAAGAGAAGAGCCATGGGTCACTGAGTTTTTAATGGCATGTAAACGACTTTCTTTATTATTTCAATTTGCAATCTTTAGAGTATTGGTTCATCATCCCTTATGCCATGTTGCATACATGTTCTAGCCTATTGTGTCTATTTTCTTTTGGGTACTTGCCTCATCCATGCCGCACATGTGAGATTCTGCTAATTTGGCTGCATTTTGATTTAGGCAAAGAAGGGCACTGTCAAAGTGGTACTAGCGAGGATATGTTTGTTTGATAATACCATCCATTGGTCTAAGATTATGGACTGTGACCTCTGTAACACATCTTAGGTGCTCATGTTTCATATTTGTGCTCACAACCATAAGAATTATTATTTTTGTGTTTGGAAGAAATGAAATTATATAAAGCTTAAATTGGAAATTGTCAGGATTTGATTGGCGCCAGGGTATTTTTTAAGGATTATAATATTATACTTAAGTATAGTATCCTAGGCGATTATTTTGGAATGCAAAAAAAATGTATATAGATAGGTAGGCGAATATTAAATATGAAACATACAATTTACTACTGAAATTTGTAAATTTTGGTGAATATTATGATAAAAAAACATATTTTATGTAAATATAGGAGATATTAGAGACTAAAAATGACCAAATAGTGAATTTATTTTTTGAAAAAAAGCTCGAAAAATAGCCAATTGGCAAAATTTCGCCCTTAAAAATTACCCTGATTGGCGCTCTACCCAAATTTCTACAATTATCTTATGTGTCTAGGTTAAGTTTTTTACCGATGAGCCTGTATTTATAGAATCTGATTGTCCACTAGCTACATCACATTATGTGTATATAATTATTCTTATCTTAGGAGTCCTGAAAAATGAATTGTTTCTCCTTCCTTAACTTTATGGCAATGAAAGGAAAGAACACCAATGCAATGAAGGAAAGTGAGTAGGATTAAGTCAACTTTTACAGCGCATGACTGTTGCTAATTTTTGGGGTTTTACTACATTTGTGAAAGAGAAGATGGGACGCATACTAGTGAGCCCCGACTTGCATCTACCCATAATGTTCTTTAACATATCAACATGCACCAATGATCAAGTGATCTACTCTATTTAACCATAATTTAGCCATCTTGTGTGATTTTACCGAACACTTTAACTTTGCACCATACTGGAAAAGGGAGGAGCTTAGAAAAAAGTAAGATCAAAGTTTGAATTTCTTGGTCCTTTGGTCATACGAGATGTTAATTTAAGGCAACTAAGCGGTCCTTTTTATGATAAGAGGATTTTGCATATCCCCAAATATCTCTTAGACAAAATGACTGCATCTCGGAAATAGTATTGGAAAACAAAAAGTTTGTATATGGACACAATACTATTTTTTAAAATGGTAAGTTTGAGGTTCTCAAGAGGCCTTCCAAAGTTGGCAGCTCCTTCAAAGAGTGCATCGTCTTTAATCAGAAGTTAAATGTTTGTTGTTATTAGCAACGAATTATGTTTAAGATACTTATCATTTGATGTAGAATGTTGCTCACCTTTACCCCATGCTTTCCAAATATCATAGTAGATGCTCGGTTTTCATTTATATTAATGCAGCTACGGGCTGTCGAATTAAAGTACACACTATTTCTTGGAATTAAACAAACTCATCAATGGAAAACTAATAGATAGTTACCACATGGTCTTAGCATTTTTTTATTAGGTTTGGAGGCAAAGCTTCAAGGCTATTTTGCAAAGATATGTGTAAAAATGTACAAAACATATTTACAACATTCAATGATATGTTACTCCTATCATACTATCCACAAAATTGTATGTCAAATTGCTTTCTTATAACAATATTCTTTTATTTGAAAGAAAGCAAGTTTTTTATTTGATAGATGTTGATTTGTATGCATGGACTCCTTTGCTTTTATTATAGTGCAATATTTTATTTTGAATGAATGAAACCCATGAACCCTAAATTTCAACGTTCCACTTGGGGAATTATAGAAGGATTGGTTTTTGTATGATGTTGCAAGCATAGAATTTCAAGACATTTTGTTCGAGGTGGTGGTGTTGTAAGGTGGTTGGTGTATCACTTAATCCACCTATTTTCCTTGCCACTAATAGCTACAAGTACAATATTCTATCTTTGCTTTCTACTTCTTGTTAAGGTCTTCCGCAATATCACAGGGACATTGCCTGCTTCTCCAAATTTCAAATATAGTAAATTGCAAATATAGTTGTTACTTTCTAAAAATATAGTTGTTACTGTTTTCCAAATTCTCTCCTCAATGACATTGTCAACAATAACATTACCACCAAGTGACTCTTGTTAAATATAAACATATAAAACAAGTAAAATTTCATGTTTCTTTTATTTATTCAATATTTTGTTTTCTCCCCTCTTTTTCTCTATATTTCTCTATATCTAACTTAAAAAACCAATTATTAATTTTTTCTATATCTAAGTAAAAACCAATCATACAATTACAACAAGTGATATACATACAATTTGTAAAACCAATCATGCAATTACAACAAATGGTATGCATACAATTTGTATATATATTGAAATTTAGTATATAAAATATTTTTAATAATCTTTAACTTAGTTTTAAAATATGAAATATGAAATAAATATAAATATTGTTATTATATATATAGTATGCAAACAATATACATAAGTTAATATAATATGCATAATTATATATTTCATGCAATGTCAAGAAAATTGTAAACCAGAATATTGTATGTAATATTTTTAACTTAGCAATAAAAAAATTAGCTATGCCAATTATGTGACCAATATATAAATAATTTGGTATAACAATGTTTTTTAAAATCATTTTACAATAAATTTATTATTCACTTTCACAAATTAACTTGATTCATATAGTCAACCTTTGATTATTAAATAAATAAAAAATAATAATATTATTATATAAAAACCGTTTACTTGATTCATATAGTCAACCTTTGATTATTAAATAAATAAAAAATAATAATATTATTATATAAAAACTGTTTAATAACTTTGAGTATGTTTTAAAATATACTCGATAAAGATAGAATTATAATTTTATTATTAATACTTAAAAAAAAGCTTACATTTCATATGGAGAGTAAAAAGCGCCTAAAGTCCAACGCGCGTTAAGTCCAACGTGAAGTTGACATTGCCTTAGCAGAAGACTATTTCGGCCAGCAACGTATGTGGAGGGAATCAAGTCCCGGTTCATTGCATCTGTATTCGCCCCTACATGTCAGTTATAACTTTAGTGCCTAATTTTAACAATTTTAACAATTTATCACCAATCAGATTCTATGGCATATTGATATTGGTGATAAATTGTTAAAACTTATCTCTCAAATTATTAATTGTTAAAGGCATATCAAGTTAAAACTTATCTCTCAAATTATTAATTGTTAAAGGCATATTAAGTTTTAACAATTTATCACCAATATCAGTATGCCATATCAAGCACTTACACTAATGCTTGATGAACTTCATGTTATTGAGAGAGCTCTAACATAGAGTTTGCGATTAGGAAAACTTTAGTAAGGATATCAAATCGAGGACTTTAATGGTTGATGATTTTCTAGTTTTAAGCATTAAAAGCAAAGGAATAGGAAACCATCCACATGTATTCTATCCTCTTTTATTCTAATATTTTTTCATTTACATATATCTCAATAGGAAAATGAATATTGTTATTTCCTTTTATTTATTAATAAAGATCCAACTCCATGTTGCGGAAAATCATATTGATATTTGTTTTCATCTATCACATATTAACAATAATAGAATTGATTGGATGTGCAATTATGTATTATGATATCAATGTACTATGCGAAAATTTACATAAAAAATGATATAATGTAAGTATATTAACTCAAACCATGGTGTGAATTATGTAAAAACGATATAATTTAAATAGATTAAATCAAATCATGATGTGAGAATGATCTAATATCAATGTATTATTAATGTAGTATTAATGAGCGAGATGTTTTTTTTTTCCATAGAAAAAAGTCATCATCTATTCAATCTTTCGACGTTTAGATTACATCCTTCAGGTGCCTTGCACTATTCTATAAGAGAATTTACATCATAGCAGATAGTACTATCACAAAATTAAAGCTTCAAGCTTGTTCAAAATTTACATAATTTCCTTTCTCGGAATTTTACAATGCCAGTATTATATCAAAAAGTTCTATACAAATTATAAACTTCTCTGCTTTCATTTTGCAAAATAAACAAAAATATTATGAAAGACCTTTTTATAGTTATCAGGACAAAAGTCCAGTGTAAATCTAGTTACTTCTCGCTGGCCTTCCCTACTTTTGATCTTGTCACAAACTCTAGAGAGAAGCAACAGCCCTTCCTTAGATAAAGTATCAGCGATCTCATTCTGCTCCCGATATACATGATTGTACCTTAGGAAGTCAAAAGTTTGAGATAAATTTTCCAGCTCATATCCTACTCCTGTCATGTTCAAATTAGTAATTTGATGTGGGCCTTTGGCATAGCTTTGATCCAAATTTCTGAATCTCCAAGAATATGAAGAGATTGTACCAATTCTTCTCTCGCAATCTGCATTAGAGTTCTCATTTCCAATCCTTCAACTTTATTATTGGTGCCTAAACCTCCATTTGCTTTGAACTCTATAGTTCCCCCATCCAATAAGTGTAGAGTCCCCCCTAATCCACAGACCTTATCAGGATCCTCACAGGCCCCATCAAAGTACGAGCACAATCTTCTTCTAATACCACTGCCTTCAAGATCCTGGAACTTTTCGTTCTTTCCTTTTCTATGAAATCCCTATAGGTTGCTTGTATATTTGCAATAACATAGAAACCCGAAAGCTGATTGTTTTCAAAGATTGCAACGTTCCTTACATTCCAGATCCTCCACAATACTAAAAATGGAATACGCCGTAAATATTTGAGGGAAGGATTCACAAACCGGCTTTTAAGATTGTCTTCTAGGGACTCTGCTTCCAAAAGGATTTCCTGCCGTAGACAAACTTCCAAGCCTTTCCATACTTTAATCGAAAAGGGACAATCCAGAAACAGGTGTACAATAGATTCTTCAGCTCCCCTGCACAGACTACACCACCTAGGCCCTGCCATGTTTCTCTTTTTCAAGTTGTCCAAGGTGAGGACCTTACCTTTCAAAATAAGCCACATAAAAACCTTGTGCTTCTAGGGCACCCAAACTTGCCAAATATATTTCCACCACCAACATTCAAGAGAACGATCAGAATTCCATAACAACTTATAGGATTTATTAACTGCATACGTCCCTTCCTCCGGATTTCCTGTCCAGACCAGCTGATCAGGAACTTCCTTTAATCATATAATCCCTTTGTGCATTCCATAAATCCAAAAGTTCCAATTTTATACCCATTTAACAAGTAGTGCAAGTTCGAATTCCATCTTCCAAATCCGTGAAGGCCCGACCGAAACCGTTCCAGCTATGTCCTTTAAAGTCTTGAACCCCCTGTCGAAAAGGAAATGGATCATATCTGTCAGGAAATTGTTATGATTTGATACCCCCACAAGTTGATCCTTCCCAACTAAAGCAATTTGATCGTCTCCCACTTCCCAAGCCAACTTATCCTCGATGACAGGAAAATCTCCCACCAATGCTTTCCAGAACAAAGACCTTGCTTTGCAATTTTTTGCTGGAGTACGAATCCAATACAAAAGTGAAACATTCTTCAAGTATTTCGCTTTTATAATTGTCTGCCATTTACCTTCCTTTAAAATAAACTGCCATGTTGATTCAGCAGATAATGATTTTCCAAATCTGTAGAGATCCTTCAAGCCCCAGCCCCCCTCTTCCTTAGGTTTCGCAATAGTCGTCCATTCTACCCAATGAATGGCTTGCTTCCGATTTCCCTTTCCAAAGAAATCCGAAGAACAATTTGCGTAGCATCTTGAGAACTCCTTTGGGGAGTGAAACTAAGATCATCCAATATATAGGGATGGCATTAAGCACTGATTGAATCAACACTAATTTGCCACCACGGGATAAGAATCTATTACACCAAAAGTTAATCCTTCTCTCCACCTTGTTGGTTAGCCATATCCAATCTTCCTTTACATAACAATTAGGTTTTAGATTGAAACCCAGATACTTAAAACCCTTCTCCAAAGGAATTTGATCCACCAGCGTGCTTTGTTGAAATGAATGCAATCTCAAAATTTCCAGTTTGTTATGCACGTATTAACCCAAACTATGATTAACATGAAAAGGATGTTATAGGATTATAAGAAAAAGGATTTGCATATTGTGTGTTATCATTAGAGGAAATTTGAGGTCTAAAATGGGCCTTATAAGAAAATGAACCATCCTATAAGAAAATGAGCCAACCATAATTTATTGATGAGTTGGAATTGAAGAACCAATAGAATTTCCATAAAATGAGTCAACCATAATGGTTGACTTGAGATATTTGTCATAAAAAAACTACTTCTTTTGTTCGTATTTTCACCATATCTCCTTGTGGTTTTACTCAAATTTCGAGCGGGAGCACTCGTTGGATGTGGAATTAAATTCTGCATCCAACGAGTACCCACATTGCATACTTTTGATGGACCCTGCTTCCCCAAAAACAAAAAATACCTAAAAAATGTGATGAATGGCCATCATCACGTTTTTTAGGTATTTCTTGTTTTTGGGGAAGCGGGGTCCGTCAAAATTATCCAGTCTGGGTACTCATTGGATGAGAATTTAATTCCACATCCAACGAGTGCTCCCGCTCAAAATTTGAGTAAAACCACATATCTCAGCAGGATCTCGCGGAACTTTATACAATCGAGCCAAAATACTCAGCACATTGATCTTTCAAACAAAGCTTGCCAATAATTCCCATTAAAATGAAAGCAACAGCAATTAAGCACACGATCAATATGATGATGAACATCTTTCAAATTACAGACTCTGAAAGTGGATCGGCTTCGGACAGCGAAGCTCGTCACCACAACACTCAATGCCTTGGCACAATGTTATGGGTCCTTTGAGATTTCGCTACTTCCCGAAGGCATGTAGTTACTTTCAGGCTGCTGGGAGTCCCATAATATACCAACTAGCAAACCCTTACCAGACTCTTTTTACAGAAGCGAGTCTTCGGATTTCTGATGCAGTGTTATACCACAGTGGGCAACCTGTAGAGCATATTTGCCTCGGCTCTCACACAACCTAATGACTGTCGAGCGGACTACTTGCTCAAACGACACCTAGACTCTTAGTTGCAGAGCGGACTACTTGCTCATGCAACTCAAACCAAATGAACCGAATGAATTACAATTAGCCCGGAGGCTTTTATTTATAGCTCTCTATCCGGTAGACCGGTTACCACTGACTTACACTAACCAGTCGAAAAGAGAGATTCCCGGGGCATAGTGGGGACCGCCACTATGTTATCTCGTCCCTTGGAGGCTCGGCCATGTGGGGACCCGGTACATCTGACTCGACAGACTGACATAAAGTTATTCTATCTGGCCGACAAACATGGGCCATTATTATTACATCACAATGAGTACAAGCATCTCGGTACAAAAGTAACCCGAGGGAATCAAAACAACTTTCGGCGAGCATGGCCGACAAAAAAATGTGGAGAGGCCCACCAACGGCTTCCACTAAATATGTACATCAGATTCTTCACGGACCGGCAAGCTTCATTCCCGGAAACTGTCACGGGCAATTATGGCGTATCATAACTGGAACCGCACACACATACTGTTGTGCCATCTGGACCAGGCACACCGCCGCACACACAGTCAAGACATCCTTCATCATATAAATTTTCTTCTAGCTCACGCCTAGCCAATTATTCTTCAATGTAGTTAGGCTGAGATTCAGTATACTGCCAGTATTCATTCTCAGGAAATTCTTCATTCATGTCCGGATACAGTAAGTCACCAAAACATCTTTCTACATCTAACCCTCTGAGGTACTCGTTAGGTCCGAATACAAATTCTGAAGCAAATTGTGACTCAACCCTATAATTTAACGGAAGGGTTCTTCTATGTACCCTTGTATCCAGTCTTTTTCCTTTGTCATCTCTCTTAATGAATTTCTGAGTGACATTTACACAGTAATCCAATGGAGTATGCCTACCTCCATAATGTCTTAACTTAAACTTAAACCACTGATTAGCCTGATCAGCGGCTTGCATATCAGCCTCTAAATGAAGGATAAAATTAGCTTTTCTGTCTACCCATTCAACTCTAGGGCAGAACTTATCCAAAAATATCTGAGTCCAACCGGGCCACTTTCTATGTTTTAAGTTGCCAGGGTCTGCACATATAATAATTGCAGTTTGTTCTCTGCAAAACTGGAGAATCAAATTATATGAAGTCCATGTTAAATCTCCTTGACCGAGATCAACATACCATATTTCTCCGTCTTCTTCAACATTTTTATCAATCCACACATCCTGACATTTGGCTAATTTTTCCTGGGCCTTCTGGAGTCCTCTGAATGCTGCTTTTTCCCATCGTTCCAGGATTTTTAGTTTACAGGGGCTTTCCTGGATTTCTTTTATCAGGGTGAGGCTGAGGTATTTTTCGGCATCTTGCCGATCTACATAATCCAGCAATTGCTGGCGTTCTTCTTGGGATATATCCTTATCCCATGGAGCTAGGAATAAGGATCCTGGGGGAGCTCGGAGAGCTTCTTCTTCTTCTTGAAATGGAGCTTTGCCTTTATAAGAGACCATCCTATCTCTCATATAAATTTCATTCTGGTTAGAACCAGATCCACCGGCTTCTGAAGAAAACATATTTAGACTGGGTAAAATCTGCACAGTCTCACGTGTCAACATATCAGCAAGACAATTTAAATATCCTGGCTTGTAAACAATATCATAATCAAAGTTACTAAGCCAAAGAAACCATTTAAGAATTCTGCTGCTATTTTCTGCCATTAAATTTTCATTTTTGAATATGCCGGGCATGATCTTTAGATCTTTTCTCATAACAAATCTAACTGGTTTCAAATACAGGATGAAGTGATTCACGGTCTTTTTGACAGCCAAAATTTCTTTATGACTGCTCGGATAATTTAATTCAGCTCCTTTGAAAGAACCAGATGCATAACCGCAAATATTGGCCTTGCCATCAATTTCTTCTAGTAGTACACCACCCCATGTTGTACTAGAAGCATCTGTTTCTATTATTAATTTACCAGTCCCTTGAGGAAGACTAAGGGCTGGCAGTTGCTCTACTTTAGCTTTAATTTGCTGCATAGCTAAAGTCATTTGGTCAGACCATGGAATGGGCTGCTTTTTAAGCCTTTGCTGCAGACAATGGATATCAGCAGCTTGTCCTTTATAAAAAGGTCTGATATAATTCAAGCAACCTAGAAATCTTTGCAGCTGGGTCTTCTCTAGAATTTTATCAGGAAAATGCTCAAAAGATTGCAGCACATGGTTTTGCAATATTACCTGACCGGCTTTAATATGTAGTCCCAAAAATTCAATATCAGTTCTGCCTATCTCCATTTTACTAGCAGACAGAACTAAACCATGCTTATAGACCAAGTCATAAAACTGCTGAAGATGCTTTAAATGTTCTTGCAGATTTTTAGAACAAATTAAAATATCATCAATAAAAACTGCTAACCAAGGAATATCTCTGAAAATATCTTCCATCCTTTTTTGGAATTCAGATGGAGCATTATTAATCCCGAATGGTAGCACCTTCCACTGATATTGACCATGTGGAACAACAAAAGCAGTTTTATATCTATCCTTTGCTTCAATACCAATCTGATAGAAACCAGACTTAAGATCAAATTTACTAAAGATAGTACACCCAGTAATTTTCTGCAACAAACTTGCTTTATCAGGCAAAGGATACCTGACCTTCTGGAGTACAGCATTCAACGGCTTGAAATTCACAACCAATCTTGGTTTACCTCTTTTCTGCTCGCTATGCTTATTGACAACAAAAGCTCGACAAGCCCAAGGGCTTTTTGATGGTTCAATCAATCCTTTCTTTAAGAGCTCTTGAATTTCGTTAGAGCAAAATTCTCTTTCACTGGGGCTCATCAACCTAGCAGAGGCTTTCATTGGTTTGATCTTCTGAAGAGGATCAAATGGTAAGGAAACAAAATACTTTTCTCTGGTCCAAAAAGCATTAGGACTTTCAGAGCAACAATCTTTTTTCAACCTATCAGAAATCCCATCGAGATATTTCTCACTATTGATTTGAGCAAAAGATATGCACCTTTCCATTTTAGCAAGTGAGACTTTTGACTGACTTGGGGACTGACTCTGAGACTGTTGTGGGATAGGTTTACACTGTGGTTTAAAAGTATGACTCAAAGGTAAGACCACAGACTGATTATTAACTGTACATTGGAATAACATCTTCTGAGTATCTATAGAAAATGGACTGATAGACACTAGAAAATCTGAACCTAAAACACAATCTTCCTTTACAGCATCTAGTCTAAAAAGAGAAATAGTACTATTTACAGAAGATAAAGATATCGGAAAATCCTTTACTTTCCCAGTTAGGTAAACAGGAGTTCCTTGAATTGCAGAGCCAAATTCTTTGGCTTCTTCCCAATAGAAGTGAGGAAGAGCATTTCCTTTAGCTAAATTGAACTGACATCCGGAATCAATCAGGCATTGGATTGGGTAGGGTTTAAATTCAGCTAGGCAGAATGTTAAGGTGATGAAAAGTTTAGGGCCTGAAACAGCTCCTAAAAGGCTTAAGCTTTGAGACTTTGGTGAGGGAGAGTGTTCAGGGGTTTTTTCAGGAGATTCTTCTTCTGGACTTTCAACTTCCTTGTGTCCACAAACCCTTTCTATTTCATTGGACAGTTCATCTTCTGATGACTGGTCTTTTTCCATCAATAGAATAGTCAATGCATTCTTTATCTCATCAGCCTCTTTGACTAATCTTCTTATTTCATCTTGTTTGCTTTTCAACTTATTTCTCAGCAATTTTTCTCTATCTGCTCTGTGTGCCTGCCTGTCTACATGACCACTAGGGTATTCTTTATAAAGATCAGCAGGATTAAAAGTTAATTGTAACTTTTCCTTACCCTTTTCTTTGCCTATAGCTTGCAGCTGAGCTTGTAAAGCTTTCTTTTCATTTCTAAGCTCAGTTCTTTCTTGATGTCTAAAAATGGGAATAGAAGATAACTGCAAATCAATAGATGCAATTCTTTTTTCAATCTGTACAGGAGAGACTGTTCTAGAAAACATATACAAGTTAAAATCAAACTCAGGGAGTTCAAACTGTTCTGGTACTCCACACCCCCCTAAATGTGGTTCCGTGTCGGAATCGGTACAGGACTCGGGATCACATTTAGCAAAAGTAGGAATATTTTCTTGAGAAGAATCAGAATCAGCATTCTCAGATTCGGAATCAGGTAAATAAATAATTTCTCCAGAGGGAGAAGGAAAATCATCAGAAACTTTATACAAATCCCACCATTGGGGATCCAGCGTTGTGCAGAGAGCTGCCAACCTGGGTCGGGATTTCCTGTCTGGACACTTGGATGCCCAATGGCCTTTCTTTCCACAGATGAAACATGTATCACCAGATCCTTTCTCTTTCCTTCTTTTCACAAATCTTTTATGAGATCGTTTGAACTTATGGTGCTTTTTAGTATATTTTGATTTGTGTTTATAAGGTTTATCATAGTGATATCTGCCTTCAGAGATGAAAAATTTCTTTTTCTTCTTACAATGACATCCTTCTTTTCCTAAATGTCCACGATTATGGGCTCCACAACCCCAATCGGGCATTTTTGCAACCTCTTTACAGAATGAAGCAGAAAACATTTGTTGATGACGCTTAAAATCTTTATCTACCCTTTTACTCAAACAATGTTCTTGCCATGTTTCAAGGATATGATTATGTAACTGAGCAAGAGACAAAGATCTAAGGGGAATATTTTTATCTTTCAAATATTTTTCCACTGCATCTGGGACATGTCCTGGAAAACTTCTGAGGTAATGCTTAAGATAGGCTTCATTGCCTGACTTACCTGAAGAGATTAATAGCTTCTGCATATAGCAGAAATATTCTTCGGTTTTACTTAGATCACAAAGCCTAGCAGACATATACAATGATGCTAAGTGATCATAATCTTCAAGTTCTTCAGAGCCATAAAATTCTCTACTTAAAGCAGAGATGATTTGCTCATCTGAATCATTAGCTGCTAACAACTCATTTCTTGTATCTTGAGGTAACCACCTCCACCATTCATATGCCAAACCAGATAGACCAGCAACTAATTGTGCTCCTAGCATTTGTGCTGTAAGGTTGTGGTCTTGTTGCTTTTTATAAATAAGCCAATGATTAAGCAATTGTAAGGCATTTTTTATTTCTTCCCTTGACTGACACTGAATATTCAAAACTGGTTGTTCAGGCATTTGGGAAATTAAATTATTAAGATTATTGACACCAAAACTAAAAACTTTTGGAGCTACAGAAATATCCTGAGCATCTGGCATATGGGTGTCAAAACCTTCATTATGAGGCTGAGATCCTATCCTGAGTGTATTTGAAGACTCTGCTGCCATCATATTCACATCCCCAACATACTTAGGATCTAGGACAGGCTTATAGTTTTTAAATGCATCAATCCATTCAATGATATCTTGTTTCTCAGCATCACTTGCTCCAAAATCCCATTCTGGTCTGTTATCAACAGAACTGCTATTCAAAACACCTAGGGAAACAGATTTGGAGTGACCTTTTTTGGCTAACTTCAATACTTGATCAGGAACAACATATTGTTTCTTTTTCAGTTCCTGTGTCCTAGTTGTCAATTCTGCTAGAACATCTAATCTTCTTTGCAGCTTATCTGAAGCTACTGAGATAGCCTTTTCAATTTCTATCGTATCATGCAACAGATGGTCAAGAAGTTCTAATTTAGTGATGACTGTATCTAACTGTTTTCTTTGTTCATCACAGCTAGATTTTAGAAGCTGGATATCATGTGCCATATCCTCAAGATTATTGGCAGTGCAATGTAACTGCAAATTTGTCCAATTAGCTAACTTAATCTCATCTGGTGCAGACTGATCAGATGAAGTGGCCTTTGTGGATATGAATTCTCTCTTTCTCTGTCCATCAGAAGAATACTGCCTGAAGGCGGTTTCTGGGAGATTTATACCAGGGAAATATGATCTTTGGCCATGGGCATTGGTAGATTCGGATTCAGCTCTGGCTCTTGGCAGGCTAGAAAACATTCCAAGAGTAGGGTACTCATGCAAACTTTCTTTGTGTTTCTCTTTTTGTAAAAGTTTTTGTTTTATCTTTTTGCAAGCAGAACAATCTGCATGCTGACCTCTATGTTCAAAATCGGAAAGACCTGAAAAAGACTCATTATTTACAGACAGATTCGGTATTGGTTCTTCTGCTGACTATTTGCTTACCTGATGTGACAGTGCTTGACGTCTTGCAGCATTATAGGATGATGTTGAAGCAGATTTGATCAGAGGAGGACCAAATCTAGGGATAGGTTCAGGATGAGGAGATCGGAAAGAGGAAGAAGCTTCATCATAGACTAAAGGCTTTGGATTCATGACAGCTTTGACTCTTTCTTGGTGCTTGAAAATACGAAACAAAGTAGTTTTTTTCTTTCTTCCTCCAAAATTAATAAATATTATTTTATTATTATAACTATTATTTCATTCTTTTAACTATTATTTATTATTTTCTTGAGGAGGCCCATTTTAAACCTCAAATTTCCTCTAATGTATGTATGGATATAATGTTAATGATATAATTAAAGCATATTAACTAAAAAAACCAAGATATAATGTATACTTACATATTGTGAATTTACATGAATATTGTATGGGTATAATGTTATAGGAAATAGTTCCTTTCACTCCACTTCTTTTTACCTTTCCCTTTGATTAATGGATTAATGGAGGACAAGTCTTCCCATATAAAGGATTGAGGCTTTCATATTTAATATTTATGAGATATTTCAAAGCCATAGAAATATGAAATGAATTAAATAGTTTTGGTTCAATATAGTTAGCTATAATTAACATTTACTTGTTTCTTCTTCTTGATCATGTTTATATAAGATTGGATTATGTAAGAACAACCTTAATGTATATTAATGTGTAAGGACCCTAGGATCATAGTAGCATAATTCGATTGTATTGGTATTTCGTGTACGGAAATGCGGACCAAATTCGAATTTGTCAAATATTCAGTGTATGTCTAATACGGATACGAATTATTACTAATTATTATTCCTGGAAAATAAAATTATGAAAACTAATTTAAAAAAAAAACTTTCACTAGTTAAAGAGTATAAAAAAATACCATTCGATTTATTATTTTCTTATTAAAATAATTATTAATAATTAGTTTTCCTCTCTTACAATGGCCATATCGCAAGTTGTTGAGATTTTATATTTTTGTTTTTTAAATATAGAGTTGATTTTATTATATAAATCTGTATGTACATTTATGGTATATTTGTGGTTATTTGATTAAAAATATTATACATGAGTCTACTTCCGTATTTTATTCGTAGTAGGTTTTTTCATTACTTATTTTTTCCATATCGAATCGTATTTGTATCCGTATTCATACTCGAATTATGCTACTATGCCTAGGACCCTAAGATGCATACTTGAGTTACCTTACTAGAAGCATAAAGACATAAGAGAGGGACCTTAATGGCAAGCTTGACAAGCTCGCTAAGGGTGTTTATCCTCAATGGGTAGGCTGGTTGAATGAAGGACGGTAAGAACTTATTGCACCCATCTATCTTTCCTTCATAAGGTAAGAAATATCCATTTGTTTATCCTGCTCTACTTTTTTTAATAAGCGTACGTAAAATAAAGATCCCTCTTTTACCTTCAATGGAGCATTTTTATTTATACTTTTGCAGTATTCTGCTTTTATAATAGAGATAATATATTATTTAAAAAAATATTTTTTTAATATATATAATTTTTAACATATATAATTTTTTAAGACTTTTTTTTATGGAAAAAAGAATATAAGCCAATTTTTATTGAAAAAATCTAAATCATATTGTTTATTTAGGCTGTAAGCTCTAGACAAAATATTATCTAAAGATTTAAACTGTACAATATTTGTCATAAAAAGTAATACACAGATTTACACCTCATAATGATCTACAAAAAAAGACTTATGCCTTATATAACAAAAAATAGCTTAAAAAAAACCGTGTTCCGCTATCTAGTATCGCAAACGTAGACATTGCCCGCTTTATAATGGGCAACTAGATAATAATGAAAATATTAAAAAAAAACTATAAGACTTAGGTCAAAATGTCAATTCATTCCTTGAGAGGAGAATTCTAACAAGTAGTTTTAGTATTGATAAGCTGGAATACCAAAGTAGCTTTAGAATTCATTCCCAGGTTTTGGCTGAAGACAGCCACGATTCTTCTTCTCTATTTGGTAAGCTTAAAATACTTGATCCCTCCTTTTCGTCTACCTTATCAAAAGATGATTTAGTTTTTCTTTCAGGATTAGAAGAAAAGGGGGACCGTATTGGGGAAGGGTTTATTGGAGGCACCCCCACATTTTATTTGGGTGTCCAGCGGGACATATCCCCTACTATTCCTCAGCCATTGGTGCCCTCAACTATCCCTGCTGCATTGGAACTAGTTACTTTGGGGCTCTCTGAAACTGCATCCCCCCAGGTTGTGGTTTTAACTTAGGGTACTGCATCCTACCCTTCCTATATCTCCCCATGTATTAGAACAGTTTGTACCATCTTCTGGGTTTCCCCCTCCCACACTACTGATTCCTCCTAGGGAAGGGGTTTTTGTGGCTGATTCATCTCAGGGCTCGGGGGTTCCATCCTTTGTTGACATTGTTAAATCAAAGAACCCATTAATTACTTACCTAGCAAATATCCCTTCGGATGGTGGAACCCCGATATCTCCTCTGGTTATTGCCAATAAAAATCATGGGAAGGGACCGTCTCCCAAAGGGGCTAGAAAAGGGGGTATTTCTCAATTTTCCCTGATAAAAACTCGCAGTGCTAGAAAACATGTTCCCCTCAAATTAGTCTCCCCTTCAATGGAAATCCCCTTGTCGGCATCTACATCCACCGGATCAATGGACTCCATTCGGGCTCTTAGAGACTTGAAAGCCATAGCCAAGGTGAAAAGATGATCTTCTTGTCCCTGAATATTAGAGGGATTGGGGGCCCTCATAAAAGATTGGTCCTCAAAGGTTTAGTGGATTCACTGAGACTTGATATCATTTTTCTCCAGGAAACCATGGTTTCGGTGGAGAGAGCTAGGTTATATTTCTAGAGCATCAGGTTAGATTGGATGATTTGCTTGACTGATGCGGTTGGACTTTCAGGTGGCCTCCCATTGGCTTGGGATCCAAAACTATTTTCCATGTCTTCCTTTTGCACATCTTTGGGGATTCAGTTGGAAGGTCAGGTTCGAGGGTTTTCAGAGGTGGTACACCTTCTTAACATTTATGGCTCATATTCGGATAGATGACAATTTTGGGAATCTGCAAGATATGGGGGTCTTTTGGAACTTGAAAATCTCTTACGGGATGGATATATCAATCTTACACTCTCTTCGGCCAAGACTTGGGGGAAATTCGCTCAAGGTGATATACTTTGCCAATATTTTACTGACCTCTTTGCATATTTGGGTTTGGTAGACATTACACCAATCCCTCTTAGTCCTACCTGGTGCAATGGCAGGAAGGAAGATGATAAGATCTCAAAGCGCTTGGACATATTTATGATGGATGACAATCTGGTTGTAACTGTGCATAAATATAGAACATGGTTTGTGTTATCGACCATTGCAGATCACCTGCCTATACTATTGGAGTTGAACCTTGAAGGGGAAAAAATTCCTTACCCTTTCAAATTCAACAATACATTACTGCAGTTGGACGACTTCCGGTCCTTTGTTCGTTCTGAATGGAGCAAATTCTCTATGGTTGAGATCAGTTCACCATCTCAGAGATTGATGCAAAAATTGGGGCAACTAAAGTCGGCTTTCAATCTATGGGATTGGGCTCGCAAGGATGTTGAAAAGCAGGATATATTAGATATCGATTCGCATATCAAGTCATTAAACGCCGTATATTTGGGTTGCCCCCTCCCAGATGTGGCTCGTTTCCTTCTGGTAGAGCTAGAGAGTAAACGTCTCATATTACTTAATCAGGCGGAGGCCTCTTGGCGCCTGAAGAGTAGGGCCCTGTGGGTCTCGTTGGGGGATAACAATTCGAAATTTTTTCATCGATTTGCAAATGGCTATAGGATAACAAAAACTATTTTGCAACTGAAGAGCGGGGAGGGGGTCACTATTTCGGAGCAACAGGACCTTCAGGGTGAAGCTACAGCTTTCTTTAAAGACTATTACCATGATCTTGGCATCCCATCGGTTGGGGAGCAAATTGGGGTTAGAAAGGAATTCCCTCAACTATTTTCTAAACAGGAAGGTATGGACATCTTTCTTTCGGTGTCTCTAAAGGAGATCCATTCAGTTTTGAAAGAATTCCAAAAGGACAATAGCTCGGGCCCATATGGTTGGGGCGCGGAACTGTTTTTGGAATTCTTTGATATTATGGGGCAAGACTTACTGTATATGGTGGAAGAATCCCGATCGAAAGGATGTGTTTCGGGGCACTAAATGCAATCCTTTTGGTCCTCATCCCAAAGGTTTCAAATCAAGAACATTCATGGACTTTCGGCCTATCTCCCTATGTAACCCTATCTATAAAGTTATCTCCAAGGTTATTTCATGTAGGATCAAGCCTGTTCTATCTCGCGGTCTTTCTAAGGATCAATATGGCTTCTTGGACAACAAGCAGATATTGGACGCGGTGGGGGTGGCAGAGGAGGTCTTTCATAGTATTAAATCCAAAAATATTCAAGATTTAATACTCCAGTTGGATCTTACAAGGGCGTATGATTATGTGAACTGGAACTTCCTCCACCTGGCTCTTGTTCAGATTTGCATTCCTTGGGGCGCTATCAAATGGATCATGGCTTGTATATTGTCAGCCAACTATTCAATTCTTATAAATGGTTTCCCCTTTGAGTTTGTTACTTGTTCTCGCAGATTACGCCAGGGATGTCCCCTTTCGCGCCTTCTATTCCTGATTATGATTGAAGGGTTTAGCCGGCTAATTATTAAAGCTAAAGATTATTTATTGATCTCTGCGGTGCAGGTATTGCCTCATATCTCAATTACACATCATTTTTTTGTTGAGGATGTATTGTTGTTTGGGCTTGCTGACTCCCAGGAATGGGGTCACATGTGGTACATTCTGAAACTCTTTTGTCACTACTCTAGCATGATTATAAATGAGGGGAAATATAAACTACTGAAGCACAACCTGGAGAACTTGGCGCTATTGAATATCACTTCTTTGATTCCATTCTGTGTTGGCGATTTGATAGATGGGACAACATACCTTAGATATTTTTTAAATCCAAATGGATACAGGATTGTGGACTAGCAATGGCTCCTTAAAAAATTCGATAAGCGCATTATGCATTAGCAATGGCATTGGTTAGGCAGTGGTGGGCGTCTTATACTTGCCAAGTCAGTACTACAAAACTTGGGGGTATACTGGTTCACCCTGTGTCGTGTTCCAAAGTCTATTTTTTCTAGTATCCGTCAGAAGATCCATCATTTCATATGGTCAGGGAATGGAAAACAAAAAATACATTTAGTTGATTGGGCTTTGTTGGCTCGTCCCTATTTCCAAGGTGGCTGGGCGGTTAAGAATATATACCACTTCTCAGTTGCATTACTAGCCAAGAGCCTCTGGCATGCTATCTCAGTTGATTGCGTCTGGGGTAATATAATTAAGGACAAATATTTTGGTAAGCTATCTACGATTCAATGGATCAGATCCAGCGTGAAAAGAACCAAAGGTATTTCAAACATTTGGGCGGGGTTACTCTCCTCCTTCCAGGTAATGGCGACTTGGCTGGCCTGGTTTCCAGGTAATGGTGGACACATAAGTCTTAGCGAAGATTTGATTGTGGGGGGACCTGTTAATTACAAGCATTCGGTTGCTTTGGTCTTTCATCTAAGATGTGGGGGTTACTTCACACTTCATCACATCATCAACAAAAATGGCCCAAATTCGATGTTCAACACTTGGCTAAGTGCCTCACAGTTGGGACTGTCGGGCACTTTGGCGGATGAATGGAAGTCTTATACACTAGACCTCTATCGTGCAAATATCCAAATTACGTAATGTGATGACAGTCTCCTCTGGTCTTGGATTACCATCGAGGGCTCTATAAATGCAAAACTGACCTATGAGGCAATCTGTTCAAATTTGAAATGGACTCAACATTGGTGGCACGTTTGTTGCTGGAACTGGATTTTACCTCTCAAAGTCAAAATATTCATATGGTTACTACTGGAGGGAAAAATATTAATATGGGAAAACCTCCAAAAATGTGGGTTCAATGGTCTGAACATATGCACTCTTTGTCTCCAGGCGACTGAGACATTTGATCACCTTTTTGTCACCTGCCCATTTAAGGTGAACGTTCAGTTACAAATTGGCACTCCTTGCCCCTTTTTTCAGGCTGGGCCAGATGTCAATTTAAATGAGAGATTTCAAACTTTATTTGCTCACAGTAACCTCTCTGGAGAGCTGGCCTGTCTGGCTTCATGGAACATCTAGAATTCTCGTAACCTTTTGACTTTTGAGAACAATCTTCCTGATCCCAACTAGGTAGCCGTTTTGATTTATTCTCAATCTAGGGAACTTGGTTTCTCACACAAGACAAGGCCTCTATCTATCGATCGGGCATCTTGGCCCCCCCTCCTTCTACATGCTGGTAACCGTTCACGTTTTGATGGGGCTGCTCAGCTGACTATTGGTCGTTGTGGTGCAGGGGCCTACATTGAATGTGACAACATTGATCAGATCAAGCTCTGGATGAATGGGGGATGTGGTTGTTGGCTTTGTGGCTGGTGTTATTTTTTTCTTCTCAGTCCAATATCTCATTGGATCAGATTGCAGGGGATACTCTGACAGTAGTCAATTGGGAGAACTCTCTTGCTACTATCAATGTTGTAGCTCTCTCTTTTTGGTTGGATCATACCGGGCTCCTCGTGGACCTTCATTCTTCGACTCCTATCATCCATATATACCGGGAGCATAATGTGATCGCGGATGTACTTTCTTGCAGAGGTCTCGTTGCTATGGAGGGTCGAATTTTCTATGAGATTTGCTTAGCTGGGGCACAGATGTTGATTGGTCACTGGACTTTATTTGACTATTGAGATGTCCTCATACTTCTGTGTTTTTTCTGACTGACCTGTCTTCTTATTTTTGTTGGCAACTTTAGTTTCCTTAGTTTATTTTTTCCTCTGTGGTTCGTCTCTATTTGAGTCTAGGTTTGTTCTGATCTTATTTTTGTGGATTGGTATATCCAGTTGTGGGACTCCTGTTGCTCACATTTCTTTCGTTCCATGGGTCGAAACGTTTGTCCTCTACTTGACGGTTTATTGTTGGTATTTTAATGGGTGCCCGGCTATGATTATGTTGTTACTTTGATATATTGTACTTTGGGCATGACTGGAACTTTCCTATACTCTCATTTATACTTATAATTTAAAGTATACTCTCATTTATACTTATAATTTAAAGTATAACTCTTTTTCTTGTGAAAAATAAACTGGAATACTATCAACAAGTCTAACGAAGGAACTCTCTTAAATGTCATATAAGTCAATCGTTTTATGTTCATCATATAATCGAGTGTATGGGTCCCTAAGACAATCTACACTAATATAAATCGATATAATATATTGAGGAGTGGGAGCTACACTATAAAATATAAAATCTAGAATTAGGAGAAGGCGTAAGACATATTTCAATGTAGAGTTATTATATTCATCCTTACATTATATTGATTTTAGAATATCGATATTAAATTATTTCTGAATAGATTGATTTTTGTAATGAGTAATAATGTTATTTTCATGATGCATTGAATTTAATGTTTCCTTATAAGGTACGCATGAAGAAAACAAATATTGAAAACAATATAATCACATCCCTTCATAAAGATGAAACAAAAGAATAAAAAAGGTAGTGTCATAACATGTTAGGAGACATGGAGAGAAAGAATCACATCAAGAAATGATGGAGAAAGAAAAACAAATTGTAAATTACATAGCTTAGAAAGGCTTAATCAATAACAACATTGATGGGCTTAAATTTTTCCATATTTCTATTTCCCTTTTCCTTTATTTTTGCATCCTTTTTCCCACTATTCACCTTCACTTTCAAGTATATCTTATCTTCTTTTGACTATCATCATAAAGGTCTCTTTGATCCATCAAAAGGCATTTAATTGATAAACTATTGATCATTTTAGATGGATTCTTGTATACTTTGTATCTATCAGGCATGATAAGGTCTATAGAATAGGTCACCAATGGTTTTGCTATGGAACAAACTACCAAGGTCTACTATGAAACTCATACCTTACTGTAGATCCTATGATATGAATCCACATTGGTATAAGAACATGATTTTCCTTTGTTATGAAATTGCAATCCATAACTACTGCAACTTCATCCAAGTCATCTTTGCTATGAATGATTTTTAAGATGCCACCTTACTATGAGTTTGGTTGCTACATCCATTTATCACTATTATTCCATGAGTTTTGACTTCCACTCATCCCAACACCAATATCTAGATTCTAATGATGCTACAGAAGGGACCAATCTGCTATGAATAGGTTGCTAAAAGCGATGAAGACGTTATAGCAATTCACCACAACAACAAGAGGAATATTCCCACAAAATAATGCATGGCTGCATAAGATAAAATTCATGTCTCAAAGTTGTTAGTACATTTTAGAGAATGAACCATTTTGGTTGCTCTATTTCATATTGGTGCCTTATGTTTCAAAATTATGCGCTTTGTTACAGTCACGGCTTGAGAATCTTCAATTCTGAAGCACGTTGCTTTTAAATTGTATTCAGTAATTATGTGCCGAGGGATTTTTCCTATATAAGAAAGGACTTCCTTCCTATAGGGATATATATAAATAAAAGGAGAGGACTGATGAAAGACTTGAAGTAAAAGACTCTGTAATACTCTATTTATGGCCAACATGTAATTTGATAAAGAAAAATCTCGTTTAGGGTTTGGTGCAAGGTAATGAGGCAGTTGCTATCGTCATCAGAACTATGAATGGAAATCTCCATCCCAATAACCCCTCTGATAATGTTCCTCCCTGCTATGTCCATGTTGAGCATATACTGAAATCATTGCATTCCATGAGACTGTATTTCTCTCTGGCACTTGGTCAAAAACTTTACGTGAATCCTCCGAACACCCACATTTAGAATACATGTCTACAAGATCCACTCAGCTTTGCTTGGATATGAAGGCTTCATTAAGGCCACTACCATTTGGTATTGAGACCAAAACTTCAAATAGAGCAATTGAAGTCAACATTTGAAGAAGCGTTGAACTCAAAATTAACAAGCAGAGTGCCATTCAATGTGTTTTATAAATCAGTGAAAGATTCGCCAAATTTTTACAATATTTTATAATTCAGTGACATATTCGTCAAGTTTTTACAATATTTTATAATTCATTGAAATATTTGCCAAGAGTTTACAATATATTATAATTTAGTGAAAGATTTTCCAAGATTTTACAACATCATATAATAAAATGAAAGATTCGCCAAAACATTATATATACATATTATATTATTGATAAAATCACTTTCAAATTTTCCTATATATCGGGGAGATTCGCCAATTTTTTATACATATAAATTTTTTTGGGGGGGTTCTTAAAATCATCCTTGATTGAAAGTTAGGGGTTTAGAGAGAGATTAGTGGTTGGGGGTTTAGAGAGAGAGACATTGGAGAGTAGTTGTTTAGAGAGAGACAGATTGGTGGTTAGGGGTTTAGAGAGAGAGATATTGGGGCTTAGTGGTTTAGAGAAAGGGAGAGTGAGAGAGAGAGAGAGAAATATTTCAGGTTAGGGGTTTATAGAGAGATATTGGTGGTTTAGAGAGAGAGAGAGAGAGATTGGGTGTTAGGGGTATAGAGAGAGACATTGTGGGTTAATGGTTTAGAGAGAGAGATAGAGGGAGAGAGAATGATGGTTATGGTTTTAGGTAGAAAGAGAGATATATTGGGGTTAAGGGTTTAGAGAGAGAGAGAGAACAAACGTTAGGGGTTTAGAGAAAGAGATAGAAAGAGTGATATTGAGGGATTTGGGTTTAGAGAGAGAGAGGGGGAGACTAGAGGTTAGGGGTTTAGAGAAAAAGAGGGAGAGAAAGAGAAAGATTGGTGGTAAGGGGTTTAGAGAGAGAAGAGATTGGTGCTTAATGGTTTAGAGAGAGACAAATATTGGTGGTTATGAATTTAGAGAGAGGGAGACTAGATATTAGGATTTTAGAGGGAGATAGAGAAAGTGAGATATTGGTGGTTAGGTGTCTAGGGAGAGATAGATAGATTGGGGTTTAGGTTTTTTGAGAGAGAGAGAGAGAGCGAGAGGTTAAGGGTTAGAGATATATAGAGAGAGAGAGATTGGAAGTTAGGGGCTAAGGGTTTAGAGAGGGATATTCAGAGATAGATAGAGAGTGGAGGTTAGGGGTTTAGAGATAGAGAGAGAGATTCAAGAGATTGGAGGTTAGGAGTTTAGAGAGAGAGTGAAAGATTGGTGGTTAATGGTTTGGAGAGAGAGATGTTGGGGCTTAAGGGTTTAGAGAGAGAAAGAGAGATTGGGGGATAGAGGTTTAGAGAGAGAAAGAGAGATTGGGAGATAGAGGTTTAGAGAGAGAGAGATATTCAGGATTAGGGGTTTAGAGAGAGAGAGAGAGAGAGAGAGAGAGAGAGAGAGAGAGAGAGAGATTGGGGTGTATGGGTTTAGAGAGAAAGAGATTGGTGGTAAGGGGTTTAGAGAGATAGTTAGAGAGAGAGAGGGATTGGAGGTTAGGGGTTGAGAGTGAGAGAGAGGTTGGTGGTTAAGGTTTTTGAGAGAGAGAGAGAGAGATTGTGGGTTAGGGATTTAGAGAGAGAGAGAGAGAGATTGAAAAATAGGGGTTTAGAGAGGGAGATTGAGAGAGAGAGAAAGAGATTGGAGCTTAAGGGTTTAGAGAGAGAGAGAAAGAAAGAGACATGTGGTTAGTGGTTTAGAGAAAGAGAGATTGGGGTTAGGGGTTTAGAGAGAGAGAGAGGTAGAGGGAGAGAAATTGATGGTTAGGTGTTTAGGTAGAATGAAAGAGATAGTGGGGGTTAAGGGTTTAGAGAGAGATATTGAGGATTAAGGGTTGAGAGAGAGAGAGAGAGAGAGAGAGAGAGAGAGAGAGAGAAATATTTGGGGTCATGGGTTTAGAGAGAGAGAGAGATTGGTGGTTAGGGTTTTAGAGAAAGAGAAAGGCTAAAGTTTAGGGTTTTAGAGAGATCCTACATCCTCCCATGTCAGCATCTCCGCTCTAAATAATATACATTGAAATAAAAATTTAATGCATACATAAATGCTTTAAAATTACTTTACAATTTCTCAAGTGATGATTGCAAACTCATTAAAAAGGTGTTAACCTGCTCCATATAGCATCCCTCGATCAGGCTAGGGTAAGTGTACCCACAATGGGAACAAAGATGTGGCATTATCCCCGTCAAACTAGAAGGCCTTGCAGCAGGGTCAACCTGTCTCTCCACTGTAGTCACTGCTAAAAATGTGGCGTTTCTAAGGAGTTCATGTGCAACACTCGTCATCACCCCATCGATATGATCAAGTTTGTGGGGTAACTGAGGTGGATGGGGAGGGGGGTTGGGATCACACCTAGGATATGGTGGCCCTCTTAGTGGGTTCCTCCTAGTAGCAGGTCAATCTTGGCCAGAGCCAAGCCCAACACCTTGGAACTCGGTTATATGTCAAAATAGTTGACATGTAAACCGAGCACAAACTCATCCGACAGTTGTCGAAGGAATTATTGTGGAACCTCCTTATTATTGCAAGGAGGTTTATCGCAAACCATGAACCAACTCTCCATCCAATTGTCCCTCTATGGTTGGAAATGAAACCAATCCATGTAGACACGTAGCTTTCTAATGTCCGACGGTTGTTGTGTTCTTGGATCAGTTAACATACTGTATAATTGGGACTTTGTAATATTCAATGCTTTTATTTCCTCTTTTGAAATGCCTATGGAATAATACTCCTGCATCCTAACTCTATATTTGGTCATGTTAGTAAACTAGCAATGTGCATGGATGAGGGAGTCAATTGAGCTCTCAATTGAGGTGGCAAGGGACACGATGGTTCCCCTTTGTTTTTTAATTCTCGAGTGTGCACTCTCATTTCATTTAGGTAATGGTTCAAGTCATCTTGGTCCATATTTTGTTGGGGGTTTTTATTTTGTTGAGGGTTTTCATTAGTTCTAATATTTGTGTTTTCTTAAGTGTTAGCAATCTGTTATGTGTCTTTCAGTGGTTCATGGGTGTATTAACTTAAGTTCAGATTGTGTACGTCTTGCTAAAGTCAATTTGTCTAATGGATGTCTTTTTTTCTCATAGTTGAGTTATACGAATTACTATGGCTAGCTGATTCATTGTCTTATTGCATGATTATGTGGCTATCTAGTGTTCTATATAGGGTAACCACTATTGGAATATAATTATTTTTCACATGTGATTTATTCTTCATAGACTATGAAGATTTCAAGTGTATGATATATGACAGGTTGACTCCATATCTTTGTGTTGTGGGGAACAAGAGAGATAGTTTGCTAATAATTTATACTCCGTGAGTGAGTGTTTCAAGTTTAACCATCATTAAGAATGAGTGATTGAATTTCACTTCCATTGAGAGAATGAGAGATGAGTTATATAGTGTAATAATTCATCCATTGTACAAGCCATAAAGAGCTCCACTATTGTTTGAATATATTTAGTCTCTTTATGATGACAAGGGATATGCGTGTAAATTTATCTTGGTTTGAGAGTATGCATGAGGCCACCATAACAAGTTGAGAGTATTTTTATAGTGTATAAATGCTCACAACCATCAATACAAGAAAATAAACAAGATTCATGATTGTGATTACACCTTCAACAAACATGGGTTTTTCATTGTATAACTTTAAAGTGCATTGATATTTGCATTGCAAGCTGTTGAACTAGCCTGCATTTTCACCCATGGTGGTTTCCCAATAGCAAATGCAAAACATTTGAAATGCATTGGAAGTTGATTGTTTAATTGCAAAGAACACAGGCCTTGCAAACCAATTGAAAACAAAAAAATCTGCATCATACACAGTTCAATATTGTATTATATTCTCTAGTCACAAATAACTTTGTCATCAATTCATTCACAATCGAGGAAAAAATGAAGTGAATGTGATTAGGAATTGGTTGCAAGTGATTAGGGATTCCATTGCAATTACATTGTCATTTGGATTCTTATTTGTACGTTATGCATAGGAAGGAACTAGAGAATCAATATTAAGAAGAAGTCACACACAGAGATGAGATAGGAACATAGGTCCAACGACAATCTAGAAGAACACAAATATTGGTATATCATTGAGAACAAAGTCTAGAATCAAATTCCGCAAGGTATTCGTGTTGGTGAAGCGAGTTGGCTATGAGCCTCTCATTTATGGATCAAATGTTGGGAGGATGGTGTTCCACAAATGAACTTCATATACCATTGTAGTTATCATCCCCTTAATGTGGTATGGAACTCTATCAACTTGGAGGCATCTGGAACCCCTTTTGACCCTCAAATAGCTTCACACAGGATCCAATGTTGTTCCTCTTATTCTTCAGCTCCCTCACCCAAAAATTTTGGGTATTGCATGGAAGGTCCCCCATGTACCCTGACCATCTTGGTAAGTGGAGTTCCTACTAGAATGAAATCTTTAGGACCAGGTTGAAAAATAAAATTTGAAGCCACAATTGGATTTGCACTACTAATACTATGTGGACCTCCTGATGTTGTACTGGAACTGAAAACACTACTACTTCCTCCTCCTACTACACCAACCAAATCACCACTACTACTAGGATAATAATTGTATAATGGTAAGTATAAAGTAGAACTAGAAAAGAGAGTACCATATGATTTATAGATTCTTAGGGAGTGGTCAACACTAGGTAGGCTCCATGGTGTTTTGGCCTTTTTTCTTTGATGAAGTGAGGTTCAATGTATTAGCTTCCTTCATTCTCATGAAACTCTAGTGGTTCCACAACATGTACTCAAACTGGCTCTACATTTCCAGTATGCATTCCAACGTCTCTCTTAATGACTTCATTTCATTCATCTTCTGCCTCTATACACACCTTTTCTCACTAGTTTCCTTCATCTAAGTTGTCATCTATTGTTATACCTCTCTCTCTCAACTAAGAGTTGGACACCTCTCCACATCTCGTCACCTTCTACAACTCATTCATATTTTCCTCATTGCTACCTATATGACACATGTCTTTTCTCAATGGAACACTCTTCTTTCTTCAAATCATCATTTGTTTCCTCCACCATTACTCTCTAATATTTGACCTTCTTGTAGATCTCTTAACTCTTTCTTGGTATTCAAAATCCCCCAATCATCATCATATTCCTTCACCTTTTGTGACTTACCGACCTCACTCCCAACCACTTCCCATGTCCCAATTTCTTACTCCTACATAGAAGTCCGATTAAATGGAAGAAATCCTCCCTCCACCAACTAGGCCTTGATCCACAAGGGGATTTCCGTGATTAACCTCACTCAAGCTCCCCTTTTAAGATCAATTTCCACCTTTGAAAATGAATGATTATTTTCCACAACAAACTCCAATATATATCCATTAATAGTATTCTCCACTAAGAAATCAACTATGCAAACCAATTGATGATCAAGCTGATTTATCAAAGCAATATTTGTCATGGTCCACTACATATTCCTTATCTATCGATCTTGATGTTTTGGGGATTCCACAAGTATTTTTAGAAACTTATACAAGCTTACTGGAAATTCACAACAAAAGACATCAAATTGATCATAATCAGCCCCCCATATAAAAAAAACTCCATATACATTACTAGATTCCATTTTCTTAAGTGGGATTCTTGAAACACAAAATATTCAAAATGCTAGTCCCACTAATATTGGATCTAGTACTTATAGATCCCCCTGTCCATTCAACTAGTACTTCCCTATTTTGAAACATGATCCCATCAATGGAACTATTTTTTCATGCAAAGTTAAAGATTAGGGTTCTGCACAGGAGCCAACAAAGGTCGTTTGTAGTCTAGATGCATAGGCATTTTCAATCTTCTTGGAAGAGAATAAAGTCTCAGCTGACACATAGTTGAGACTAGTAATAAGTGAGGGAAATACTAGTGAATAAACAAGTATATAAAACTAGAGTTCATTTTAACCTTTAAAAGAGTTGTGCAATGAACATTGATCACTATATATCATCAAAGAACATAATGCATAAACAAGCATCACATAGGAAACAATTCTATCCATTAACTATATATCTAATCATCCATCACATAACATAAATTTGACGAGGCACCCAAAACCATCATTGTTTTAACATTCTCACACCAATATATAGAATGTTGTGCAACTCAAACGTCCCTTCAACAATTTTTAGAGCTTCTTATAAGACTCTACCAAGAACCCTATTAATGACCTTTGAATGTAACAAAGAACTCAATTGATACAACCAAGAATCCAACCTGATCCCCTTAGCCCTTGTGGAGCTTTTATATAAGTTACAATGGCTAATTTTGACTGAGTCAAGGTTATTATAGTTCCACTACTTCTACTTGGGTGGATTTAATATACATCTTATCTTTCGCCACGTCCTCTTGTGCAACTCTTCTTGCATTAACTGTCCATCCGTCTTCCACAACCAGGTCTTCAAAACGAAAGGACTAGCAATGACCACCCACAATTCCATGCAGTTCAATCTTAAATCAAACACTGTAATAGACATGGTGAGAAGGAAAATACAAATTGCACCACCTAAGAATCTCATCCATGTCGTTTAGCTTGTAGGGCACCTCAACTCTTCCACACATGGCCATTAAACGAGCGTGGTTGCATGTTCCATTTACATTCTCTAAAATATGGTAAAAATATCACTACTTGCATAGGGGTTGTTTATGAGTGAAAATGATATCAATGGCCATGCCAATAAAGAAAATGAATAGATGTGATTCATTCTCCATACATCAAGTTCATGTATATGACCCATAAAAATAACATTACCTTAATCAATCCTTAAGGATTAATGATTATTAATATTTAGAAGAGGAAGACATGTAACTAGTAATATAAGAGCACCTCATTGCTAGTTTGACTCTTATTGATTCACTTTGTTCCTTAAACCAAACCCATTACTCGAGAAATGCTTTTTTTTTATACTCAAATAGTATAGAAGCAATTGTCATAACTACTCAACTCGAGTCGTATGTTCTTTCAACAATAATGTTGCTTTGAAGTTAAAGGTAACTTTCTCCAATTCCTTGGTAGAGACTAGTAGAGAGCAGGGATGATTTTAAGGATCCATACTTACTTAAAAGTGTATAAATTTTGGCGAATCTTACCACTTCTTAAAATGTCAACTATAAAATATTTGGCGATATTTTTCTAAAAATATTTCAATTTCTAAGGATTTTATATACTCTATATAATAATTTGGCGATTTTTAGAGTGAAAAAATTTTACCCCATCAAAATTGGGCAAAACAGGACTTCAAAAAATGCAAATTGGCGAACCTTTTTTTGAAAAAAAACATTGAAAAATAGCCCATGGGCTAAATTTCGCCCCTAAAATTTTCCTTGGTAGAGAGTTGTTGATGAGGAACAACCTTTCTTTTCATACAAAAGCATAGTGTATAAATTCACAATCAATAACATTGAATATAAAATATGGAATATAGGAATGTTTTTTTAATATTTTATATATATATTATATAATAAATTTAAAATGATTAATTTTTTCAAAATTATATGTACAATATAATTACATGTAACGATATATGAAAGTTTACCTATTAATCTATTATAGTGAGAGGTCATAATTGTACAACAAGAGAAATAGTTGCAAGCAGCTAGTCCCTGCTTAGAATTATGTTAAAAATTGTTTAATTTTAGAAATAATTGCAAAGCCTAGTTTCTATTTTAGGATTATATTAAATATTTTATTTAAAAAAATTAAATACATTGAAATTAAAAGAAGATATTTATATAATTTAACTGCAAACCAGCTCGTCCCTACTTTAAAATTATAGAAATATTTAATTAATCATTTTATTTAAAAAAATTAAATACATTGAAATTAAAAGAAAATATTTATATAATTTAGCTGCAAACCAACTTTGCTTTAAAATTATAGAAATATTTTGTTTAATTAATAAATAAATTAATAAATTGGATACATTAAATTTAAAAAAGAAATCTTTATTATATATATAAATTTGTGATAGCTATTTTATTAAAAAATATTCGATATTACATTAAATTCAAATTATTATTATTATTTTGAAAATTAACTATACTCTTAGATTATAAAGTTATAATATTAAACATTTTTAATGTATTAAGTATTATCACTCTTTATATGTAAATTAAAAAATTTATATGAATTAAATATTTTTATGTATAAAGTTACACAAGTTTTTATGTATGAAGCTATAAAAATTGTTGTATGAAAAACAAAAGTAAAAATATTTATATATGAAACTACAAAAATATGTTTACCTTCTATTGTGTGCAAGCTCATCTCTATGGCATTTTTCTTTTATCATGTCTTTACATGTTTTATGTTTTCATGATGCATAACCATATTTATATAACAAAACAAATAATTTATGAGAGTCAACCAACATTATGAATTTACTATACTGACATTGACATTAGTGTGTTCTTTTCTGAACCATTTCTTCACCATTCCAAGAAATATTTAAACATAACAATTTATAAAAACAAACAAACTGAATAAAGGTCAAACTGAGTTTTACTGCATGTAAATTAGTTATAAAATATATACTAAATTAATAATTAATTTTTATTTATTTATTTAAATTTTATGAAGATTTCCATTAATTAAAAACTATCTTTAATTTAAAAAGAAGAATACGAAAGTCAATGAGCATATTGTTATGGCATGAATGAAAAAATTTATATTAATTGAATGAATATAAAATTGTGAGATAAGGTTAGTGAATGAGAAAGGCTCCATATATCTTGGAGACCAGGAGGACGTCACTGGCATCACTGGCTGCAATCTACCTTGCTGTAAGAAATAAGACGTCAACATTAGCCTTAATACCAAATGGGATTTTTTTTTGGCTTGGTACTACCCTCCACTTTACTACTACTTCCATCTAGGTCTGTTCCCGAGTATATCTCTCAACCGCTAACAACCTTATAACAGTGAGCTAACAACCTTAGATCTATGTAGGAAGGGATTCTTCCTCTCTCGTCGGCTCCCGTCGGCTTCAGATAGTAGATTGATATATACAATATTGACTCGGAGAGCTTGTTATTCTGCTTTATTTAGATAAATAACAGGGTTAAAACATCAAGTCCAAAAAGAAAGGTGAGATCTTATCTTTAGTTAATAAGGCACCAATTTGTTTGGGTCTAATAAATACTAGGTACAATGTTATTGTAGAGTCTTGTAGGGATCAGCCTTGCTATAAACTTGCATTCTAGACTCGAGTGAAATAAGAAAAAGCCGAAAATTTTATGGACTTGTCCTTTGGACAATGAGATATTTGTTATATGAAAAAATTTCCCGGGCTCGTTCGAGCTTCTGCCTTCATTTGTTGGCCTGCTCGTCATAAAGTCTACACCGCACGCTCGAGTAGCCTCTCTAAAAAGGGACAGTATCCTATGGCAGATGCATAGCCTCTCTAAAAAGGGACACTATCCTATGGCAGATGCATAGCCTCTCTAAAAAGGGACACTATCCTATGACAGATCCATAGCCTCTCTAGTAATGAAGGATAGGGTATACACGATTTTTTACCGAATTGAAAATTTTTAACACGAATTATTTTTGAATCGTATCAATTTGTATTCCATTAATGATTTTAATTATCAAAATTAAAAAATAATTAAAATAATTTTAAAACTGAAATTCCTATCAATACTATCTTAGAATTAATTTTTAAAATTAAAATTCCTACCTTTGCTTCCTTAAAATTAATTTTTAAAACTAAAATTCCTACCAATTCTACCTGTTAATACGGACACATCTTATACCAACCGTCTGACCTGATGGCAGAATGCTACCTGTTAATACGGACACTTCTTATACAAATTGTCTGACCTGATGGTAGAAATTCATTTTTTTCGCTGGAGTTTACGGAACCAATTAACGTCGACCTAGACCGTCACGTTGCATATCGACGTCGTTGCATTAGTGTTTTTTGAAAATTATTTCACTTTTTAACCCACTATTTGGCGGCAGATTTCAATGAGAACTAACGCTGAAACTTTTAACTGGGTTGATTTATTGATTGTTGACATCTTTATCATTGTAATTATGTGTAACCTTGAGTGCTTAATTATATTGTTATGTTAGGTTAATTTATCTTATCTTAGGTAAGTTAAGCTATATTGTATTATGTTAAGATTTAAGCTTATGACAAGTTAAAAATGTGCAGATTCCTAATGGGTTTGGAGCCTCTCTGAGGGGCCTGCAGTTAATACTATAAGCAAAATATTACAGAACAGAAGTGGCCATGAAGGTTGAAGGTTCTGCATGAACTCAACTCAGGTGGGCAATACCAAAAACTTTTCTCATGTTGCTCACTAAAATAATTATACAAAGCTCCTAAACTCATGAGTTGACCTGCCTTGTTTAATTGCCACAGCTCCTAAACTCGTGGCAGTTACCATTTCCCTCCAGTTTTGAGATACACTCAATTTAATCTACAATTTCAAATCATATGTTCCTAAACTCGTGGCAATTACCATTTCCCTCGAGTTTTGAGATACACTCAATTTAATCTGCAATTTCAAATCATATGTTTTTTCACTCTGATACTTTGTATTCTCAACCAAAATACTTAAGGAGTGATTTTAATAAACTCCCATACATCTTACATCTACCACTACACAAAATTTCAATTAATATTAATAATTTTTATTAATTATCCTGATATCAATTTAAAAAAAAATCCATATACTTATTAATTACCCTGATAACATTTAAACCATCTCTTATGTTAAAGATAAATCTAGGTAAAATATATTAATTAAATATTATTCAGCAAATATTCTCCGTGATATTCTCCAACCTTCAAGCGTGCGTTAATACCTTCAAGCTTGCGTGAGGCTGCCTCAATACATAGAAATAAAGAAAAGAGTAAGATCAGATTCATAAGAGAAACCTGCTTTCCGTATTCGACAAGTACCATGGCCTGTTTGATGGTATTCATACGGATTGATACCTTGCAATATCTTCTTATTATCGAGATCAAAACCGAGAATAATCATTTAATCATCAGCTATAATGCATGGCATGACCTTAACATCAAACATGTCTACCATAGTCTAGACACTTGTTAGTGTCTAAGTAATGCGATATGTGTCACATTATAAACTTTGCACTATGCATGCACCCTGATACACATCTATATTCGATCTGTAAAGGATTTTTCCTGATATAAGCTTCAGCTCAAGATGATAACCTGCATAACCTGCATAAAGATATGCATTGAGGATAACCTGTACATAGATATACAATGGAATTACACATGGAAACCTCTCCAATCTGCTTGCTTGCTGTAACGGCGGCCAAATACATCTAAACTTTGTTAAGTGAATTGGTGAAGATTCAGAGCAACCAGACTTCGATTGTCATTTTTTGTGGGATCGAGCAGATAATTCATTGGTTCCGCAGGTTCATTGGATTGATTGGATTGAACAGGTTCAATTTTTCTGCTCCCTCGCCAGAGGGGAGATGAAAACTTGTCAAAAAAACGCTAGCTGCAGACGCCGATGCCCAACTGTTCCATGGACGGTGGGTCTGCGGACTCTGTGGTGATGTTGTGAAGGAAGAGAACTCAACTGATCTTATGTTAGAGCAAACATACAACAAATGGAAGCCGATAAGCCAACAATGGAGGAAGATAACTCAACTAAGCTAATCACAGTGGACACTGGGCCAAACCCCAAGCCTAGCTTCCTCACTAATCACATTAATGAGGACATCCCAAAGCGAAAACTCAGAGATGAGGCGGCCCCAAAACCCTTTTGGAAAACTAGTCTCTACTCATATTTCAGCCATGGCCACTACTTCATAATTAAAAATTCATACCTATGTTCAAGCAATTTCAACAGGTATTAACTTTCTTGATTTTGTTTAAATTATAGGGAAATGGATGCATATGTCCCACTTTCTTGATCTTCATATGTGCCACAAAGAAATAAAAAATTTCAAAACGAATAGTGAGTGAAAGATATGTGAAATTAATTAAGTAGAAGATTTCATCTGACCCTCAAATTAACAGCATCCCCAAACAATCTCTTTGCAGTGACGTTGTAAAATCTAGGGTAGGCACAGCCAATCCACTACATGCTTCTGCTTGCAACAAAACTTGCATTTAATACATGCTTCTACTTGCAACGAAGCTTGCCCCTGCTGCAATTCGTGAAAGTGGTATAGGCATCCCAATTTGGACGCATTCAAAAATCTTGAAAGCCTAGTGGAAGTATTTGTACATCCACACCTAAATAGCTACATTGATAAAGCTGGACTTCCTTCGACTTAAATGCCCGGTCTGACATTTCTTGTTCTGTTCTCAGGCACTTGCATTCATTTTCATTCTTTTTTGTATGGAATGGAACCCTTGTTGATGGTTCAAGATTTCATGGTAAGAAGCTCGTTGGCTTTACAAAACTTTGAAATAATTGTTGAATCTCAATTTCAATGCCTGCTGTATCAAAATTTACTACCTATATTTATTATGTAATTAAAAACTTCACTGACTCTCAATATTTGAGCAGTGACTCTCAATAATTACAATGGTAGACATTGTACATTGTACAGATACTATTTAGATTCAAAATCATATGTATATATCTTAATTTGATGCAAATGGCCCTAGAAATCGTACTATGCAAGTTTAAACTAATGGTTGATTGCAATTTGACTGGATTGCAAATAGATTGCAGGACTGCACCATATTTATGAAGTGCGTGGTTGGACAAGACACGAGTGTTTTTTTATAAATATTTGTCAAAGCTAGGATATATCATATAAAAGCTGGGATATATCATATTAAATGAAATGACTATTGCCATGTGTTGTATTAAATGAATGATTATGATCAAGTATCTACGTGGCAAGTCTTTTCGTTTTTCTCTTTTTTCTCTTTTTTATTGTTTTTTTAATTCAATAATTATTTTTCACAGCAGGAAAAAATTGTCAAATTTCTGTACGGGACCAATCACAAAAATAATTGATATATTTTAGAAAAGTTCTAAAAATATTTTAATTTTTAACAAATTCATTTTAATAGTAAAAATTTGAAAAACATTACAAAACATGAGGTAAAAATATGGGCAACAAATGCGGGTCAAAGAAATCTGGCGACCAATCGATCGCTATATTCCCTACGAAGCAGGGACTAATAAAACATATTAGAGTATAACATTAAGAATATTGTAAAATATAATATTGGATGTGACATGTACTTTAATTACAAGTAATGTAACGATATGTAAACATTATGTGAAAGTTAACTACAATAATATAGCTGAATACATATTGTATGCCTAATAATATACTCAAGTGAGAGGTCATAATATCTTCCATGCGCTTCTGAAATTCTGAGGGAGCATTATTAATTCCGAAGGGTAGAACTTTCGATTGGTATTGGCCATGTGGAACTACGAATGTTGTCTTGTATCGATCTTTAGCCTCAATACCAATCTGATAGAAACCAGATTTCAGATCAAACTTACTAACGATAGTGCAGCCAACTATCTTCTGTAACAAGCTAGCTTTGTCAAGTAATGGGTACCTAACCTTCTGTAGTACAACATTTAGTGGTTTATAGTTTACCACCAACCTTGGCTTTCCTCTCTTTTGCCCTGAATGCTTATTAACCAATATAATATTGTATGTGACATATACTTTAATTACATGTAACGTTTGGTAAACATTACATGAAGTTTGCCACAATAATATAGCTGAATACGTATTGTATGCCTAGTAATCTACTCTAAATGTCATAATTATAGAATAAAACATATTAAAGTATAACATTAACAATATTGTAAAATATAATATTGTATGTGACATATACTTTATTCAACTAGTAAAGATAGCTATATAAATACATATAAAATATGATTTAAAGGTATTTACTAAAATATCATACTGTATTCAAAGTTATAAAGTAAGTTTACTTTTCAATTTTATTGCGTCGAGAGATGCTCTATAGTTTAGTATGAGGGAGATCTTGTAACATGTGTCATTGTTTGTCGAGTTTGCCGAGTGACAAAATAATACACAGTAAACAAAAAAGAATAATACAAAGTAAAAAGTAATAAATATTATGTCGGCTATAGTAATTTCTTTTTACTAGCTCTCCTTGAATAGCTCCTTTAGTGCAATACCTGAACCGAGGTTTACCTCGATAGTCCCTCTCGCCCTCCTTGATAGAGCCTAGGATTTGGATCTAGGCTAGTTATATTATATAATCTAATTTTTAAACGTATCACTTAACATGTAGTCATGTTATGATATATCATTTTTAAGATAACTCATTTTTTAAAAAACTTATCAAGGTTATTCATCATTTTATTAATTTCTTGTTAAAAATAAAAAATAGAAAATACTAAATTCACATATTTTAATTATTATCAAGGTAATTCATCATTTTATTAACTAATTTCTGGTTAAAAAATAAAAAATAGAAAATACTAAATTCACATATTTTAATTATTAATGTATTTTTTAGTACAACTTAATCACAAAATTACACATCCCCCGTTGCCCATACATTGTAAAGAAACTTACACCACGTTGAGAGAAACAGGTCCAGGTTCATTGCATCTCTAGGGAGGTCCAGGTTCATTGCATCTATAGTTCCTCCCATTCATGTATGTCCGCAATTCCTACGTTACCTGTAGAATCACTCCATCAGAGGACAGGTTCGATGCATAAATCTTAGAGGGAAAACTGCCGACTCTCAATGCAAAAACCCGTCTCCGATCCAGGCTTCCGGAGCTCTCTCAGCCTCAGCCTCAATACCATACGGAGCCAAACGGTCAAAGGTAGTTTCGAAATTTCTGTTTATCTGTTGAATTTTTCTCTGGTCAAGAAACTAAAAGAATTTTTAAAGACCGGATTCTTAAAGCGTTTAAGTTCATATTCTACCGTGTTTCAGATTCAGGACAGTTTACTGAATCTTTGTGAAGAATTAATGTTCTTTGACCTGGAAATGCAGAGTAGAAGTTGATTGATTTATAGTGGCCAGGAAATCCAGAGCCGAAGTTGACTGTTAAAGGGAATGTCCGTTCACCGCGCGTGGGATTTTAGCAACGGGTGAAAGATTCTTAAATGCCCGAATATCATGGCGTTTGAGTTTCTATTCTTCTGTGTTTCAGACCTCCAAGGGTTTCCCCGAATCTTTAGCTTTGACTTTATGTTATCTGTCCTGGAAATGCAGAGCATAAGGCTGATGATCTATATTCATGGCCGGCTAATGAAAAGATTTTAAAGGTTTACAGCGCGTAGGGTTTTTAGAATTTAGGTTTAATGAGCATTTACAGCGCGTAGGGTTTTTAGCACCCGAAAGGTTTTGGACATTCTCATTCAGCGGTGAAATAGGCTGGAAAAACAAAGGAAATTACAGACGCAGCCTAGTCTTCGCCGTTTTCTCCAAAGAAACCTGATGTTAAACCGCACTATCCACAGAACAACACGTCCTCTGCTTCGTCTCAGGCAAAGCCGATCGGCTTCATCAAAGCACGGGGAAAAACCGATCCAGTTCATGCTATGTACAAGGTCCCCGTGGGAGACACCCCTATAACAAACCCAAACACCTTCAGGTAAACGCCTCCCCCTTATTTTGTCCATTTTGTTTTGAGCAAGCTAATTTAATCATGACGCTTTCGTGAAAGTTCAAAGTATTTAAGTTTTGTTGATACAACTCGCAGAGAAGTGTGCAAAATTGGTAAATGCAACAAACAAAAAAGCTAGAGATTCATCATAAAATTTCCCTTTTTTAATTGTGATATGAACATATTTAAAGTTTTATTAGAAGATTTCAATTTCTATACTCGTAAACTGCTTTTTCAATAAACTACAACTAACAACACATATATCCTTTCTCAACAGCTAACCTGTCCACACAATTAATTTCTTAAACTTCTTTTTCAATAAACTACAACTAACAGCACATATATCCTTTCCCAATAGTTAACCTGTACCCACACACAATTAATTTATAAATCACAATGATATATAATTGAGTGGAATATTATTTGCTAACACTCCCTCTTAATGCTTTAGTATAAATATTGAATGATAACAAAACATAATTTGAGAAGTGTCTGTATTGATTTTTTGCTCTTTTACCATTTAGAAATCTTGAAAACTTGCAGGCTTTGAATTCCAACAATTTGTCTCTTCTTTCTCCAAAAAGTATAGCCTTCTAAAAGTGATCCAAGTTCCATCATCATTTCACTTCTTTAATACTTGAAATGTCTCGTAACACACATAATGATATGATATTGAACTTCGAAATTGTAAATTGCATGCCTCATAAACCCAATGCCCAATACAGTATAGTTTTTTAGATCCTTACAACCATTTATCATCTTGAGTTGAATTTAAAATTCCTCCTTTGGATTTGAACATAAATTTTCTTTGGAATTTTGAATAATAATAAATTCGAGAGAGAAATATGCAACACAAAACTTAAATTCTTTTGGTGCCAACTGAAAATAATCTCCGCAATGCCCTTTCATTTACTTAAAAGCTCTTCTTTTCAAATAAAATTAACCTTTAGCTAAAATGGGTTCACTTTTAGAATTTGTTTGAGAATGACAAGGCCTTGCTTTAGGTTTCTTTTCTCTATTAGCAGCCATAGGTTCAATCTTGTTTAGGTGGTGTTGTTTAAATATTTCATTCAATCGATATATCGTGACGGTGATTCTTCCATACACTTCTTTTTTTCTTCTACGTTGAGGGAATAAGATGAATACAGACTTGGCATTCGTGGATTTATTTATGTATTCGAATTTTCCAATCTTTTCCTACCTAACACAAGTGTTCTGCTATCTTCCTTCAGTTCAATCTAGTTTGTCAATCCAACGACAGTTGTTCATTGTGGAGGCTAGTAAATACAACCAAGGTACCGAGAAACTGCCCCCGCAAGCATCCCCTCCATCCAACAAGGGACAAGAAATCAATAGTCCACACAACTTGGGGAGGGGAAGCCGCACGGTGAGGTCATTGACCATTGGCGTCCATAATTTATAGCCACTGTCATTGTAGCTTTGCACTCTCATCCAAGGGTACTCAGTTCCTAGGGTTTTGTACTGCATGCATGTGACCATCTAATTTCAACCACCCTTGCTCCAACACATGCAATTAAATGGATTGGTGATGATGAATGGAATTGGTAAGGTAACGTTGTGTGGCATTGTTTTTTTGGAATCTCGCTTAATTTAGTTAATAGACAAATATATGTGGAATGAGATATTATTTGTGGGGTATATGGTTTTATGAGGAAATTTATTATTATTATTTTCATGGAAGGAACTAAGTGAGAGGAAAAGAGAGGAAGCCACAAGGGAGAAGAGGGGGGAGGAGAAGATAGGTAGAGAAGAAGGGGGAGTGCTCATTGGAGAAGAACAAAAAGAGGGAGATGAGATGAAGGGAAGTATAGATGTTATGAAGAGACTGCGGAGATAGGAAAGGAGGAACAAAATAATTTTGGAGAAGAGAAAGGGGATCAAAGAAAATAGAGAAGAACATAAAGAAAGAGAGTAAGATAGGGAATGGAGGAAAAACATAGAAGAGAAATGATACAAAAGTTTAAGGTAGGGAAAATTGAACTGTTTAATACAAAATGTGTTAATATATTTTGGTTTTTGAGAAATTTCTAAATATTTTAAGCCTAGCTACCAACATCCATAAATTTCAATAAATAGAAAAGAGTCTTAGAAGCTAATTATATTTTTAGTATATGAATTCCCATTTAGGCCTTTCAAAGAGTATAATGTTGATATTTAATGAGAGTGTATGAAATCCCATTGAGATACATAAAATGTGATTTTTTAAAATTTTAATGAAAGGCCACTTGAGCTAGTTTAGTGTATAAATTATCCTCTTTATTTGTATTTAATTATATTGAGATTGTGACTTTGAGTTGATGTGCCTTGAGCACTTGTTGATACAAATTGTAGAGCCTATGGTGCTCTTGTGATTACATGTTTATATGCTTAAAATGATTCTAGGAGTTTGTGCATGTAGGGCCCATTGTGCCCTTGTTTATGTATTGTTGTGTGTCAATAGAGTGGATTTGAATTTGGATTCATTTAGGGAACTAAGGTACCCTACACCTTAAGTGGTATCTACATAGAAGTACACTATAGAGAAAGTTGAATCTTATTGAATAAGAAAGCTCCATGACTAAGGTTGTGGGTAGAGTTGTACAGACAAAAAATAACAACTCCTGTTGCGGTTGGGTAGAAGTTGTCGAGGATAATTGAAGTTGTGGGTAGTTGCATTGTAGCAAAATTCCACTTTGCAGGTTGGAAGAATTGAAGGAAAAGTTAAAATTTGATAGAGGATTTTGGAAGTTAGCTCCAACATCTATGTTGGGTAGAGTTGTAAGTTGAAAAAGAAGTTGGGGCTCTAAAAGTCATGGACTAGATGTTGTTGAGATTGGTTTCCTTAGAACATGAATGGCATTGCCAAGCTGACATCAAGAATAGTAGGGATGAAGACCTCTCCTTTTAGGGGGATTATGAAGATGAAGAAGCAAGGGAAGATATTAATTGTGATGAAAAATATGAGATTATTGAGTGTGCATCAGAGGATGGTGAGTCCTTGGAAGATGTTTCTTGGAGAACATAATTTTTATTTGGTAAAGTTTTGGAGGAATATCATGCATGCAATGATGTGAATAGTAAGATTGAGGTTGCAAATGGAGACAATATATTTTGGTTTCCAAAAAATGAAGAGGAAGAATGTATATATAGTAAGGGATAATGGAACCAATCATAGGAGGTGACAAATGTCCTTGAATTCATGCCAAAGATAGAAGGAAACAATAGGCATATGGAAATAGATAGCCACTCATGCATAATAGTGGGGTGTCATCAAGGCTTTGACAAAAGAAGCATCAATAAGACTTTGACAAGTGGCATGGACAACATGAAGCCTTCTCATGGGAAAAGGCATGCAATTCATATCACTTGGTAGTTGTGCAACGAAGGATTGCAAGTTCAGCAAGTCAGAGCATAATCAACAAAGGGGCAACATGATAACAAATCATGCGACCAAGGAAACCCGATCAACACTTTCTAAGGCACGTTCGGTAAGAGAATGCATGGCTATGGGTCTACCTTGCAACCAAAGATATTTAATAAGTAATTTTTTTCAGGGCATGCCCACTTTACCATAAACATAAAAGGGTCATGTATCCACTTGTCTAATACATGGTAGTAAGACACCTTGACAAAGGAAAATGACTATACATTGGTGTTCATAAGTGGACACCATTAAATGCCTTAGAAGATATCTTGGAAAAGGTTGTTACATTGGGTGCCCACTTGGAAAGGATAACATGCATGAGTAGGAACCTGTTATCCTATATAAAGAAGTTGCATTGAGAGGCAAAGGCATGGAACTTGATAGTGAGTAAGCACAAGGAAAGATGTAGTTAAACATCAAGTCTAAAGCAAGCCATGGGGAATTGTTGGAGGGGGTTGGGGTGGTCAGAAAATCCATGATAGAGGTGCAATATGAAGTAAGAAAATTCAAGGGTTTTAGGTTGAAGTGTTGCTCGAGGGTAGACTATCCACAATAAGCTAACACTAAGGGTAAAGTATTGCAGAGGGAACAATGCTATGGAAACAAAGTTTACTAAATACCAAGTGTTGTTGGTGATAGAGTTGCAGGAAACGATTAGGTTCATTGAAAAGTAGGTTCATTGAGAAACAAACCTATCAGTAGAAGGCATATCTGTCAGTAGGAAAAGTTAGTCAAGAACAAGTAGGTATGTTGGTAAGCAAAGTTCATCAGTAACAAGGGTGGCGAACCAAGTGGGTCTACCTACGTTTGTTGACTATAAAAGGGTGTCATAGGTGAGGTGTTGAACCCACCTATTTGCTTCCCCATTATGTCATATTGTACACTTCAATAATAAAGGGATCGTTGGTACCTGGTTTGGGTATTGAATATATGTGTGGTTATTGTGTTTTTCTTTCTTTATGCTTGTTATGTATTGGTTAAATATAACACGCGTAACTTAAAAAATGCACTACATAAGTATAAGTCCAAGGTTGGGAAGGTCACTAGGCATTGTAGGTTTAAGTAATAGGTAGCCTAGAGTGAAGGTATGGGATTTATCTAGGTGAAGAGGAGTAGTCCATTGCCAAGTAAGTCCAGGAATCCAAGTCCCAATGCTAAAAGAAAGGTGTTGCCACTCAATGGCTAGGGATTACAATAAAAATTTGACCACCAAGAGGGTACATGCCTTAGGGTTGTGACAATTGGTATCAGATCCAAAAGTTAATCTCTGAGAAATATGTTCACAATTTTCACTACTCTAATAGTTGGTATCAAATCCTAGTTTGGGTTTCTCTTTACTAGACTTGAGAAGGGTTGGGTGCAAGAGTCATGGAAGTTTATCCACGGAGCAGTGTTCATGTCATAGGTAGCTTGCGAAGCAAATACTTGTACCATGACAAAATGCTCCAAAACTAGTTGGGTAGATGTAGTTTTGGATGTTCTCCGCAGATTCAACCGACTCTCATAGTGGTTTGATAGAAAAACAAGTTTTAGTAGAAAACCCAACAAAGAGTTGCTGAAATCACAAGGTAGAAGGAAATTCAACACTTAGGGCAATAGGCAATTGAAGAAACCTAAACCACCTAGAATCGACAAACCATTGATTGGATAGGATTTCCTTTTTGTAGGAAAGTGTCAACTGGAACCTAGTAGACGGGTAGAGCATTCCACCCAGAACTCAAAATAGTGGTAAGTCTCTCCTCTGTTGTTTTATGTGGTTCACATAACAAGATTTTTGGACTAGAGAGGAAATTTTAAAGAAAAAAAACAAGCCAGCGTTGATTGGTAAGATCAACACAAGGAAACACTCTAGAGGCAGAACTTGGTGTAGTAGAAGTGAAACTACAAAGGGTTAAGACTTGAAGGCTTGGGTAGAAATCTCTTCAAGAGTGCAATTGAAGCAGTATGGAGGGAAAATTTGAAGAGTAGTTAATGACAGGAAGATGTCTAAGAGGGATAGCTTGGAAAAGTTATGGAAAGTCGGGTGTGAACTGACTTAGGCATACTTAGCAAGTTAGAAGCAATGTCCATACATCGGTAGATCCCTTGTTGAGCAAGTTGTAGGATGTAATAGACAAAGAAAAGGTTTTCTGCAACCATCATTGGGATCCAGTCAAGAAGTGGAGGATTCCAAAGATGATGGATTCATCACATTTTAGGAAGCACAATAATTTCCTAAGTGTGTGGGAAAGAAGACTTTGTTATCCTATCCCGGTGGGTTAGCTCAAGTGGTTGAGTGCTGTAATCGCAAGTAGAAGGTATTGGGGTCAAATCCCCAGGTGGCTATGTAGGGCCTCACTTGATGTCCCCAATGGGTTAGGCCCTGTAATTAGGGCTGATGGTTTACCTTGGGTACCATACTTGAAATGAGGGGGAAGTACCTAAGGGTTTCCCATGATGTGTTCCATTGAAAAAAAAGAAAAAAAAGAAGACTTTGTGATCCCCTTGCAAATAGACCCCTGCAAAAAATTTCCCTTTGAAGGAGAGGTGGAGAGTTTTGATGGAAGGTCAAGGGTAGTGATGTTCAAAGGAAATATCTTAGGTTTTGGATCCTTTAATGGAATGTTTGGGAAAGGTCACATTGGGATGGTCAAGAAGAGGGATTGCAGAGTGACCAAATAAATGAATTTTTCTTTGAACATAAAGATTCGTGGGTTAAAAGTGGTGGCATTGGTGACAATGGTTAGACCCCACACACTCATTAGTACAAACATACTATGAAATGGATTCACCAAGTGGTTTGAAGGTAAAAACACCTTGTATAAGGTAGTAAATTCGTTGGTGAAAGCAATGATATGAGTAGTCTGTTCAACACCATTAAGGTTAAAGGGTTCATGTAGAGATACCTTTGGTGTGAAGGACAAATATTTTTTCATGAGGATTAGGTTGGTAACATGCAATACATTGGGTAGTAGACCAGAGAAGGGAGTACAAGCAGTTTCCAAGTCTTTGGGTGAAAAGAAACCAAGAAATGGGCACATGAAATGCACATAGATTTTAGGTAATAGTTCGGTTGAAGGAAGGTTTAACAGACTTGAGTACTTGATTAGCATCCTTCAACACAAATAGGTTCGACTTGGACAATTCACTACAAACCATGTTTCCTTTGGCTCACACAGCTTAGAGGGATATTCCAAGGAGAATCAACCATTGCTAAAAAGGTTGAATAAATCGGTAAAAGGGTAAGTGAAGAAGAAATGTGAGAAGTAGGAAAAATGGTATATGTATTCCCTTTGCCAACAACAGAACAAGTCTTTTAGCACTTGGGCAGTGATGAAGAATTGTGGAAACCCAAGGCATGTAGCATGGGAATATGAATAAGTGTGCAAGGCATATTGGGTGAAGATTACCAAGTGACATTGAAAAAGAAAGGATATGTTTACATGTCACATTTCTCTAAAATTAGGTAGGGGAATAAAGGAATTGGTGAGTAAAGTAGGGGAATGTGTGTTAATAGCAACTCGAGCTACTTGCCCCATTCCAACTTAAGTAAAATATTTTTGGTGTCCCACTATTTTTGATAAATTTTAGTGGGTAATGTGGGTACTAAGATGTGTTTCCTTGAAAAAAAAGAAGAATTTTTTTGTTGTTAATTTCAGGTAGAACTTGATAGTTGAAGGTAGAGGGTATCTATTTTGCTCAAGGAAGAAGCTATATAGGAGTTTGGAGTGTAGACAGGATCAATAAATTCAACCATGAAGAAATACATTCTCATTTCTTGGGTGTTATGGTTGGACTGATTAATAGATTAAGTCTGGGGCATGGGTGTTCAAACAATCTATAAGAGCATGGAAAGACTAGTTGATAATGGATGCAATAGTAAGTCAAGGTTGTACAACATTGGTCATTGGCTTGTTTTTAGGGTGAAAAGCTAAGTTACGCTAGTCATAGAATCTTAGTACCAAGTTGTTTTTCCAAGGAGGAAACCCTTGGGGGACACGATGAGTAGGATGTTAATGACCTTGGGTAGGAAGTGGATGAATAGTAAACATGTGAGAATGATAGTATTTCTTACAAATTTATTGAGGATGATAACACTTTGGGGGGGAGGAGGATGTAACATCCCTAAAATGGGGTAGGTGATGAATCCCACCAGCTCACTTTGTGTTTGGATTTAGCACATCAACAACTTGCACAACCATGCATGATCAATGAAAGGATCATAATAGTGCACACAATTGGTGTCATGCAAGACAACAACAATCAGATGGATCAGGTATGTGGTATGATAATGGGGTGTTGGTAATATTTTGACAGACAACATGAGCAACAAGAAACCTTTCCATGGGAAGAGGCATGCCATTTAATATCACTTAGCTGTTGTGTGGTGAAGGATGGTAATTTCAATGATTGTGAGCACAATTGAGAAAGGAAAAAACACAAGAAAAAGGCTTATAACTAGCGAAACCTTATTGACCCTTGTTAAGGTACTTTGGGTAAAAGTATGCACAAATATGGGTCTACCTTGCAGCCAAAGAGATTTGGCAAGTAAGCCATTTAAAGTTGTTCCCACTTGTAGTGCCTCTAGATAGTTGTAGACCTTGAGGGCACTTGTCGAGTGACCGGACTGATTGAAACTGCCACAAGTTAGCCATTTAAAGTTGTTCCCACTTGTAGTGCCTCTAGATAGTTGTAGACCTTGAGGGCACTTGTCGAGTGACCCGACTGATTGAAACTGCCACAAGTTAACCCTTTGAATTTATATTTCTGAATAATTGAAGAACAACTGAGTATGTACGTGACGACAACTGATGAATGAAAATAATGAATTGTATAACAGTTATGAAAATAAATAATTATATAATCTGAAAAATAGCATGTTGTGTATTGACTAGATGTATGATGAATTATGGGATACATGTAACGTAATGCCTTACTGATTAACAAGATATAAGATGTTATGAGTAAACTGTAATTGCTTAACGATTAGCATGTATAAAATGATTATGATGAATGAGGACAGGATTATTAATATGTGTTTTTGAGAATGTGTGTAGTGACAGGTGAAACGGTTCATCGACGGACACACAAATGAAACAAAGCGGTCGTAGAGTACGAATAAATCACACATGGAAGGACGACGATAATGTTGACTTCAACGGATCCCACGGTCGAGTTCAAAAGCCTTTATCCGCTTACTCAGGGTCGCGTGAAGTCGTGCGATGTGGACCATGACGGAGTTGGTCATGTACGAGTTGGGTGGTGCACAGTAAGAACAGACTTACTCCTTCGTGCCATTAGTCCCCAATAGCGTGTAGACAGAGAATTGAAGGTAACAGATCCTAAATCCCTACATGAAGTTCTCCCAAGTCAAATGAAAAGATATCGACAGAAGGACCTGGCGGTGTGGTACCTTGCCGAGAAACGGAAAGGATGGACGCAAGGACCCGACGATGTGGTACCTTGTTGAGAAATGGATACGATGGATAAATGGACCCGACGGAGTGGTACCATGTCGAAAGATGAGCATAAAGGATAGATGGGCCCAACGGTGTGGCACTTAGGTCCTAGAAGGAATGAATTGGTAAAATTTATGCATAAAAACCATATAAAATTGCATTTAGTACACTTGCTCATGAAAATTTACATTTTAGTATTAAAAATAATAGAAATAATTATTAGGCATTTGCACATGTAAATACTTTTTAGTATTTAAAATATTAGAAATAATTATATTAGGAGCAAAATGGAATCCTAGGCTTGAGCTATTAGCTAACACCACATTCACCCACGAAATATAATTTAGAGTGAGCATCTTAGAGACAAACTTGAGTAAATTTAGGAAAGTAGGTGCATTCTTCTAGGAAAATTGACACATAGATTTGTGAGATAAATTACTTTTTGAATATTAAGAAATTGGGCATTTTGCATGAAGCGACATGTGTCGCAAGGGAATTTCCTAGTTAAGGAAGGCTTTGGGGATGGGTAAAGGACCCATTTTTTGGATGGTTATCGTAATCTTGAAAAAGTGAGTGACTTGCTGCTATTGGGGTTTGGCTAGAAATTCTTGTGGGGGGGAAATCCATTGAGGAGTTTCTTGAATGGTGTGTGTGAGCTCTATGACCCAAAGCTCGGGGGTGGCCATGCGATTGAAAGCATGAGCCTATGGTTGGGTGGCGAAGCTAACGGTTGCTTCTCCTATGGTTAATCGAGATTTGCTGGAGGGATCCTACGGAAGATGCGGACAACAATGCACAAGCTGGATCGGATTAACGAAAACTTCTCCTTCGACAACGGTCATGAACTATGGTCGACAGGTTATGGTTTTGTCTATATTTGCTAAGTTAATTTATTTTATTTCTCTAGTGATTATGCTATCTAATCTGTTTTGTATTAGTCTATTAAGTTTCAGGTTAAGCACAGAAGGACCCTATAGGAGGGGCCCTACACCACTTTACTTTAAAGACAAAAGGATACCAGGTTCAAGTCTTGCATATTATGTGGTGGTAAGACAACTTGAGAAGAGAAAATGACTGTACATTAGAGGGAATAAGTGGACATTATCAAGTGCCTTAGACAAGACATTGACAAAGATTGTTATATCAGTTTCCCATTTGTGAAGGAGAATGTGCATAAGCAAGAAAAGGAATGGAACTTGAAGGTGAATAAGCACAAGGAAAGATGTCATTCAACATCAAGTCTGAAGCAAGCCAAGGTGAATTATTGGAGGGTGATGTGATAGTAAAGCATCCATGAGAGAGGGGTGATGTGACAATGACCAAGTTCAAGGGTTTCAGGTTGAAGTGCTTCTCGAGGGTAGACTCTCCACAACAAGAAAAGGCCAAGTGTGAAGGATTCCCAATGGAAGAGTGTTGTGGTAAGCAATTTTATTAAAGACAGAGTATTGTGGGTGGTAGACTTGTAGGAAGCAATGAGGTCCATTGATAAGAAGGTTAATAAAAAAGCATACCTAGATTCATTGGCACATAAATTTCATTATAAGCAGATATAGATAGGCCTGTAAACAAGTAAAGTTCATTCGTGTCCAAGGTCATGAATTTGACAAGGTTTCCTAGACTTCTTTGTTGACTATAAAAGGGTGTGAATAGTGAGGTGTTGAACCCACCTATGTTCTTTTCCATTGTATGTCTTGTTATTGTGGTTCACCTTCTTTATTCTTGTTTTATATTGGTTAAGTATAACACATAGTAAATTAAACAACACACTAAATAAGTATAGTTATCCAAGGTTGGGTAAGTCACTCGACAATGTAGGTATACGTGATTCATAGCCTAGAGTGAAGGTATGTCCATGCTTTAGGTAAGAGGCATAATCCAATTCCAAGTAAATCTGGGTGGCCAAGTTCCTATGGAGAAAGACAAGCGGGGTTGCATGATAGCTAGTGACTGAAAATAAAAACTTGAGCATGAGGAGGGTGCTTTCCCTATGGTTGTGATAACATGCCTTTAACTGAAATTGATTGTGATATATATATATATATATATATATATATATATATATATTGAGTGAAGCAAGAAGAAAATTATTTAATGTTGCAAATAAGGAAGAAGGAAGGGGTTGTATAATTGCAAAAAATGAAGACTTTGAGTCCATTGACGAACACCTTACCAGTCAAGGTACCATCATAATTTAATATATGAGTGAACTAGTAGAATAATTTGGATTTGTAGTATTTTGAGAGGGAAAATATTTTGAAGAAAGAAGTCTTGCAACAATTCTTTCTTCATGGTCATGCAACATTTCTTTCCTCAAAATCTTTTCCCTCTCAAAATACTACTTCAAATCCAACTTATTCTACTAGTTCACTCATATATTAAATTATGATGGTACCTTGATTGGTAACTTGTTCATCAATGGACTCAAAGGCATCATTTTTTGCAATTATAGAACTCCTTCCTTCTTCCTTATTTGCAACATTAAATGTTTTTCCTCTTTCTTCACTATATATACATCACAATCAATTTCACTTGAAGGCATGTTGCCACAACCATAGGGAAAGCACCGTTGCATGACCATGACGATGGATTTTTCTTTAAAGTTATAATTTCTATGACCTTGAAGATGAAGGATAAGGGTAGGGCATATATATTGATATAAAGATATAGATATTCATAAAAACAACAATAGTAGAAAGGATAAATATTGTTGTTGGAATAGTTCATAAAGTCGATGCAGAGTCTTAATGTTCCTTGGAAAGTGTGGAATTCATGATGAAGATGATGATGATAACTAAAGATATGGAGAAGAAAATGATAGATGAGTCAGAGTGAATATTCAAATTTATGGGATGGTTCAAAATTTGGAGTCAAATGAAACTGAATCATGAGACCACGCTTTCTTGTTACTTGGGGATTCTGATGTAGGATCTCTATGACATTCCTCCATCATTTGATTTGGATTGGCAAATCAACATCCTCATTTCATTCTGGAGCCTAGGATATATAGCCGGGGAAAGTGATATCTTATGCAATACATCCATTAAGGGCCTCACAAATCAATTACATACAAAAGGTGTGCAAGGAAAGTTACACAATGAGGTCATCGACCATTGACCTCTATAATCTATGTCCACCACTAGACCTTTGAACCCTCTTCCAACAGTCCTTAGTGCTTATGTGTTTGCACATGCATGTTACCATCTAAGTTCATCCAACCTTTCTCTAGCACATCAAATTAAATGGTTTAGGTGACAATTTTAATAAAAAACTAAGGATGTGTGTACTTGTTTTTGGTAAGCAAAGGCTGTGTGGCACTATTTTCTGCAAGGCCAACTAATTTAGTTAAGAGTCATGAATGTATGTGGAAAGCGATAATCATTGGGGTGTATAGTTTAATGAGGGGATTTGTTATTATTAAGGAAGAAGTCTCATGAGAGGAAGAAGATAGAAAGCAGCGAATGAAGAGAGAAGAAGAAGAAAAGATGGATAGAGAATATCGGGGAGTCTTTTTTGGATAAGAAATAAAAGAGAGAAATGAGATGAAGGGAAGCACAGATTTTTGGAAGAAAGAATGAGGAGATAGGAAAGAAGGAATAGACAAAGAATGGAAAAGAGACAGAGTGAAAACAAAGTAGAGCACACTCATAGAGAAAGAGAAGAATATAGGGAAGGAAGGAGGAGAACAAACAAGAATAAGGATGGACAAGTCAAAGGCAATGAAAACTAGATTGCTCAGTTAGAAAATGCAGAGGTAAATGTTTTTGGGTATTTATGGAATTTCTTCGTATTGTAAAATAGCCTAGGCTGAAGCTTAGACTAGATGAAGTAGATGGCGAGAGAACTCAATTATATTTTCAGTGTCTGATTGTTCATTGTTTTATTGATAATGCAGTGAAACTCATTGAGACAATTTAAATATGAATTTTGTAGATTTTCTGAATTTTAATGAAAGGCTAGCTGAGCTATGTTATTGTGAATTTGAGTTGACATGCCTTGAGTAGCTTTTGATACAATTGCAGAGCATGTAGCACTATTGTGACTGCATGTGTTTATATGTTTTAATTGCTTGAGAGTTTGTGAATATAGGGCATGTTGTGCCTTTGTCTCTGTATTGTTGTTGTGTGGATAGAGTGAATTTAAATTTGAATTTTTAGGGTAACTGAGATATCCTATGCATCACTACCTAATCTATTCATAAAGAAACAAAATAGGAATCTGAAGTTGATCTTGAATGTAAGGGCAAATCCAGTGTCTTACTCGACGAAATTAAATTAGGAAATGGAGAAATGGAGCACCGTGATTTGAATATTGAAAAGAATTGGAAACGATTTCAGTTTTTTTTAAAACTCCAGCATGCTTTCTCTCTAACACACGACAATGTTTTCTTTCATTCACTACTAAAGATTTAATTAGCGTCGACAACTAATACTAATTGTAACAACATATACTTAGCCTATCCTATGGAGTATTACATCTCACAGGCTGCTTTCATATTCCTGGACACTCTCATAAGGTAGCTAAGTCCTGTCTCGAGGTAGCTAAGTCTTGTGTCGTTCTAATACCATGTGAGAAATAGGGAAATGCAATAAATCAAAAACTAGAGATTGTAAAAAAAATTATTCCCTTTTTTCTTTATTTGGAAAGACACAGAGGTAGTGGTAAAGTCTTATAGAAGACTCCAACCTCTACATTCATTGCATTGTTCTTGGAAGCTATTACTGCTGGAGACCGAATAGACAAGCGTTGAGGGACATGGCCGTGGTGATGAAGCAGCGGAACCGGCCACTGCAAGCCATCGAGGCCATTAAGTCCTTGAGACAACTTTGCTCGCAGCAAGCGCAAGAGTCTGTTGATAATGTGCTTATTGATTTCTTTAAGGTATAATCTCAAACAAATCGCATAATCATAAGCACTATATAAGAACTCTATGCTTAGGAGCTTGGTGAAGCGTAAGCTCCGCTTAGTTCGGCAAGGGGCTGCATTCTATGGCGAATACACTAAAACTGCACGGTCAGGTGGAAGTTTTGGGTTTCCGTAACGCAATAGACCACTTGGCTTCTGGTACATGGCATCCACACCCTGCCTGTTCTTTTAGTATTTCTGTGTAACAGTGGTTGAAAGAGAATGTAATGGGTGTTGGCAGGGTAATTTGGGATGGGCGTATATGCAATGGCATGACTATTGTTCTGTAGAAATAATTTACAGGTGGTTTTCAATTGAAGATGAATGGCTGGCTTCCTACTATTCAATTACAACGTGAAAAATACGAATGACGTGATGTATTGAATAAATAATTGCAAACAGGAAAGCACAGGTATTGGAGCCAGATGACCGCAAGGCCTGTAATCTAAGCGTCTGTTTGATGAGGCGAGGGAAGGTGGAGAAGGGCATGGGTTTTGTAGAGGGTATGCTGAACAACAGTAAGAATTCTACGAACTATAATCATAATAACAATAGAGCAAATCGAAGTCACTGGATCGTATCAAAGCCTTGTCGAAGTAAATCGGCCGCGGGGATTATGAAACAAAACCTAATTAGGGTTTGATATGTCGATCATTATAATTTCTTAGTCGGCAGATTGAGCGAAGACGATAGCTCTACCACAAGATTGTAGTTGTGATTGAGAATTTGTTGTGAAATATTGCGAAGTCTTTTCGTGACCTTTACGATGTGCATTCATTTAGTGAGCACCACGTTATCTATCTGCCATTATGTTTTCTTGAACATATTTATTGACTTTACAATGTTTTATTTACTTAATATATATATTTTTGAATTTATTGTAATATAAACTATTTTTCATATCTTTTTAACTAATTGTCTAAATTTGAGTTTCTTTTCATTATCTCATTGTGCTTCATTGCAATCTTATACCAGCATAGATCCATCTTAAACCTAAGCACCGAGAGGGATCCAATTTCTTGAGGTGTATTTCTTTTTTTAAATTTAAAATCAAGAAATTTGATAAATCTGGATTTAAGTTTTAAGCTTTTATTTTATAGATGAACATTTATTTTTTAATTACTTTTCATAATATTTTTTTTTAATTACTTTTCATAATATTTTATTTTATGAACCAACATGGATTTTTTTTAAATACTTTCCATAATTTTTTATTTTATGAGCCGACACGAATTTTTTTAATTATTTTGTTACATCACGTTACAACATCTCTCCCGTACTCCTCGTTTCACATGGTACAATGAATATCTAACCAGAACAATTGTGTATTAAAATAATCGTGCATCAAAATGCATTGTAGAGTAGTTGAGACTGGATCAAAATAAACCATGTTAAGTATTGTTGAGTGATGAGAGAACACACAATAAAAACAGAAATTGAAGATTGACGTAGTGTTTGTTCTATATAACGATAACAAAATTCGCAATAGACAATGATCCACAACATTACTTAAATTAGATTGATTGCAACAAAGCAAATGAACCAACAAAGCATAGATTGACTTATTTCATCAACCATAATCATAAAGTGAAATTGTTATTATATTCGTTTGTTTGAGAGAAATTAGGAAGCATACAATGGAAATAAATATATACAATCAAGTGTCAATATCCAATCTAATGTGTCAATATTTAATTTAATAGCTTATTTCACAAGAAGTGGTTATTGGTTTTGTTGGTTTGAGAGAATTTAGGAAACAAAAAGTGAAGATAAAGATATGCAATGAAGTATCACCATCAGATTTGAAGAATAACATCCAATCTTAGTTTGCAATAATAAGCATATATTAAGTTAGATTTAAAGAATTATGGAATCAAGAAGTTAAAGATCCAAAATATGCCCATGAAGAAGAGACTACATAAGTTGATTAAAGATGATGAAATAACACCAAAAGATAAAAATAGGCCTAAAACTAGATGGTTAGAGATGAAAACACAATGTCTATTTTGTGTTGTATTGCAAATGAGATTATAGCACAAGTGAATAACAACAAAAGTCGATTTGCATCAGAAATCAACATAATGCATTGGATATGAAGGAACATAATGCATCGAATATGAAGAAAGGTGATCCAAATAAAAAATTATAGCATGCACAATTTAGAATGTGCAAGATAAACTAATTACTACACAAAACCTAGTCTAGGAGAAAATTATTGTTTCCTTAAAATTTAGTAGTTTGAGATATATGTTTTATCAATTTATAACCAATATCAAAAGACATATCAAGTACTCACACTCTTGCTTGATGAACATGGAGGCATGTTGTTGAGAGGGGATTAGTGCATATTTTGATCTTATAAAAGCTTATGTAAAATAACATTTATAGTAAAAACAACAGAAGTAAAGGAAAAAGAGAAATCAAATGCCACGACAATATCATAAGGAAAAATTTGAGATAAGATAAAAGAAAAATACACAACTATTAGTGAAAGCTTGAGCAAGAAAAAATAACAAACATTTTTGACAATTTGTTGAAGAGGAGACAATAAAAGAGACCATAGGCACTTTCAACATTCTTAATAGAAACAAAAACCTAAGATGATACTTGGTACCTAGACATAGGAGCATAAAAGCACAAATGCAAGAAATTTTGGTTTGAAAAGCTACATTCTATGATGACGACATTCTATGATGATGACATATTAGGGTTTGGTGATAATGTAACTAGAGAGGTGGGGAGTGTTTGAAATATAGTCATGGTGTTCGATAATGATGAGGTGTATGGTATTGTAGGATTAGATATGTCATTGGTATGTGAAGAAAAAATTTATTTCTCTAGATAAAGCTTCTTATAACTTTATTACTAGGCAATATGTACAAGCATTAATACAAATAAACATGGTTCTAAAAAAAAACCGCTCAATCAAGTGCAAAAAGTCAAACTTGGGATTAGATAACATCAAATCCCCAAATAATGTAGTCATAATCATAAGCATACTACAAAGACCAAACAAGACTAGCTTAGAATTAAACACAAACAAAATGTCACAAGCATAGAAAATGGCACAAGCAAAAACATGATAGCACTAATCAATAACCATGTCATGTGCTAGACGAGGATGGCCACAATCATTTAAGGGCTTGTTGAAACATATAACTAAAGGATCAACATGATTAACAACAATGATAATAAATCCCCGCTATTAAAACAATAGTTCAATCACCAATAACCTAAATTGTTATTTGAGCCTTAAAAAATTCCTTACACTTACAACTTTCAACAACATGCCAACACTCCTATTATTTTTTAAGAAACACATTAACACCTTAGTTATATCACGAAAAAGAATAAGCAATCACCTATAAAATGTAAAAGAAAAAAAATATAGAATCTATGAGACCTAAGAAAAATACACGGGATGAAAAAGCGAATGCCCCAAGTTCTTAATAAGACTTTGAAAAATACATGGGATGAAAAATCGAATACCCCAAATTCTTAATAAGAGTTTGATTTTGAAAGACTCGTTGGTATAATGAGAAGGACTTTTATGTCGTGTTATTATGCATGTATTTACATGATTACATGTAAATTTGTGCATGAGAAGGTGGTTTGGGATAACCTCAGAAGTATATCTTTATGAAAATTGCCCTTCACTCTCATTTCCTTGTATTTTTATATTTGTTTGAATGGAGGATAAGTTAGACTTTCGTCTTTAAGTCATGTGGGCTAGTTCATACCCTAACTATATAAAATGAATTAAAGGTTAGGTTAAGAAGTTAGTGCATGTTCTTCATAGGAGAATTCCTAAATATAGGAAATGAATTAAAGGTTAGGTTAAGAAGTTAGCATGCTCTTCACATGAGAATTCTAATAGGCGCTTTTAGTATTAGTAAGTTAACAGTACCGACCAGTTTAACAGAGAACCAACAAATTAATAAAATAAAACATTCTTGAAAATCATATAAATCAAACATCTTACTACATCATCACATAATTATCTAATTAATAAAAAAAACATTTTTGAAAATCATATAAATCAACATCTTAACATCATCACATAATTATGTAATTGAGTGTATGTAACCTTGAAGAACAAGGTAATTTTATATAAATTTGATATATAATAAGTTGAGAGTGAGCCACTAATAAAAGGTAAAACCTAAAATCGATTGATGGTATGGGTATAGTATTAAGATTCGTTTCATAATAATAAAGATTTTAGCTTTAAACATACATCTAACTATCAAGTCATTCGTTATATTGGTATTTTAATGGGTATACAAGAGATTTAAATAAGTGTGAAAATTGTTATAATAATATTAATATATGAATGTAAAATTAACAAAGAGATTGAAATAAGTGTGAAAATTGTTATAGTTGTATTAATATATGAAATTGTAAATTATGATAGTGAATTTGACGAAAATTTGAATTAGCGAGCACTTACCATAGTTGTAATGGAGTTATTTTTAGTTAAAGATGTTCGAGTATATAATATGTTTGTAACTTTTATAGATTTTTTATTTTTAAATTTTAATTCAAAATTAATATAATCATTTTTGTAATGCATTAATTGAAGTACCAAATTCTTAAGTTGTTTTTTTAACTTTTTTATTTAATGTTTATTTATGTTTAACTTTTTTGATTTAATGTTTATTTATGTCGAGTGTTAGATTGCATTGTGTTTGACTGCATTGATTCAAGCGCATATATTATGGTAAATTGGTTAGAATATAGTTTTTAAGTTATTTTATTATAAGTGTATATTTGGAGTTAAATATTATACAAACTATAATTGTGTGTTTTTATAATTGTGAAATTGGAAAATAATGAAGGGTATTCTAGGAACATTTATGTGTTTTTATAATTATGAAATTGGAAAACAATGAAGGGTATTCTAGGAACATATAAGAAGATATAGAGAGAATGAATCACATGAACAAGGGAAAATGGAGAAAACAATACTATTAAAGATGTAGATTACAAAGACTAAATCCATGATAACATAGGACTTCTAAACAAGAGGACAACGAAAAAATATTGAACTAAATAATGTGTAGAAACAAAAACATAGATATGGAACTATCAAACATTTGTTTGAGTAAATAAATGTGATTACTGTAGAGAATTATTTAATTGGAGTTGTTAAACATGCCCTAAATATTGAATCTCCTCTTAAGAAGCTCCCCTTGCTCGCTCCATTAGGTGTTGTGGCATTCAACATATGTTGATAAACAATGAACTTTGTTATTCATATTGTAGTGAGAGACTTGACCAATTGCAAAGATCGTGTTTGATTAGGTTATAAAAGGAGAAGGAACACAAAAATATATCCTTAATGATGAGACGAGTGTTATGCAAAAAATGTCAGTAACAAAAATTGATGTTGGACTTCATTCATATTTTCTTGGAAATTCATCTATCTCGAGATAAATACTATTAATTGGTTATTTGGGAGAATTTTTATTTATTAAGTATTTATGTTTTAATCACCTATGATTGGAACCAACCTAGATCCATCTTTTCCTTGGATCTATTAAGCATTTATAAAGATCAAATCTCTTAAGGTGCAAATATTTCTTCAATTTTTAGCACTGCAAAAATAAAATTGCATGTTGAGGTATTTGATCCATCTAGACAATTAAAATAATTGAGCGAATATAGATCTACCTCAGTATTATTGTTAGGAACCCGTGTCAACCCTTCTTTTTACTTTGTTAGTATATTGTTGTTTGACTCATATGCCTTGTAAGTTATCCTATAGTATTATATGTTGCATGGTATTGATCCATAGTTTGTATTATCCCATAGTATTATATGTTCCATGGTATTGATCCATAGTATTGGTGCATAGAATTAGTATATAAGTACGTGTTGAGGCCAATGAAGGCACCGAGAAGTTATTTGTATTGAGCTTGCTCAAAAGAGGTTGCCCCCTCAAAGTGGCTCGCGATCAATAAAAATATTATGTGTTCTAATATATCATGCATTTGATCAATTAATTGTTGCAGGTTCCTCACATCTGGTATCAGAGCACTTTCTTGGGCTTGTTGGGTGGAATTTCTGCCAAATTTTTTTTCGCATCTGTATTTGTTCCTATCAATTACAGGTTCAGATCTGGGAATAATCCCTATTCGCTTAACTATGGGAAGTACTTGGGCATAAGCCCTAAAACTCATTGTGAGGAGTATCACAGGAACCCCAAAGTAGCTAGCCCATTGACAGGACCTTCTAATGAAAATGGCAATGACCCCTACCTGATTGACTAGTTCCCACCTGTGAGGTAAATCAAGAGCTCTCTTTTGTGGCAAAGCGGTTATCAATTCTACCTGAGTTGTGGAGTGAGGGGTACTTCCCCAATACGCAAACTGATAGACAACATTGGTGGCCGAGTGAATTCCCTGATCCTTTAAGAGGCCGAGCATACCTAGGGTCCATATATATTTCCAATTACATCTATCCAGAACTGTTTCCGATCACTTGCGCACCCTTTGCAGATCCATTCTGATCACTTCCGCATCGTTGCAGATCCATTATTAAATTTTGTTTTTTCGCCATGTATTCTTTGTTTTAAATCTGTTTCCCTTGAAACTTCACTGACACCCCTGCAATTCCATTCTGCATATTTCATTCTTGAGGACCCTATCCCAAATTCCACTTCCTGAAGTGAGAAATCCACCATTTGTCTATTTTTAGGGTTTGTCATAACTTCTTCGATTTTCACCCAATCGCCTTCAAATTTTTCCAGAGTGTTCCTTTCCTATTTATGCTTCTTTGTTCATCTTTGAATTTTTTTCCCATTATTTCATCTCGCTTCTGAAATCCTCATTTTCTGCTTCCCTGTCTATTTGAAAGTGTCCAAAACCTAGTCAAACCCCACTTACCCATCATATTTTTTCCCAAATCCAAATTTTTCTTTACTAAAGAAGCTTCTTTTTTTGTTTTTCTACCCATTCACAAAAAAATAACTCTTAGTTGTGGTTGTCACGCGCGCAGGAGCACAAATCATGGATGAAGAATTTGCAGCCCTCAAGAACCAAACTCCAAGATCTCGATGAAATTTTTTTCAGCCTCCATCTTCAACATTCAACCATGAATAATAAACGACAGCCAAAATCTTCTGCAGACATTGGGTTCTCTTCTTCGAGCAATTTTCATGGGGCGAAGCTTGATTTTCCTCGCTTCAATGGTAGTGATTCGTCTAGATGGATATACCGAGCAGAGCAATATTTCAATCTGCATAATAATTTTGATTTCCACAAATTTCCACTTGCGTCCTTTCATTTGGAACATGAATCCCTTCAATGGTATCGTTGGTACATCAAAGCTCATGACTAGCCAAACTGGACAGATTTTTGCCAACTCCTTGTGCAACGATTTGGTCCTAGTGCTTTTGATGACTTCACAGGAGCACTCATTAAACTTCTCCAAATTGGCATTGTGAGAGAGTATAAGACAAAATTTGAGAAACTGGCCAATCACACAGAAAGATTGTCTGATGAATTCTACAAGAGTTGTTTTATGAGTGGTCTCAAGGATGAAATCCACTCAGAGGTTAAAATGTTCTGTCCCAACACAATTATGGAAGTCCGAGAGTTGGCTAAGTTGGCAGAGGATAAGATCACAGCTCAACAATGCTCCAAATCCACTTTTGTTCCTTTCAGAAATATGGTTTCCCAACGATCTCCCATCATGCCAGCTCCTCGACCAACTCCTATCAAGCATTTGTCTAAAGCAGAGATGCGAGCACACAAAGAAAAAGGGCTTTGTTATAATTGTGATGATAAATTCTCTCGGGGACATAGATGTGTTCAACAAAATATCTATCTCTTGGATATAGATTCTTCGCCTCCCTCTGAACTTGTTGAATAAGCTCCAAATACAATAGATGACCAGGTCGACATTCAGCAGCCGCATGTTGACCTTCTATTTCAGGACAACCACCCAGAGATATCTCTCCATGCTTTAGCTGGAGTGACCAATCCATGAACAATGTGGGTCAGGGTTACTTCAAGAAGCTCCCTCTTATAATACTCATTGATTCTTGTAGGACTCATAACTTCATTGACCCTCAGATCTCCAAATAGGATGATTGTTTTATCCATCCTTTCTCCAACTTTGAAGTCATGATTGCCAATGGGGGCACCTTACCTTGCAAGGGGAAGTGTTGCAATGTGCATATCTCTATGGAAGATTATAACCCGTGCTCTAACATGTTTTCCTTGGCCTTAGGCGGATGTGATGTGGTTTTGGGCGCTCAATGGTTACACACACTTGGCCCCATCTTATGGGATTTTGCTGAACTTTGGATGCAGTTTTTAGTCAAAGGAAAAAAAACACACATTTACGGGCTTACAACCAGGGTCTCTCCGCATCATCAGTTCACATCATCTAGAAGATATCCTTAAGAAGAATTCACATGGTGTCATCGCTCAACTCCATTCCATTCAGATGCACCCATTAACGGTGTCCACTATTCCGTTCGATCTCCAACACATTTTGGATAGATATGCCGGTGTCTTTGCTGAACTAGTGGGATTTCCGCCTTCAAGAGACCTTTTCGGGAAGAATTTAGCCACCTCTACCTCAGAGAAGGAAATGATGTCTATTTTGCATGCAATACAGAAGTGGCGGCCATACCTATTAGGGAATTATTTCTACATCACAACTGATCACTAAAGTCTGAAATATTTCCTGGAACAATGGATCTCCTCCCCAGCACAACTGAAATGGGTTATCAAACTCATGGGTTATTCCTATGAGATCACTTATAAGAAGAGTAAGGTCAATCTAGTTGCAGATGTGCTTTCTCGCACATTTGATGACCAAGTTTCCCTTTCAGCTATTTCTATGCATGTTCCACATTTGTTGCAATCTGTTCAACAGGGCTATGTCAATGACTCTCCATTATCTCAACTCATCCAATGGTTGGTCAACAACCCTTCTACTATACTGCATTAATTTTGGGAGGGTACTTCCCTGAGATACAAGGGTCATCTTGTGCTTCCCCAGCGCACAGATCTTCAACATGCTGTCTTCTATGAACTCCATGCTTTGCCATCGGCAGGGCACTCTAGGTTCCTCAAAACATATGAGCGAGAAAATCGTAACTTCTTTTGGCAGGGAATGAAAATGACAATTCAACAGATGGTGGCTGAATGTGATACTTGCCAGCTCCTTCCGGGATTTCTCGAACCCTTTCCCATCCCTAAATGGATTTGGATATATATTTCTATGGAATTCATTGAAGGGCTCCCTACATATGGAAAGAAGACAATGATTTTGGTTGTGGTTGCTCACCTCTACAAATATAGTCGATTTTGTGCCCTGGACCAGCTCTTCCGTCCTCATGAATTCCCTTCTTCCATTGTCTCAGCTCGTGATGCCACTTTCACTAGTCATTTTTGGACATAACTATTTCGCCATACTGGCACCAAACTGAAGATGAGTTCACGGTCTCACCCACACACATATGGTCCTACTGAAATTACCAATAAATGTTTGGAAACTTATCTTCATTGCTTCACCTCCAAACAACAACCTCAGTGGGAAAAGTGGATCCCTCTTGGTGAATGGTGGTACAATAATGCATATAAAATGACTCCATATGAAGCAATCTATGGTCAGGCATCACCATTTTTTCTTCCATACGCCCTCAATAGTTCACTAGTTCAAGAAATTGACATGGTTCTTCGAAACCGTGATCAGATTCTTCGCATTTTGCAGAACAATATTCACATGGTCAGAATTCAAATGAAACAAAAAGCCGATCAACACCGTTTTGAGCGCACTTTTCAAGCAGGTGATATGGTTTTTCTTCATCTATAGCCTTCCAAGCAATCCTCCCTGAAACTCAAGGGGCGTCAGCTTCTCTCTCGATCTATCACAGAGTTATTAATTCAGTGGCACAAAATGAAATAAGAGGATGCTACATGGGAACCACTCCTTCATATTCAACATCAATTTCCACATTTAAAAGCTTTGAGGAAAAATATTTTTCTAAGGGAGAGGGGATGTTAGGAACTCATGTCAACCCTTCTCTTTATTTTGTTAGTATATTGTTGTTGGACGCATATGCCTTGTAAGTCGTCCCATAGTATTATATGTTCCATAGTATTGATCCATAGTTTGTACTAGCCCATAGTATTATATGTTCCATGGTATTGATCCATAGTATTGGCGCATAGACTTAGTATATATGTATGTGTTGAGGCCAATGAAGGCACCGAGAAGTTATTTGTATTGAGCTTTCTTAAAGGAGGTTTCCCCCTCGAAGTGGCCCGCGATCAATAAAAATATTCTTTGTTCTAATATATCGTGCATTTTATCAATTAATTGTTGCAGGTTCCTCACAATTATTCATTTGTCACTCATGAGAATCAAATCTTCATTGGAACTATAGCATTAAGAAAAAGATATAAATGAAGGGTGGATATATTATTTTGTACATGAAAATAGTTCTAAATCAATGGACATTTGTCCTTGGCATAAGAGGAAACTCCTCTGAGATTGAGATTGTTACTCTTGTTATCTTATATGGTTGTGATGTTTAGGATTGCAACATCTCTAGATAATAATGGATAAAGATGGAGAACATCCAAAATCATTTTATTACTTGTAATCTCAAATTTAAGGACGATACACCTTAAATCCTATCCTTTACATAGAAGAATGTGTCTTCTCCATTCACAACATGAGCAACATTTGAGATAAGAGGTTTCCTCATATTAATTTATATTGTAGTCAAAACTCCCAAGGGCTTAAGCTAGGTTGTTATAAAGATGCCAAGGCTTAGCTATACCATTAAGGAGTTTAAGAAGATCTCACTTTACAAATAATATTAAAAATATAATATTATCTAAATTTAAGAAGTTGTGGTGCTATAACTAATGAGAAGAATGAACAATTCTAATTTAGAAGATCCAAAGTATTTCTATATGTTAACTAGCTTAAAAAGGAATAAACAACCCTAATTTAGAAGATCCTAAGTATTTCTATATGTTAACTAGCTTAAAGAAAAAAATCAACATTGTTAAAGTAACAACAAATTTTTACAATTTTCCAGAATAAAACAATTTTAACAAATCCTAAAATGTTGTAGAATTTGTCATCTAAAATTTGAAAATAAAAATCACTTTAAAACTGTAAGTATATCTAAAAGTCCAGCTTCATCACATCTCTAGTGACCTCTCTTATTTCATGTATACATCTAAAAGTCCAGCTTCATCACATCTCCAGTGGCCCCTCTGATTTCATGTATATAGTCTTCGACTGTCGCCTCTCTAAGCTTCTGCAGGAATTCTTCCATGCAGAATGCTATCTCCGATCAGGATTTCCAGAGTTCTCAATCTCAATTCAATTAAGAGACTAATGGTAAATAGTAGTTTATGGATTTCTATTTATCCTTAGATTTTTTCTGAGTTCGGGACTTAAATAATTCTTATGTGATGGAATATTCAGGCATTTAAGTTCATATTTTCAGTGTTTCAGATCTGGGAAGGTTTCCCTGAATCTTTAGTTGAGAATTCATGTCCTCTGAACTGGAAAAGCACAGCAGAAGTTGACTGATTTCTAGTGGGCTAGTGGGACACTGATGCAAAGACTATTAATTTGAACCTCCGTTTACTACACATAGGGTTTTTAGCAACGGAAAACTTTGAACGTTTTCACTAAACGGTGAAGAATTCTTAAATGCCACAATCTTAAGGCGTTTATGTTTATATTCTACTGTGTTTCCGACCTGAGACGGTTTCCCTAAATCTATAGATCTGAATTTATGTTCTCTGACCTGGAAATGAAAAGCAGAAGGTTGCTGATTTCTAATGGAAAGTGGTGTAGCAGTGCTCCTTGACATAATCCTGGGGACACAAGGAACCAACGAGGTAGACCCGTCGTCAAATTTGATATAAACTTTCAAATTATCTTCATCCATTGCATAGAGAAAAATCGTCATCTTATAGAGCGTATATATATTATTAAGAGCTCTACAAGATTTTGATAGACGTATATAGAGCTATACCATGCGGTATATCATATTATCAATTACTTACAGGTATGATTGATGAGATTGAAGACATATAGTTGAAGATTACCTAACTTTGTATTACCCAACAAACTTCACAGAAACAAACTTTTTTGGCTTTATTTGAAAACGAGGGAAATAGGCGAATACCACTGCAATTGAATTGCATAAGTGTGAAATGAATTTTTCTTTTAGAAAATTGGACAATTTCAATTCATTAAAGAAATAAATCATATTATTCAGATGTCGATGGCATAATACAAAAGTGTAAGTTTAGATGTGAATGTCACGTACAATGTTGTTTAGAGGTAAAGGAATAGTACTCAAATCTTAATTGTTTCTACATCCACAAGGAAATACAACATTATATTGGATGTAATGCAACATTATAAAAATAAATTGTAGAATTGATGCACTTGCACACATCTATGATGCATAGATTTTATAGGAATATTCTTATAAGAGTGTAGACCAATGACCTTCTAACTATCCATAATTGAAGAAGTTGAAAAGATAAACTAACTAGTGGGTGTTACTTTAACACTTCTCTTTAATTACATCCACGTAATGCCTCTTTAATTACATCCACTTAATGCTTCAACATCTATCACTCCTACATTTTACATATCAAATTCAAAAACATTTATTGTCAATAGTTTTGTGAATATGCCAGCCAATTGCTCTTATGATTTAGATGGTTTTAAATAAATATCACCCTTATTTACACGCTCTCTAATAAAATGATATCTAATATATATATATGTTTTCTTTTCTAGTGAAAAACATGATTTTTGGACAATGATATGGTTTAGTTGTTGTCATAGTAGATCGAGGTTGGTTCTTCTTGTCTTTGTTGAAGATCATTAAAAACTATGCGTAACCGTGCACTACTTGACAGGCTAGTGTTGTTTCCACTACATACTCTGTCTCTGTTGATGACATCATCACAATGGGCTACTGCTTCTTGTATGCCCATGAGATTACTCATGAACTATAGTCAAAGACATATCATGAAGTTCTCTTCCTATCATATAAATTAAATTGTTTGTAAAATCATTGACCGTATAGTCAATAAAAAAATCATTCTCTATCCTTGAATTTAAAATCCTCTATCCTTGAATTTAAAATCCTGTATCGTGTTTTTTTTTAAGTACCCATGGGGATTTGAACTTTTGACCTTCCATTTACTACTTCTCATCTCAATTACTAATTACCAATTTCTCTACTCCCTATGGGAAGATCCTATATCGTGTTATTCCTACAATGTATCTCGGAATTCTTTTACCAAGTTTCCAATGCATGTCTTTAGGTGTCTCCATAATCCTTGCAATCAAGCTAACTTCTTACATGATATCTGTTCTAGTGGCAGCGAGATACATGAGGCTGCAAACTAATCTCCCGAATGGTGTCGGATTTGCATCTGCACCTTTTCTTCCTTGCTGAGTTTAGTTCTTATTGCTATAGGTGTGGGTAGTGCCTTGTAATCTTTCATTCTATTTTTTTTTAACAAATCAAATGCATATTTTGTTTTCCATATAAAATTCCATGCTATGATTAATTTATCTCAATGCCAAGAAAAAAATTCATCAAGCCCAATTCAGTAATCTCAAACTCCTTTTCCATAGAAGATTTAAATTGAACCACCAACAAATCTCCAGTATAAATAATATATAATATCATCGACATACAAGCAGACAATTAAAATTTTGTCATGTTGATTGACCTTTGTATAAGCTTCTTCCGAAACCATCTTAGGTCAATTATGGATCTATTATGTTGTAGCATGCTCTTGGAGCTTGTTTGAGCCCATAAAGAGCTTTCGCCAACCTGTACACTTTGTATTCTTGCCCTTCGATTTGATATTTAGGTGGCTACTTCACATGGAATTCTTCTTCTAGAATGCCATTTAGGAATGCATATTTCATGTCCATTTGGTACTTTTTCCATTTTCTTTTGGAGAGCCAATGCCAAAGCTACTCACATTGTGTTTGATCTGGCTAACTGTCTCTCCAAATTCAACTCCAAGTTGTTGTGAAAACCCCTTTTTGACTAGTCTTACATTGTATTTGTCCACTTCATCTTTCTCATTTAGTTCGGTTTTATATACCCATTTCACTCCAATACATTCTTTGTATTTGGGTAAGTCTACTAGATCCCGCGTTTCATTTCTCTCGATGGAACCTATTTCCTCATCCATTTCCTTAAACCACTTTCATGTTTGATTACTTCTTCAAAAAATGTGGGTTGAAAAGTGAACAATGCATAATTTGAATGTGTACCTAACTCTCCATAAATGTCTTGCAGACTTCTCATCTTTCTAGGAATTGACTCAAGATTAGGAATAGACATATCCGATGATTTTGACAATTCTTCTTGAATTGGATTTCATGGAGTCCACGATGGAGTACCCATGGTAGTTGATTGTCCTTGTGAACCTTGTTGTCCACTCTGTTCATCTTCCTCTTCTACCACTGCATCTTCGGTGTGCAGAATTGCTACTCCAATGGTTATGGACTTGTCTACGATTCTGTCCCATGCCTCTTCTTATTTAAAATCTACATTTATGTTGATGATTAGTTTCTTGGTCAATGGGTTGTATAGTTTGTAAGCCATGGACTATTCATTGTATGCAATGAAGATACATTTCTCACTCCTTTCATCCAATTTCTTCCTCGGTTGTTTAGGTACATGGGAATATGCTACGCAACCAAAATATTTGTAGTGTGATACATAGGAACTTGTACCAGACCATGCTTCTTATGGCACTTTATTCATCACACTTATTATGTGTGACCTGTTCAAAATATATATAGAGCAAGTTATTGCTTCTGCCCAAAACTCATATGACAAGTTTTTCCCTTTCAACATGCTCCTTGGCATGTTCATGATAGTTTTTTTCCCTCTTGGATACACTATTATGTTTTGGTGTATATCTAGCTGTGAATTTTCATTTGATGCCCTGTTCCTTGCAAAAATAATTAAAATTGTTTAAATTATATTCACCTCCGCTCTCTGATCTCAACAATTTAATATAGTAGCCACTCTATTTCTTGATTAGTTCTTTGAATTTTTTGATCTTTTCAAATGATTTTGATTTATTCCCAAGTGAGTACACCCAGGTCTTTCTACTATATTCATCTATAAAAGTCAAAGTAATAGCTTCCTCCAAGTGCTCGAGTCTCCATTGGTTCACATAAGTCAGTATGAACTTATTATAGGGAATCCTTAGCTCTATAGGATAGACCTTTAGGGAAATTGTCCATGTGTAGGCCTCTAACCATCCTTTTTTGCTGCAACAACTTCAAACCCAAGAAATGAAGATGACTGTATTTGGAATTTCCATAACTAGAAATCATCCATGTAGGTTGCCTTTTGGGAAAATTAAATTGCATCCTATTTTCTGGAAGTCATAGCAAGCATACACATTTTGTTCTTGGTCATTTGAATTTTAACAAACAAATTACTACTAGGAGGTTTATCATAAATGAAACACTCTTCTCCCTTAAAGACTATTGTACCCTTTTTGAGTGAGTTGGCCAACACTATTCAAGTTATGTTTCAAACGTGGGGAATATAACACATCTGGTATATGTTTTTGTTTGCCTTGTTTGGTCATGATACTAACCACTTCTTTATCATTGACATCTACAACATAGTTTGTGCCTTATTTAATTTTTGTTTTCACTGAATAATCCAAATTCAAAATCAAATCTCTATTGCTAGTCATGTGATTATTGTAATCACTATCTAAAATCCATACATCTTTTGAGGTTTCATGGGCTGAAATATAGGTCAGAACAATAATTCTTCATTGTTATGAGAGACACTTGAATAATTAGATTTTAGTTTTCCTTGTCAACCTACTTCTTCCTATGTTCACTAGCGTTATGAACTAGTTTAATGCAATAATAACATTTGATATTGGATTTTTCATATGTCTACCTCCTATGTCTCTTCCTCTCGACCTTCCTTTTCCTCTAGAAAGATAAACTCAAGCCTTGAATGCATTCTCAAGTGAGGAATTATCATTTATGTTGATTCTTGATTCATGGGATAAAAGGGATCCCACCAAGTCATCTAAAGAGAGTTGACTTAGATATTTATCTTCTTTGGTTGTTATGATTACTAATTCAAACTTTTTGGATAGGGTTTTTAGAACCTTCTTGACTACCTTCTGGTCAATCACATCTTCATCGTACATATTCAATTGATTTACAATGGTCGTTACTTGGTTCATGTACTAATCTATCAACTTTGACTCCTCATTTCTAGGATTTCCAAGTCGCTTCTCAAAGTTTGTAGTTTCATTGTCTTCTCCTTAGTGATGCTTTGATAGTTGCTCTCCAAGATATCCAAAGCAGTTTTAGGGAACCTCACAAGAGAAATATTGGGGAAGATGGTTTCATCCAAAGCATTTTGGATGAGATGCAATGTGTTTGCACCCTTTTTTGTGTTCTCTTAACTGACTCTAGGTATTTTTCAGGGCCTGCTCGACTTCTTCATCCCCCGGTTTGGTATACCCATGGGATACATAATCCCAAACGTTCTGATCTCTCAACAAACTCATCATTTTTATTGACCACACTTCATAATTCCTTTGGTGAATGCGCGATTCTGGGAAAATGTTTTGCTGCTCAAAGCCATTTTCTTTCTTCAAAAAACTTGGGTTTTTCTAAGAGAATATCTTTTATAATGGTGTCGTTCCCTTCTACTTCATTTGCACATGACCAAAATGCAAAAATGGTTTAGCAGGTGTCTTGGAATATTATTTCTCCCTCGTAGAATGCTTACCTGCGATAGTTGCACTTTATTTCTCCCTTGATGGATGTAAGACAATGATAGTGATTTCTTCAGATGCTATCACTCCCCTTTAATACTTTTTGCAATGATACTTCTTTCCTTATTGCAACCCAAAACACTATTAGGTGGTGATACTTCTTTCCTTTTCTCTCCCCATACCACTGTGTGCTAGTGGAATCCCTTCTTTTGCCTATTTTTTGGAATTTCTCCTTGCAAGTTGTTGAATCTTGCTTCTGTAGTCCTTCACTTGATGGTGAAGGAGGGTTCTAGCCTACTTTGATACCACTTTGTTGTTTATAGGAAAAGGAATAGACTCTCAAGTCTTGATTGTTGCTACAGCCACAAGGAACTGCAACATATCAAAAATAAATTGCAGAATTGATGCACTTGCATACATTTGTGATACACCTTCTATATTCATGTAATAGTTTTTGTTACAACGGTATAACTAACCAATGAACTTCTAACTACCTATAATTGAAGAAGCTGAACAGACAAACTAACTAGTGTGTGTAATCATGTTACTTTACCATAGTAAGATGCAAACTATACTAAAAAAGTACATGAATAAAAATAAACTTCTTATATTGTAATCATTTCTTTCCCTTAAGAAAATAATCATAAATTCTCTCTTTTCCCCTTTTTATTTCTACCTCTTTCGAGCTCATTGTTAAGGAGCATGATATACAAATTCATATAGGTAAGTGATTCTTTAATTGAATGAAATGAATTAACAATATGAAATCTCTTTGTTCCACCAAAATATGTCTTAAATGGCCATAGGAGCAATGTATGCCCCTAAATGTTGATCCTCTTTTTGTTCATCATAATTTTGTAGAAAAAAATTATCTTTTTAAAAAACTTCATCAAAATTTAGTCATTATTCTATCACAATAAGATGCACTTCCACCAAAGTGGTAGATAGCCTCGTGAATGATAGATTATAATGTGAGCACGAGGACCTAAACACAACACGGAAAGAGGTTTTTCATTCACCCCTAGGGAAGGATTGCATTTGGATTCTAGTACAAGATTGTCATCCCCATATCCGAGTGAGAATCGAGGCTCATAGATTCCCCCATGATCTCCCTCACATGATGACACATAATCACATTGAAGGACACATCATAGAGGTTCATGTGTGAATGTACATGTCGGTACACTTGGATAAAAAGAATATCACCAGAAGATGAAGGCTGGTTATGGTGGTTGGTAGAAAATGAAGGATGAGGGATCAACGAGGAGGTAGTGAATCCCTTTCTTAAAGTGATAATGATAAGCTCAGATCGGATATATCTAAGGTGAAGGATCATTATGACGGAAACACGCCTAATGCATATCAATATGGCTGAATCCAACCCTACTGTAGCATCTGTTCAGATGGTTCTGTAGATGATATTATCTTGAACCAAGAGTAAAGAAAATCCTTGGAGAACACAGTGTGAGGGAGTTTAGACTACAGGTGATTGTCACCTTGTTCTTGTAGGGAGGTAAAGGTATTTAACTTATGGGATAAGGTTTCAATGGGAAAGTTGTAGAATTGTAATTCGATGAAGCACATCTTGTGGGTAGAATGGAAGGAACAAAACCCATATGTCATTTGTTCAAAAGGATGTTTGAGATGCCAAAGGAATTTATCAACAATTCATATCGTCTCCAATCCAAAAGGAAATAGAAGATGCCAATAAGTAGGTCTAGAATGAGAAGAATATAATGGGAGTGAGGGACATCCAAATTGAAATAGAACCTTGGGTTCAAGATGAGGCATATTCCAAGACCCATGAAACCATGTGTGCCAAGACTGTGAAACTTCACTCGTATGTTAAGGCTCTGCTTGGAAAGGCATTAATAGATAGTAAGGAGTAGAGGAATCAAATGCTGCTACAACTCAACGAGGCTCATGGAAAAATTCGTTGAGTGGGCTCCAAGATTCATCTCATAGCCAAAGCAACTACAAATTTGGGGAAAGAATCATGTTTTGGAAAAGGCAACTACTACTGTGGTTTTCAAGTAGCCTTCTCCTTCTAGGTAGCCAAGCAAGGCTCACCTGGAGCCAAAGGTTCCCATTATGATGATCATTAATGATGAATAGGTCCCCCCTCTTTATTTATGTTAGGTTTAATTTAGAAATCTCGAGGTCTGATAGCTTGGATAGACTTGGATATGCATGTAAAATTTTTATAAAGACAATTACTGTATGCCTTATATGGAAACTACATGATAAGCTATTTGTTAATTTTTTATCTTAATGCGGAATTATAGTAGTAATTGAAATCAAATAAATAATCGACAAGCATAAGAATTCACATGAAACACAATATTTACCCTGCGGAAACCCTCTAGTACAAACCCTAGCAAAACCTTCCTTAGAATATTGATAGATAATAGAGGATGTCTTTACAATGAGCGGATTACATCAAGCACCCCTGGTGCATTATCAGAGAGAAATACCAAGCACCCCTAGTGCAATCACGAAGCAAGAGAGAAGATGGAAGAATAGAATTCATAATAATATCCTGCACAAAATCAATCTGTTGATTTTGGTCACATGGACAAAGAAAACGAATTTCCTTTAAGAGAGAAGAGAATTCGCACTCACACTGAATTCATCAATCCTACATAACATATATATGTCATACTTCTCATGCTTTGGCTTCTATTTTTATCTTCTAAATTTAGGATGAACTAGTCTCCCTTCATTTGGATGCTAGATCACTTAGTTAGGTGGCTAACTCAAGTGTCACCATGCATATTTGGTAACTTAAAGTGTTTCAACTCAAGTGTCGTAACTCAAGTGTTGTCTTTTAGTTCAACATAAGCGTTGTTGTAATATCTTCTCTACTACCCAATTCTTTTGTGAACGAAATGCAAATGTAACACTGTACCAGTTCCTGAAGAGGAGCTCAAGGCCAATTCCCCGTCAGTAAACTCTGTAAGTAATTTCCTAAGTTGTTTGTATTTTCAAATTGTAGACTTAGGAGACTGAAAGGCTTGATGCAACTAAACGACATGGCCATGAATCCACAAGGGGGACAAATGAATGGTTGGGAAGCCATGAGGATCTAAATTATTGATGACATGTTTCATCTTGGTGTTGTGGGAACTTGAAGAAAGGTGAACTAGGATGTTCACTTCATGACCTTAAGTTTATAAGTGTCATCTTAATTTATTGACTTTGAAGTTTGAGCATTGAGAAAGTCATTATCCACCACACGGTAATAACAAACTCCTATGACCTATCTATTGGCATAAGGATAATTATTATTAAGGGCTATTAAGTAAAATTAAGTAATCACTTTGGATATCAATGATATCTTGGTTTGGGAAAATGATGCTAGGAGATTATATCATTAAGCTCCTAAATGTAAAAAGAAACTAAGTATTATTATTAGCTTATCTTTGAAAATATTAATAAGTATTATAATTATTATTGTCATTACAATGGCAAGTTAGGCCATTTAGTATTACCACGAGGTAATATTAAAATGAAAAGAATATATATATATAAATAAAATTTAATCAAATTAAACAAAATATTCTTATAAATAATAAGAGTAGCCATATTTTTTATTATAAGAATAATTATAATAATATTGATATTGTTACTCAAAAAGGGAAGTAAACATATTGGACAATCTATATATATATATATGAGAGTTTATTTTGGGTTTGTAAATATTAAATAACCTAATCACTGCCATCAAGGATAATGCACTCCTTAATTAAAATATGAACCATAAATATATTAAGTGTTGAATAATAAATAATGAAGGAACCAATAGAGCTTTTTGTTTAAAATTTTTAGCCTTAAAGAAAAAGGAAAAGTACTTTTCTTTTAATCCTTTTGAGAGAAAGTTTATACAAAGAAAAACAAAAAAACAGAATTCGTTTGGGTTTAAGAAACCCCTCTCTCTCTCTATATATTTTCGAGGTTCATTAAAGAAAGACATGCAGTTAGGGTTTTGAAATCGAAAAAAAAAACCCATCAAGTATGGGCTACCCTATTGAAGAAATGGAAGGAGTGGTTTTCTAACCAACTCCACTCGCTAAAATGAATGCTTCTCGTTTTGATATGAGGAGAGTCAGGTTATGGAAAGATGTTTTTTTTTAAAGGGAGAAGAGCGTGGCTCTTGGGGGATCGATGATTTCCATCTTTCGGCCAGAAGTTCTGAATAAGACATCGAGGGAGGGATGTATTGGAATTTCACGTAGAAGAAATTTTAAGCTCAGCTCCTCAACATAAGTGCCAACATTTTGAGTTGGGTATTACATTTACGCAGTATAGAGGTAAGATGTAGACGTCGCCAACATTGTTAGTTGATTACTGATTACATATCTTGTTTCTACTTATACTCACGCCTGTAAACATACTAAGGTATGGTCTCGAGGTGGGAGAAGTGATTCCAGTTTGTCTATTGATGATATTATCATTTATTGATGAAGAGCGATCCCTCAGAGGAGAGATCTGATTTAAAGAAGAATGCACAGTTATTGGAATGCGCTATATCTTGTTGACCTGGATATTTCCCTTCCTTGAGAAGGACAGGGAACTCATCTCTGCCAGGGAATGCATTGCAATGGTTTATTTATGTTTGTTTGTTATTAGAATTACTTTTCAGTGTATAAAAAATATCCTGTCATGGACGGAAAGAAAGAGAGTATAGTCTCCTGGTTTCTGTTCCATATTACTTTATCTGGAGTGTCTGTGATGAGAAATAGGTCACACCTTTGTCTGGAAGGAAGAAGGTCATTGCTCAGTAGCCTCTTAAGTGCACTGCTATATTACTCTTGTTCGAGAGCTGCAATCTTTGCAGAAGAGAGAGGGGATGCATCCCTTATGGCTATGACCTCCAGGAGAAAGGGAAGGGTCGCAACCCCAAGATCTCCTTGGAATTATTCTTTTATGTTCTGTTTCTCGTGATGAATATGGACGCAACCCTTTAGGGAAGATGATTGACCTTAATGCAGGATGTTTCACTCTGTTTATTTTTCACCATCAATAAAGGAAGAGGGTGCATCCCCTTTTGAATTATGGTGCACTGTCATTACTTTTAAGGGTTACACTTCTGAGGATTGGGAAGAAGATAAAAGCTGTTTAGTTTCGTTGTTTTGTGTAGAGATCACCTCTATTCAGTAAGGTCAAGTTTCTATGGTTGATAACTGGTTCTTGCAGGTGACTGGAAAAGGTCGCCTCACCCCTATTTTGGTCAATTGTATTATGTTTGCCAAGTTTATCTGAATTATATATACACTATATTTATGTAGGCACAACACTAGAGAAGGTGCATCCCTATGAACCAAAAGATAATTTATTATTTATATATAGGCACAACACTAGAGAAGGTGCATCCCTATGAACCAAAAGATAATTTATTATTTATATATATATTGGTTAATGTATCAACATGGAGAGGGAACAGCCCGGTGATAAGTAAGTAGCTAACAACCCGGTGATATAGATTTACTATATGGATCACTGAATTGTGCTTACTTATCAACATGTTATAGCAAGTATGAGCTAAGATGTTATGACAGAAAGTTTAAAGGGATTACATAGGATGATTTTGTTTAATCAAATGTATGATTATTGATAGGAATAAAAGCAATAACAAATAAGAAAGGTCCTATGTTTTGTAACTGAAGTTAGCTCCAGTAAATCTTGTGACAATGATAAACTTAGCCTTTAATGTTATGAAGAATTGCCTTGAATCCTAAATCCTAAAGATAAAGATTGGCATGTTCATCTTGCTTGAAATGCATTACGTATGAATAACTATGCTATATAAATGCACCACTTAAGTTGATTACCTTGAGTATTTTGTTGATCATAAATTGATAGTCGTATGAAAAGAGCTTCCAAAACTTAGTATGACTAGTTGCATGCATGAAAGTAAATAATTATAAGTGCATATGCTTTACTTAGTCATAAGTATTTAAGATATTGCTTAAGATATGCATCTCTTTATACTTGTCAAAAGAACGGTCACATTATGTTATGGACATTTGCATTGTAAGTAGTAAGTACTAAGGAATCATGCAAATGAAACTTAATACATAGTAGAATGTAAGAGTAATGCATATTGACATGGCTATGCAAATATATGCTCATGATAATTTCACATGCATAATGAGTAAAATGCAAGATTATGCTAAGAAGTTCAAGTGCACGATATTAATACATAGTCAAAGATGTTTGAAGAGAAAGCATGATGTAGTGAAGCTTGTGGTAGCATTAAAAGTATAATGTCTTCAAACATATAAACAAAGTAAGGTATGAATATTGTTTAACATGCTAAAGGTGCAAGTCAAGAAATGATATTTGCAAATATATGTAGCTGATACGACTATGTTTGTCAAAAAAAGAATGCATTGGGATTATACATAAAGAAAATTTTGTTGCATCAAGAGTTTATGTGCGGTAACTTCGGGTAAGAGTTATGATAACTGTTTTGGTATAGATAACAGAATGCTATTGAAAGTGGATTAAATAATAGTCAATTGCATGGATGAATTATACCAAGTATGTACTTCATAGGAAATGAAATTGATGGATATGGAATTTCTATAGAAATGTGTGGAGGAAGTAAACCATAACATTTTTGAGAATGTTAAGATGGCATAGTTATCTTAAGGAAATTGATTCAGATTGAAGATGTAAACTGAGAATTGTTTACACATGTTTTACAAGTTACTAAAAGTATCTCGTTATGAAACTCGTAATATGATGTTTAACATATTTGATGTTTATTCCTAATCTTGGAATACTTAGATATACATGTTTCAATGTTAAGTTGGTAGGCTCTGGAATATCGAACTTATTATGTTTGATTCAATGTTGAGTTGGTAGGCTCTCGAGCATCGAAATTATTTAAATCTGTTATGTTGATTTGATGTTGAGTCGAAGGACTCTGAAGCATCAGTACTGTTTATGATGACTTGATGTTGAGTTCATGAATCTGGATCATCAAGTATATTTAGTGATGTGATGATTATGACATTTCATTTTTCTTTTTGAAGAGTATCCATTTTATGTCATTGTGATTGATGGTGTTCCCCAATAAGACCATAACTTAAGAACATAATGTTAACATATAAACCTGCAATAAGAAAAATAAACATAATACAAACAAAGACTATTCAAATAAAGAATTATGAAACCTTTGAGCTAACCATGGTGGATGCCCTGGGTTATAAGGCTCTTGAACTTTTAATTTTTCTACACTAAACAATTTTTTTTATATTGAAAATTAACCAATTAATGAAAATGAAGAAGAGATTGCATAATAAAAATATGTGTCTAAGCAAGAGAACCTAAATTTGAATACGAGCCTTTCCTAAAAGAAAAGTTGCAGAGAGAGGACATTACAGGGGGTAATGGTCCCAGGTACACTAGAAGGTTCCATTGTAGGTCGTTGAGCACTCAATTTTGCAATAATACAGTATATGGCTAGGATAGGAAGAATTGTGTAAAGGGGATAAAAAAATTACAAGACTCTACACAGAGCAGGTAAAATACCTTGTGGTTACTCTGCATTAGTAATGAAGATAGAAAACAACCCTGAAATTTTGACCAAGTCTACGACAAAAAGGTAAGATTCTTCTTGTATTGGATGAACTGATGAAGCACTTAGTGTTGAGCTTGTTAGCTTTGGAGCACCTAAACTACTTATGATATTTGGGTTTGGTGTTGAGCTTGTTAGATTTGGAGCACCTAAACTACTTATGATATTTGAGTTTGGTGTTGAGCTTGTTAGCTCTGGAGCACCTAAACTGCTTAGACTCATTATGATGATGTTTAAATTCTATGTTGAGGTTGTAAACTCTGGAGCACAAAGAATGATTAATTGAAGTACTCGATGTACTGTGAGTACTTGTTGTAATATTAGCACTTGGTGTGCTAGTTAATAACACTAGTTGTGTTACCACCTTGAATAACACATATAGGAGATATGCCAATGAAGGGTATCATCCTTGTGTTGGGTGAGTGAAGAATAGTATGAACACTTTGTTTTTAGATTATGCTTATGTATATGTTATGATTTTATTACATTCATGTTATGATCATATTATGTTTATGTTACGCTCATGTGAAGAGAGTTGAAAGGATTGCTTTATGGAGAAAAGCAAGTTGAGAATGGCTAAAAGTACTTGGAAGAAGTACTACCATATGGAATGTATGGATGAAGATGCTTTATATGGAAAAGTTAGGTGCGATGAAAAGAACTACATGATATAATATATGGCAAGGTTATGAGCCATAAAAAATATTTTGTGAATATTTCATCTTAGATCTATCAAGATAATTAATACTTCGACCTTGTCAACCTTAGTATTATTAGTCTTTTCCTAGTATTGGATGATGTCATTTCCCCCCTAGTGGTGTGCATATTTCATCTAGGCCTCATTATCCACTTGATGTGCCCTGCATGCATTATTTTAGGAGCTAAATTAGTGATCTAGTCCAGTACACCAAAGTTCCTGACTCTAGTGGGCGGTTTGTGCTCCAATTACCACTGATTGTGATCTAATGTGCCCTCTCTAGATTGATTGCATGATATTTTGCATGAGAAACTCACTAATGCACCTTGAATAGCCAACTAACTGACAATAGGCTTAGTTCATTGAGTCTCAGTTGAGTTTCGTATCCTCGGAGCACTGTAGTGGTGATATTTCCTAGGCTATACTGACATTGATTCGAATTCTCTCTTGGTATTCAAATTATATCTATTGTACCATATATGTTGACTATACTAATTAATGGAATATGACACACTTTTCCATGCACATCTGAGTTTCAATGCATGTTTAATTTTACTGCTCATTTCACTGTAATTCTTCCTCCTTCCTAATCCTATGATTATGAGGTTACTAATCCTATCAGTGTGAGGTATTTTCAAGTTCAATGATCTGTTTTGTTCCAGAATTTCACATGGTATCAGAGCCCAGTAGGGCTGGTTTATCTTCAATTTGAGACTTTTTGCAGGATTTTGAGATTTTTTCAGTGCAATAGTAGCAGCAGTTTTAGTTTGTATTCACTCGAGCACTTACACATGGAGAATTTGAATGCTCCTTTGAATCCAAGAATCCTAACATCCGTCAATTATCTTGATTGGAGGGAAGATATGTAGATTGTGTTTCACAACAAGAGTCTGTACAGGGTCACAATGGGCAAGGAGGTCGAACCTCAGGAAATTGTTGAGAAAGCAAAGTACTTGAATAGATTAGATGATGCTTTTGGTTTTATGTGTATTCACATCTCCAGATATTTTCTCTTCCATATTGATGGATTGAAGACACCAAGAGAGGTTTGGTTGAATCTTGAAACTCTCTTTGGCAAGCAAGATGAGCTTAGAGGCCACGTTTTGGAGAATGAATTAATTGCTCTTCAACCAAGCAATTTTGAAACCATACAACAATTCTTTTCAAATTTCAAGTCCTTGTTTATGCAGTGCAAATAATGTGGCATTGAAAAGAAGGATGAGTAGATGGTGCTATCCATCCTAAGCAAGCTTGGTCCTAAATTTTCAATATTTGTTTCTACCTTCCATTCTAGGATATTTTCAATCCCTAATTGGAAAAAATCCTTCTTTAAATGCATTCACTGAATCTCTCATCCAAGAACAAGACAAACTGATTCAAATGGGTGCCCTGAAGGCCTCCAAGGTTGGGGAGTAAAAAAGTGCGAATGCTAAAGGGAGGCAAAAAGGAAAGGACAATAAGGAACTTGAATCCAAACCATATGAGAATCCTAATCCATTAGAAGGAGCCTCTAGCTCCAAGAAGGATAAGAAAAAGGGGTTTGATAAGACCAAGTGTACCTATTGCAAGAAAGGAAACCATCCAGAGAGATCTTGCATGAGAAGAAGAAAAATCAAACGACCAAACTTCTTGAACATCACAACATTTCCCTCCGAGAAGGCATAAGGAAGACTGATTCTGGAAGTGAGACAGATGATCGTGAGAGATGCCATGCATTGAAGGATGGATTCTCACAATCATAAGCCTTCCTCATTGATTCTGGAGCCTCAAACCACATGGTTTCCTTCAGAGAATCATTTTATTCTCTATATCTCACTGATGGTCCTAGTATTCAGATGGGAGATTATTCACAGATATCTACTAAAGGGAAGGTCACAATACAATTGAAGCATGGAAATGTAACATACCCTTTTTGCTGGAAAACATTTTGTGTTAACAAAAAATTATTATAACTTTTATTGTAAAGTTTTATGTTGGACAGGTGTCCAAGGATGACTGTAATTTGCACAATATATTATTATTAAATAAATAAAATAGGAGACAAACACCTAAGAGGACTATTGAAAGAGTGGTTACTGATCCACTAGGTGGAATGGAATCTGGGGTAGAAGGCAATGGACAAGTGGCAGCATCATGATGCAACTAACTAGCTGTTGGTATGGGACAACTCCCTTGAAATGTGGTCATAGTGCCCTGAAAGATGGGACTGGAGCTTGAGGCTCATTTATTCCAAATTGACCACTAAAAGACCTAGGCAGTCTATATAATAGCCATCACATATTGAACTGAGGTTCATCACTTTTCCTGACGAGGAAATTTACCTTGGGGTTTTGCTGTGTTTGCACCCAAGAGATTTGATGAGGGGATATGCTATGTTGTTGATCATGTTGTGAGTCTGCCAAAATCTTATTGAGTTCAGGAGGTTGATGCTGAGTGGAGAAGGCATTTTATTTCAGGAGGTTGATGCTGAGTGGAGAAGGAATTTTTGAGTGCCTTGCTTCTACACAGATTCCACCCACTTATTGGATCAGTAATCAGGCTCGGGGGTTCACTAGAAGTCAGCAGTTGAGCTGCTTCTTCTGAAGTAGGTTGGGAGGAACATGCCTCCTTGGGTGTTTGTCGGCCCTATCATCTTTCATAGGTTCCATTTTCTTATCTATTTTTATTTTAAATTTCTGTTGTTTATTTAACTTTTACTGTTTAAGTTTTATTTCAGTTTTCCTGAATAATTTAATAATTCTGTATAAATCGAACTAATTGAATAAAATAGTCTCTGCATTTTTCCCCATGCAAAAAGGAACAACATCGTACTCTAGTATAGAGACAGATTAAGTAGAATAGATCAAGATAAGCAAATAGCCAAGTGAATGAGAAGATTAAATTATTATAAATTTCTCAAGTTTTCTACTTACTGTTTAATTCCTGTATATACATTTACAGTGCCCTCATTACCATTTATTTTTAGCTAATTGTTTTCCTAATTTACATATAATGTTTCCTTGTTTATAAATATCTCTGTTTCAAAATAAATAGATTTATGTTCTAACAGTAAAGAATTATTATCTGTATTCAGTAGTTAAAATGTACATGTTTATATTAGGATAAATATAGATTTATTTTCCATATACAGCAGAATGATGTTTCTTTTACAGACAACAATATTTCCCAACTATTTCATGCATACAATTATACATTGTTTTATACCATAAACTCCATAGTGGAAATCAAAACATTTTATGCTATAACCTTAAATAGAGTTATCAACTTCCAGCCTATAGTCAACATTTCCATTTTAAACAAGTTAAACTCTATTTCTCTTTATTACACGATTCCAAACTAAGATATAGAATTATTACAATTTAAACAGAATTGAGTTTTGGTCTCAACATTACATAGTGGAAGACCTAGTTATCATTATCAATTTTCATAACAGGTTTTCAATTTAAACTTATAACAAATCTTGTGCTATTTCTTATAAATTGACATAGTTAACCCATCTTAAGCAATAAGTTCAACCGGGAGTTTTATTTCCATACAAACCAAACATTCACACAGAAACCATTCCTACAGGTTAAATAGTTTACATTCTTGGTATCATTTTCAGGAATTCAATTATCATGATATCTGTAGGATATTTCTAAGCATTTATAGCAAACATCAGTTTAATGCCGAGACCATTTCAAAGAGCAACATCAGACTATACATTTCAATGCTTGACAAACCATGTGACATTTTCCCTAAAGCTAAAACATAGAATATCATTTTATCTATTTTCATAATTCGACAAAGTTGAAGACTCGACATCATAACGATGATCAAATTAAGCCATACGTTTCATACAATTCAAATCCTAACCCTTGAACTTATAGAATGACATTGCCGAGAACTTCCCTCAACTGACGAACCATACACAGCCAAAAATATTCTCTAAAAACAAAAACATATCCCATATGATTTATAGAAATCAAAGGATTATCATGATATCCAAGTCTGGAGGGACAAACGACACAACTATACAGTTTTCACAATTATTCTATGCAGAAGAAACGATACCAAGAAGCTTCCATTTCATTTCACAACTATAACCTTTATTCATCAACCATAAAACACAGAACTATATTGAGAACGAGATGTATCACTATATTAAGTCTGAGAATAATAATCTCTATTACACAACAGTTGTATTCACAATCAACACGGCTGTTGCCTTGTGGGTCGAGGTATTATCCTCCCCATACTTTTAGAAGTTTTACAAACCCTATCTCTACAATTTTACAAAACTCTCTGAGTTAAAAACACAACACATAGAACATCACATAGTCGGCCATCATCTTCATCTACACAGAGTTTCAAGGCAACCGCCAAGGCTTATCGGTTGGTATAGCTATTTCTAACCTTCAACGCCCAGATTGGAGGAGCCATTGAATATTACACCTGTAAGAGCAATACAGATGTGGTTAAAACGGTATCTCAGAAGGAAAGATTAAAGTATCGAAATTCGAATAACCGTTAGCACTCATGTATGAACATTACAGTGAAGAAATCAAAACACATTACCTTTTAAATAATAGCTCGCAGTAGCAATAAACACCAAGATAGGTGCAACTGCAACCAAACCCTTACTTCGTCGAATGCTGGTATAGCAGGAGCCCAAAATCGAACAATCAACTATTTTAAAACTGTGAAATAGTGCCGAGAGATATAGCAACCCTGGTGAGGCCCTGGTCATTCATTTCAAACTCAGTCTTAAAAAGAACAAACCCTCAACAAGTCGGGGTATCGAACCAACCAAAGACAAACTCTAAGCTGCCAACCAATACATTCACCACTATACAAGAACTGGAGAGCTCAGCTCTATAAATTACAAAGGTCATGAGTTCAAGACGTAGGAGCTACGCCTCCACAGGAAAAACAACAAAACTACAAACCCTCAGCCTGTTGGCCACGCAGAGCTACCACTACCAAATGACAAAGATCGAAATAAACTCTTTGATCGCAGCAAAAGTGGGGTTAACCACATTCATTGAAATCCATGCCAGATCAACAGTGGAGATCATCGATGGGATTTACGAAATCACAAACCATCTACCACATTAAAGGATCCATCATTACCACAGCCATGAAGGAGCCAGCTCGGCAACAGTCAAACCTTTGTTAGTTTACAACTCATCACTCAGTTGTAACACCTCAATGCTATCACGTGAACCAAGCTTACTATGCCATCCACGATGGAATCCCACTATTCTCGTTAGTTGTAAGCATTCAATGCATAGGATACTTTTACATCCGCCAATCTGTAAACCATACTAACATTCATATCATACAACGTGGATAGGGTTATGGTAAGGTCGTAACATACACCCTTGTAACATTAAGTTAAGGGTTGAATGAAATTTCACCAAGGTTGCATAAGTGTCACATAGGGTCACGTAAAGTGCACACAAACCACAATAGATTTTCACCAAGGTTTATATAGTATCAATAGAGTTACGACGATGCAGTCACTTATATTATATAAAGTTTATTTATATGATAGCTTGGTTAATATTTCAAAAGCATTACGAATAAACCATAATAATAATCCAAGGAGATGCACACATTGCATATCGTATAGAGTATGGTTAGATAAGGTGTCAATTACATTGCAAATAGATTATAGCGATAATCTAAGAAGATTGCATACCTTCTGCATTATAGATTATAGATTATATACATCAGAGGAGCATATATAGATCCAACACATGCATTACTATCCTACATAGGAGAAGAATTCTGACATTTTTACAAATTATTTCACTCAAAAAATATTTTCCTTCTCTGCTTAGTGTGAAGGCTGATTGAGTTCCCTGCTGTTCATTTTTTAGGGTTTTTTTTTTCCCATGAGGTTTTCTCCATTTCCTTAGCTTCATGAACAATTATTTTTTATTATTTGATTGTATGGGTGAAATTTGGTCTCAGTAAACAGGGCCCAGGATGTCTAACTTTGGATTAAGGGGGGGTGTTAGGATAATTAATACTCCAACCTTGTCCACCTCAGTATTAATAGTCTTTTCCTATTATTGGATGATGTAATTTCGCCCCTAATGGTGTGCAGATGTCATCTAGGCCTCATTATCCATTTGATGTGCCCTACATGCATGATTTTAGGACATCCAGATTCAGTTCCCTACATTTTAGGATCTAACTCAGTGATATGGTTTAGTCCCCCTGAGTTCTCAACTCATGGGGGGTTTGTGCTCCTATTGCTACTTATTGTGATCTAATGCACCCTATATAGCATGTTTGCATGATATTTTGCATGAAAAACTCACTAATGCACCTTGCATGTGTAGTTAACTGACAACAAGTTCAGTTCACTGAGTCTCAGTTGAGTTTGGTAGCCTCAGAGCATTGTAGTGGTGATATTTCCTAGGCTAGAATGACATGGATTCGAATTCTTTCTTGGTATTCGAATTATCTCTAGTGTACCATATTTGTTGACTATACTGATTAATGGAATATGACAATTTTTTGTGCACATCTGAGTTTCAATGAATGTTTAATTTTGTTGCTCATTTCACTGCAATTTTCACTGTAATTCTTCCTTCTTGCTAATCCTATCACTATGAAGTATTCTGAGGCTCAATGATCTGTTGTGTTCCAAAATTTCACAATATCATGATTTATTTATGTCATCTATGATTGACTGATATTGTAGGTGCATGAATGTTACATAGTGAAGATTAGTATGTATAATCGAAGTCTAAAAGAGTTGTTATGAATGGGAAACAAGATGTTGCTAAGGAATTATAGTTTATATTCCTTATGCTCTTGGATGATCATGTCTATGTATACATTTTATGCTGAAATTCTAGGAAGAATTTGTATTACATGTGTAAAATGTAGGATATGGAAGGAAAGGAACCGTAAATATATCCAAGCAAAGATGCTAAAGGTTGGAAAGCAAGTAAAAGGAATATGAAATTGTATTTCATAAAGGCACTTGAAAGTTGAAAGAAAAGTTTCAAAGGGAACAAACACCAAGGACGGTGTTATTTCTAAGGGGGGGGGAATGTAATATCCCCTCTGCTACCCAATTATTTTGTGACAAAAAAAATGTAACATTGTACCAGTTCCTGACGAGGAGCTCAAGGCCAAGGCCCCATCAGTAAACTCTGTAAGTAATTTCCTAAGTTGTTTTTATTTTGAAATTGTAGACTTAGGAGACTGAAAGGCTTGTTAACACCCAAAAAGTGCTCACTACCTCATCTACCCCATTACATGACTCATTTGTCCATATTTCCTACCATATTTTCCTCCAAAACCTTAAAAACCCATTAAAAAGCCTCCAAAAGGCCAAAAAACCATTAAAAAATCCTCCAAAAGGCCAAAAACACCCATCCACACAATCCCCTTCCTATTCCCTCCCTCGAGAGTAGTAAGCGCCCTGGTTATGGCTACTCGTAGCCTCCCCGGGTTAACCTTAGGAGTACCCGTGTGGTATATTTCGCCTCCCGTTCCCCCACCGACACCAAATGTCGTCCTACAACCGGTGCAACCCATCGCCACTACTAGTCAACCACCCCACGGTGTCTCTACTCCTTCCTCATCCACCAATCCACCCCCCATTGTCAAGAACACTGGGGGCAGAGGCCCAAAACCATACACTGCTGTACCCCCACTCAAAATAGTTAAAAACCCCCCCGTGTTTCGTGCTCCTCCTAAATGCTTGTTGTGTGATGAGTTAGGTCATCCTACCCATCAATGTCCACAATTACTTGCATTACAAGGGAACATGCAAATGCTTGACGACGACCCCAACATTTTGGTTGTCCAACTCGATCCAACCCCTAAGCTTCGTGATAAATCACTACGTACCAACCACCCTTGTGCAATATGCGGTATTTACGGCCATTACTCACATCACTATCCTGATCTCCCAGATTACAGAGTAGCTCTCTACGAGATGAATAATTTGGACCTTGAGACGCCCCCCCCCACAATTGAGGATATCCACCCCCCAGTATCACCCTCATCCGACGAGATTAATACCATCTATATGATCTCTTCTACTACCACTCCCTCATCAACCGATTTGACAACTCAAAGTTTCCGCAATGATGAGGAGATTCTAGAGGCTCTCACTGCCCCGGATTACCCCTGGGAAGACATGCACCATCGTTCCTACTTCCTCCAAGAAGAGTCCTCCTCCACCATAACAACCAAATTTGTGGTTGAATCCAAAGATTTCCTCCCCACCAAAGTCAACTGGTTTAAGGATCCCATTCCCGCTCCTGATGCCTTTGAGGAAGGTAACATGGCCAACATCTCACCCGTCATCCACATTGATATCTATGACCCACCTGGTGCTCTTGAAATCATTACATTAGGAGCCTCCTGCAGTGAGTATGAGATCGGAGAGTACACAAAACTTTTCCAAGAGTTCTGCGACATCTTTTCCTGGTCCTATACCGAAATGCCTGGCCTTGACCCCGCTATCATCGAGCTCCACATTGAGACCTATGAGTTACGGGGCATACTAGATTACCTCGACACTGAGATAGGGGGCATGATCAATCATTTTGAACCTTCCCCATCACATCTATCTCAGCACGTCAATGAACCCATCGTTAAAACCAACACATATGTGATCCACAATCACAAACCCCATGCACATAACATGAGGGCAGGTCATTAACCCTGCTCATTTTTTCACATTTGTGATCTCAACCATTTTTGAGGTCACATGTCACTTGTATATTTGATTTGATTTGATACGCCTAGTATTTCGCCCCCGCGGGTCATCATTTCTCCCCACCACTGCATCCTTGGCTTGGTGGGCTCACCTTTATTTGCAACCATTTTTTAACTTAGTTATTTCCTTTGACCATTCCGGAGTCCTTATGACCTCCGTTTTTCGCACCATTTGCACCGTCGGATTCATATTTCTATGCCCGTGATGATGCTTGAGATCATTTCTCGCTCTCACCAAAATATTTGGGGAATTTTTTCCCCGCACATCGCCATCTCGATTTGCGCACCACATCGGCCGTAGCCCATTTTTTGATATACTTTATATCATCGGATTCATTTTTTCGAGCTCGTTATGATGCTTGAGATCATTTCTCGCTCTCACCCCCATATTTTTTGGGTATTTTTTCCAAAACACCCCCCATCGCCTCGGTTTGCATGACACCTTGGCCGTTTTCCGTTTTTGACACTTTTTATATTGTCGGATTCAGTTTTCTGAGCTCGTGATGATGCTTGAGATCATTTCTCGCTCTTACCAGGTACAATTTCAACATTGTGTCCCGACACCTTGCTGCCTCGGTTTGTGCACCACATCTATCGCCATCGGATTGTTCCACATTTTTACATGAGCCATTCACTCCTTTCATACTGCAATTATTTCGTTATTTTTCCACCATTCATTATCTCGCAAGGAGGCCCACTAGTGTTCCCCCTTACCCTCATTCTTGGTCATCATCAATGTTCTTTAATTGAGCACTTCCTCCTTGCCTGACCATTCCTTTTGTTCGGTATAATTTTATCCCTTTTTCGGGCTGGACAAGTCCTTTATGAAAAAGGCACTTAGGGAGTTTTTGTTAACCTCTTTTCTGACTCCTAAAACAATGAAAAGATAGTCGAGCAATATTGCTTCCTTTCATGCTCATTAAAGTACCTGAAAGGGCGTCTATCTAGTATAAGTTTAACCCTTTTCCAGACCTGGTAGACTAATTACAAAAAAAGAATACTCTAGTCACACCGGCTAGAAGAGTTCTTCATTGCATCATTTTATGCTTCTTCGGGCCTTGGAGACTAACACATGAAAAAGCAACCCCCTGGAGTCTTCTTATCGCTTTCAGACTCTCTAAAATTGAAAGCAACCACGAGCATGAACTGTCCTGGGATTGTACAAATCCACACGACAGTACCATTCCATTATTTCAGAGTCTTCTTATCGCTTTCAGACTCCTTAAAATTGAAAGCAATCATGAGCATGAACTATCCTGGGCTCATATAAATCCACACGACAGTACCATTTTGAACACACTTCTTCTAGTTCCTTAACCCATGAAGAAGCTCCCCCTGTGCCTCTCGGCATCATGATCGATCATCTCGGCAGCACCCCCACTAAGGTCGCCTTTGTTTAGAGTATTCTGCAGTCTCCTGCCATCTTACACCAACTTGAGTATCACTCATCCCAGTCACTATCCTTGATCCATTACAGCTATGATCCCTTTCCCACCAATCAGTTTCATATGCTGCTTGATCATCCCTGCCATCATACTCTGAACAAAGGAAGTTTGAGTCCACCCACTCTACTTGCCCAGTTATTCCCTACCCCCATAGTATGTCAGTCCTACCATCAGTACTCTCACCCTCCAGTTCTCCACCTCGTGCTCCTATCAAGGAAACATCATTGCCTTGCTCGTTGCAGGTCTCCCTCTGTCGACAACAACCCATCTATTCCAGAGGATAGACCCAGAGGTCCCTGCGCCTTGGACTCATCACCATTTGTGGTGAGTGCCTGCGGACCATTTTGAGAGGAGTCATCAGTGCCTCTTCAAGTGGTTGTTTCTCACATGCTCGGCTTCAACACCTTGATCGCATCGTTGAGAATCGCATAGGGTATATATCCCTTCAGTTATTGGTCGAAGACCCCAGATTTCCCCCGACTCTAGCACATTGGTGAGTCACTTCGGAACGCCCAGTTATATGTTCCCATGGATGTCCGGGTTGCGTTGGCGATTGTATTCGGAAGCCATCTAGTTATATGCTTCCTTGAGTACCCAGTTCAGTTCCAGTTCAGTGTACCATTGAGGGTATGACTCCCCGTCACTATGATCCAGCAGCTCATCAGTTCCTCTGGTACCACACCTAGCAGCACTGTTGTTATTCCAGTGTATCAGTTCTTCAGCTCAAACATGGTCAGCCCAGCAGTATGCCCCAGATTTGTGTCCCCTTTGGACCCTTATGATGTACACAGTGGTTCTCCATGTATCCTTCAGGCCCCCATTTTTGGGCCTCATTGTTATTTTATATATATATCTCTAGATATGAGCATGGGTATGCCTGCCTCGTCCATATATTGAGATTCTTCCTCATTTGAGGCCATGTATATTTCAGGTCCCCATTTTTTGGACCCCCTTGTTATTGTTCTATATCTTGATACGAGCATGGGAATGCTTGCCTCATCCGTATGTTCAGATTATTCCTCATTCATTATTGAGGTCATGTACTTTCAGTTTTTGCAGTTTGTCCAGGACCGTTGTTCCGGGCTCTAGTTCGTTTCTTCTCCTCTCCACATCCCACGAAAACCATAAAAGACCTATGATGTCTATCGACCATACGATGAGCTCCTGCCCTCACACATCAGGGGGCAATCTGTTAACACTCAAAAAGTGCTCACTACCTCATCTACCCCATTACATGACTCATTTGTCCATATTTCCTACCATATTTGCCTCCAAAACCTTTAAAACCCATTAAAAAGCCTCCGAAAGGCCAAAAAACGATTAAAAAAGTCTCCAAAAGGCCAAAAACCCCATTTTTTCCCCAAAATAAAGTAAATTCCTCCAAAAATAGCAAAAACTCTCTAAAAAAGGAATAAAAAATACAAAAAAGAGGAAAAAGAGGGAAAAAAGGAAGCAAAAACCCTATACAGCTGACCTAGACCATATGGTGCCCAAAACCATGGGTCAGCACTCCACCACTAAAAACCTATAAATAGGTGATGGAGGCTCCCCATTTTTCATCCACAGTCATCCATATCCTTACTCTGCCAAAATCACTCCTGAAACCCTAGCCTCACCCTTTTGAGCTATTTTCACATTTGAGTGCCCCTTTGGCCCATTTCCAAAACCCTTTGGAGAAGGAGAAAGGAACAACACTGGAGCTTGGAAGCAACCCTCTTGGACTACTGCAAGGGCTTCGTCAACCTCTACATCTGAGGTATATTCAATACAAAAATCAATTTTTATAATCTTGTCATTTCTTTTTATGCACATGCTTAGAGTAGTTTACTGTTTTATTTACTATCTTATTTTTACTGTTTATTGAACTGCTACTAAGGAGACCCTTCTCCTTAGTAGGTGCTCATTTGCATAAGCTAGGGTGAAAACCCTAGCTACAAGGCTTGATGTAACTAAACGATAAGGGGGAGAATTCATTAGGGGAATAAGTGAATAGTTGGGAAGCCACGGGGATCTAAATTACCAATGAGATGTTTCATATTGGTGCTGTGGGCACTTGAATAAAGGTGAACTAGGATGTTCACTTGATGAACTTAATTTTATAAGTGTCATCTTAAGTTATGTCAATTTGAAGTTTGATCATCGAGAAAGTTATTATCCGCCGCAGGGTAAAACAAAGTCGTATGACCTATCTATTAGCATAAGGCTAATTATTATTAAGGGATATTAAGTAAAAGTATGTAATCAGTTTAGATATCAATGATATCTTGGTCCCGACAAAGGATGCGAGAAGATTATATCATTAAGCTCCTAAACCTAAAAATAAGCTAAGTATTATTATTATCTTATCTTTGAAAATATTAATAAGTATTATAACTATTATTGTCATTACAATGGCAAGTTAGGATATTTAGTATTACCACGAGGTAATATCAAAATGAGAAGAATATATATATATATATATAATCAAATTAAACAAATTATTCTTATAAATAATAAGAGTAGCCATATTTTTTATTATAAGAATAGTTATAATAATATTAATGTTGTTACTCAAAAATTAGTGTAAACATATTGGACAATATATATATATATATATATATATATATGAGAAAGTTGAACCATGAATATATTAAGTGTTTAATATAGATAATGAAGGAATCGATAGAGCTTTTTGTTTAAACTTTTTAGCCTTAAATAAAAAGGAAAAGTATTTTTCTTTTAATCCTTTTGAGAGAAAGTTTACACAAAGTAAAAAACAAAAAAAACAAAATCCATTTGGGTTTAAGAAACCTCTCTCTCTATATATATATTTGAGGTTCATAAAAGAAAGAGAGGCAGTTAGGGTTTTGAAATGGAAAAAAGAAAGCCTCAGGGTGGGCACACAAAGTTTCTCCCTAAAACCATTGCAATGGGGCCGCACTAGTGAAAAAAATGAGGACGCGCACACAACTAAGGAAGCACGCACGTGCCTCCAAGTTCAGTACTGAACTGAGGCACGTGCGCGCTGCTGCACGTGCGCATTGTTAGCATTTATGTTCCGAAGGGCGTGCATGCATTCCTGTTAAACCAAAAAAAGGGGGCAGCAGTGTGGTCTATTTCATTTCCAATGGGACGAGAGTCATTCACCCAACGCGTACGCAAACTAAGAGACCACCGCACTCACTTATTTCACTCATGAAATCCATCAATCGATCTACCGAGTGATCATCCATTGCATTGGATAGGTAAGATCATTTTTTTTGTCATTTTATTGATTTTTTTTATTGTTTATTAAATTTTTAATAATTCCCAAATTAGTAAAATAATAGATATTTTTTCAATTGCAGATTCTAAACCTATACAATAAATGAACAAAATGTTAACATGGATTTCGGTGGAACACAAGAAAACACAAATCTTGGAACCAATGAAAACCCTCAACAAAATCAAAACGCCCAAAAAAATCAAAACCCCCAACAAAATTTGGACCAAGATGACGTGAACCATTACCTAAATGAATTGAGAATGCACACCCGATAATTAAGAAACATAGGGGAACCATCTTGAGTGTCCCTTTCCACCTCAATTGAGAGCTCAATTGAATCCCTTATCCATGCACATCTCCAGTTGATTGACATGACCAAATATAGAGCTAGGATGCATGATTATTATTCCATTGGCATTTCCAAGGAGGAAATAAAAGCATTGAATATTACAAAAACCCAATTATACAGTATGTTCACTAATCCAAGCACACAACAACCAATGGAAATTAGAAAGCCACATGTTTGCATGGATTGGTGTCATTTCAAACCATGGAGGGACAATTGGATGCAAAGGTGGTTCATGGTTTACGATAAACCTCCATGCAATAATAGAGAGGTTCCATAGTACTTCCTTCGACAATTGTGGGATGATTTTGTGCTCGGTTTACATGTAAACTATTTTGACATAACCGAGTTCCAAGTTGTTGGGCTTGGATTTGCCCAAGATCGATCTACTACCAGGAGGAAACCACTGAGAGGGCCACCAACTCCTAGGCGTGAGCCCAACCCCCCTCCCCAGCCACCTCAATTACCTCACCGACTTGATCAGATTGAGGGGGCGATGAGGAGTGTTGCATGTGGACTCCTTAGACACATCAAGTTTGTAGAAATGACTACAGTGGAGAGACAGGTTGACCTGAGAGAGATTTAGGTGCAGGGCCTTCACGACAGAGTCAGGATAGACCTATGAGTGTTGGTATTCATGTTGGGCCTTCTAGTTCGATGAGGACAATGCCACATCTTTGTCCCTATTGTGAACACACTTTCCCTAGCCCGATTGAGGACTACTATATCGAGTATGTTAGCACTTTTTTTAATGACTTTTCAATCATCACGTGAGAAATTGTAAAGTAATTTTAAAGAAGTTGTGTATGAATTAAACTGTTATTTCAATGTATAGTTATTTAGAGCGGAGATACCAAAATGGGAGAACGTAGGATCTCCCAACCTGGACGTAGCAATGGCAACTGCAACTAAAATTGCAACACCTCACACAACGATATTTTCAGTACCTCACATAATATTGTTATTACTTCTGTCATTTGTATTTTTATTTATTTATATTTATTACATACACGATGATAGTTCCTACAATATGTTTGAATATTTTGATTGCCTAAATAATTACTAGTTTAATATGTTCATTATAACGTGCACGCATTTTGGTATCCACGGGTATGCACAAACTATGATGGCCACCAATCTCTGCCATGGATCGGTAGGTCACCATACACATAAGGTATAATGTATAGTTAAAAACATGCTTTTAATTTGAATTGTTATGAGTTTGGTTTAATTTTATTTTTTTCTACTAAACTATGATATTGCAAATGTATATGCAGGTGCCACCATCAGCTGCAGGTGCCACTATTCCACCTCCCCACTCCAGTCCCTTTTTTCCACCCTCTCCCATGAGTCTCCCCCCACCACTTCCATCTAGACCCCTCCCTTCGTCCACCCCTGCACTTCAATCTAGCCTCCCCCTCCATTCATACTCCGTCCTCCGTCCATCCTTCCCCCTCCATCAATCCTCCCCCATTCGTCAACGCCCCCTGTCTATCCATCCTCCCCCATTCATCCACACCACCCTTCCATCCAGCTTCCCCCCTTCATCCACATCCCCCCTTGGATCCATACTCCTCCCTCTATTCAGGACTAACCTCCCATCCACCATCCCTCAACATCCCCCCTATAGATTTTAGGTCGATCCCCTCTATCGTACAGCAGGTAGGGGTTCATTGTCCACGACATCCTCCTCCACCCCATACCACCATGCCCTCTTCCACCCTATCTTGTTTAGTTCACGCCACTATTGTTGCAACTACTATTACAGCATCCGTCGATACATCTACAATGGTTTCACCTATAGTTGCTGCAACTACATCTGCCCCACCCCCACCATGACTGCATCGGAGTAGGTTTTCCATCCAACTGCTCCACCTGCTAGCCCTGAAGCCCAGTCATATCCATTGCTTGAGGTGCTCACAGTGAGAATCAAGTTAATTTATGAAAATATTGTGATGTATTAACGAAAATTAATTTAAGTAATTATTTTTTTCAATGAAATGATTGTCGTAAATGTTGTAGGGTGGCATTGCTGAGAGGCTCAGTAGATTGAGGAGGACACCTTTGTCACATCTCCCACTCCCATCGACGGTGATTTATTTAAGATTTGAATTCTACATTCATTTTATAAATGTGGTAAATGTTACAAATGATTGAAAATGATGATATCTTATATCATTTGTTTCAGATCTCGAAGAGACAGTCTACTCCTAGACGAAAGAAGGCCCAAGATTCCACTAGCTCCAAGAAGAGGAAGATCAATTTCAGAGATGCACCTTGGAGTGTTGGGGGTGGGAACGATGCTTAACATACCATGTTATGCACATTATCCATGATGTGGCATTTTTGGGAACCAGTTTCCATGTACTTGGTATCTAGGGCACAAGTTGCCATGTATTTTGGATCTAGGGCATGAGTTGTCGGAATTTGTATAGGGGATGAGTTGCCATCGTGTGTACATTAGGAACCATGTTCCACTGTTTTCCATAAAAATTTTATGTTTGGATGAGTTTTGTTTAGACGAGTTTTGTAGCTTTGATGTACATGGGTTTTCATTTATGTGATTTATATCCATGTTGTCTATATTTGTATCTTGTTGTCTTTTGTTGTCTCTTGTTGTGTGCAGTTGCCTAATAAACAACATCATACTTTTAAAACAAATGGTTGAGTTTGAATTGCTTTTGATATAATTTCCTTGGTTTATGATGAAATAGATATATTTCGATCTTTAGTGGCCTCATATAGTCATTATTGGATGTTCGATTGAAACAAATATTGTGTTTAAACTCTAACAAAACATACTCACTTGACCATGTTCGTAGCATTTGGAACCAATGTCATAACTGTAAAAATAATTATGTCCACCGATGTTTAATATTTGATGATATACCAATCAATAAAGACTTGTCGATCGCACTTAGGTGTGCAAAACCTATGCTATCATCATTGTGGTCAAATATATGAAAAATATCTCTCCATCCTCTTCACTTGGAATGCTTTTCTTAGCATAGACGCTTTATTAGGTTTAAGTGTGACTCTAGATTTAGAATTGACATAATGAATATAATTTCAATTGGTTTGTATTATGAAAGGTATTTTGATCGTAAAATGTCATTCTAATAAGATCCAACTAGTTTGTATACATCACAATGCAACGATGAAAGTTCCATGGTAAAATTCAACACCTTGAGTAGTTATTGGAGAAATTTTATGGGGCCCTTGATATGATGACTAGGGAGATACTTGACCTTTTCCTATACCTTATTATTTTGACAAGTTTTTCTAAAGACTTGTCATTGTATATGAAATTGTTGTGTAAGCGATGAATGATAATGGTGATGTTCCCAAATACCAAAATGTTCCTTATGTTTGTTGAAAAGACGATCTCGATCTCTTGACGGAGAGCATTTAAGTCTATACTTTATTGTTTGAAGCATTCCCTAGACCCCTTGATATTTTGATTTATTGAGTTTTCTCTAGATAAATGAGGGAGCTCCCTTGTGTGCCTACCACCCCTAGTCATCCACCTTATGTACCTACCACCCTTAGAAACCCCCCTTGTGTACCTACCACCCTTAGACATTTACACACAAACGCACACAAGTTAGATGCACATAATTATATTTACACACATATTAAAGATGTACATATACATATATATTTACACTACAACAACCTACACACATAAAAATATTTATACATAAATATACAAAAAATACATGCACATAGGCAAATATCTATGCACATATACAAAAATTTACATGTTATAAAAAACACGCATAGACAAATATTTACACGCACACTTGCACAAAGAAAACCATACAAATATTAGTATAAAATAACAAATAACATCATATTTTCAAACACAATTACACACCTAAATATCACTTTCAAATATTTTGAATTTTGAATTATGCAGTAGGCTCTAAAGGCACCTTCTAGGGACCAAGGTTCATGAATGATGCCCTGAAGCATTACAAATGACCCATCAAATTGATCATTGGTTCTAAGCCATAAATATATATTTCTAGCCTTGATATGTTGGTCTCCCTCCTCGAATCATGTTTATGCATTTGAGGTCCACCCATAAATATCAAAACCTACTAATGGTGTCCATATTGGAATTCAAATATTTAAGTTATACTAGACCAATCTTATGTGGTTGGTCAAGGCTTCACATTTTCCCTATCCTTGGAAACTTCCTTTAGAGCCTAAGGTCAAGGTTTCATCGTTTGACCATGTTTAGTGCGATAAAACCCATATTGAGTGCTAAAATACTCCTAGTTGCACCCATATTATTTATTGGAGGCTAAACATATCCTTGTCATTTGAGGCCTCTTTCATGGTTGTGAAGCTATGTAATTAATACACCTATAAGGTCAAAGCCTCAAGTTTCCCTTCACTTAGAAGCTTTATTTTTATTAAGGTTTGCAGTCCTACTTCCAACCATGTACAAGGCCCTAATATCCATAAATGGTTCTCAAAATATCCTAATGAAGTATGTATCAACACTTGGAAGCCAAAGAACCCTAAGACATGTGCTATATGGTGGTTTGAAAGCTCCTTTCTTTCTCTTGATCGCTAAGTTTATGCATTTTGGGAATAACTCCTAGGTTTCCTACATTTACCATGTATAGATTCATGACTTGTATACTGGGCTCAAAAATTCCCAGTGGTTATTCTATTCCTCTTGTATTCCCACATAGAGAAAACATGCACCTAGTAGATGCCAAGGGTTATGGTCCAAGACCTTCTCCATGTTCATCAATCCCTAGAAGCTTCTCTTAGGACCTATGGCCTACGTTTCATCCTTTGACCACTTCCATATCCAAAGAACCAATTTTGGTGTTCAAAACCTACAAATAGTGTCCATATCCTCACCAATAAGCTAAATATTCACAACCATATCTAGGCCCTCAACACCAACACTTGGTGTTCATAACCTCCTAATCATATTTGAATATGCTCATATGGAGGTCAAATATCCCTTGATCCTAGATGTGTTGTGATTTGACACAACATTCTTGGTCCTAAATGCATAGAAGCCTTGTTTAGGGAATAAGGCATATGTTTCCTCCATTGAACATGTTCATGGTCCCAAGAACCATACCTAATGTCCACAAACTACTTATTGTATCGAGGTCAAAAATAAAAGTAAAATGATACCCATCAGAGGTCAACTATTATTCTTTAAGGCATTATCCATGGCTCAGGATGCTTAGAATTGATTCTTACATCCTAAGGATCAAATTTTCTACCTTAATCATGTCTAAAGAACTCACATCCAAACTTAGTGCTTAAAAAATTCTAATGGCTCACATGTCCCCCTTGAAAATAATTATAACCTAGGGAGTTAATGCGGTTGCAAGAATTTTACCTACCATAAAAACTAATTAATGCCATATATGTTGTCATAAGAATGTGTGCACCTTTGTAATGTGTCTTATCACGTTTATAATGCATACAAATTCTTCTTGCTATAGAGAAAGGGAAATCGACCTTATTTTATGTTAACCAAAGCTTACTTGTCTCTTATAGAATCATCTCTTAGAAACATTGTGGCTCCAGTACAATTTTTCTAATGTTTTTTACGATTGGCTCTTCATGTTTTATTGAGTTCTTATTGCATTTCGTCCTTCTAAAGATGGGTAATTGAACCAATCAAGCACAAAAGTTTGACTGCATCAAAAGAAATTCGCACCCAAAAATGCAGAGATTTGACTCAATAGAGGAGGGTTTCAACTTACGGTGGCCATTGAGGGTCTGCGGGGATATGCAGACATGGCTGGAGTGGGTTCCACAAAAAAACCTACTTCAATAGCGCTCGTAGCAAATCAAAATGAGGACAATGCCGGAGCGGGTGCAACCAAAAACCAGGTGGAACATGCACATTCCAGACTCGTAGCAGAGTGCAATGAGGACACGGCCTGACTAGGTGCCACCAAAAGCTCGGTGGAACATGAACAGTCAAGGAGGACACGGCCCAAGAGCCGGTTGCATGCAGGGGGGTGCCATCGAACCCAACATAGCAACAGAGCAACATAGTGTTTTGGCCAAGCTCATGCAACAGGTATGTTTTTCAGTTATGTTTTTTTGTTGTTTAAAAAATTATAATATATTTTAATAAATTGTATTAATAATTTGTATAATATATATTAATTAAATTATATATATATTAATAAGTTGTATAATATATATTAATTTTTGTTGTTTTACATTTTATTAATAACCATTGTGTTCTTTGGTCCAAATGTTTTTCCTAACTCATTGTTTCTCCATATTGTGTGCCTAGTGCCACCTCTCTATATCAATGCATAAATTAAGACCCCATATCTATTCTCACATGAACCTATTTTTAAAGGCATTAATGAACTCAACCTGTAATCACATACATTCAAGGTGGTAGTCAAATGGCATGTCACCCAAGCAAAGAAAAGAAAGATCTTAAATCTTAATGGAGTGGTTGTAGCATGGATGACCTTGAAACACGCATTTGAAACTCTATATCATGGGAAGGTTTTATGAATGAGGTTTAATTCCTAATCTAGATAGCAGGATTTTCACTTTGGTAGAATTATTCCACATCCTTGAGAGCAAATCCTCTAGTCTGGTTGTTTTTTCTAAGCTTAGTGACAAAAGGAAATGTTGGAGTCTTGAGATAGCCCAAACCCTATGAACTAGAATTCCACCTCTAAATAATTTGAGTGGGAATTATCATGATTGGATCAACAATGGAGGGAGAGTGCCAAATTGTAATTGCAATTCAAACTTGTGCTTGTGGTACAAGATGGCAGAGTTAAAGAGGCTAGTACCTCGTAGTTGTCAGTCATCACTCGTCACCTTGCAAATCTAAGCAGTGAGTGGATGACATGAGTGAGTAAATGATTATAATTTATGATATTTCAAATATTTTGAATGACGAGTCGAATTTTATACAATAGGAATTTCAACATAGAAATTGAAATTTATATGGATGGGTAATTTAAAATGTTGCCCTTATATTGTTTATAATAATGGGAAGTGATTTGAGATCATCTCTTGGACCTAGAACTTTGAGATGTTTCAACATCATGGTTCCTTAGAATTGGGATGGGAATCTCCCCTACATTAAGCATGAATATAATTAGGTCATTTATAGCTCTAATAAAAAATCTCCATTTGAGACATCTTTGGGATTTTTGGCTTGAACACCATTTGAAATTTCATTTTCCCAAAGCTACTAAAGATAATTTGATGAGCCATGGAAATGAACAGGAAAAAACCATAAACGTTATAGAGAAAATTCAATGAGTTCACAGGAAGATGGGAGAGAAATTGTATAGATAAAAACAAAAGCATAACAAGATGAATGCTCATTATATAGTGTCTCATCAATTTAACTCTATTGAAGGCATGGTTCGGGTAAATCTCAACAAGAAGTGACTAGAAGGCATAAGAAAAATGTTTAAAACCATTTTATATAAATGTGGCCATGTCACAATACTATATTATAAGTGTTTGACTTTTTAAAGGGGTGATATCCTATGATCTCTTAGTCCAATCAATGGTGACATCACATAAAGTTCAAACATAAAAGTTTCAAACGCATGTGATCAAATCCCTAAAGGTGGCCTTCCAAACCTTATATTCTAAGGTGATTGGAATCCATCACAAGGCTTACTATGTCCAAATGTGATAGAAATCCAATCCACCTCGTAGATTGGAAATATAAACATTCAAACAAATGCAACCATGATTAAACCAATGAAAAGTTTCAATTTCTCAAGAGTTGTGGTTATAGCCTTTGTGTATAAATCCATGAAAATTATTGATTTTTTTTTTTTGTCACTCAACATATATTAAAAAATAGCACATCCAGAAGTCTTTTCAAAGGAAAAAAGACTTATTAAAGCAACAATTTATCTCAAGAAAAAATACTTGATTGATTGAATTTAAAAAAATTAAAAGAATAACATATAAACAAACTGCACTTGAACTCAAACCAAGATGGCTCATAGGGTCATTAACAATGAATATATTAGTAAAAATCACATCAAGAACCTAAATGCCAAACATCCTTTACATTATACAAATCCACTAATTAGTAATTGAAATAACCCATAAATTAACACATAAATATTATAACTTCATTTTGTATCTTGCTCAATCGACACAAGTTCGATTCAAACCATTACCACTACAACCTCCAGGAACACCCACGCTACTGCACATGTAGAACATAAGATTAGAAAACTAATTTTCAAATATAACCAAGGTAATCAACAAAATGAACATATGGTGAGTGCATTTACTTTAACCTATAAACATTACGTACGTCTACTTTTCAACAATTAAATATCATTCATCTTCTTCTTCATCCAACTCAACATTTGTATCAAGATCTGGTTCTGAATAGATATTGATGAAAGTATCATTCACATCGTCATCATCATCATAGTCATTTTCGCTAATATAGTCATCCATATCGTCAATGAGATCATCGTCTTCTACATTTGCATGATCAACCTATTCAACTTCTTCATCTAACACATCGACTGCAGCCTGATCTGAATCATCATCATCATCTTCTTCTTCATGATTATCTTCATCATCTAGTACATGATTATACTTTACTGGTCTTCCTCTTGGATCGTATCGAACAATGTATGACCAACCTACTTTACCTGGTACCTCAGAGTAGTAGACTTGCTCACATTGACTTGGAAGAACATAAGGCTTTGTACCTGGTTCAAATGCCCTTGTATTAACCATGGTAAATCCATTAGCATGCTCAATAACAGTTCTTTTAGGATCACGTTCATGCTTCCGTAGCCTATACCACTTCACCTCAAACAAAACTATTTTAAAGGAATTAAAATCACACTCAATAATGTCCTCCAAATGCCCATAGTACATATTCTCAGTTTCTTCTGGATTTCTATCACTTCTAGAGGAAACATTGGTGACCTTAAACACTGTAGTTATCCCACAATCCGAGGTTTTCCTGTTATCATCCAACTTTTTGATACAAAATTTACGACCATTACACCACATAGCCTTGTGATGTTTCAACCGCAACATTTACAACAGGTTAAAAATACATTGTGAATTAATAAACGTCATATAGGACTTAGTAAATATAATTGAAAACTTAAACAAATGAAATGTAATTGGAAAAATGGATCGAAGTAACTAGAAAAAACGTGGGTAAACAATTTATTTGCCTTTTTATCTTTTAAACCATAAGCTAAATCAACTTCGCTTTGCGACGTAAGTTCAGGAAATTGATGTCGAATACGATGAGCTATTTTAATCATGTCATTGATCCCTTCCCATGATAACCTACCGAAGAATTCTTCACAATCTTTTATCCAATGCTCCATCCAATCAAGGTTGTTTGCAATGTATAAATGTAAATCACCCCACACTCGACCAACTATAGGAAAAAATAACAATTCAATATCATTAATTAGATATCATTAAAGGCACATAGTTTAATATAGTTGAAAATGCATAATTATTAAAAAAAGTTAAAAAATAGTATGATAATATAAAATTGGAAAAAATACATGTGTAATATATTAATTCAACAACGTATAATAATTACCTTTCACATTCCTCAATGTACCTCTCCCCAATAGGACCTCCCCTTCAAATTTGTTGATGGAGTCGAGATGCCAAATGCGAGGCACATTCATATTTTCTGCTAATTTAGGTAGATATTCACTAATATACACCATGCATTGATATACCATATATCCTTCAACCACAGAACCCTCTGGACGCACTCTTTGTCTAACAAAATCCTTCAATGACTTCAACTGCCTCTCCACCATCCACATCGACCTTGTGTGTACTGGTCCACATAATTCAATCTCCTCAACTTGGTGTATGAGGTAGTGTTCTTGTGCATTGAAAAATGATGGAGGTAGATACTATTTCATTTCACACATTAGTTGGGGAATTTCTCTCTTCCAATGCCTTATATCTTCTTTATGGAGTTGTTTTGATGAAAGCCACCTACAAATGATGCAATAAAATAATATCAAGGCATATATAATATTTGCGGGAAAAACATAATATGTCAATAAGTTCCGCTACAAACCACAAACCAAGTACATTTTCCATGTAAAACATTACTTACCTCGTGTATTTTCCAAGAACATAAATAATATGTTTTATGTTGTTGTCAAAGTCATCTGGGAGAGATAAAGGTAGAACATACGGTATCAAAAAATACAATAATTATTAATATTTATTTCAAAATAAGATAATAAAATTAATAAAATAGTGCATACCGATAATGAAATATATTATAGACTCATAATTACCTTAATGAATGTATTCCAATCATGTGTTTTAACCCCAACAAAATCACATTTTTTTGTCAAGATATTCTTTATGTTTGATGAAAAACCCGTCGGAAATCTGATTTTTTTGATGACCTCTTTTACAATATTTCTCTGTTGCTCCGTCAAGCACCAAGGAAGACTAATATTCTGTTGGCGGCCATCACCATTAGAATTAATGATCACACTTTGCAATGCGTGATTAGATTCTTGGATGTCACTACAAATCTTTCCAATTTTTTCTTTGTTAGTCCTTCCATCTACTATTCGCCATAACATTTATGTTATGTTCTTCCCGATATGCATTGTATCAAACAAATGAACTATTTGCAGGTGCTTGTAGTATGGCAACCTACTGAATTGAATCGGGTAAATTTTCATTCCTTGTAGAAGCCCATTCGTTCCTTAACGACATTCATGAAACATCAACAAAATCAAATTAACACTAATTAATCAATATAGGTATAACATATCGCCCTGAACATAATTCAGTTAAAAAAAAAATTGGCATACCTTGATGGTTTCTATTATATTCCAACTTCCATAGGTGAGGTGTCATTCTTCATGGTTTTTTTCCATTCTCTTCTTTACCATTAAATTTTTCTTTGTCTGTAGTTTGATAACTATGGTTCTTAGGCAGAAAGTGCCTATACTCATCGTACACATCCTTTGCTAAACTCCTTAAACGACTAGATTTGATCCTGGGACCGCAAACTGGAAATGCAAATTTACCCTTTGCTTGAAGACCTATAAGATATATGAATTAGTGTAGCAAATTAGAATTACAATTTAAAATAATGCATGATATTTTCAACAGATATATAAAATATTAAGGAACAAAAGAAAGTAACAATATACCACAAAAATGTGTTAACCCGGGAGCATCATGAATTGTAAATGCAAGTATTCCATGGAATTGAAATCATCTTTGCCCTATTGGTCTAGAGATGTCATACATAGTGATGCCATCCCATAACTTCAACAACTCATCGACAAGAGGCTCAATATATACGTTCATATCTATAACCTGGTACTTGCCTAATTGGTCCAACATACATGATTAATTATATTTAGCACATATATGTCGTAATATATAAAATACATAATTATCATGCACGAAACAAATCAATGAAATATTTAGTGATCAGACTTTCAAGTAAAAAATTACATATTAATTAAATACCTGGAACAATCATTGCCAACATTGTGTGCTCTCTCTTGATCGACATCCAAGGAGGAAGGTTATTGTTTATAACAAAAACAGGCCACACTGAGTAGGTAGAACGAAGCTCTCCAAATGGATTGACACCATCAGCTGCCAACGAAAGTTTAACATTACAAGGTTCTTCTTTAAAAATTGGCCACTTTTCATCGATGTACCTCAATGCAGAACCATCTGCAAGCATTCGAAGAACATCGTCGCAACTTCTGTTCTTTGCATGGAAATCCATAAACTGTGCTATACTTTGACACCTTAAAAACCGCTGGAAACGTGGAATTATCGAAATATAACGAAGAACGTTTTGAGGCACCTTTTTTGTCACTTTATCGGTTCGATACCTACTTGTTTGACATTGTGGGCATTCATTTTCTAATTCATATTGTCCATAGTATATGATATGATCATTAGGACATGCATCAATAGCTTGATACTCCATTCCAAATGCTTTCATAATGACATATATCTCTCTCGATATGTGCGTGGTAAAATATTTAAAGTTGGTAATAGAAATTCACCTAACAATCTACAAAATTCAAAAGAATAAGTCAATGTAAACAATATTAATCATCAATATCACATCCAAACTTTACAAATTAGATAACAATAGCAATAATATAGGAAAAAAGTCAACCCTTTCTATAGATGTGAACATGCAGACAAAAATAATTAACAAATTACATACCTTAGTATCTGTGTCAGACAGGTGTTTGATAAACCATTCAAAACATTCAAGTTCACTAACAACAATATAGCAGACATAAGATTTGTTTTTGAGCTTTCATAAAGAGGTTGACGTGACTTCTTGAGTAGAGGATCAACATCATGACTATCATCCTCGTTGTCCTCATCCATTGGAGCAAATGTGTCTTGGATCAATCTATGTATCTCATCTTCCTAATTTGTATCACTAATGTTATCTACATCCATATCATCAGAAATAACTACTTGATCATCTTCAATATTCTAATGTAGAAGTTCATCAGGCTGTAAATGAGTATTTCTGTTAGTACTTGGCAAATAACTCTTTGGAGGGCGACATTTTGGAGGCATTGTCTATAAATTTACAAACAACATAGAAAAATTAGTGTGTATAGAACATATAGTAAAAAAATAAGACATTTTACTGAAATTCATGACATGATGAATATTACAGTGAATATATTAAAAATTGAATAACGACCTCTTAGCAGGGGACGATATTCACACTAGTACAAAATGAGAGATAAGTGACCAAAAAAACGACCAAAATCCACATATAAATGACCACTTTTGAGTTGGTGACCACTGGTAGAAAATTAATGGCCATATATCACACAACAAAACATGTAGTCATATATAGCTTGGTCATTTATAGCTTATCTTGTGGTCATATATTTGGTCAGTAATTTGGTAATATATTTGGTCATTAATTGTCATGTGATAAATGACTGCTAATTTGCTACCAGCGATCGCCAACTCAAAAGTGGTCATTTATATGCATATTTTGGTCATTTTTTTGGTCACTTATCTCTCATGTTGTAATGATGGTCATTTATATGCAAATTTTGGTCATTTTTTTAGTCATTTATCTCTTTTTAGTGGTTTCAGAACATAAATATGGCACGGTGGAATCGAACCACCAACCTCCTGCCTATAAGGCAGGTGCTCTACCATTGAGCTAGCACCCTTAAATAGAATTCCTTATGGATTGATATGAGAATAAACTGTAACGAGTGGGATATTAACATTGGACACACCAAGCTGGAGTCTACATGTAAATACAAAGTTATGAATAACTGAAATTTTTACAAGTCATATTTTTTTAGTGAAGGAAAAGTCTAGGCATTTCAGAATGTAGTCTTGTGACAAGTGGAAGATTAGCAATATGTCAAAACAATGCAGTCCAATGTTTGAAAAACACTATTAAACAAGATATACCTTAGCTTCACTGAATAAGCAGCGATCAGAAAGTGTGTTGGATTCATGCTATAAACATTGATAAGACATTTTTAAGCACTTGTATACCTTATCATATTCTCTATTTACTCTCTAGCCTTCTGGACATTGGGTCGTCTTATGGTAGCTGGAACCACATATTCTGCATTTTTGGCCCCATTCTATCCGAGCCTTCTCATTTGGCTACCATCTTTGTAAACCATATGCATCACTAATTGTACTTTCTAGTCCCATTGATTCATCTTTTAGTCATTTGTTGGACATTAATAATATTATTTTACCTTATCTCTCCCTGTCATACAATCTTGCGCAAGTTTTGGACCAAATTGTTTAGTAACATTGAATAAGGTGTTATTAGGAATTCTAATGATTAAATAAAAATTATTTTAATTCAAACTTCAGGGTAGCAAAATTCACACTAACCACGATGGTAACCACAGAGGGGGCTGTACATATTATATCTCCAGGCTTGATGTCATTAACAAATTGTGTAGGTTAATGACTCTTTGAGATAGTCTGGTCGACAGGGTCAGATACGTGTACCACAAAATCAGATTCGAATTGGGAGGCAAGCCCAGCTGCAGGTTGGGAAGCACGGTCAAGCCCAACTGTTACATCAATCTCAAACCCAAAACATTCCAATGTACAGCTTCCTCAATAATGGCCTTGGTTGTTGTGGTAGTGGCAGCTGATGTAGACTCCCCAGACTTGGCTGGTTGGAAGGTTGTTGAGGCTAACGTAAAAGAATAGGAGGAACTTGAGCCTGTACAGTATGTGGAGACTGCATTGGAGTTTGTACTGGAAAATTCAAACGTACAGCTTGCACTTTAACTTTGGAGACACATGATTTGTTCAAATACATAGGAATTTTATTAACTTGGAAAACATAACTTATCCACTAAAAAAGGAGAGATGATCCTTGGATAGAAAAGTAATCCTATCATACACTTGACATCTTACATAACTCCCCAACATACCAAATTAATTTATAAATAAAATTCATAAATATAGTTGGACAATCTAAATGATAGAGACTATACTAGAGGAAAAATTGTAAAAAAATTTAGAATGTCACAACAAGACAAAATCACACTCAAATATTTTAATATTTACAAAATATGATGAGCACAAGCGACTCCAAAGTGCTGATCAATGAGAGCATAGATATTTGAATTGAATGTCAATTCACTACCTCTTTCTCCTCTAGGTGAACTTGCTGCAGTTTTTCTTTGTAGCAGAACTCATAAGACCATCACTCTTCATTCTGCATGGCCACAGACTCAACAAGATATAACTTTTCATGATTGTTTGGATATCCACATCATCTTTTTTAGGATCTTGCATGCAATTAGGGTTTGCATGCAAATTCTATGGTTTTCATGCACTTTGCATGCATCCCAGTCACCAGGTTGATGTCTCCAGCACCTTAACCACCTTATTCTAGCACCCGAGAGCTTCTTACATCAGTTCTTTAACCCTCCTAGTCATGAAGGCACCCACTTCTCACCTACTTCCAGAGAAGGGTGCACTTCTTCACCTACCATTGTAGTTCCACTTCAGTTACACTTAGTTAGCTCCGATTCTCCCTGATTTGAGGCTAGTTTCACTCCCGACTGACTGTTTCACTTCGTTGGACCTCCAGATTGACTAGATGACTTGTTCTGACTTCAGTTAGCCTCCTATGTGCCCTCCACTAAGCCCACTTCCCTATATCAGTGCTACACACTTCAGTTACACATGTTACACCCAGTTAGACTCAGATTGCCACCTGGATGACTGGTTCTTGTGCATTGATGACCACCACTGATTGATGATGAGGACTCCTAGTTGGAGTTAAGCTACTCCATTCAGTGATTTGAATGACCTCCTTAGGAAATTTGAATTGCTCAGTCATTGTTACTGTATTGTATTGTAATTATTCACCCTCATTGGGATATTGAGCACTGATGCATGTTTTGCAGAGTTTTACATCATATTTTCTATGTTCATCTGTTGTGATTGATTTACTTGTTCATTAGATCTGCTGTGACTAATTTTACAATGATAGCATTGAAGGTTTGATATTATTCTAACAGAAGTTAGAAAATGTACACACAACATTTCAAACTTCCATTGACAGCAAGAAAATCCATTATGATAGACAATGGACATAATAAAAAAGATAAGATTAAATTTTGTAACACAATCGACAAGACTTAATGATTCTCACTCGTAGAAGGCACTGGTCCTGCAAAATTTCAAGATCATTGGGTGTCTTTTCCATACTATGCTTATCTATTACTGTAGTAACACTACTACTGTATTGTTGATTGGATTCTATAAAGCCCTTATTTTGCTCATGATTTGGTAGAAAGCACTCATACTTCTCCCCATCCATATCCATCATTATTATTGAATCTCGTCTCAGCTCCTAGTATGAGTGACATAATCTAAGTCAAAAGTATTGAACCAAAGTAAAGGGGGCAAGTTTTAAATTATAATAAGCATTAAATAATCATTGGATTCAATTAAATTATGCAAATTGCCTTGAACTTAATATAGAACTTCTAAAACTCAAAAGTTGATTTCTTTAGAACGCCACAACCAAAAATTCAAATCCAATAACATTTTTAGTATTTACTAATTTTGAGCTACTTTAGATTTAAAATAAACCTTGAAAATTGTTTGTAGGTTGACTAGATCCAGAAAGGAAAATAGGTATAATACCTCATCTATGATAATTGATTTTTTTTTAAATGTAGACAACTCGGGAAAAGAAAAATTACTACAAAAAAACACTTTGCAAGGCCAAGCTGAACCTAATGCCTGCATACCTTAGTTTCTTGATCTAATAGATCATGGATTCCTTGATTTGCAGCAGTCATGCATAAGCTCCGTAAAATTGCAAACCACATCAGCATTACCTAAAACATGTGAAGTTCAAGTTAGTGTTCTCTATGTATGAATGAAATGAGGTAACATACTAAATAAAGATCTTAGGGAGCCCAAATATCAAGATCATTGGTAACTAGAGGCTTCTTGCTTGTCAATTAGTTATAGTTCCATAAAATGAGTAGCATCACCCTCCACATCTTATGCAAGAGGGAGGGTGGCGCTCTGAAACAGAGAAGTACAAGAATGCATAAGCAATAAGCACCACCTTCAAGTTATTTCTTGAGTAGCCATCAATGGCAGCAACCAGTTCGTCTATATTAAAATCTGCTGCCAAGTCTTCATCTACTAGGATGACCCTGAGTAACATTGAATAAGGTGTTATTAAGAATTCTAATGATTAAATAAGAATTCTTTCAATTCAAACTTCAGGGTAGCAAAATTCACACTAACCACGATGGTAACCACATAGGGGGAGTGATGAGCAATTTGTACATATTATATCTCCAGGCTTGATGTCATTAACAAATTGTGTAGGTTAATGACTCTCTAAGATAGTCTGGTTGACAGGGTCAGGTACGTGTAGCACAAAATCATATTCGAATTGGGAGGCAAGCCCAGCTGCAGGTTGGGAAGCATGGTCAAGCCCAACTGTTACATCAATCTCAACCCCAAAACATTCCAATGTACATCTTGCTCAACAATGGCCTTGGTTGTTGTGGTAGTGGCAGTTGATGTAGACTCCCCAGAATTGGCTGGTTGGAAGGTTGTTGAGGCTCACCTAAAAGAATAGGAGGAACTTGAGCCTGTACAGTATGTGGAGACTGCATTGGAGTTTGTACTGGCAAATTCAAACGTACAGCTTGCACTTTAACTTTGGAGACATAGGATTTGTTCAAATACACAGGAATTTTATTAACTTGGAAAACATAAATTATCCACTAAAAAAGGAGAGATGTTCCTTGGATAGAAAAGTAATCCTATCATACACTTGACATCTTACATAACTCCCCAACATACCAAATTAATTTATAAATATAGTTGGACAATCTAAATGATAGAGACTATACTAGAGGAAAAATTGTACAAAAATTTAGAATGTCACAACAAGACAAAATCACACTCAAATATTTTAATATTTACAAAATATGATGAGTACAAGCGACTCCAAAGTGCTGATCAATGAGAGCATAGATATTTGAATTGAATGTCAATTCACTACCTCTTTCTCCTCCAGGTGAACTTGCTGCAATTTTTCTTTGTAGCAGAACTCATAAGACCATCACTCTTCATGCTGCATGACCACAGACTCAACAAGATATAACTTTTCATGATAGCATTGGAGGTTTAATATTAGTCTAACAGAAGTTAGAAAATGTACGCACAACATTTCAAACTTCCATTGACAGCAAGAAAATCCATTATGATAGACAATGGACATAATAAAAAAGATAAGATTAAATTGTGTAACACAACCAACAAGACTTAATGATTCTCACTCGTAGGAGGCACTGGTCCTGCAAAATTTCAACAAGATCATTGGGTGTCTTTTCCATACTATGCTTATCTGTTACTGCAGTAACACTACTGTTGTATTGTTGATTGGATTCTGTAAAGCCCTTAGTTTGCTCATGATTTGGTAGAAAGAACTCATACTTCTCCCCATCTGTATCAGTCATTATTATTGAATCTCGTCTTAGCTCCTGGTATGAATGACATAATCTAAGTCAAAAGTAATGAACCAAAGTAAAGGGGGCAAGTTTTAAATTATAATAAGCTTTAAATAATCATTGGATTCAATTAAATTATTCAAATTTCCTTGAACTTAATATAGAACTTCTAAAACTCAAAAGTTGATTTCTTTAGAACGCCACAACCAAAAATTCAAATCCAATAACATTTTTAGTATTTACTAATTTTGAACTACTTTAGATTTAAAATAAGCCTTGAAAATTGTTTGTAGGTTGACTAGATCCAGAAAGGAAAATAAGTATAATACCTCATCTATGATAATTGATTTTTTTTAAATGTAGACAACTCGAGAAAAGAAAAATTATTACAAAAAAACACTCTGCAAGGCCAAGCTGAACCTAATGCCTGCATACCTTAGTTTCTTGATCTAATAGCTCACGGATTCGTTGATTTGCAGCAGTCATGCATAAGCTCCGTAAAATTGCAAACCACATCAGCATTACTTGAAACATGTGAAGTTCAAGTTAGTGTTCTCTATGTATGAATGAAATGAGGTAACATACTAAATAAAGATCTTGGGGAGCCCAAATATCAAGATCATTGGTAACTAAAGGCTTCTTGCTTGTCAATTAGTTATAGTTCCATAAAGTGAGTAGCATCACCCTCCACATCTTATGCAAGAGGGAGGGTGGCTCTCTAAAACAGAGAAGTACAAGAATGCATAAGCAACAAGCACCACGTTCAAGTTACTTCTTGAGTAGCCATCAATGGCAGGAACCAGTTCGTCTATATTAAAATCTGCTGCCAAGTCTTCATCTACTAGGATGACCCTGAGTATTTTTACTTGATTCTCAGCATCTGGGAGATCAACCATTAACCTGCAATGTTACAGATCTAACTGAAAGAGTGTCTTCAAAGTCGTGATTGTTGGTAGGTTTTCATGTCTTCAAACATTATAATTTAATAAAACTCAAGCTCATCCTCAGTGCAAAAGAATCTAATATAAAAGAATATATGCTAAATATGAATTATAAGTCCTTGGAAACCTTCAAATGACTGCCTCATCTAGATCAAATGGATTGTTTGTGGCAGCAAGAACAAGCACTCATTTCTAATCTTGTATCCTGAGACCATCTCAACTAGCCATAAATTCATTCTTTAGCTTACGCATGGCAGAATGCTCAGCGTTCTTTCATCTTATTCCCAGCATGTTGTCCACTTGTAGAAACACTACTTGATCAAAATATTTTAACACCAAACATGAGAAAACAGTTGTATTGGTTAAGACACTTGTATTCTAGTAGACATCTGAAAAGATTATAAACTATAAACATATCATTCCAAAGAATAAATTGTTGTGATATGTGACATGAACACCATCCAAACTTACCTAATCGATAAAATTAACACTAGGGGCTATTCTATTAGCTAAAGTAGACACTACTTTGGCATACTTCTCTTCTTCACCAAACCACTGCAAATACAACAAAGTACACTAGATCACTTAAACTCATAGAATCTAAAGACTCGTGATGAACAAAATCTAAAATAATGTCCACACCTTTGAGACAACTGTTGATATTGATAAATTTATAAGATCTGCTCCAGCTTCTGTGGCAACAACATTTGCAAGCATTGTTTTACCAGTTCCAGGTTGATCAAACAAAAGAAGACCTCTGCAAGTATGCAAAACATTGAGGAAATTTCAACTGCAGTCAAGCTAAAGCGAAAAAATGGGCAAAAGTCATGAACATGGACTGTGGTTCAAGCAGATTGCTCATTGCATTAAGGATCTGGTAAAAATAGTTGAACTATACAATTACACAGAAGGAGTTTCTTTGTTTTTCTCTATCCTATAAAGAAGTTCCGACATTATGTCACCGGGTATCCTTTATTCGCGCATACTTATCATTTTTCTATTAAGTATATCATTACAAAACCTATTATAAATAGTTGAATCACTATATGGTTACTATTGCTCCAAGAGTTTTATTTCACTATACTTGATAAGCCCTGTCAGGAGAATGTTGTTATAGATTTATTGTCCCAAATTCCTCGTGCTATAAATTCTAAACTGATAGATAACTCTTATCTATATGAGTATATATTTGTTATTCCTGTTAAAACCCCCTAGCTTTCATACATAGAAAATGACTTAGTTGCAGGGATATTTCTGCAACACTTCTCTTACAAAGAGCGTCATCAAATTATTTAAATGAGTGCTCCCTTCATAGAGAATAGTGGATACATGTTTAAACATTGTGCAGATCATGTGCTTCATCGTTGAGTTCGTGCTGATCAGATTTATGACAGTATCAAGGCTTGTCATGATGAGCCTTGTGGTGGACATTTTGCTACTCCATGGGTTTCCCATAAGGTTACCTCTGTTGGTTATTCTTGGCCAACACTTCAAAAAGATACAAAGGATTATGCGGACCACTTTTATCAGTGCCAGCAGAATGGGGAAGAAACCACAATCAAATGAATGGAATAGAGAACATTATCACAAAGACAATTAATATCCATAGGATAGATTGGGCCAAGTGAAAGAATGACAAGTTCTCATCTTTAAAGATATACAGAATATAACTATAACAACAAATTACTAAGATTAAAGTTGTTAAGTGTTCAAAAGTGAAAGTACCATCAACTCCTGATATAAAATTCTTGCTAGTTCTTGGTTGTTTTTCCTCTATTGGTGGTACTAGTAATAGTGCTAGATCAATTGGTTTTTTACTGGACCATCAACTGGTTTGTTTTTCCATTAGCACAACCCCTTTGTTGAGATCTTATCATCTTGAGTTGATGTTTTGCTGTAATACGCCAATAAGAGATCTAGTGATGGGATTCTTGGTAAGTTGCACTACCTTAGCAAGGCCCTTAGCAAATTTGTAGATTGGTTGGGATCTTCTTACTATAATTGTACCCTGGCTATTAAGGGTTCCTCTTACAGTATAAGATCTGACCGTGGAATGGCCAAGCTAGTTTGAGTGTTGGGTGCATAGTTACATAGACGTATCATCAATCCAACTACAGTCCATTCCAGCCTCACCCGCTCTTTGAAGAGAATGTCACTTACCACCGTAGAACGAACATTTACGAAATGGGATCTTTATTGAACTTTCTCTTTACCACCCGCGTTACATTTAAACATCATTGATATAACTAACCTGCCTCTCACACTAGAGTCTTTCCTCCACATTCTACGGTCAATAGTAAATAGTGGGCTAAATCGATTTGGCGAGGTATCCCTGATGCTCATTGCTAAGTTGGTTTTGAACCAATAAGTTTTAAGTTATAGTTGGAACTGCTCACTGCAATTACCTTTATAATATATTTTACTGGTCACCATACGGATTCCTTGTCCTCCTACTGTTGAGCAAGTTAAACCTCACTTTTTTTTTTACTGTGAAATTAGCTAATTCCACCTCCGAGGCTTACAGATCAAACTAGGATGGAAACAACTCCGTTCATCATTTACAGGTTGGCCAGCACAACAACTCAACTAGCACGAGGTCGGGATGATGACCACTGCACCAACTAGCACGAGGTATGGATGCTTACCAGCCCAACGCTTAAGGGATTTACCAGCCCATGAACAGCACGAGGTTTGGTTCACAGAGGATCAGCCCAGCATCCTAATCTTTAGGTTAGGCCGTTATCTCTCCATCAGGAGCGATAGAACTGAATAACATTCTTATTTTTAGCTATCTTGGCTAGTGGGCAACCCAATTTCCATAGGTTTTAGACTGAACAAAGCACTTCCCTCTTGTAGGTATGCGAAGGAGGAGCTCATTTATGAGGGAGAAATGAAGCAGGACTCTGAGAAATCAATGTCACTTTTGGAGGGCTCAATGAAGACATAAAATTTAAGTTTGATTGTCTAAAGTTGTGCCTGTTCAATACAGAGGGGTGACGTAAGTTGTGTACCACACTAGATCCTTGGTCGGTATGCTGGAGAGATTACAACAGGGACTCGAATTACGGGCTATGCCTCTCAAAATGGGAGGGATGCTTTCTTGCAACATTCTACACAAACTGGACCTCTACAAAATACTTCTGAAATCTTGTAGAAGCTGAGGAACAAAAAATCAATGTTCACATCAAATAAACTGAAAAGGAAGATTTTATTAATAGTAGAATATACCATAACTCCCTCAGGTGCCGCTGAATGTTGGGAAACAATGAATTCCCAATATGCTAATTGAGACTGAGAGGGAAAATTTCCATATACTGAAATACAAAAAGTTTAGCTTTCAGGCTTAAAACCAAGATATTTCTTCATACAGGCAGTCATACTGCCACCAAAGACATAAGAGCGTTATCAATCTCTTATGATTTAAAGTAATGCCCTTACTTCCTTGCAAGTAAGAAAAATTACTTACTTAAGAGGTAAGCCACCTCAAGGTAAGTGCTCTTCTCAGCTAACTCCTCAATTGGATAAACTCTATATCGTAGGACTCCTTCATCTCCATCTATGTAAGAAATTGATGAGCGGACAGGAGCAGTGTTCAAGTATCCTGGATCATAAAGCCTCATCCCTTTTTCATCCCCACCTATAGTTAACTGTGCTCCACAAATCCATTACACCAACCATTTTTAGCAAATACAGAGCTCCATGGCATTTTAAGCAATATGTGGAAAACACAAATAAAAAAATACTTGCAACACCAGTACAGTTTAATGTTTAGTTGGAGCTGTTTGTTTAAAACTGCGGGTCAAAATTCGTTGCATGGAATAATTATAACAAAAAAAATACAGGCTGTACCACTGATGGGATGATATTTGGGACAAGTAAAAGAATCAAGTTATTTGAGGTAGGTTGTGAGAGAAGCATCTTTTAAATAAATTTTAGACAAATTGCCACTAAAAGTGCAGTATAGAATGAATAACAACAGAACTCCACAGGAATGGTAACCTAATACATCAACATAAAAATGGAAGGCAGACAATATTCTTCTATATTGACATATCTAAAAGCATTATACTATTTGTAGGGTAATTTTTACCCTTTTAAATCGGTTACATATTTGGCATAAAAGCATAGAAACCCTACCATTACTCCATCTCTTCAAAATCAAGGTATAGCTGGGATTAACTAAACAAGCAAGAAACAGAGATATCTATGCTGACGGTGGGGTTGAGAAAATAGTTTAGGAGTTAAGGCTTCTAGAGCCACCATCCTTTTTAACCCCAACTCTGAAAAGAACCAACAGAGGAAGGATCATTTACTTACCTGGTATAGCTGAAGCAGTTGCTCTTTGTATACCGGGTAGAACTCCCTCACCTTCCAACAGAAGAGTTCGGATTTAGCTAGGCTTTTGAATGTTGTTAATACAGAACAAATGCAAAATTTATGACTGCGTTGGCTCTGAATTTCTTACCTGGTAAATACTACACAGAGGATAGCATTCAAGTCCAGAATGTAGAAAACATAAACTCCCTAAATCCTTCACGCAGGTAGATGTTTGGGAAATGGTCTATTGGGCATTATCGGTACACCTTCCACCATAACATGCAGGTCCCTTCTCCTAAGTCAATTTCAATCTTAAAACAGAGCTCAACGAGCTGAAGCGTCGGTATGGAACCTCTCCTCCGGGCAAAGTATAACAAGCTGAAAGACTTGGCAGCTAGCCGATACCCAGGATATAAACCATGCCAATACCCGGGAGACCATTTACCCACCGGTCTATGCCTATCCGCTGAGAAACCCTCATCACACGTCACTGCTTGTCAACAGAGAGACCCTCATTACCAAGAGGTGTCAATTAACGCTATTGCTAGCTGACCCCTCATTACCAAGAGGTGTCAATTAACGCTATTGCTAGCTGATACTCGAGAGTCGGGGGATCAAATTTGAAGGGCAGGTCTTAATTTCAGTTTGAAGGGTATATAATCATGTGACACTTCAACAATGAAAGGTTTTAAGAAAATTACATTTCATTTTATAATAATAACTTAATTACACATAATAATGTATTAAATAGAATATTAAATTTTTAATTAAATTTATATCACTAAAAAAATACATAATTTATATTCACAACAGACATTGTTTAAATATCAGCCTAGATCCAAATCTTAGGTTCTATCAAGCGCTGAGAGGGATCAAATCTCGCGAGGTGTAAACCTCTTCTCAAATATTGCACTCAAGGAGCTTTTCAAGGAGAGGTTTGCACCTAGGGAGATTTGATCCCGATATCAATGACCGACAAAATATTTATTAATTTTTATTACTTTTTATTATTACTTTTTACTTTTTATTATTACATTTTATTTATGGCGGACAATATACACAAACACTCGACTCACAAGATCTCCCTCATACTGGGATGTAGAGCGCCTCGCCGCAACAAATTTTCCAAATCGTATTAATTCTTTTCAAAATGAAATAGTCCATTTTTTTCCAAAATAAAAACAGAGTAAACACATTAAAAAAATAGAAAAAAAATAAAATTGTAGGGAAAATAAATATCTACCTTAAATCCTTGCATAGAAAACATTGACTAAAATTTATTTGAATCTTTGCATAGAAAACATTGACCAAAATGTGCTTAAAACCTCATTTGGAAACCCAGCATTGGTTGATCCTAGATTCTTACTTCAAATTCTAGATTTGAATTTCTAATCTCAAAACTTGAACCTTTATCTAAACACATATATTTGGAACCTCGTGAGAGACTCTGCAACTTGATATTTTATTCAAAATATCATTTTTAATTACACACATTTTCCATTACACACAAAGTTACCTCTAATCTCCCTCTATGCACTCTCATGCGGGAGTATTTCCCAGTCTTGCTGACTGTGGCACTTATAAATGTGGCTTAGCCCACATAGTTTCCAGAATCCAACTGCCATAATTTATTACCCGTTTCTTTTTTCTCAATGGTTCTTCCTCTCCATGACTGTATTTGAGTATGCCCATTCCTACTAATGCATAGATCCAAGGATTCCATATTTAGAGAAGTAAGAAGAGATATAGATTTTATAGACCATAATAGATGGGTAATTCCAGCATATTGGTAGTTACAAGAGATAGATAGTTCTGGGGATTACCTTGTACCTACTAAAGATGAATAAATGGATGCTCTTCGGTGAAGTGGACTCTAAAGGATGATACCCCAGACATATGAATGGATGAAGGCATCACTAAGTGAGCTCTGCCACGATGCTTTAATATACTCATTCCTGTGGGCCGTGAGTATGCAATATCCTCTCCCAACACTATATATATCCCATTTATGATCTATGTCTCCCGATTGGAACTAGTAACACCTATGATTGGAATCCACCTCATAGATAGAAGTTTGAAAACAAAATAAGAAGTTGCATTCAAATGAATAAAGAGCAACTATGCTTTTAGTTTAGGAAATTAAGCTATTGAAACGAACAAATTAACAGTATCCAAATGAATTAAATCGAGGCTCAATTTTACTTTTTGTGATCTAAAAATAGTCGTACATAAATTTCCCAAATCCTATAGGCTTGATTCTCCTATCATTGAAACCCCTAAATGAGTGTCTCAATGATTCTCCTATCATCTAACACAATAGGCATCAAGATGGCCTCAAATAAATGATCTCTTAGAAGACATGTATTGAAAAATAATCCAAGTTGTGTACTATTAATGTTACAATTTACTAAATTTTAACACTGCAGATGGATTCATTATCAAAATTATAATTTTTCATTGTCGGAATGACGCAACTAAAAATGACCACATAAATGACCAATTGTTATGTGGTCATTTTTAGTTTAGTTATTATCTCATGACCAAATTGGTCATTTATCTTGGTCATTTTTAGTTTAGTTCTTATCCCGTGACCAAATTGGTCATTTATCTTGGTCATTTTTAGTCAGTTCACTTAAAATTTCTTAATTTTGGTCATTTATCCCTTGAAAAAGTTGTGGTGCGCAATTTTTTTTTGTCGCTTGGTCACTTATCTCTCATTTTGTACTAGTGTCATAACCCCCTTCGGCGTGCCCCTTCTCCCTACAATGTCTTTCAGCTGTTGTTACTAAAAGTCTTTTTTTTGCAAACCCCTACAATCAGAGCACGGACAATAACATTTTCCATATCCTCTCGCCTCTAATGCAGATCTAAACTGAGAAAGCTTCCTTGCATTTTCATTCATAGTGACAAATCCTTGTAGTAGTACAAGTAATTGTTTTACCTACACCATACCAAACAATAACTTGTTAATTACATTAGATATTATAAGTATATTTATGAATATAGTATATTATAAACCAATTTTTATATTTATAAAGAAAAACATGAAGACTAAAGTAATATATACTTCCAATGCACCATCTTCTTGTGTTAAATATTTCCATAACCTCATAATTCAAAACAAGAGAATAATCTTGTTATATGTATGGGTGACCGAATTCTGATGTATTATATCATATTTCTCTACAATTTTTATAAACTTTATAAATACATTCATAGATACATTTAATAAATGGGAAAAGAAATTAGCCTAACCCTAATAGATGTATCATTTAACACCTAAGCCTCATTACTAAACAATATTAAATTCTAACCCTTATAAAAATATAGACAAAAAAATATAAAATACTAACCTTGGAAGTTCAAAATCAGAGCTATGTAGAATATCCAAGCTCAAACAATCACCTCGCAAGTTCAAAATCCGCGCTCAATGTGTTGCAACTATAGAAAATGTGTAAATAATGGTTAGAGTATGTAGTATATATAGCTCGACCTTCATCTATATTGCAACGAAAATTGCAAAATAGAAATTTCGTCGCTATAGCGACGAAAGTTCGTCGCAAATTAAACATCGTCGATATTGCCACAGTTTTTCCGCCATGTGATTTTTTTTTCTTTAAATATAAAAATTCATTTCATTAACCCACGATTGTTGAAAACGTGGAAATATTGCGTGGAACAATCCGCCCATATGTAATAGTGCTTGAAATAGCATCCTAGCACAGACTATAGGATCTTCCAGGATCTTTTACATGTGACCGTCACAAAACATCGAAAGAGCATCCAAGCACAGACTATCGGATCTCCCAGGATATTTTCTATGTGACCACCACCACAAAAACTTGAAAGAGCATCCTAGCACATCTCCCAGGATCTTTTCTATGTGGTTAGGAAAAACCTTAAAAGAGTGTCTTACAACCTGTAAGAACTCGAAAGAGCATCTTAGGACTTTTACGAGCACATAGCTCAACCTATCGTATCTCCAGGACTGATTACATGCCTCTAGTAGCAAAACCTCAAAAGAGCATCCTAGCACAGACTATAGGATCTCCCAGGATCTTTTCTATGCTACCTGTAGCAAAACCTCGAAATAGCATCCGAGCACAGACTATCAGATCTCCCAGGATCTTTTCTATGCTACCTGCACAACCTGTCCACGACCAACCTGTAGCAAAACCTCAAAAGAGCATCCGAGCACAGACTATCAGATCTCCCATGATCTTTCTATGCAACCTGTAGCAAAATCTCGAAAGAGTATCCGATCACAGACTATCGGATCTCCCAGGATCTTTTACATGCTACTTGTACAATCTGTCCGCAGCCAACCTGTAGCAAAACCTCGAAAGAGTATCCTAGCTCATACTATCGGATCTCCCAGGATCTTTTCTATGCTACCTACAACAATCTATCCACGGCCGCCGAGTATCATCTTGATACTCATGATCCACCTGAACATCCTCGCACAGAGCATCCTCCTAATGTTCATGATCATACTGATCATCATCATACAGTACATCATCCTGATGCACATCATCGCATGATCATCCCGATCATTGTCACAGCATCGTCCTTATGCATATCATCATCGCATGATCATCTTGATCATCATACATGGTAGTAATCGGAGCATCGTCCTGATGCTCATCACATAGCACTTACGTCCATAGCCATGTGAAGGATTCTCCTACCACCATGCTTGGAATGGCTCCTGCAAATGTGCCCCATCACTTCTTCCTTGAAGTATCTTCTATCTAAAGAACACCAAGCCTCTCTCTGAAGTACTCGAACTTCACTTTGGCTAGTGGTTTGGCCAACACATCTGCAATCTGCTCATCTGTCGCAAAATATTGGAGCTTCACTGCTCCTCTCTGCACCATATCCCTGATATAGAGATATTTCATCTCGATGTGCTTTGACCTATCATAAAACACCAGGTTCTTTAACAACTTCACACAAATCTGGTTGTCACAATAGATACAAGTAGCATCCAACTGGAGATCAAATAAATCCGACAGTAGCTTCCTTAGCCATACTGCCTCACAACTAGCCGAAAAAGATGTGACATAGTTTGCTTCGGTTGTACTCAGTGCTATGCAGGATTGCTTCTTTCTAAATCAAGAGATCACACCTGATCCCATACTGAAGCAGCACCCTGAAATGCTCTTCCTATCTGCAACACTTCCTTACCAATCTGAATCAACATAACCCTCCAGGTTAAACTTTTTATTTGTGTCATACTTGAGCCCATAATCAATCGTACCCTTCAAGTACCTCAGAATATGCTTTACAGCAATCAAGTGAACATGTTTGGGATCCGTCAGGAACTGGCTCAAGGTGTTCACCGCAAAGCAAATATCTTGTCTCGTGTCCATCAGGTACATCAATGACCCAATCATCTGACGATACATCATAGCATCAACCGACTCTGATGAAGCATCACTCAATAGATTTATATTCGATGCCATAGGTGTGGCCATGACCTTGCAGTCCATCATCCTGAACCACTTCAGGATCTCTACTGCATACTTCCCTTGTCCAAGGAAGATTCCATTTGCACTCTATCACACTTCCATACCTAGAAAGTAATGCATCATACCCAAGTCCTTCATCTCGAAATCGGTAGCAAGCTTCCTCTTCATGTCGGCAATCAACCTATCCTCACCTGTCACAAACAGGTCATCCACATATAGTAGGAGTATCACTGGATTTCCTTCCTCAACCTTGTAGTAAAGGTTGGAATCCGATTTACTCTTGGTAAAGCCCAAATTGGACAGGAAGCTGTCTATCCTGTCATACCATGTCTTGGGTGCTTTCTTCAAGTCATACAAGGATTTCTTCAATTTGCACACATGTGACTCCCTATCATGTGTCTCAAATCCGAGTGGCTGCTCCACTTCCTCTTCGACTACACCATTCAAGAAAGTTGTCTTGACATTCATCTGGTGTATCTTCCACTTCATCACTTGTCTTGTATTTCTCTATGCTACTGTCTGCAGCATGCTTGATCTTGTAGATATACTTGGAAGTCATAGCATACTTCCCTTCTGGTCTTGGGACCATATCCCAAACATCATTCTTCATGATCGATTGGTATTCCTTGATCATGGCATCCTTCCATTACTGCATCCCTCATCCTGGGAACTTCAGATTCTTCAATATCTTCAATAGACAGTGAACTTTGTTGTTGGAACAAATGTGGTTGTCCTTCTTTTGTAGGTGATTGTACACGATCTTTCCTACAAGTAAAATTCAATTGCATGATTAGAAACTTCTCATAGTTTTTCAAAAAAAAATTCTTACACATAATAATGTATGTCATACAGTCATGCAATTATCTTAGCCAATGATTCAATACAAAATTTATCCATATCCCATAACTTTCTAAATGCCTTCCATCTCTACCAGAACATTGTTAAGAGTGTGCACAACTCCCAACATGTCATCAAAGAGGTTACATTCTAGATAAGTAGCAATGGCATGTTGTACAGTACCATAGGCCACTTACCCATTACTTGCATATAAGTAGTATCTTGTTCATTAATGCAACTTTTCTATTATGCATAATATACATCCTAAATCTAGGAACATAAGCATGTACATGAATGGACAACATCATTTAAGTAATCAAATATATAATAAATGACAATTCAAATACTTATCTTTGTTTGGTTGTTGGGTGGACTCCCTCTCAATCTTTGCTTCCTTACAGGAATTACTGGAGTGTGCTCCCTCTTGATCTTTGCTTCCTGGATTATATGTCTTTGAACTTATATCCATCCTGGACCACTATGCAGGCTTAAGTGTCCACTAGTGTCTTCCTCAAGATCTCATACATAATCATACATGCATTATTATAATCTCAATACTATCAAAATATTATGATTCTAAATAATCTTAAACATGTATGGTTATAGTCATTTCATACACAAGTAATTTATCACAAGCGTTAGTATTTCAAGGTTTCAGGGAGGACTTCTTTTGATCATGCATATTCTTATTTGACCATTGGACTCTTCTAGTTTGACATATTATCAATCAAAGTAAGAAGCATAATATGCATAAACCCATGATTATTCAAACCTATAACTTTATGAATAATCATTATCAATCATACGAAAGCATACTTATATGAGACCCTAACACAAGGTAGGATTCTAACTTGATATAGGAAAACATACCTGGATTATCATTCTTGTCTAACATACCCAAACAATGTCTTCTTTGTTCTCTTAGAGACCTTGTACTAGCAACTTGCATATCTCATAAGTTAATAATTGTAGAGCCAAGTGATACCTCGTAAGTAGAGCTTCTATGTGATCCATGACTATGGATGAGTCTTTGTCTTCATGTCACCATGGTCATATGTTCTTGATCTAGAACTTGATTTGTCTTTCTTGATGTACCCTTCATGTTAGTGGCAAACATCATCCTCATATAACACCACAGTGTATTAGTACAATCATAAGTGTCATACCCCTAATCAATGAATGTCTTCTATCATTCACGTGCATTCATACTTTTACTAGGGTGATAAGACAAGTCTAAAATTAATCAAGATTGTACTAACCTCAATAATATGAAGACAAACATATCATAAAATTAATCATGAACAGATTTCAAAACATACCTATATCTCCTCAAGTCATACCTGTTGGGATTGCTTGTAGACTTCTTATGTAAGGCCTTAGCCTCATCTCCCTCTGGAACTAGAACCTCTTCACTTATGTAGGTGTCCATTTCATCCTCTTATAGGATTAACCCAATCCACTTCAATTTGAAATCTCCAAAATTTGACCCCTCAAAATTGCCTTTTAAACTTTCGGATCTTCTGGTAAAAATCCCAAACTAGGGTTTGATAATGCCCAGGGTTCTGCCCAGCCAAAAGGTTCGATCTTGTGCTCTAAACTTCAATTTTTCTGAGGAGCATCCAGCCATGGTCACAGATTCCTAAATTTTCAACTTTTGCAGAAACCCTAATTTTCCACCTTATCGATCAAAATCCTGAACTAGGGTTTGATGATGCCTGGTGTTCTGCCATATTGTTTCTGATTTATCTCTGAAATTTCAGATCCTTAGGGTATGAAACATTGGCCTATGCTATATTGACCTGTCATCTTTCCAACGCCATAGATCTGACCTCAAATGGATTCTCTAAGAGAGAGATATGCCAAGTGTCGCAACGTGACCTGTTGATGGGATGAAACAGTATAGAAAACTTGTACGGTGTGACACATGTCACTGTTTCAACTTAGGCCTCTGAAACCCGGACCTGTGAAAGTAAATTCTATTCCCTAACTGTCACTTTTTACGGAATTCCATTTGGAGCTTCCTAGCCCAAGAAATGACCTTTTTTCCTACGTCACCTGTTTAGGACTGCATTCTGGAAGAGACAGAAAGCCTAACTTGTACGGATCATATCTCACAAAGTACAACGAATCTGAGGCTTTCCTTTGGAAAAAAGGTACATAGACATTTCATCTTCGACCTATAGAAGTTTCTGATCCCGAACCTTCGCAAAAATGTATTTATAGCAAAATTTACATGATGAATGGTTTTTACTATACCAAGCCCTAGCTTCCAATTTGTCGCAAGTGCAACAAGTGTCATAAATGCCATACAATGCCGTCCTTCAGGGTAGCTCTGATACCATGTTAGTTTTTCAGCATTTAATTTAATCTCATATAGGATCTTAACTGAGAGGACAACATGTACATCATATCAAACACAAGAGACAAGAGACACAAAGCATTTCACCAGGGAAAACCAAGAAGGTGAAAAACCCCACAACTTCCTCAGAGATAGAATAAACACCAATACAAGGATCACAACAATGAAGCCCCAAAATATAAATGTCTACAGCAGCTACTCCTCCTCCACTTGTGCGCACTCCTCCTCTCTCTCACTAATGCGAAGTGAGTGAATGTGTTTAATGAGAGAGACACACTCTCTATTTATACACTGCTTCACTTGTCTTTTAACTCTAACTAGGTCGGCCCCAACTTAACCACTTAACATAATGTTGACTGGGCTGACCCCAATATGGTGGTATAATAACGCTTTAACCCACATGACTCATATAGGGCCGACCCCATCAAGGTGGTCTAATAACCCATCAAGTATAAGTTACGACACTTACAATATAACTTGCGACACTTGCAAGTACAACTGACGACACTTCCAATCGGAGGAATAATACATCTCCGTTGGGGATACAATAAAGTACAAATACAATATACAAGTGAATATCTTCCGAAGTTACAAATACATCAACAGAGATTGATAAGATGCTTGATGCAGGGATCATCGAGCTAGTCGAAGAATCAGAGTGGATAAGCCCTATGGTTATCCAAGACAAGAAGACCAAAGGATAAATCAGGATCTGCCTATATCTAAGGAAGTTGAATGATGCTTCGATGCATGACCCATTTCCTACTCCGTTTACATATGAAGTATTGGACAATGTTGGAGGGAATGAGGCTTATTCTTTTACTGATGGATTTTCTGGTTACCATCAAATTAGGATTGATCCAATAGATAAGCATAAGACAACATTTTCTATTGAATGGGGCTCCTACCAGTATACAGTTATTCCCTTTGGATTGAAGAACGTGCCTGCCATATTTTATAGAGTTGTGGTGGCTGCATTTAAGGACTTTATCCATAAGTTCTTAGAGGTTTATTTTGATGATTGGACTGTCTTTGGGTTGCTGAAAAACCATTTTCAGAATCTCAGAATGATGTTAGCTAAGTGTAGACAACATCACATTTCTTCGAAATCTGAAGAAATGTATCTTTTGTGTGCCCTATGGAATTCTATTGGGACACATTGTGTGTAAAAAAGTGTTGATGGTCGATCTTGCGAAGATCGCAGTGATTGTGAATTTACTTGCACCAAACTCAGTGAAGCAACTTCGCACCACGTTGGGACATATAGGATACTATAGAAAATTCATCAAGGGTTATGCACAGATAATTGCGCCAATGGAAAAATTGATGAAGAAATACGCGCAGTTCATATGGAACGCAAAATGTGCGAAAGGCCTAGACATGCTAAAGGAGAAAATGGTAACTGCGCCTATTCTTGTTTTTCTAGATTGGGATAAGTCATTCCATGTACATGTTGATGCTTCATCCATTGCACTTGGAATGGTGCTAGCACAACCGGGTGAGGGGGATATTGATCACCCCATTGCATTCTCGAGTAGGAAGCTATCTTCGGCTGAAAATAACTATACAACCACTGAAAGAGAAGGTTTGGCTATTGTATACGCACTGCAGAAATTCAGACACTATTTGTTGGGTGCGAACTTCTCAATGTTTACTGACCATTCCGCTTTGAAGTACCTGGTCAATAAATCAGTGTTAGGGAGGAGAATCTGCAGATGGTTGCTACTATTCCAAGAATATGACTTTGAGATCATTGTTAAGCTAGGAATATTTAATCTAGGACCTGACCATCTCTCAATGATTGAGTCAGGCGAAGAACCCACAAACCTCGAAGACAATCTTCCTGACGCGCAGTTATTTGCAATACAGATTGCTGATGATTATTACAAGGATATTGTAGACTTTTTGACTACGGGATTGGCACCCACAGAGTTCACTACGTAGCAGAAGAAGCAACTGGTAGTCAGAGTGACAGACTTCACTATCATTGCAGGACAACTATAGAAGTTGGGACTAGATGAAGTGCTGCGCAGATGCGTGTTGAAGCATGAGAAGCCATTCATATTGGCTGATCCAAATTCAGGTGTATCGGGAGGTGACTACGCGGGAAGAGCCACTGCGCAGAAGATATTGAGAGCAGGGCTATGGTGGCCTATAATTCATAAAGATTCAAAGGAACATTGCCAGAGTTGCGATGTCTGTCAGAGAACAGGAAAACCGTCACGAAAACCATAGTTGACACTACAGGCATTTGAAAAATGGGCTATTGATTTCGTGGGACCTATTGACCCACCGGGAAAGAGGACTGGTGCGAGATACATTATCACCGTGACTGATTATCTCACAAGATGGGCAGAGGCTAAACCAGTGAGGGACTGTAGCGCAACCACTACCGTGCAGTTCATCTTTGAGAACATCCTTACTAGATTTGGATGCCCAAAGATTTTGATGAGTGATCAAGGCACTCAATTTTTTAACAAGACAATTGCAGGACTGACGGAAGAATTCCACATTTATCATCAGAGGAGTACACCATACCATCCTCAAGCCAATGGAACAGCTGAAGCGTGCAACAAGGTATTAGAGAATGCGCTGACAAAGGTATGCAATGTAAACAGGGATGATTGGGATCTGCGCATTCCAACTGTGTTATGGGCATACCAGACCACTTGCAAGAAGTTGACAGGCCATACACCTTTTAGATTGGCCTATGGACAGGAATCTGTGATGCCTATGGAGTATATTGTACCCAGCTTAAGGATTGTTGCATTCACGGGCATGGAGGAGGAACAAATAATAGAAGAAAAGCTTTTACACTTGTTAGGATATTCCTATACTCAATCCTAGTCCTACCAACATTATCATTGTTTTTCATTTCAGTCATGCATGCATTTTTGCATGCAGTCATGCAATTGCATGCATCCCAGTCATCAGTATGGTGTCTCCCAGCACCTAGTGCTTAGTTTACTAGCCTCGGGAGCCTGTTTCCACTCAGTTCCAACCCTCCTAGTCAGTGATGAGCCCTCCTTTCACCTACCACATGTGAAGTGTGCCCTCTATCACCTACCACCAGTGACAGACTCAGTTAGTTGCTTGATTTGTGGATCTCTTCCTGATTTGAGGATAAATTGACTAGTTAACTCACTGAAACACTCTGATGGACCTCCAGAGAGACTTGGTTGACTATTCTGACTGCAGTTAGATCCTCATGCGCCCTCCTTGGATTCTTCTTCACTACGTTAGTGCTTCATGCATCAATTACACCTACTACATTCAGTTAGACTCAGCTACATTCAGTTAGCTCAGTTTGACACATGGACAGCCATGTGTGATCTGATGACACCACTACTGAGCTGATGATTAGGTCTCCTAGTGAAGATAAGCCATGCTCATGCATGCTAATTCGAATTTCCACCTTGGCATTCGAATCCTCTCCATTGTTTTATTTATTGTTCATATTATGATTAATGAATTAGTGTGATGTTATTCTACTTCTATCTGAGTTCTATTGCATCTATGTTCTGTTGCTCCATTCTGCACTCTTTTTCTATTTTCCTGCTTAATCTTTCTTGTGAGGTATACATCAACTCTTAGATCTACTGTGATGATTTTCACATGGTATTAGAGCATGTGGAGAGTATAGTCTATTTCCATTCCTGAGATTTTTTTTTGCAGGTTATTACCAATATTTCAAGTGCAGCAGCAGTTTTCTGTAGTTTTGTAGCAGTAGCAGTTGCAGATATTCTCTATTGTTTTTGCAGGTCTTCTGCAATAGCTTCCATGAATCTGGAAGGAATTCCTCCTCTCTCTCCATTCAACTATGATGAGTGGAAACCAAAGATGATAACATATTTGAAGAGACATGGTCTTTTTTATTATTGTCTTGAAAGAGAGTTTGAATCCTATGAAGAGGATAATTATTGGTTAAATGAAGGTGATAGAACCTATGGAACAATGTTGACTGCTATGTCTCCTTGTATGTTAATCCACTTCCATGATTCTGCTAAATCTCCAAAAGAGCTATGGGCCCATCTGGATGAAAGATTTGGAAAACAGAATGAAGGGATTAGTGCAAACTATTTGGAGAGGAAGCCCAGTGTTGCATTCGCCCTCCTTGATGGTCTCTCTGATCATGATTCAATATCAAACATATCTCATAATTGTAATGCCTGCCTCAGCACTTGTGTTGATTTTGATTATGTTAGACTTATGATTGACTAGATTATTTTGAGACCTACGACTGATTTGACTATTTGAGGGCACTGGTTTGAAGTGATTCGGAGTTATAAAACCTTGGACCATGAATGATTGCTTTAGACCTTATATGTGAAATGAAAATGGTTAGATGATGATATAAGGATATACTCGACTGACTAAGAAAATGAAAATGATGAATGTTGAAATTACTTGAAATGAAAAATGATGATTTATATATAGTCAACTGACTGAGAAAATGAAAATGATGAATGTTGAAATTACTTGAAATGAAAAATGATGATTTATATATACTCGACTGACTGGGAAAATGAAAATGACGAATGTTGGAATTACTTGAACTGAAAAATGATGACTTATTTATACTTGACTGACTAAGAAAATGAAAATGATGAATGTTGAATATTTATTAGTGCAGTACTACTAATATACGTTTGAGTGTGTGCAGTGGTAGGTAAGACGATTTACCGATTGACCCACAATGGAATTATCGGGGTCGTAAGAACGGAAAGAACACTTAGGGGTACGACCACTGACTGTCGACTCTAAACTAGTAATCCACGCACGGGTGAATCCGTTTCAGCTCACCCAGGGAAGCGTATGCCGTACGGGCAATACCATAATGATTTGGTCGCGTGCGATGAGTTGAGGGGCGCGCAATAAGGAGAGCCTTATCCCTCAACATCCCTTAGTCTCCAAGGAGCGTAGTTGAGAGATCGCGGTAACGACTCCCGATCACTACGTAGTACTCCACATAAGAAGAAAGAAAGATACTATCGGAAGGGCCTGTCGAAGAGGTACCTAGACAAAAGAAGAATGGAAAAAGAAAACTACTCGTACATGCATAATTAAATAATATATGTGTGAAAGTTTTAGAGAATTTAATAATAAATTATTCAATATTTTATTATTATTATTATCATGATGATTATGCTATTATCGTTGAGAAAGGAATTTGAAATTTAGAAAAGTTAATGTTCTCTTCTTTTATAATTAATGGAAATATATATTAATTATTTCAAAAAGAAAAAGAAAGGATTTTAAATAGAATAAAGAATTATTTTAAATATTTCCTTTTTACTATAAAATAAAATAAAATTGTAAATAGAATAAATAATTTTTTGAATAAAATATTTCTTTTATTATAGAAAAAGAAAAAGAAAAGATTTTAAATAGAATAAAGAACTATTTTAATAAAATATTTTCTTTTATTATAAAAAAAAGGATTAGTTATAAAAGGGTTTAGTCACATACAGACAAGCATAGCAAGCATATATATATATATATATATATATATATATATATATATATATCTTGATAGTCCATATATACATATATAACACGACTATACCACTAGGAATTTAGACAAGACATTATACTTTAAAAAAAATAAAAAAATTTGCTCACTTACTCAACTTGACGACCTCTACAATAATGAAGTTGGCCAAAAAGAAGAAGAACTTGTAGATTCAACACTCATGTTCTCAATGTCTTCTATTTCAAATTCTGAGCCAGCTCACACTCTAGAAACTGAAGAGGTTCTTAAATCCTCTCTTGCACAAGAGTCTGTTGGTTTGCATAATGATGATCTATTGAATGTTCCAGAGGTTAAATCAACAATTAGAGGTGATGCATTCGCTCTCCTTGATCAGTTACCTCTTATGTACTACTATATGATCATTTGTACATGCTCTCAGAAGTTCATTGAAGATGTAGGGAATTACCATTCACTTGGGATCATTTCTCATGTATATCATGGTTTATTTGGTTTTTATCTCACCCCTACTGGTTCAAGGGAGATATCAAGAAACCATTTATCAAGTCTTGGAGCTGATTTGAAGTCCAAGCAACCACTATCATGTGATGGTTCTTTTGGGCATGATCTCACCTATGATGGTTCAAAGGAGATAACAAAAGACTATCTACACATTCATGGATTTGATCCTACCTCAGCTGATTCGAATCACAGGTTCCAAGATCATCCTCATACCTTTGGATTTGTTCTCATCACATTCGGCCTGCAGAGCAAGTACAAACACATGCTTTTGGAGCATGAACCACTTCTTCCCAAGAACAAGATACCTCCAGACATATGACCAAGCATCACACCTGCTTGAGTTTGGAGCATTTATTTTTTGGTGTGCCTTACAGTTTTTTCGAGGGTGGGTATTTTTTCCCATGAGGTTTTTCCCATTTCCTCGTTTCATGGATGGTTCTTTATTTATATTGGGTGACCTTTGGTCTCAATTACCAGGGCCCAGCATGGATTAAGGGAGGGTGTTAGTATATTCCTATAATCCATCCTAGTCCTACTTGCATTATCTTTGTTTTGCATTTCAGTCAGTCATGCATTTTTGCATGTAGGCATGTAATTGCATGCATTCCAGTCATCAGTATGGTGTCTCCCAGCACCTACTGCTTAGTTTACTAGCCCCGGGAGCCTGTTTCCACTCAGTTCTAGCCCTCCTAGTCAATGATGCGCCCTCCTTTCACCTACCACATCTGAAGTGCGCCCTCTCTCACCTACCACCAGTGACACACTCAGTTAGTTTCTTGATTTGTGGATCTCTCCCTGATTTGAGGATAGATTGACTAGTTAACTCACTGAAACACTCTAATGGACCTCCAAAGAGACTTGGTTGACTATTCTGACTGTAGTTAGCTCCTCACGCGCCCTCCTTGGATTCTCCTTCACTACATTAGTGCTTCATGCATCAGTTACACCTACTACATTCAGTTAGACTCAGTTACATTCAGTTAGCTCATTTTCACACATGGACAGCCACTTGTGATCTGATGACACCACTACTAATCTGATGATTAGGAATCCTAGTGCAGATAAGCCATGGTCATGCATGCTAATTCGAATTGCCACCTTGGAATTCGAATCCTCTCCATTGTATTATTTATTGTTCATATTACGATTAATGAATTAGTGTGATGTTATTCTGCTTCTATCTAAGTTCTATTGCATCTATGTTCTACTTCTCTATTCTACACTCTTCTTTTATTTTCCCGCTTAATCTTTCTTGTGAGGTATACATTAGCTTTTAGATCTACTGTGAGGATTTTCACAGTTGCTTGTATTGGAGGAAGATCACTTCATAACAGGATTTCACCAGCAAGTGCAGAAAGACTGAGAAAAATAATGGCATGATCGCCACATCAAGAACAAGTCCTTTTAGGTAGGTGACCTTGTCCTCCTGTGTGATAAGAAGTTCATGAAATTTCCTGGCAAATTTAAAATGCATTGGCTTGGACAATATACTGTTCTGCATGTTACTAATGGTGGCACTGTTCAGTTAGCCATGCTAGCCGGAGATAACTTACTAGGCTTGGTGAATGGAAGTAGTCTAAAACCCTATCGGGATAGTCCTACTTCGCAGAACCCACAGTGATAAGAAGAGAAGGGAATTTCTAAGTGTCAAGTACAGTTTAAATTGGGCACTAGAAATGCAAAAGAGTCTGTACACATTTTTGGTCCGATACGTGAAGTTTGATAGAAAGAATGCATGTACCGCGCAACACTAGTTGAGAAGAGAAGTTGCACGGATCCAAAAAAAAAAGAGAGAAAAATAATATGAAAAGAAAAGAGAAAATCCGCAGTTAAGAAGCTCAAAATGTAGCTGCGCAGATCAGATAGAACAAGAATGATGGAAATTTCAGAACAAGAAAAGCGACACCGCGAAGTAACCACACCAGAGAAGTGACAACAATGCTCCAAGAAACTAGCCGTTCTAATGTCAGTCGCAAAACTAGCCATTATACAGTGATTTTGTCGACGACTGCTTGAGCATTTAACGCAGAAATAACTGTTCTGAAGGAATTAATGAAGAAAAGAACTTGAATCCTCCACAGATTTTGCCAACGGACATGCCATTTAATGTTTTTCTGGTCGTTGGTGGGAATGGCTAAGGCCGACTACGCCTATAAGTATTGTTGTATTTGGGCTTGCGGGCGTTACCGAAACTTTGAAATTTTTCTGTGAGCCATAAATTGAATCTGTTTACTAAGAGCATTAAGTTACTGTTGTGGCCACAACAAATCCCATGCTTAGCTGAAGCATGAGAGCCCCATTTTTGAATAAACACAAAGGTAGTTGGGTGAGTTTTCTTGTAAATATGAGATTTTGGTTTTTATCCCTAAGATCTCTTACCCATACTTTTGTTCTGTGTGTTTGCCATTTTGATCTGAAAATTTCTAAGTGTTTTTGGTTTGCAGGAAGCCTCAAATTTTGAGTATTTTTTCATTTGCTTTCATCAACCCGAAACCCGACGCTTTGGAAACCCGCAATCCGACAGAAGCAGGTTGCGGAAATTTTCTTTTCAGTCTTTTTCTTAGGGTCAACCCGAAACCCAACAGGTGCGGGTTGCGGTTTTTCCTTTCATAATAATGTTCGATGATTTCCAACCCGAAACCTGCAAGTGCGGCTTTCGTCTTTCGGGATTTCATTTTTTTTATTTTGGTCGCATTGTGTGTTCCCGAAACCCGACACCCGAAAATGTCGCGTTTAGGGATTCGGGATAGCCTTTTTCGTTTTTGTGATTGTTTCTGTTTCTGAAACCTGCAACCCGCAAGTTTCGGGTTGCGGCTTTCGGGAACTTATTTTCACCATCGTTTTAGCAGTTTGCGATCCCGAAACCTGCAACCCGCAAGTTTCAGGTTGCGGATTTCGGGAGTCATAATAAAACTTTGTGAATAAACCCCCGCGACTTGACCCCGCAGCCACAAGACTTAATCTTGACCATTGATTTGTTTTGATCTTGTGGATGAGATTACACTGCGTGATTTGAATAATTATTTGGATTGTTTCCATATTTATTAATTTGTTTCGATTTGTTTGAGTTGGGTTTTATCATTTCAGTGGTCATTTGATTCTGATTATTGTATGTAACGATTGCGTATTCTTATTTGAACTTGTTTGAGTCATTTACGTGCTTCAATTTGGGCTAATCAAATTCATATCATGTTTCGGTAAACTTGGCAACAAATTTGAACTGAATGGAATCAATAAGTTTGTAGAACATCTTAATGGGTTACAATAATTTGATTAAACACTTATTTCTAATCATTTTGATTTATAACTTGAAAGGGTTTATGTCAAATAATGGAATCATGCATTTAATTCTCAACTTTGGAAGGATTATTGAATTTTACTAAGCTTTGGATATTTTATAAAATTTGTCATTTTTGAATAATCTATAATTTTATGACAAAGATTTTTCAAGGCCTTGTTATGTATAATTTAATTGAATCCTGAAAGAGAAAAACATACTTTTGAATCATGGAGAGAGTCAATAATTTGTCATTAAGCAAAGTATTATGTTTTACAAAGAATAATTAGCTTTGCTTATTTACAAGATCATTATTATTGTTTAAATTATATTCGATATATTTTTTGAAGAACAATATTAATAATCTTATTTATATAATTGACTTTGATATATCATGTTATTTACAATGTTTAATGCATAATGTTTCACTAAACCCTAATTTGCCGTGCAGATAAAATTTGAAAAACAGAATTTGTAAAAGACACGTTTTTGCATAGAGTGTTGTGGGAAAACCGTGTGGAATCAGCTCAAATGGTTGAAAACCCACTTCCGAAATGGGATGATTTACTCCTTTTGGTGAACAGTTTTGCAAATTTGTCAACCATTTGGGAGGAAAACATTTCCGAACAGGGGTCGACTTTCAGAAATTTATTCCGACCATTTTTGCATATAGTGAACGAACCAGGCATCCGGGGGATTTGATGTTATCCTTCCCAGTGCAACCATTTGGGAGGAAAATATTTCCGAACAGGGGTCGACTTTCAGAAATTTATTCCGACTGTTTTTGCATACAGTGAACGAACCAGGCATCCGGGGGATTTGATGTTATCCTTCCCAGTGCTCTCCATTGCTATAAATTCAACCTCAGCACTCAGAGCAAGGGAAGGAAGAGGTCTCAAAAGAATGGAAGGATTTTCATTCTTCCTACATTTGTATTCTTCTTTCAATGTTTTGTTGACAGGGAAGGAGGAACGTTGCTACCAGAGGGAGTGGATGATCTTTGTGTGACAGAGAATTGAATTTCTTCTTTCTTTGCTATCATTATCTTGATAGCAATTTCTTGTGGTTAAGAGATTGGAGATCATAAGCTTTGATTTAAGTGGTTGCTCTGATTATCAAGTTCAAGCTTTGTATTTTTATCAAGATGAGATGGTAATACAATTTATTTTCTGCAATTATGTTCATTTGTTCATGTGCATTTAATCAGATTTCTCTTTTTTGTGCACAGATCATATCATAATCAGATTCAAGCAACTTTCTACATTTCCGTAGTTTATGTATTAATCTGATTATATTTAATCATTGCATAAATGGTTTTACGTTCAAATAATTTTAACATAGTGAAGATAATTTCTTACTTCTCATGTTAGAATTAATATGTTTTAGATGTCAATAATGTTTAAAATTTCTTTTAAATCATTTGATAATCTAATCATTCTTTTTGAACATTTAATCATTTCCTTCATTTTAAAATACTTGGCTCCCGAGATAGATTAGTAATTAACATTTAATTTAGTTATTATTTTACTTTAATCATTCTTAGTTTAAATCTATAATTGTGTAATTATAGAATTTCTTCTCATAATTGCATAATTATTAACTTTAGATTGAATTATTAATTTTAAATTGCATCCAAATCACATCTAGCACTAGCTTCACAATTAATTCAAAGTCTCCTTTTGAGGAGCAAACCCACCGACTCATAGAGTGCTAGTGGAGGCCGAATATCCGTGGGTGTTAACCACACCAAACAACTCGAAGATAGGGTAATTCTTGCGTAGGATTATCTGAAGCCTTTGGCTGGGGTTTTCATCCCCTGTTCTGTGCCTTGGACCATTCCAGCACCTTGCATTCACCCTGCATAACCGAGGCATCAACAGTTACCCCGTGACTCTAGAGAAGAAATTTTAGTGAATGTCCGAAGATTCTACCCTTGAGCAAGAGTTTACAGTTGAGTAGACTGTGTGGATTTTTAAACAAACCGGGATTGAAGGGTTGATGAGAACCCCTGCTAAGAAGGTTGTTACAGAACAAGGTCAAGGTTCACGTCGTTCACCACGACATTCCACAGTTATGCAAACCAAGGGAAAGGAACCAGCGATCGAAAAGACAAAGCCGAAGATGATGAGCTCCAAGTTGCCAAAAGTTCTGTTGGGAGATAAAGAAATCCCGTTAACTTTGACCCCGTAATACATCTCTCCGTGCGTAGAGGATGCACCGGCCCTGAAGCTCACCAGGAATGCTAAGTCTGAAATCCTGCTTCCGCCCATATCTAAACATGTGAAACCATAACCAAATCTACTAGGAAAGATCGCGGAATGCAAGTTTGAAGATTACGACTTGTTACAGCAGTAGAAGGATCTCGACGAGCCGAAGTACCCATAATTTCAGCCAGATAGATATGTGTGCTGGAAAATGGATGTGAAAAACAACCAGTTGTTGGTTGCACAAAACTAGTTCTCTGAAGTCGTCGAATCATGGTTGTTGAACCTATTGCGGCTCCCGCACTTCGACCAGAGCCCAAAACTTAACGTGGTGGTGCGCACACTCATATCGCGCACACACCAAGGATACATTTGGATGGATAAGAACGTCGACCTCAACATAGACTTGATCCATCGGATCACATGGCTAAGCAAGCGAGGAAATGACCCAAAGAAGTTCTTTGTTGGCAAGTCTAGGGATAAGGAAGTCATCGCGCAGATGAAGCAGGCACATCAGGTTCCGAAAGGAAAAAGAGGGTTTATCAAAGACAATATAGCCGATGAGGCTACGCGGTTCGTAACACAACTGCTAGCAGGAAAAATCTTACGGAAGGCAAGGCCGACAGAATTCCCAGCCGGCGCAGTGCTCCTTGGTGCGAAGGTAGTGCAGGGAGGAAGATTCAACTGGTGCCAATATTTGCTGAATGAGTTTCTGGAGGATGTCCGCGAAAATCAGGTCCATGGCATTGTTTTCCATTATAGCTGGTTGATGGTATTGATTGGTTTTGTAGGCTGGAAGGACCCAAGGCACTATGTTGGCTTCAGTGGTCCCAACACTCATTGTAGAGGACCTAGTTATGCAAACCTATGGGAAAATATGATGCCTGAAAGATAACGCGCGAAGAATGAAGTTTTCTATACATACTACGAGTAGCTGTGCGATGCCATTATTCACACACCATGCATCTCCAAAAATATAACAACTAAGTATATTCGTACTTTGAATTTTTACGTTGACATGCTTTCAATCTACATTTCAGCAAAGGCACAAAAGAAGAACCCAGAATGGTTCCAAGGGAACTATCACATGGATGAGGTGGACATCAACCTTATTATCAAGGAATGGGTGGATGAATGGAAGGTCAAAGGACCTATGATCATCGAAAGTGACTTCGAAGAGAGTAACCCAATTCCAACACCAATTGTACAAGATTCACCATCAGGGAAAAGAAAGGAGCCCGGAAGCGCAGTACAAGAGAAAGTCCAGAAAAAGAAGCAGAAGGATTCAAAGGGCCAGTCAGAAGCAAAGTTGCACAATGACGATTATGAGATGATCGCATCCATGGTCACTGTGCATCTACAAGATGTGCTGAACCTCAAAGACAGTAAGGATGAGGATATTCAAGCAAGTCTGCAGAAGAATCTCACCATGCTGCAAGGCATAGTAGAGAAGTTTGAGAAAGTCCAGTGCGACTTGGTCGTGCCACGATAATCAGAATTTGAAGGAAGGTCAGGGGACACATCGCAGCTAAAGAAACCACTTCTAGCCCTGACCTTGCTGCCAAAACTGCGCATTGTCAAACTTGACCCATTGAGTGTAATGTTACCATGTGAGGAGTTAGATTCGAGTACAAAGAGCATAGAGCATGTGGAGGTTGACATTGCCATGCTGCCCCACAAAGGACTACACAATCTACACTTGCAGGTTGTTGAAGAGATCCATGATAGAAATGTGATCGCTTTGAACCAACACCATCAACTGCAAGAAAATTATAAGCAGTTGCAGGAAGCAAGTTTAAAGAGAACCAAGGCACTTGAAAGTAAACAGGACCACTGAAGAAGAATAGAGCAGACTGTCGCTTCAGTCTGTGCGGAGATACCAGAATGCGACGAGAAGCTAGAGCTTGAGGATATTACCCTTAAGATAGGCTCGGTAGTCAGCGATCTTAAGGCTGAGATGAAAGATATGGAGGTTGATTATCAAGCAAAGCTTGCCTCCTTGGAAGCACAGAATCAGTCGGAGACACCACCAGATCAGGTGGAGCTTAGAGTGGTAGAAGCGAAAGCAGCCGCAGAGACCATATCCAAAAGTAGCAAAGTGTCAAAATTTACTAGAAGAAGCTACAAGGATGTTTACTATGCTGCAAGAGGACCCTGAGCTGCTGGAGGTCCACACCAGTTTGAAGGAAAAGTAGGCAACGTTAGACGCTCTGAACGCAGAGATAAAGACCCTACCACCAAAATACAAACTCTGCAGATTCCCAGAAGTCATAGAAATAAAAAGACAACTTGTATTCTTAAGAGAACAAGAGGTTGAAGTCGGAGACAAGTCACAACACCTGCAAGAGGAATCACATGAACTAACACAGAAGATAGAAGGGAAGCTACAGGAACTCCATGACGCGCAGGAGTCATTACAAGAGCAAACTCAGGATGAATTGACACCAGATGTGTTAAAAACAATCAAAGCAATTGAAGAGGATTACAAGGATACAGTTGCTAAGCTGAGCTCAACGTATCAAGAGCTCGCTACTAAGATAGCTCCACAATAGGAAGAGTAGCTCATGGAACCAGAAGTGGAAAGTGGCTTGGGGACGAGCCACATGTAATTGTTAGGGGCCTGTTGTGCCTAGCCCAAGTAAGGCATTTTTTGAGCAAGACAGTTTTGAATAAGCTGCGAAGTTGAGCGCAATGTAGTATCGGCAGGATAGTAACCATGTAGCTGAGTGCCAGTTCCGCGAAGAGGTAGCACCGTGCAGTGCTAGTAGGGCACCTATTTTGGGTAAAGAATGAAGGGAAGATCGAGCTGCGAAAGCGACCTTTTCGGTTGAAGTAATCCATGATTCCCAGCAGGAGGGTAAGGAGTGGAGCGAAAGGAAAGTGATCGGTCACACAAGCAGAGGCAGCACGACGTGAACCAGCCGCACAAAGATGTTAGAGAAGGAATGGCAGGGTGAAAATGACCCGTCGGCATGCGCTCGATAGGAGGGTTTAAAGAGACGTGACCACGCGCAGAAGGATGGCCACGATGGAGAAGTCGCTATTAGAGCCTAACAGTCCTATTTAGCGGAGCAACCATGCCATTTTTGGGGAACCTTAAGGTTTTTGGCCCACTTGATTGGAAAGACGTGACCTAAGGGCACGACCTATAAAAGGGCACATTTTGTAAGGGAAAGGGTAATTGTTAATCTCTGATTGTAGTTGATATTGTTGAATCTAGATCTATGTTGAGAGATGATTGTAAAGGATCTTCAAGCTGTGTGCGTAGAGACCTACTAAGAGAGAAGAGAGTCTGCAGCTGAGTGCGCAGACTGAAACTATTGTACCCTTCCCAAAGATAATATAACAACAGTTCCTATGGACGTAGCTCCCATCCTGGGGGTGAACCACGTTAAATACTGTGTTATGTGATTGATTGTATGCATTTAAATCTGTGTATTTGCGTATGTGAATTGTTGAGATTTAGTTTATGAATGCATGTGTTCTTGCTTTTATATGTATTCGCCACAAGGATAAAGGATGGGAATAACATGTTAAGTATTGAACGTATATATGAATGAATGTTGAATGCACAAGTATTTCGCAGTCGGATGAATGCATAGATTAATCGGGTAAACCCCTTGCACAGCATCGAAAGTGTGCGGTTAAGTTGTTGTTGTCATAGTGTATAAGTTTGCAAGGATCCATTAAAGTTTTGTTGAATGCATAACTTACACCAAGTAAAAGTCTGTCAAGTTGCATAAGTGTTGAAGAGGAAGCGTAGTCTCTGTTGCGCTGTCCTGTTTGCGAAGAACCATCCCTCATCGCACAGTCCTTGGATGCGCGATAGTCTAAGTTCTACCCGCGAAGACGTTGAACTTCACCCAGTCCCCAATTCGCAGCACGAGTCCTGTAGCACATTGCTCGCTAGTTTTATTGAAGTGCTCATCACCTGGTTGCGGAAACTTGATTCCACACCCTCTCCATTACTTTATCTCAAGTAAGACCTCAGTCTGTTCGCAGGCTATTGCCAAAAGGGCTGGTGAAAAGGGGTTTTATTGGTTCCTCGAACCGTGCAAAACCTGGGTCTTTCTATAAAACCTCAAGAACAGTATAAGCAGCCAACAATGAACATTTCGATAACTTTCCGTAAAGATGGTTCTCTCTCAAACATTGAAGTATTTCTCTTAAATGTTCCTCATGCTCTTCAAGCATTCTTGAATAGATTAAAATATCGTCCAAAAACACCTGTACAAACTTATCAAGGTATTGACGCAATACATCATTCATCAAATTCATAAAAACACTTGGCACATTCTTCAACCCAAAAGGTACTACCACAAACTCGTAATGTTTGAATCTTGTCATCAAGGCTGTCTTTGGAATATATTCTTCCTTTATCCTTAATTGATGGTAACATGATCTTAGATCAATCTTGGAGAATATTGCCGCACCCTTCATCTGATCGAAAAGGTCGCCAATCCTATGTAGAGGGTATTGGTTTCTTATGGTTTCTTTGTTTAATTGACCATAATTGATGCACAGTCGCCAGGACCCATCCTTTTTCTTGAGAAAAATTATGGGTGCTTCCTAGGGGGACACACTAGGTCTAATCAATCCCAATTCTAGTAACTCTTGAAGTTGAATCTGCAGTTCTTTTAACTCGAGTACAGACATTTGATAAGGGGTTCTTGCTATAGGTTTTGTTCCTGGTTTGTGTTCAATGGTGAAGTCTAACTCACGTTGCAGCGGTAGACCAAGTAATGCTTCTGGGACTACATCCATGTATTCCAAAAATAATGGGTGGTTGATTATCTCATTCTTATCTCCCTCTTTGCTCATTGCTATAACTGCATACAGCCTGCACCCTTTCCTCATACTTTTCTTTAATTGCATAGATGAAATCATCCTTAGGGAAAATTTTCTTCTTTTTCCAGTTAATGTCCTCTTGCATCGTCCATCATGAAAGAAATTTAGTTCCTTTCCTCGGCAGTCCATCGCGACCGCATGCGCTTCTAACCAATACATACCCAGAATTAATTCATAATCCCCCAACTACGTAGCATAAAAGTATACCTTAGTGGTGCACACCCCCAAGTCCACTTCACAATTCTCTAACTTCAGACCCACTCTCTAGATTCTTCCGGATGCTATTTTGATTGCGTCGAAATCCTTATGACTAACTTCCATCATCTTACTATGTTCTAAAGCTTTAAAAGAAATAAATCTCTCAGTTGCACCAGGGTCTACTAGTAAGGAAAATACATTACAGTCGATCTTACTTGTAGTTTCATGGACGGTTGATTGGTGCTCGGCTTGGTAGTTGTTTATTGTTGCATGAATGCAGTGTGCACGACCCAGATCAACTGCAGTGAACTGTCATGGTCCTTGACTTGGTCCTTGTACTCTTCCATTACCCTAGTTCTGTCGAGGGCATTTTCTCTGAAAGTGCGGTCCTCCACATTTCCAACATCCTTCCTTAGGGCCTCTAAATGCGCCGCTAGCTGGTGTATTGTTCCGTTGTGGTCCAAACTGTGTTGGTTTTCCAAAAGGTCTTACATGATCATTTCTTAGTGGTGGCAGTTGGTAGGGTGATCAAGCCTCTCTAATAGATCTTCCACTGTAAGATCCATTTCCAAATTTTTTTGTCCATAGTAATGCTTGGATGCATAGGGAGGTTGATTGTTTCGGTCACCACCAACAAGGTTCTTACTGGGTGGTCCTTTGCTCGAAATCTCTTCTTCTGCTATGAGATATTTTTTAACCGCGTCATGCAAGGTAGAGGGATTTAAGATGTGAACCTTATCTCTGATATTCTCGTTCAGGCCAAAAAAAATTTTATTAACCTTCAACTTTTCCTTCGAAATGTGAGGTGCATAGATCAGTAGTTCCATGAAATGGATTTCATATTCCTGCACTACCTAATATCCCTGTCGTAAAGTGTTGAATTCAATTAACTTTCGTTCAATGAATTCATGGGAAAGGTAGTGTTGGCGGAAGTGCTCGTCAAATAATTCCCATGAAATCTCATCGGTTTCCAAGCCTAGCCGCGGACATAAAGTCTTCCACCATAAAAGAGATTCACCCTTCAATTGTAAAACTGCCATGCGCACCTTTAGGTTTGACGTGTACTCTCTCAACGCAAAGCACATGGCCATATTTTCCAACCATGCCTCAGCATCTGTTCACTCAGTGGAACCCCAAAATTATGGAAATTTAATCTTTTCCAATTCATAGTGTAAGTTGAACGATGGTGGATTTTGTGGTACCGTGGTTACTTGCGAGTTGTCATTTTCGCGGTCCAATCTAGTAATTAAAGTGTCCGACATTCGTTGGAGGTTTCTGATCATGGAAACTACTTCTCCGGCATGGATGGTTTCCTGCTCTTCTTGCTGCGGCGGGGTAGCTGTAGGAGTTGGCATGGGTGGAGGACGTCGTACGCCTCGTCCTCACCCGACTCTTCCTCTCCCCCTATGACCACGACGATCCATAACCTGATTTTTATAACAAACTATTCATTAGCTTTCTTCATAACACAATATCAAAATCTACGAACATCATAATCACTTTTTTTTAAACGTCTGCGGAAACAACATACTATAATTTTCTTGGTCCGGTCTAGGTTCGATCGACTCTGATACCAAGTGTAGGAACCTCATCACTAAGGTAGAAGTACAGACTCATCGATGATATACATGAATATCTATATCTATATCTATATATATATATAAAATACTTCTACATATTAAGTAAACATATAAGTGAAGATATATTTTTATTTCAACATATCGAATTATACTTTACTTATACACAACCATTAATACATGATACAACCTTCTTACTCAAACCAAAAGCTTGTAATATACATATATATCAATTAGACCCAAGGGAGTTCTCTTAATAATATAAGCAATTTAATTTATGGCATGAGTTTCCCATTAATACGAGGTATAAGAGTCCTACTTAATATCAAGTAAATATCCGACCTATAATCATAAAGTGATTCTTAATTAAAGAAAGGTTTATCCTTACAATACTTATTCGAATCATCACCTGGAAGCACAATATCTAGCATGTAAATATAAAGTGGTTCTTAATAACATGATGATTGTGTTTAAGGCACAAATTAGAATACTCACATAAAGAAGAATATCTAGCATATAGACCTAAGTGACCCTTATATGATATAATGGATTATGCTTACAATGAGTGCTCAATGTCGCTACCGGATGTAGAGGTTTCTACTAATGAGATTATGAGGTAGAAATAAAATAAACTATACACATCAGAAGATTTCCATCGACCAAAGATCCAATTCTCACCTATCACAGAGTGAAGTTACTCCATCAAGATGGTGATGCGTTGGATTGTTTTCTCATTCCCTCACGCTCTCACGAGAGCCTCGCATGCATCGACGTTAGAAGATATTTTTAAGTATTGGGTTTATATCGGCTAAGTGAGTACATAAATGAAGGGCGAGTTACAGCATGAGTATACATGAGTAAAGGAAAATAAATAAAATGGGTGGCTCATCAAGCTATTACTATTCCTTAAATAAGAATCTAACGCACATACCGAGAGTGCTAAGACTGGTCCTTAAGGTCACGATCTACAGCGGTTGGGTGGGAGATTGTACAGGTCTCGCTGAGAGTCACGATCCAGTGAGATCAGGAAAGACAATGCAATAGGTTTGTTTAAGCTACGATCTACATAGATCAATACACAACATTTTACTAGTACTGCGATTTCCAGAGATCAGAGTAACAATACACATATTTTAATGAGAGCTGCGATCTCCATAGATCGGGATAAACAATACACTGAGTTTTTGGAGCTACGATCTCCATAGATCGGGATAAAAAATTCACCGAGTTTTACCAGAGTTGCGATCTCCATAGATCGGGTTATACATTACACAGAGTTTCTAGAGTTGTGATTTACATAGATCGGGATATACATTACACAGAAGTTTCTAGAGCTGCGATCTCCATAGATCGGGTTAATAATACATAGAGTTTCTAGAGCTGCGATATCCATAGATAGGTATAACAATACATAGAGTTTCTAGAGCTGCGATCTCCATAGATAGGGATAACAATACATAGAGTTTCTAGAGCTGCGATCTCCATAGATCGGAATATACATTACACAGAAGTTTCTAGAGATGCGATCTCCATAGATTGGGATAATAATACACATAGTTTCTAGAGCTGCGAATTGCAGAGCTCGGATTGAATAGTGTTCAAATTAGTAAAAGGAAGTTTGATAACTAAAAGGACAGGTTTAGCACGGCCTCTGGCCCAGATATCGATCTAAGGATCTGATCCTTACAGTTATATAGGACCTTCAAATCTAGTTGACTATTAACCAACAAATCGGTTTCCCATAGTTCTCCAGTCAGTATATACGAAACCAAGATCAACAAATGAAAGCAGGATATTACTATCCGAATAATTTTTTATTGTTTTTTCTCTCTTTCAATTTCTTTAATGAAAATAGGAACAATCAGATTTAAATCTAGCATTAGTTTGGAGATTTTATTAATATATGCACGAAGTAAAAGAATACACTTATTGAATCTCCAGGGATCATCGTCCAATTTCTACCTCTTTGTGAATATGTTACCTCCATTTTATATATATTACCAATCATTCTTACAGTCACCATAACTATATTCATGTATCATAATAAGTAAAGTAAAACAAAGAAATTAGTGGTAATTACATTTCTAGAAGGATGATTTCGTAGTTGTAGACGATGCCAAGTTCAATTCCACTTCAATCCAATTAATGGTCTCCCACGAACCACTGAAGGACCCCTCAGTTTACCTCCCTACCTTATCGGAAGTAATTGCTTTCCTCCCCGAGCAAAAAGGGCTATAGAGAACACACATAACACGAATTTAGAATGAGATCCCCCTCACCAAAATTCTTCTCCAAACTCACTATAGTAGCACTTTCAGAATTTCGAAATCATTACGACAATCGTCCAACAATAGGGTCCCTTTTCTCTTATTCTCATCTTTCTTAAATAGGAAATTTCCCTGCAACACATGTCGCTTCATGCAAAAATACTCTTTTATGCAAAATTATTTAATACAATTATTCACCCAACCATTTGTCATTCTCTCATGAGAGTGCACATATTTCGCACATTTTACTCCTAGATGTCTCTTGATGCTAGGATTCCAATCTCTAATTTAGTGGGTGTAGGTGGAGTTGACTAGTTAATGATTCCTAGTCTATCTTTTGCTCCATATTTAATTATTCCCAATTAATTAATTATAATTAATCATTTCATGCACAACTAAATTGATGCTATATTGTTCTTCAATTAAATAACTATAAATAGGCATTTCTTGCACAATTAATCTAATGCAATACTATATGCCAATTACATAGGTGTTCATTTATCAATTTCCTTTTTATTTTTCTAGGTACCACATCGTCGGGTCCTTCTGACAATCGTCCTTCCTTTATTGTCTAGGTACCACATCGTTGGGTCCTTTCGACAATAATTCCCTTTCTATTTGATGTGCAAGTATTCCGTGTAGTGATTTAGGAATCATGACCATAAATCATCTAGCTACACTCTATGCGAGACTAATAGCGCTGAGGAGTAAGTCCATTCTTATTGTGCGCCCCTCAACCTCATATGCGACCAAACCATTATGGTCCCCTCCGTACGACTTCACGCTCACCCGAGTAAAGATGAAGGGCTTTCAACTCATGCATTGGAGTTATCGGGTGTCGACATCGTCATCATACCCCCATGTGTGTTTTTTCCCGTTCTCTACGACTCCATTTTATTCCTTTGTGGGTCAGTCAGTGAACAATCTTACTTATCACTGCACACATGATCAAATCACACATTAATAACACTGCTCATAATCTCCTCAACTTGTTTCATAAAATTTATAGTCCTTAAGCACATCATCAATCTACATATAACCATCATAATTCATTTCATAAATTTGCTAGTCGTCAAGCATTGTTAAGCATATTTTTAATCTACTCATAACCATCATAATGCATTTCATAAATTTTCTAGTCGTCAAATGTTGTTAAGCATATCGTTAATATACTCATAACCATCATAATGAAATTCAAAATTTTGCTAGTCGTGAAGCATTGTTAACCATATCGTTAATCTACTCATAACCATCATAATGCATTTTATAAATTTGCTAGTCGCCAAGCATTGTTAAGAATATCGTTAATATACTCATAACCATCATAATGCATTTCATAAATTTGCTAGTTGTAAGGTAAAATATAAATCTGTTCATGCTCTTAACTCATTTCATGACATTGACAAGCGTTAAGAAAAATATAATTCTTATCATAATCCAAAATTATCTATAATTACCCATTAAACCAATACTCTAACTAAAGCATAACAAGTTACCACATGAACTCTCAAATCATCAATAATTTTATTCTAAGTCGCACATAAATGTCATTTTATTAGGAAATTATTCAATCGGGTCACTAGTAAGTGCCCTCAATTTTTTTCATCCAGTCTAGGGGCATTACAGCCCATGTTTGAATGTAATATTGCATCTAATTTTACATCCAATGTTTCGTCCCACCTTGCATCAAATTTTTCGTCCTGATTTACATATTTTTTTGTGTCCACGTTTGCACTGAGTGTTGCATCCATTTTTTGTGCCCAGTGTTGCACCTGATTTTATGCCTAATGTTTTCCCTAGTTTTAGGCCCCGTTGTGTGCCCATTTTAGCACCCAATTTTACGTCCAATTAGGAATCCACTTTTTCATCTATTATTGTATCTTGTGTTGCACCCAATTTGAGCCTAGTATTGCGTTTAGTTTTGCGCCCATATTTGTCTCTAGTGTTGAGTCCCTTTTGGCATCCACTTTTACGTCATGTTTTACATCTAGTTTTTCATTTAATGTTGCGTCTAACCTTTCGTCCATTTTTTGTTTTGTTTTGCGTCCACTATTAATTAAGAATGTTAATATTAGTTATTAATAGAGAAATATATCATTTTTTTATTGATTTTGTGTTTATTTTATTAATTTCAATTAAATATTGAAATATATCAAAATTCTGAAATATCATTAACAGTTCAAATTTATAACATAACATTTCTGAAGATGTTTAAGGGAAATTCACAACATCCATCAAAAAGTAGTAATATCATCATACATAATAATTCTTCATCAAAAGAACATTAACAATTTCCAATACATATAAAGTAACAAGACAATACTGATAATATCATCATCTTTAGTCAAATCAATTAAAATTCAAATGTATGATCAACATATCAAAACCTTTCGTGGATATCATTGTATTAAAGTAAAAAGAAGTTACACACACACACACCAGTCTGACAATAAATAAGTTATATGATCTCCATATATAGATATACAAGTAAAAATGATAAATATATCATAGTTATATAAAAAAAAAATACATGTAAATATAATCCAAAATGTAGCATTCTCATGCATAGCATTAGTAGCTAGCTAGCACCACCAGCGTCATCAAGATCGTGTTCATGATCCCCATCATGATCATCAAACTCATCATCTTGATCAACCTCATCACCATTGTCACCATCATCATCATCATCACCATCATCATCATCATCTTCTTCTTCTTCTCTTATATCTGAAGTGGGCTCAACATAATTTGTATCATCATGTATGGGGTCATCAATTGTTGTAATATGGAAAAAACAATTAGATGTTAGTATTAATTTCATAGCACAATGCATATTTCTATTATATTTCTAATATTAAATCATACCAAAGTAAAACAAAGTATAATAAAATTGCAGTTAATATGTGTGTTTGCACTAATATGACTTCAAAAGAAAGTGCAAAAAATATAACTAAATGACAATTTTATTAAAATATATAAACAAATTAACTCATTTAAGAAGTATGAAATGCCAATAACAATATTGATATTCTCCTTACTTTTGTCATTTTAAGATGAATACTAAAGTGATAGATTTGTCCTAGCTATCAAAGATGGCTTCCCACTTCAACCATCAAGCTTTCCTCCCCTTGAAAAATCATGGCAAGAAATGAAGATTTGATACAAGAAACTGAGGGCATTGAATTTTAATACATTTGTGCTTTTCGAAAATAATGAAATCCAACAAGATAATTTAATGTGCTCTTTCTTTTTCTTGAAATTATAAATTGATTCTTATTACATCAATTATTAAATATATATATATATATATATATATATTAAATAATTTTTTATATATTATCTCTTTTTATATATTAAATGTTATAAAATACTAAGAAGCTAGTGACAGTATATAAAATATATTATTCCAAAGCTTATCTTTGCAACTGAGGGAAATGCTTAAAGCATGTAAATCTTTGCACTTCCCTCTTGATGTGCTTTGAGTACTGATTAAAAATGCTCGTATGCCAAGCATTTAAATGACCTTACACAATAAATGTAAAACGCTCAATAAATTGCACTCTGCAAATTAATAAAAACATCCATAAAATCAATAGTGAAATAATAGAATGTTTATCCATGCATATGCATATGTATTAAAATTTGAGATAGAAGGAGTTGTATTTCCTTGTTCTCCGAGTTCTTATCATGCCATCTTGTTCCAACTAACTAGTGATAAGCCACAACCAATACATTGGGACAAGCAAGCCTCCTCAAGTAGACCACTTCACCCATATGTAAAAAAAGAGTATATAATATTGAAGTCGCTGAAATGCAAAATTTGAAGGTCATACAATTTGTTAATTTCATATTGTTAAAGATATTTTTTGATGATATTTATAGAGATTCAAGTGCATTTATTACCAAATATTTAAGCCCAATGCTTTCAAGGGAAGATAAAAAGGAACATCTTTCACTATCCAAAATGAGGGATCATTTTACATTAACTATTGGGTTTAGATTTATATTTTATGGTAGTATTGTAATCCCACGTATTGGAATAGGGTTTTAGATTTATATTTTATGACATTATTGTAAGCTTGGGAAAAATTTGGAATAGGGTTTTAGATTTATATTTTATGACATTATTGTAAGCTCAGGGAAAAATAACTAGAGGAGAATATCTATGTAAAGTTACATATTTTAACATTGACATGGTCATAACCTAAGTCACATAGCACAAGAAAAACAACCCATATTATTTATTACCCGGATTATCAGCTAAATTCTCTACATAATATTAATTGTAGATAGAATTTGCAAAACTCAAAACAACTAGGATGTTGGCTTAGAAGCAATCCATATTATTAGCTAAGATCTCTACATAATATTAATTGTAGACAGAATTTCAAGATCAAGATCAAGAAAAACAACCCAGATTATTGGCTAAGTTCTCTACATAATATTGATTGTAGACACAATTTGCAAAACTCAAAACAACTAAGTTTTTTTCCTAGAAGCAATCCTCTAAGAGTGTATACTATCAAGTTTTAGAAGCATAAATTCATATAACTGGAAAAGCATAGATATTACAGAATAGAGAATAGAATATAACAAAGTATGCACTCATTGGATTTTGAAAAACAAAATTATAGTAAGGCTTAAGGATATTGTGGCACTTTAGGATAAACCTAATTTTATCATCAAAGGTAGAAATGTGGCAATAACAAAAAGTATAAATCCTACAGTACCAAAAAGTATAAATCCTATATAGGTAATAAAATGTGAAGCAAAGCTTCATACCCAAGTGTGTGAATAGGCAATTCCACTAAAATTGTTTCCAGTTTTTTATAATATGTTATTGTCTACATCTTCCTCTGCTTGACCCTCGATTTACAGTTTGGTTCAAGAAGCTATCACTATTTTACAACTTAATACCGATTCAAGAGTGGAAGAATCTATTTACCATAGTTTCATCATGTGGATTAAATAGAAAGAGTAGCTCATAAATATTATATTTAACTATAATAAATATAGAAAAATAAATCAGATGTTAAACAAACAACCCGATAGAAAATCCATTTCATGCATTGATATTCCTATGAATCCCACCTTGGAATATGGTAAAGATGAACTGGCCATAGAAACGATCCTTCCATATTTCTTAGAAAATAGAAAGTATCATCTAACAACTAGTATAAATTTGCAACTTTAGTTTTCAATGTCATTTATTGTTGAATATGACCTTGGTACAAGTATGCCTCCTTGTACTTGAACATGGAAAACAATGAACCAAGCAATGTAACTTTCCATAAAAATAAATGAAAGTAAGTTTCGATTATTCTACAAAAAATAGTATAGACTTCAATAGAAAATTTCAATTTTCATCAAATATGGAACACATATGAAAACCTCTCTAGCAACATATTCCACAATTTCAATACACACAAATAATTCAAAAACATATATTTTCCAAACTTCTCTCATCTTCCTTGTAAGGGAATAGAGATCTTATTCAAGGGGAACTAGATGAATGCTATGAAGTTTCAAACTTACCCACAATCACTAGGTATACAAAAAGAAACCTTTTGTGCTTCAAAACTACAGTTTAGATTATAAGATTTGGAATGGGCGGGAGTAGATTCATTATCCATTTGGGAAAATAAAATTTATGTTTTTTTTCAAACCAAAATATTGGCCCCTTCATTATCTAAGAGCCTGTAAACATATATGTATCATTCATCTCAAAAGTTCCCAAAAAAAAAATACTATCTTGCAATAAGATAGATTAGGCTATAAGAGTGTGAATGAAAGCAACAATAGACCTTGATATTTATCTATATTTTTTCCATAAGTATATGCAATTTTCTCACCCAAGGCAAGGTAAAAAAATTTAATTGCTACCTTTTACTAATTTCATCACTCCCATTTCTTCTTCGTCAGTTTCCTTATGTAAATTTTCATCTTGGATAACTTTCTCTTCATGAATTGCCTCCTTGATTTTTGGATTTCCATATTTTAGCTAGCCATAACTAAAAAAAAAAATTGTAAAGACAATGAGAGGGTATTTCTCAATTAATTCCTCCCCTCTATATGCATATTTTAGGAATGTTGTCCAATTTATCTCCATGTTTTCCAAAGAAAAGGTGCGAGACTACTCTTTATTTTCAGGTCATTTGTGGAGACTACTCTTTCTTTTCAGGTAATTTGTGGACACCAATAAAACAATCTTATCCTATATATTGAGCTAACACCAAAGAATTCCATCATACAAATAGATATTATAAGATTTATATATGACTTATCTTCCTTTATTAATTGGTTGGAAGTATAGATCTAGTTGAAAAGAGAAATCCAATAGAATATGAATGGTCCATACTTATGAAGAGAAGAATCTAATTCAACACATATGAGCAAATAAATTTGGTTTCAATTATGAAATTGGTCAAACACTTGATAACTGTAAAAAAATTAAAATTAAAATCCATCTCACACCTTGGTTAATCATTCCTTCATTTGGAATAGTATCAAGGAATATTAGTGCTTGTATAGATCTCTTTAGTCTACATCTATTTCCTACACTTTACTAGAGTACCTAGAGTACGCTACAACCATCTCACGCCATTTTATTTCAATGTGAATGGTTACTACAACCACACTAAGGCTATCGTAAATTACCTTGAGTTACGTAGTAGTTAATAAATGTTTTCAAAAGCCACAATTTTGACTTGTATGCATAAGGACCAAGGCATAGTTAATCAACTAAAAGTTGGAATGAAAGTATTTGATTTCAATGAGAAAGAGGGATTAGCACTATTCTAGTTTCACATATTAATTAAAAATGCAACATCTGAGCACACATACAAACCCCTTGAATTCAATTCTTGGGGCCTTTCAATTAGATTATCAATGAAAATCGAGTTGATGTATAGTTCAAAAGTTTTCAATTTCAATGTTGAAATCTAGTGTATCTCCGTGAAATGATTCATGGTCAAGGATCAACAACATAAACTATTATTTCACAATGCCAAGGATTCTAAGAAATTTTACTTCTTCCGGAATTGAAAAAAATAGGAATATGGATGGATTTGCAAATCTATGCAGAGAAGAGTCCATAATTGAGTGACCCTTCTATTTCAAATTAGAACCATGCATTTTCATAATTAAAACACCTTCAGAGTAGAAAGAGAATGCATTATTTTTAGTCATGTTTGAAATTAACAAACATTTCCAGCAACTAAGTTTACTCTTTATTAGTAACTTATCAAGCTAAACTATATCCACAATAGTTGTCAAATTAACTCTGGCCGGTTACAACTAGCATGCCTATGTTACCTAATAGGAAATTTCAAAATAAATAAATCACCAACATGATAATTATGAAATGATTCACCTTCACAATATGACCATGACTAACATCTAAAAGTTCTGCAATCATTTTGAGCAACTAAGTTTACTCTTTATTAGTAACTTATCAAGCTAAACTATATCCACAATAGTTGTCAAATTAACTTTCGCTGGTTACAACTAGTATGCCTATGTTACCTAATAGGAAATTTCAAAATAAATAAATCACCAACATGATAATTATGAAATGATTCACCTTCACAATATGACCATGACTAATATCTATAAGTTCTACAATCATTTTGAGTGTAGTGAAGTAGTATGCCTATGTTCCCTAATAGGAAATTTCAAAATAAAGAAATCACCAACATGATAATTATGAAATGATTCACCTTCACAATATGACCATGACTAACATCTATAAGTTCTGCAATAATTTTGAGTGTAGTGGATCTCATGCTTAAAGTTCATCAGAAAATAAGTAAAATGAGATATCCTTGAAGTAAAATTAATTCCTCATCTTCACACTTGATTAGAAAACTGAAAATTATCATATACATAGAAAAATATATAATTGTTCCATAAGAAATATGTTGAACTTTTGTTGTTATTGATGTCAACTAATGTCAAAGAGGATGTTAACTGATTTAGTTTGAGTCATTAATGTCAATTGATGTCAAATTGGATACAACATTACTATGATAGCTTAAAGAAGTACATGCGCAAGATGGTGAAGGACATGGATGCCAGTTTGAAGAAGTATTTCTACAAGTTACATCTAGTCTGAAGATGTGTGTCCAAGGATACATCAGGCATGATCAATATGAAGAATCATTTAAGGAAGGTACATCATGTAGATCCAGTTCAAAGAAGCACATAAGTAATGTATCCTACTACATGTGGTATCAGCGCAGATATCTAGTCCACCAAGTCATACTCTCTCATGGTAGCAGTCAAAGAATTGGTTGGAGACATGGATAATTTTAAGAACACCCCCGAAATTTATATGTGGGCGAATATCCTTAATATATAGGAAAATTTGAAGGCTATTTTATCAATAATATAATATGTATATATAATTTGTTGGCTAATCTTTCATTCTATTATAGAATCTTGTAAAATCTTGGCGAATCTTTCACTAAATTATAAGATATTGTAAAATATTAGCGAATATTTCACTGAATTATAAAATATTGTAAAAACTTGGTGAATCTTTCATCAAATTATAAAACCTTGTAACGTCTTGGTGAATCTTTTGCTAGGAAGACTCAGCTTTTGATTCTGCAGATTACTAAGGAATGCAATAGAATAGCATATACCAAAGCTTGACTCTCTCGACTCCTAGACCCTCAACTAAACAAATGCATGAATGAGGAGGGGAGGGATTTATTTATACATTTACAAGCAGTATTGGGTCACTCATAACTGGAGGTGTTGGTGAAACACAACTACACTAACTAGATTCAGGACAAGTGGGTCAAATTCAGTTTGAATATATAAAAACCATGTTGCATCTCTCCATCAAGAGTAGAATCCACTGACAACATATAAATGTGAGTCGATATTTTAAACATGACAAGGCATAAAATAAATCATATATTTTGAGTTCTATAACATTTTCACGAAATCAATACTCCTAGGATAGAATAAAACCCTAATAATACTGAATGATCCCTAAGAATCAAGAATTCCCTAGAATTCAATAGGCCTCAAAAAACATCCATGATAAAAAGCATAATAAAAGGTAAATTTACAATATAATAATCTATTATAACTATGGATAAAAAGCATAAAATCATGATAAAAATCATACCACGTTAATTATTGGATAAAAAGCATGATGCAAGTTTGTATGATTTGATAAATTGCATGTGTGGCATGCCCCTTCAAGACACGAGCTTTCGACAATGGAGATGTTATGCGAAGATTGAAATGTCGAGAAAACTAAGAATGAAAAATGGAATCGCATCAACCAGAACCTTTACCTTGCAAGCGCAATTTGATGTGGGTGAACCATGAATCAGTGTAGCCTTTATATAGAACAAAATAGCCCCTGATTTTCCCTCCAATACTGGAAATCGAGGGCTCAAAGAAGGTATCACATGAAATTGACTAAAAATACAGGCGAATGCAACCATGTGTCTGAATTACAAGGAAAATGGAAAGGATAAATAACCCTTGGAGCCTCCATTACTGAAAATTGGGGGCGAAGGAATGATTTCAGTAGAATTTCTCTAGAAATTGGGGGTGAAAGATAGATTGGAGGGAGATTTTGCTAGGGAATTTTTTTTTTTTTCATTTTCCTCATTAATATATGAGAGGCTATCATTCTGGATTTATTTTTTTTCTAATAAATATTGGGAGAATATATTTTAGTTGAAGAAACCCTTTCCATATAAGAAAATATCCCACTAAATTTTGGTAACCCCCTTAATATAGCCCATGGGCTATATATATCCCCTAAAATTATCCATGGTTGGACAAAGGTACATTTGCACAAGAATCCAAGGAGTTGGTTAAGAAAAGGTACAAGTGTGAAAGCATGTTGAATAAAGAATCTGGAATGCACAATCATTGCTTGGTAAAAGATCGGGAGTGCACAAACAGTAAGAAATTGAATAGTCCTGAAAGCACGCAAGTCTTTCCAATCAGAAGATGCTTTCAGTTAGTAAAGAGCACACAAGTTCCAAGAAGGGTGCAGTAGGTTGAAGTTGTTAATGCACAAATCCCACAAGCAGATGATACAACAGATGTGCAAGTCCCACATGTCACGATGATACAGAAGGGTCAAAGTCCCACCAAGAAGAAGTTGGTATGCATAGATTATGTAAAGCATTAATACATCAAGTGTGCAATACCCACAAGGAATGGTACAACAACAGTTAAAGACTCATCAAGTTGAAGAACAAGGATGCACACATACCACAAAGAAATGGTACATTAGGAGCACAAGGGTACACAACTAAGGTGTGAGTCCCACTAAGTCATGGAAAATGGATGTGCAAGAAACACAAAGGATGACACATCAGCAGTGCATAAGATGACATGTGGAAAATGCACAATCCATGAAGTATGGAAGAAGGGAAGACACAACCAACTTGTGGGCATACAATCCTTATAGGACATGTATAAATATAGAAGCATATTGGAGATTTGAAGTAAGCTGGATGGCAAGAACATAGAGCTTCAATTGGAAGATACAGATTTATATTTAGGCTGTCAAGGGATCGAGGACATAATAACAGGATATAGAGAGCATCCGAGTGCACACATGCAGAGGAATGATGTGGTTGATGGTGTGCATAATGATGTTGTATATTTGAGACGATTGTGCAAACATCGAAAGGCAAAAACACAGAAGTATGAGAAACTATGTGAATATTGAATGATAGGATTATAGACAACACGCGGATAGTGACAGATTTTGTATGAATGTAGCAAAGAAACATAACCGAAGTATATCAGGTGATGCGATGTTGTTTGGTTTATGCATGAATACTGAAGTGAAGTGTACAAAGTTGTGAAGTCCATCTGATATGCAATGACAAAGCAGTAGTAGGATACAGTAAGTGCTTCATGATGAGGATGATCTGAGACAAGTGCGCTAAACCAAAATGATGAATCAATTGATGCATGACATGTCACAGATTTTCTAAAACACTGTAGCACTTAAACAGAATGGAAACATCAGTAAGTACGTAGTTCCATCTGTTACTGGTGCATTATCTCATAGCAGCAAACTATCAATTGAAAGCACAATATATTTTGGTGAGAGAAGCTACACAGTAGTAGATCGGAAAAGTATATCTTAGCATAGACTATAGGTGTACATTTTATCCAGATATCACTAGTCCCTCTGGATAGCCCTGAGATCTCAAGCGGTTTGAGTCTCGGTAAATAAATAATGCTCAAAATATTTAAGAATCAAATGCTATAGATCTGTTTACTGAAAAACACAATCAATCACACACATAATACTGAATATACCTTGGAAACCCCAAATGGGGAAAACCAATAACCTATGGAGCTTTCTTCTCTCTCGATCCCATAGCAATATATGAAACAAATAAGTACATACAATGTTACCTCATAAGTAACACTCAATCCTGGTTGAGTCAAGACCTCAAATCTGCATGCATTAGTTGATGCATGCACAATGGAAATGTGCCCTAGCTATCAATTTGGATCTGATTATGTCTACAGGTAGCTCTGTCTGTATTGCCTCTCCCATTGCTCTACTCTGATATGCTCTACTACAGAAGAAGCCCACTAGATGAATGCTTCCTCCTATGCATGGATAAGTGTGCCCTCCCTCAAGATAACAAATGCTCGTATGGAATCATATCTCAACAAATCTGAGCTCTGATCATCATAGTCCTTTCTCAATTGCTGAGACAAGCATACTCTAAAAGTCTCAGCAGCTCAATCGATCAACCGAAAGCAGTACAAGATTCTATCTCCTCAAATAATGTGCCCTCATTCCTTAGGAAATTCTCCCACCTCTCAATTGGATCTATATCAGATCAGTTTTCTCGATAAATCTGTCGGACACATTCTGTCTCCTTATATCAACTTACTGCTAAATTAGGTTTACCAAAAACCTAAAGTGGGTGTATGCAAAACTCACTTTTGGATGCATCTGAGCATGCAAAATTTTTCATGCCCTTCAGAGAATAACTTCCCTGGTTAACCTTTTAACACTTCCTCTTAGCCAGGAAAGGATTCTGAACCACTCCCATCTTCTCTCGGAAGTACTCAAACTTATTTCTCATCAAGGACTTTGTGAGAATTTCTGCAACCTACTCATCCGTGGATATATACTGGAGCTCAACTGCTCCTCTCTGAACATGATCTCGAATGAAGTTATACCTAATCTCTATGTGTTTGGACCTATCATGAAAAACTAGATTCTTAGAGAGTTTGATGCAACTCTGATTATCAAAGTGAATCACCGTAGACTCCAATTGTTGATCAAATAGAACACCGACATTTTGCAAAGACAAATGTCCTCGCAACTGGCTAAACTAGACGCCATATATTTTTCCTCAGCAGAACTCAATGCTACATACTTTTGTTTCCTATTGAACCACGACATGACTGCCGAACCTAAGTTGAAACAACACCCAGAGGTGATTTTCCTATCACTTGCACTGCCTGCCCAATCTGAATCTTTAAATCCAACTAGTTGTAATCCCCCCGCGTTACATAATTCATTCCATACTCTGTTGTTCCATTGGCGTACCTCAGAACATGCTTCGTTGCCACCCAGTGTACATATCTAGGTTCTGCCATGTACTGACTTAAGGTGTTGACTGCAAAACTCAAATCTGGCTTGGTGCTGACCAAGTACATCAAGGAACTGATGAGCTATTGATACCTGGTGGGATCAACCAACTTACTCTCAAAAGCCACTTGCTTCTTCCAGTTGGTTGTCATAGGAGTAGTCATGGGCTTTCAATCTTACATCTGAAATATATTTAGTATGTCCATTGCATACTTTCCCTGACTAAGAAATATATTCCCATCCTTCTTCCAGACTTCCATGCCTAAGAAGTAGTGCATCAATCATTTCCTTCATTTCAAACTGAGAATCAAGGTCCTTCTTGCAACCACTAATGATTTTTTCAGCCCCTGTAATGAATAGGTCATTTACATATAACACAAGAATAAAGGATCCCCATTCACTATGATGAAGTAGAGATTGGGATCATATTCGCTCTTCTAAAATCCTAACTGTTGCAAGTAGGTATCTATCCTAGAATACCAATCTCTAGGTGCTTGCTTCAAGCCGTATAGAGCTTTCTTTAGTCTACATACATGAGACTCTCTCTCAAGTATCTCGAAGCCCTCCGGTTTCTCAATGTACACCTCCTCTTCTATGAGTCCATTGAGAAAAGTTGTCTTGACATCCATTTGGTGAATCTTCCATCCCATCTCTGCTGCTACAGAGATCACATTCCTAATGGAAGAATATCTAGCCATCAGAGCAAATGTCTCATCATAGTCGAATCCCTCTGTCTGTGAGAACCCTATAGCCACAAATTTGGCTTTATATTTCTCAATGCTTCCACCTGCAACATATTTAATCTTATAGATCCATTTGGAGGTAACTACTGATTTTCCCTCTGGTCTGGGAACAACTTCCCAGACATCATTCTTCATGATGGAAGCATACTCTTCCAACATGGCATCTCTTCAGGCCTTCTCACTTGTTTCTTGCTCATATGAGGATGGCTCTGACTCACCAATATTGCTTACCAGAGCTAAGTAACTGCAAAATCTCTATGGTGTCTTCCTCTCTCTTACACTCTTCTTAGGAGTTCCCACTACATGTTCTTCCTTCAGGGTATCTTGAAGCCACTTGGTCTTCCTCTTCCTTGAAGTGACATACTGAGATGATAACTCCTCATCCTCGTCCCAATCACCTGTATGAGAAAGAATGCCTCCAATAGAGGTACCAATAGAGGTATCCTGAGAACCTGCAATCTAGGACCCTGATCCTGGTTGATCACAAACCTGATATCATGTGCCAATTCCTACTCTTGTGCCTGTGTAACCTGTAATCTAGGAATCCGTCACTCTAGATAATTGGGACCCTGATGACTTTGGAATAGTACTCTGACCAATGTCATCCAGAGATGTAGCAATCTATTGTTTTCCCTTTTCTGACTCACATGACTTTTGGAAAGTCCAATCCTCCTCGAATTTCACATCCCGCCTCACAACGTTCTTCTTGAGAGCAAGAATGTAAATGCGATAAGATTCTGAAGTCTCATCGTATCCAATAAGAATTACCCTCTCAGCTGTAGGTTCCAACTTTTTCCTTTTATCGGAGGGAACATGCGAGTAGGTAAGGCATCCAAAAAACCCTGAAATGCCCAACTTTGGATTTCTTTCCAGAGAAGGCCTCTTCTAGAGTTTTGTCCCCCAAAAATTTACGAGGACTCTTGTTCTATATATATGTTGTAGTGTTACAGGCCTCATCCCAAAGGAAAAATGGCAAACCCTGGTCGTGCAACATAGATCTAATAGCAACAACAACAACCCTATTTTCCCTCTCAGCAACCCCATTCTATTGAGGTGTATAGGGCACAGTCAACTGCCTCTTGATTCCCTCCTAGATGCAAAACTCATCGAACTCTTTTGGGGTATACTCACCTCCATTATCAGATCTGAATATCTTGATCTTTTTTTCTGTCTGATTTTCCACAAGAGCCTTGAACTCTTGAAACTTTTTCAATACTTCTTTTGATTCTTTACTCTTTAAAAAATAGATCCAGGTCTTCCTGGAGTATTCATCAATGAAGGATACATAGTACTTGTAGCCTTTCAAGGATGTAGTGGACATCAGACCACATATTTCAGAAAGAATCAAATCAAGTTCTCTTGTAGATATGCTATCACTCTTGGGAAAAATAGTCTTTACGTACTTCTAGAGAGCACACCCTTTCCACACATCATTGTGCTTTGTGCTAAAATCAGGCACTTCTGTGACAATCTACCTCAGAATATTTAGGGAAGGATGGTGTAGATGAGCCATCTTCCTGTTCCAAATCTCATAGGCATCACAATCATCATCACAGATACTATGACTCAGGGCATGATGAAGCTGAAAGTTTGAGCCTGTACAATTTTCCACTGCGGACTCCAATCCTCATAGTTGAGGTATCGCTAGATCCCTTGGGATGCACTAGGACATTTCCATCTTTGAACATCACCCATAATCCTCGATCTTCAATAGTATACATGGATATCAAGTTCTTCTTTACACCTGGGACATATAGAACATCATGAACTCTCATAGATTATCATGATTCTCTCTTAAAGGACATTGTTCCTCATCCTACTCCTTTGACAGTAGAATTGTCTCTGAGTACAATCTCAATATCTATACCATCCTCGGCTAGATTGATGGGGAAAATTTTCAAACCTGTCTATTAGAGTCTCTTTGGGATAACTTACAAAGTTCCGAAGAAAAAGATCCTTTTGCTCTCTTTAGAGAAAATCAAGTTGATAGTAAGAATAAGGGACCTGGACCTGTAATTCCCCAAGTTAAAAGTTCCCTTCAAATACCTATTGCTCCCCCACAAGTCCAAAATCATCCTCAAGTGCCCCTAGATCTATGGCTGCTAGGTTTGTTTCCCTTTCCCTACCCGTTGTGTTGCACAATCTCCCTTAGAATTATGCTTAGAGAATTGTTTTATTTGACGGGGAAGGAGGTATTACTGCACAACAACATCTAGATAAGTTTAGTGATTTAATAGATTTAGAGGAAGTGGATGATGATGATGTTAAGATGAGATTACTTGCTCAAAGTTTTTATGGGGAAGTTAAAAAGTGGTTTAGAGGGCTTCAAGCAAGGGGTGTACAAAACTATAATGAATTTGAGACAACTTTCCTTAGAAGATGGGAAGACAAAAAAATCCCTTTGCATATTTTAAACCAGTTTGATAACCTAAAAAAGAATAAGGTAGAGTCTATTCAGGAGTTTTATACTAGATTTTTGAAACTTTATAACTCAATCCCAATTGATATCAAGCCTCCTGTTGGAGTTTCTAAATTGCACTATAATGATGTATTTAAGAGTGAATTTTGCATTTCTCTTAAGGGAAAGGAAGTCTGCAACTTTACCTGATATGTTGAAAGATATTGTTGAAGTGGAAGCTAATATTATGGCATCAGGAAAAATGAAACAAAAAGTGGAAACTAATAAAAATAAAATTAAAGAAGAAATCCAACCTTCCACATCTCAAGCAATGGATGTTAAGTTCGATATAACAATGAAAACAATGGAAAGATTAGTGGAAAAACTTTCCTTGGAAAATATACCTGTTGTCAGAGAGAAAACACAACCACAAATCAGAAATCCCAACTTTAGGAGGCCTCCCATCCCTTAGATAAGACAAAGGTACCAAGGGAATCCAATAGACCAGAGAAACCAAGATGACCAACAAATCAGACCCCCTTTCCCTAAAAATTATGTTGTTGAAGAAGGTGTTGGATTGCATGAAGATCAAATACATCTATTTGATCATTCTGAACATAGAAGACTATGAAAGTGTTGCTCAAAAAAATGAAGAAAACATGTTAGAAAATGAGTTAGAGCAGTATCAAAAGGGATATCAGAATGCAGTAATTGACTTTCAAAGGAAATATAATCTCAGAAACAAGAATATTGGTGCAAATTCAAATCAACCCCCTGCTGATCAACCTTATGTAAGTCGGAAAAACCAAGAATCCCATGTAAAAGATGATCCAAAGAGTGATTCCCCCAAGAAAGTTTCAAAAGGGAAGAAAGATGTCAATGTAAAAGAAGCAGAAAAACCTTAGTTACCCTTTAGCCTTCAAAATGAAATTTCCAAAATTAAGATTTCAATTCCCTTCAATGAACTTTTAAGAAACATTGAGTATAATAATCAAATTTTCAAAATGGTGAAAGGAGAGGATGAGCAACAAGATGATACTTTGGAACTTCATGATGATACCCCAACTATTGTTTTTGGCCCTAAGATTGAAGACACTAGTGAATATGTACATCCAATCTATGTCAGCTTGAATACTCATGACATGATCCTTCATAATGCTATGTTAGATTCAGGAGCATCCCATAAACTTATGCCAAAAGTTGTTGTGGAAAGTTTGGGATTGGACATTACTAGGCCTTTTAAATATCTATTTTCTTTTGATTCAAGGAAGGTAAGGTGTCTAGTTTTGATTAAAGACTTGGTGGTGTCATTGACTCAAATTCCAAATAAGAGTATGGTTATGGATGTGGTAGTTGCAAACATTCCACCCAAATTTGGGATGTTATTGTCTAGATCTTGGGCATCTAAGTTGAAAGGAACTTTATAGATGGATATGTCATATGATACTATCTCTCTCTTTGGTGATCATATGAGGTTGTATAGAGAAAAGAAATTAGCATATGTGGTAAGCAATCAGAATAAGCCATAAAATCACCCCATATGTTCCCTTGATACAAATATTGGTTCTTCTATTTTTTATTATGATACATGTCCTAGAAAATCAAATTTAGACTGTTAGAATAATGAGCCAAGATTTCACTTAAAGATATGAAAATTTAGTCATAAAGCAACTAATCTTAAGCATGGGTGCATTTCGTATTAGCATTATGTTAATATGCAAGAGATGAATTCCCTGAAAATGTCAATATTTCCATATATGAACATTAGATACAAGAAACACATGTCAATGCTTCCATATGGAAACGTTAGAGACAAGTAGGAACAAGACAACCTTTGGAACCATAAGAATAGAAATATCAATGCAACAAGAACAAGGTTCTCATGACAAATATTTCAAGATTATAAGATTTCTCAAATCCATATAAATATTGAGTAAAAGATGATCGAAATAAACATGACATGATATATATGAAAATAAATCAAAATGTTTAATATGATCAACTCATGATATCACTTATAAAAAATTATGAAATGACAAGTCACTAATGGTCTTAATCATGGGTTCATTTCTTGTTAACACAATGTAAATATGCAAGAGATGAAATGCCCTGGAAATGTCAATGCTTCCATATAGGAATGTTAGAGACAAACACCACATGTGAATGCTTCCGTATAGGAATGTTAGAGACAAATAACACAGGAACTAGATCTTAATCTCTGACATGGTATCAGAGCTAGTTGGTATGATCTAGCACCTTCTATAGCTTTCATCAATAACTATTATCATTTGGGCATTGTTTATTTTTGTAGATTTGATTTCTATGTGGTAGCCATTAGGCTTCTCTTCATATCTGGGCATGTTTCTGTAGTTTTTTATTTCTAACCCTAACATTGTTGTGTAGATTTTTGCAGAAATTTTTCAAGGGTTTCTTGATGTTTCAAAGATTACATGGCATCCTCACGTATGCATCACATCAATCTCCATCATACAATGTGTGTACAAATGACATACATAACATGTGATGTGTGATGAACTACAATCAACACATACCCAAAAGGGTCTCCTTCATCTCTCTTATATACCAAGAGGTTTGGATTACAATACATCCCATAATACATGTATGATAAATGAATTTCCTCCTCTTTAAATGGAGAATGGTTACAAAGGATATAATTACAATGATGTATATGGGATAACTCTATTTTATAACATTAGAGTTATTTTATTCCTTTAAATGATATTTTACCAATATATCATATAATTCATCATTACATATTCTAACACTCTCCCTTAATGATGACTGGGAGAAAGAATACAAAAGCAAGGAAGGTGGAAACACCCCAACATAGACGATCCTGAACAGGGTATTTTTCAAGGATTCTAATATTATAGTTAAGTATAGTATTCTAGGTGATTATTTTGGATTGAAAAAAACATATATATATGTGAAATTTCCCACATAAGATCCAAAGAGATGATGTAAACCTCACAATGAAATAATTTAGGAATAATAGAAGAAGAGACAAGCAATAGAACTTAGATCCAAAGAAACTCTAATTGAGGCAGAATAATTACACATGTTACATTAAACTAAATAGTGAGCAGGTAAATATACAATGCTGAGTATGAGGATTCGAATTCACTAGGAGGAATTCGAATTGGCTTTCATGCACAGATCCATAATCAGTGGAGAGTCATCAATGCCTAACTAGGAGTCCACCTTCTCATCAGTGAAGTCATCAATGCACAAGTAATGATCAATCGGGAGTCAAACTGAGTCTAACTGAATGTGGTTGGTGTAACTGGCACATGGAAACATTAATATAGTGAAGGAGGCTCAGTGGAGGGTGCCATAGGAGTTAACTGGAGTCAGAATGGCCAATCTAGTCTCACTGGAGGTCCAACAGAGTGATAAACTTAGTAAAGAGTCAGTTAATCCTTAAATCAAGGAAATAACTGAAGATAACTCAATATAACTGAATATAACTGGACTGGTAGGTGAAGAAGGCACCCTTGTCATGCATTGGAGCAAAGGAGGGCGCATTAGTCACTGGGAGGCCTAGAAATGATCTGAAAGAAGCTTCAGGGGCTATTTTGCTGAGGACTAGGTGTTGGGACTGATGACCTAGAATGCATGCAAAATGCATGCAAACCCTAATTGCATGCAAACCCTAATTCTGCATGCATGACTGAATGAAAATGACTGGAAAGCTAGTAGGACTAGGATGGAGTATAAGAATATCCTAACCCCCCCCCTTAATCCATCCTAGGCCCTGGTAACTAGGACCAAAGGTCACCCATACAAAAAAAATGAAATGATAATAAAATACATAACTGTCCATAAACTGAGGAAATAGGGAAAACCTCATGGGAAAAATACCCCCCCTCAAAAGAACAGTAAATAACTCAAGGAACCATCATGCAGAAAAGAAAGAAGCTTTCATCAGTGAAAACTTTTGCAAAATACTTGGCAAGCTGATCCCATGTAGGAAGGTCTCCCACTGTGTGGAGGATGAAGCAATCTTTCAGGAACGTTTTCTGTATCTGGAGCGAATGGAACATGAGTAGTCTTCCCAAAAGATGGAAGAGAGAACCCCATCATCATGCTACATCTCTCATGGAGAGATGGATGGCATAATGCAAGGTTGGCATGATGCTGAAGTCTAGTAGTTATGTAAGCAAATAAATCATCAACTGTGTTCTCAGTAGTAGCAAGGACTGTGTGAGAACATATTTCTCTTGAATCTGGACTAAGAATAGGTGTTGGTTCTGAATCTTCTTGAACCATGATCTCAACATCAAAATAATGATCTTATTCTTCACTAGAATAGGAATCACTGGAAGAGGAGTCACTATGATCTTCATCAGAATCTGAAGAAATAGTTTGAGAGAAAGGCATGAAGTGTGAGAACTCATATGCCTTTGAGGCATGATTAGCAATCCTATTCGCTACAACTTTTCCAGTGGAGATTTCTGTAATCTCTACTATGTTTGGACCAAAAATTACTTGTTTTGGAGATCCTGTATGAGTCATTTGATATACTGACAACAAATTAGCTGTAAGAGAAGGAACAAACAAGACAATTTTGAACTTACCATGCTCCATATGAACTGTACCCAAACCTTTGGCAGAAATCTGAGAGTTGTCTCCCATGTGAATGGTAGGCCCATCTTGGAGATCCAAAGAGGAGAAGGATTCTTCTTGTGCAATCATGTGGTTGGAGGCTCCAGAATCTATGAGGAGGGCTTTTGTCTTTGAAAAACCAGCCATCAATGCATGAAAATCATCAGATCCACTTCCAGAATCAGTCATCTTTGCTTCTTTTGGAACAACAATTTGGTTTTGTTCAAGAAGCTTGGTTAGAAGATCAATCTTCTTGTGCATGCAGGCATGCTCAGGATGGTTTCCTCTCTTGCAGTAGGTACAATTAGGTCTCTTTTGTTTGTCATTCTTGGATCTTGAAGGTTTCTTGACTTTTCCTTTTTGTCCCCCTTTTGCATTCGCTCCACTTGATTCACCAGCTAAAAGAGCTAGATCTCTGGAGGTTTTGATGGCACCCATTTGAATCAATTTGTCATCTTCTTGAATGAGAGCGATAGTAAATTTTTCCAAGTTACGAAACTTCCATCCAGGGATTGACATTCGCCTAGAATGGAAAGTAGAGACAAAAACAAAAAATTGAGATCCAAGTTTGCTCAAAATGGAGAGTACTAATTGCTCATCACTTTTGGTGATGCCACAATGCTTGCATTGAATAACCAAATTATGAAATTTTGAGATGAATGTTTGAATGCTCTCGAAATTGCTAGGTTGCAGAGAAGCCAATTCATTTTCAAGAGTGTAGCCTCTCATCCCATCTTGTTTGCCAAAAATGTTCTCCAATTTGGTCCATAACTCTTTTGGAGACTTCAAACCTTCAGCATGGAACAATAGATCTTTGGACATGTAAAGACATATGTATCCAAAAGCTTCATCCAATTTGTTTAGATGCTTGATTCTTTCTCTAGCTATATGTGGTGTGGCATCTCTTACATAAACCAATCTTTCAAACCCTTTTGTCATCAAGAAAATCTTCATCTCACCCTTCCATTCAAAGTAATTGAAGGGAGTGAGAAGTATAGGAGAAGAAGGAGCATTCGAATTGCTCATCTTCACTGTATGAACAAGTGCAAATAGAAAGCTGTTGAATCTGCTACTGCAATTGCTGGAACTTCGAAATACCTGCAAAAAACTCTCAAGAATGGAGGTAGAATATAGTCTCAAGGCTCTGATAGCATGTTAAATTTCCCACATAAGATCCAAAGAGATGATGTAAACCTCACAATGAAAGAATTTAGGAATAATAGAAGAAGAGACAAGAATTAGAACTTAGATCCAAAGAAACTCTGATTGAGGCAGAATAATTACACATGTTACATTAAACTGAATAGTGAACAGGTAAATATACAATGCTGAGTATGAGGATTCAAACTCACTAGTAGGAATTCGAATTGGCCTTCATGCATAGATACATAATCAGTGGAGAGTCATCAATGCCTAGATAGGATTCCACCTTCTCATCAGTGAAGTCATCAATGCACAAGTAATGATCAACCGGGAGTCAAACTGAGTCTAACTGAATGTGGTTAGTGTAAATGGCACATGGAAGCAATAATATAGTGAAGGAGGCTCAGTGGAGGGTGCCATAGGAGTTAACTGGAGTCAGAATGGTCAATCTAGTCTCACTAGAGGTCCAACAGAGTGATAAACTCAGTAAGAGTCAGTTAATCCTTAAATCAAGGAAATAACTGAAGATAACTCAATTTAACTGAATATAACTAGACTGGTAGGTGAAGAAGGCACCCTTGTCATGTAGTGGAGCAAAGGAGGGTGCATTAGTCACTGGGAGGCCTAGAAATGATCTGAAAGAAGCTCCGAGGGCTAGTTTGTTGAGGACTAGGTGCTGGGACTGATGACCTCGAATGGATGCAAACCCTAATTGCATGCAAACCCCAATTTTGCATGCATGACTGAGAATGAAAATGATTGGAAAGCTAGTAGGACTAGGATGGAGTATAGGAATATCCTAACAATATAGATAAGTAGGCAAATATTAAATATGAAACATACAATATACTACTGAAACTTATAAATTTTGGTGAATATTATGATAAAAAAACATATTTTATGTATATATAGGAGATATTAGAGATTAAAAATGACCAAATAGCGAATTTATTTTTTGAAAAAATGCCCAAAAAATAACCAATTGGCAAAATTTTGCCCCTAAAAATTACCCTGATCCTAAAATTTTAGATCAAAACCGTCATTTAAAGTCTGATAAAGAGCATAATTTGAAAAAGGAACTTGATACTGAAGGTTTATGGAGTATGGAATTTGATGGATTTGTTAGCAAGGGAGGTGTTGGTGTTGGTATATGGATAATGTCCCCAAGTAATGATTCTACACTTCACTCCTTTAAAATGGCTTTTGAATGTATGAACAATGATGTTGAATATGAAGCTTTAATCTTGGGACTGGATACCTTGAAACACTTGAAAGCCAAAAGAATTGTTCTATATGTAGACTCTTAGTATTTAACTAGGTTAATGGTACCTACCAAACTAAAAATCCAAAAATGAGGGCATATAGGAATGAAGTGTGGGATTTATTTGGAAATTTCTTTACAGAACATCAAATTTGTTTGATCCCAAGACAACAAAACAATATTGTTGATACTTTAGCTACTTCTGCTAGTACTTTTAAAATTCCAATGTATCCTAATAGAAAGTATGAAATTGAAGTCAGGCATAGGCTACTAAAGTACTTCTGCTAGTACTTTAGCTACCAATTCCAGATAATGTGAAACATTGGTAGGTTTTCGAAGATGATCAGCAGATCAAGAGGTTTATAGAGATGACTGATAAGTTTGTTAATACACATATTGATGGAGGAAAACAAGACACGTTGGATGATGAAAAAAAGGAGAATGTTGAATATTGGAACCCTGATCCACAAAAATTTATGAATAATATTGGAGGCAAAGAAATTATTGAGTTAAAAAACATGTGTATTCCTAAAGGTTTATGATGCAGGAGCATCAATGCTAAGTCAGCAATGTGATTGCATGTTCACATATTGTGGCTAGCATGAGCACGAGCTGTCCTGAAGTGGGAGAAAGTCTGTTATTAAGTATTTTGAATAATTACAAATATGCAACCGAATAGTATGTTGTCAACTTTTGAGGAGATAGAACGTAGTGGCAATTTGATACTCCTTGCGTGGAAATCAAGCCATTTATCTAGTTTCTTGTGGATGATAGTGACTCCTTCAGTGATGGAGAGAGTTAGGTTGTTAGTTTGTTATGTTGTTCGACCATTCTGTTTTGGGGGGGAGCCAAATGGATAAAAATGGGAGAGATGAATGAGAAGGGGGTTGGTTGTTTTGGTTGGAAGGTAAATTTTCTAGCTATCTGTTAGTACAATTAGAAGTTATGTGTGTTCGATAGGGTGACTGTGCATCTTGAAAGAAGAATGCTCTAAGATTCTGTCAGGTAGAGTTGTGTGCAATTATTGGCCTAATTTCTATGTGAATGAGTCTTTGTTTCATATCTGTGTGATTTCCATGTGCAGTTAAGAAACCCAAATCGTTTGCAGACTGGCCGCCATTAAGGAGCTTAAGTAAATTTCTTGTTTTTATTTAGTTTCCCTTAGATCCAGACGAGGGTCGATCTAGATTGATCGATTCCTTAAATAATAAACCAAGAAATTGTAGAGTAACAGAGTTGATTTAGTTAGCAGAAGTTGAACGGCTCAGATCAAAGCTGAAGAGGAGATCAACGATGGGGAAAAGTTGCAACAAAGTGAATGTGTGCAGGAATTAGAATTTCCGCAAGCTGAGTTGAAGTGTTCCACATTGATCGTATCTCAAAGGCTGAGATCAGATCCGCAAAGGATTGATGGCTGAGACGGTGTTCCGTAGAAGAAAGAAGCGCGGGATTTAACGATGAGAAGTTGCGGAAGCCAAGTTGCGGACAAGTCTTTGCGGAAGGCTTTTCAAGAAAGGTTGAAAAGCGCACCCACAATCCGCAATCTGCAAGTTGTGGAAAGAAGTGTTGCGGAAGTACCATTGTGGGAAGGAAATTGCGAAAGGATCATTGCGGAAGGCACTATAATTGCGGAAGGAAGGTGTTTCCGCAATATTTTTGTGGAAGTTCATTTCTGACCATCAGAAGATTGCAGAAAGCCCATTTTGTAGAGAAGGGACGCCATTGAGAAGGACCTAGCTAGTTTTCAGCTAAGTCTAGTGGTTCGATTTCAGAGAATCACCCCATTTCCTAGGAAGGTGCAGGTTGGACGGGCTGTGGTCATTTCGGCCGGCATCAATTTTGGTATCAGAGCAAATTTTTCCCGCCACAGCAAAAGAGAGGCTTGGCTATATGTTTGGGAAGAGAAAGATCTCATGGCAAAGGGCGACCAACAAGGAATGGAGAAGTCTTGGAGGAAATGAGAGAAATGCAAGCACGTATGGAATCTATGGAGATGGGTAGACGAAGAGAACCAGAAGAAGGAGATGTGAGTGAACTTGAAGAAGAGGAACAAGGAGAAGAAGTTGCACCCATGCAAGAGACACCTAAGCGAAGATACTTTCGGTCAATTCTTGGAGAAACTTCGAGGCCAAAACCTGAGTTTCCTACCTATGAGGGAAGTCTCATGGATGAACACTTCATTGACTGTATCAGCGAGCTAGACAAGTACTTTGAGTATGATGAAATTGAGGAGAACAACAAGGTCAGATTGGTAATGACAAGGTTGAAAGGACATGCATCCCTATGGTGGGATATTGTGCATGCTGAAAGGAGACGAAAGAACAAGCCATTGATAAAGAGCTGGGATATGATGGTAGCTAAGATGAGAGCCAAGTTCTTACCCAAGGACTACCAACTGACTTTGTACATTAGACAAAGATTATTGACTGTAAGAGAGTATACTGAATAATTCTACAAAGTGAACCTTAGGGAAGGTTATGTGGATGAATCAGCGGAGAAGGCTTCTAGATATGTCAATGGTCTTAGGATGGAGATTCAATATGAGATCAAAATGATATCACCAAGAACCATGGAAGAGGCATACCAATGTGCCTTAAGAGCAGAAAAAAGTTATTGAGAAAGCAGAGTTTCAATAGGGGCATAGGTTCAGCCCAAGGAAGGGGGGAAACAACTGGAAGAGGAAGGTTTGCAGCCCAAAGAGGAAGATCCAGCAACTCAAGCCAGCAGGAGCACCAAGGTAGAGGAGGTGACTCAAGAGGGAGAAGACCTTACCAAGGAGGTAGAGGTAGAGGAAGAGGCAAAGAAGTTGTCTACAGGTGTTACAAGTGTAACAAATTGGGACACGTATCCTTTGAATGTCCTGAGAAGGAAGACATAGGACAGAGTGGAGCCTATGTAGCTCAGAATGAGTGGCAGCAAGAGAAGATGATAGTGGCCGAGAATATGCTAGAGAAGGGAGAGTCTTTGATGATGAACAAAGTCTTATTGAAACCTGAAAAGGAGGAAGTGGAACCAGCTCAAAGGAAGGCTTTATTCAGAACCATGTGTAAAGTCAGAGGGAAGTGTTGGAAGATGGTGATTGACAATGGGAGCACTGAGAATCGTGTTTCCACAGAGATGGTGGAGAAACTGAGTCTGAAGAGGACCAAACACCCTGTTCCATACAAAGTATCCTAGCCACATAAAGGACATCAAATCCTGGTAAGAAAACAATGTGAAGTTGATTTTCAAGTAGGCACATATAAGGACAAGAATATATTTGATGTTATTCCCATGGATGTTTGCCATATTCTTCTAGGGAGACCATGGCAATTTGACAAAAGGGTATTGCATGATGGTAGGAGGAATTGTCATAGTTTCGTGCAAGATGGGATAAAACATATTCATCATCCTTTGCAAGGAGAGAGTTCTACAGAGCATCAAGTATATATGGTTCTGATGTTGACAGGGAAAGAGTATTTGCAGCAAATTGATGAGAAGGAACTGAACTATGTTGTGGTATGTGAGCCTAGAGTGGTAGTGATGAAGACTAATATTATAGATTTGCTTAAGGAGATTCAGGAGATGCTAGGAGAGTTTAGTGACATTGTGGTAGACGATTTTCCTAATGAGTTACCACAGAAGAGGGATATAAGTCACCATATTGATTTTATTACTGGAGCAAGCTTACCAAACAAGGCAGTATATAGATTAACACCTCAAGAGAATGAAGAAGTTAGAATATAGGTACAAGGGTTGCTAGACAAGTGGTTGGTTCAAAAAATTCTGAGTCCATGTGGAGTACCAACAGTACTTACCCCAAAGAAGGATGGTGAATGGAGGATGTGCACTGACTCCAGAGCAATTAACAAGATTACCATCAGATACAAATTTACATTACCCAGGATGGATGACATGATGGATTGACTTAGTGGGGCAACATGATTTCCAAAATTAGATCTAAAGAGTGGATACCATCAGATTAGAATTCGAGAAGGAGACGAGTGGAAAACAGCCTTTGAGACAAATGATGGGTTGTATGAGTGGCTGGTTATGCTATTTGGACTGTCCAATGAACCAAGCACTTTCATGAGATTAATGAATGAAGTCTTGAGAGATTTCATAGGAAATTTTTTGATAGTTTACCTTGATGATATTATTATTTTCAGTCAAATAGAAAAATAACACTTGAAGCATTTAAGATGTGTCTTGGAGAAATTACAAAAGGAAAATTTGTTGGTGAATGTGAAGAAGTGTACATTCATGAAATCAAAACTAGTGTATTTGGGTTTTGTTATCTCAAGAGATGGGTTGAAGATGGATCCAAAGAAATTACAGGCAATCATTGATTGGCCTTCACCCCAAAGCATTTTTGAGGTAATAAGTTTCCATGGATTGGCAAGTTTTTATAGGAAGTTTATAAAGAATTTTAGCGGTATTTGTTCATCTATCATTGAAACAATTAGAAAAGACAAACAACCATTTAAATGGACAGCAGAGGCTGAAAGTAACTTTCAGTTCTTGAAGAAGAAGATTATTGAGCCATTAGTATTGAAATTACCAGATTTCAAACACCCTTTCCAAGTGAAATGTGATGCCAGTGGAGTAGAAATTGGAGCTGTACTTAGTTAGGAAGATAGGCCCATAGCATATTTCAGCGAGAAGTTGAGTGATTCCAAATAGAAGTATTCATCTTATGACAAGGAATTCTATGCTATTGTCCAATCACTAAAGCATTGGAGACATTATCTGATGCCTATAGAGTTTGTTTTGTTTTCTGATAATCATGCATTGTAGTACATCATGCAACAACCTAAATTGAATCAAAAACATATCAAGTGGGTTGAGTTCATGCAAAAATTTACCTTCATGATAAAGCACATAAGTGGGCAATCAAATCAAGTAGCTGATGCCTTAAGCAGGAGACAATTGATTGTGCAAGAAAGTCATATCCAAATCTTAGGATTTGAGCACTTAAGAGGTTTGTATGAAATAGACATTGATTTTCAGGATGCATACAGAGTTTCTAAGAATCATGTGGAGGTGGACAGAGAGCATGGATAGAGTATATGTTGCAAGATGGTTTACTCTTTAAAGGAAGTAAACTTTGTATTCCCAAATGTTCCATGAGGAAGAATCTGATATAGGAGAAACATAATGGAGGGATGGCAGGTCACTTTGGAAGTGATAAAACCTTTGGACAGCTGAGCCATTTCTATTTTTGGACAAAGATGAGGTCCGAAGTCGATAAATTTGTGAGAAGATGTAGGGTATGCTAGCATGCCAAGGGGAGAATCCAGAACATAGGCTTATACACACCATTTCCTATTCCAACTAGGCCTTGGGATTCTGTGAGTATGGATTTCATTTTGGGTTTGCCAAAAACTCAGAAGGGGAATGATTCTATTTTTGTAGTTGTGGATAGATTTACTAAGATTGGACATTTCGTTCCATGTTATAAGACAAGTGATGACACACACATTGCTAACTTTTTTTTCAATGAAGTTGTGAAGCTACATGGTTTACCTAAGAGTATTGTATCTGACAGAGATGTGAAGTTCACAGGTCATTTCTGGAGGACCTTGTGGAAGAAGTTGGGTACCAAGTTCAACTTCAATTCAGCATATCATCCACAGTCTGGTGGCCAGACTGAGGTGGTAAATAAGAGTCTGGGTAACATGTTGAGAAGTATGATTGGATAAAATCCAAAGCAATGGGACAAAGTGCTAGCTCAAGCAGAGTTTGCATATAATGACTCACCAAATTGAAGTATAGGAATGAGTCCATTCCAAATTCTATATGGTATGCATACAAGAGGAGTGTGTGAAATTCATGATTTGGGTCAAATGGAGAAGAGAAGTGTAGATGGAGAAGAGTTTGTAGCAAGGATCAGTGAACTACAAGAACAAGTTTAGGCAAGGTTACAGCAAAGTAACAATAGTTACAAAACTAGAGCAGATTCCAAGAGAAGAGAGAAAAACTATGAGGTAGGAGATTTGGTTTTAGCACACCTAAGGAAAGAGAGATTTCCAAAAGGAGAGTACAACAAGATGAAAATGAAAAATATTGGACCTTGCAGAATACTCAGAAAATTTTCAGCAAATTCCTATGAACTGGAAATGCCAACAGGGATTGGTATATCACCTATTTTCAATGTTGCAGACCTGTATACTTATATGACAGATGATACAGGACAAGTGCCAGAAGTGGGAGATCTTCAGTAGCTGAAGCAGATGCCTATAGCCCAACTATCAGAAGTTGAGTTTATCTTGGATACTAGAGTGGCAAAGAGTACCAGACAGAGAGACTACCTGGAGTACTTGATCAAATGGAGAGGACATCCTGTAGAAGATTCTACATGGATGGATGTTAAAGAATTGGAGACAAAGGGTTTCTCCATAGCTGATTTACTGAATAGGGGTTCATAATTTTAACCGTGGGAGTCTGATACAGGAGCATCAATACTAAGTCATCAATGTGATTGTGTGTTCACATGTTGTAGCTAGCATGAGGACGAGCTATCCAGAAGTGGGAGAAAGTCTGTTATTAAGTATTTTGAATAATTAAAAATATGTAACTGAATAGTATGTTGTCAGTTTTTTAGGAGATAGAACGTAGTGGAAATTTGATACTCTCTACGTGGAGATCAAGCCAGTTAGCTAGTTTGTTGTGGATGATACTGACTCCTTCAGTGATGAAGAGAGTTAGGTTGTTAGTTTGTTTTTTTGTTCAGTCATTCTGTTTTGGGGGGAGTCGAATGGATAAAAAGGGGAGAGCTGAATCAGAAAGGGGTTGGTCATTTTGGTTGGAAGGTCAATTTTCTATCTATCTGTTAGTACAATTAGAAGTTTTGTGTGTTTGATAGGGTGACTGTGCATCTTGAATGAAGAATGCTTTGAGATTCTGTCAAGTAGAGCTGTGTGCAATTGTTGGCCTGATTGCTATGTGAATGAGTCTCTATTTCGCATCTATGTGATTTCCATGTGCAGTTAAGAAACCCAAATCGTTTGCAGTCCGACCATCATTAAGTAGCTTAAGTAAATTTCTAGTTTTATTTTGTTTCCCTTAGATACAAACGAGGGCCGAGCTGGATTGATCGATTCCTTGATCAATCGAACAAGCAATCCTAGAGTAATAGAGTTGATTTAGTTAGCAGAAGTTGAACAACTCAGATCAAAGTCGAAGAGGAGATCAACGAAGGGGAATAGTTTCAACAAAGTGAACATGCGCGGGAATTAGCATTTCTGCAAGCCGAGTTGAAGTGTTCCACATTGATCGTAGCTCAACGGCCAAGATTAGATCCACAAAGGATCAACGGCTGAGACGGTGTTCCGTAGAAGAAAGAACTGCAGGAGTTAATGGCGAGGAGTTGCGAAAGCCAAGTTGCGGACAAGTCTTTGTGGAAGGATTTTCAAGAAAGGTCGAAAACCGCACCCGCAATCCACAATCTGCAAGCTTAGGAAAGAAGTGTTGCAAAAGGACCGTTGCGGGAAGACGATTGCGGAAGGATCATTGCGGAAGGCACTGTAATTGCGAAAGGAAGGTGTTTATGGAAGATTATTGCGGAAGGTCAGTTCTGACTGTCAGAAGGTTGCAGAAATCCCATTTTGCAGAGAAGGGCCGCCATTGAGAAGGGTCGCCGTTGAGAAGGACCTAGCTGGTTTTCAGCTAAGTCTAGTGGTTCAATTTCAAAGAATCACCCTATTTGTTGGGAAGGTGCTGGTTGGACAGGCTGCGGTCATTCCAGACGTCATCAGGTTAGTTCCTTTAGAGAAATTTTTTATAATAATGATGTGGCAAGGAATCCTAAATTCACTCCCAATAACAATGAAGTAGAAGAAATTAACATTGGGATAGATCATAATCCGAAAGTGATTAAACTACCAAAGTCATCAACACCTGAAAATAAAGATAAGTATATTGAACTGATGAAGACATTCTCAGACGTATTTGCTTGGATCTATGAAGATTTGAATGAGTATGACATGAGAATCATTCAGCATGCTATTCCTAATAAGAAATATGAGAAGCCATTCAGACAAAATTTGAGAAGGATAAATCCAAAACTTTTACCTCTCATTGAGAAAGAGGTAAAGAAGTTATTTGATGCAAAGATTATTGTTGCATTGAGGTTTTCTAAATGGGTGGCAAATTTGGTCCTGGTCAGAAAAAAGAGTGGAGAAATCAGGTTATGTGTCGATTTCAAAAACTTGAACAAAGTATCCATAAAAGACAATTATCCTCTTCCCAAAATCAACCATATTCTACAAAAAGTTGTTGGAGTAGATAGAATGTCAATGCTCGATGGTTTTTCAGAGTATAATTAGATCAAAGTACATCCATATGATCAAGAAAAGACATCCTTCACCATGCCATGGGGAACCTTCATGTATGCAAAAATTCCATTTGGATTTATGAATGCAGTAGCAACATTCCAAAGATAAATGGATATAACATTTGCATAAGAAAAGGACAAATTCCTTGTTGTCTACATGGATGACATAACAGTGTATTCCAAATCTGATGATGATCATTTAAAACATTTGAAACAAGTTTTTCTTAAATGTAGGAAATTTGGTATCTCCCTTAACCCCAAAAATCCCAATTTTTCAATGTAAGAAGGAATCTTATTGGGCCATGTAATATCAAAGGAAGGGATAAAAATTGATCCAAATAGAGTAACAAAAATTCAGAAAATTGACATGCCTAGAAGTAAAAAGGAGATCCAGTCTTTCAATGGGAGAGTAAATTTTTTAAGAAGGTTTGTCCGAAATTTTGTAGAGATTATGAAATATATTACTAACATGTTGAGAAAATAAAATGAAATTAAATGGACTAAAGAAGCGAAAATTTATTTTGATGGGATTAAAAGATCTATATCCGAAGCACTAGTTTTAGTTAGTCCAGATTTCAGAAAGGATTTTTTGATATTGTCTTTTGCATAGGAGCATACTATTGCAAGAGTCTTATTGTAGAAGAATGATAAGAATATGGAACAACCCATAGATTTTTTCAATAGGGCATTACGCGATGTTGAGCTTATATATAACATCATGGAGAAGAAATATTATACCCTAGTCAAATCAATAAAGGATTTCAGAGTTTATATATTACAGTCTCATATTATTGATTTTGGTACAAATAACATGGTGAAGGAAATCTTGACTCAACCAGATCCTGAAGGATGAAGAGGGAATTGGATTGTAGTTCTTTTGGAATATGACTTGGAAATGAGACCAACTAAGTTGATTAAAGGACTAGATTTAGAAAAATTAGTGGCTGAGTTAAACTGTGATACATTGGGAATCAATTCCATCATAGCCATACCAGGTGAAATAGGACGAGGATTAGAAATGCAGGTATCTAAAGATTTTTTATTGTCCCCATGGTATAGTGATATCGTTTATGTTTTACAGAATTTACAAGATCCACCGGAGATGAATAAAACCAAGACTAGATCAATTAAAATAAAAGCAAAAAAATTATGTATCATGAATGGTTATTTGTATTGGAAATATCCAAGCAGAATTTTATTGAATTGTTTGCTAAAAAACGAAGCTATACAAACCATGAAAGAGTTTCATCATGATGTTTGTGGAGGTCATCATTTCTGGAGAACCATTGTTAACAAAATCCTAAGGGCTAGTTTTTATTGGCCAACCATGTTCTCAAATGTATATAAAGAAGTTGTAGCTTGTCATAAATGCCATATTTTTTATGGAAAAATAAATTTGTTACCCTTACCTTTAAAACCTATCTCAGTAGAATCCCCTTTCCAATAGTGGGAGATTGACTTCAATGGAGATATCAATCCCACATCTTTGGTACAACGTAGATGGATTTTAACTGCCACATATTACTTCACAAAATGGATGGAATCCATACCTACCAGACGAGCTACTGAAGTTGTTATCATTAATTTTTTAGAGGAGAATATTCTTTCGAGATTTGGATGTCCTAAGAGAATAGTAACAGATAATGCTCAATCCTTTAAATCCAAAAATATGATTATCTTTTGTCATGATTAGCATATCATTCTGAATCGCTCTACTACCTATTATCCTTAAGGGAATGGATTAGCTGACTCATCAAATAAAATTCTGGTCAGAATTATCAAAAAGATGTTGCAGGATAACAAAAGGGCATGGCATACCAAATTAAAATATGCACTATGGGCAGATAGAATCAATACAAAAATATCTATTGGTACTTCACCCTTTCAGCTAGTTTATGCAACGGACGTAATTTTTCCTCCCTTTGTAGGATTACCTGTGATGAAGTTTTTTCAAGACCAGGAAGAAGAACCTAATGATTCCCTAAGAAGAATTAATCAACTAATTGAATTTTAGGAAATGAGATAGTCAGAATATGATCAAACTCATTTTTTCAAGAAAGGATGAAAAAGGTTTTTGATAAGAAAACAAAGGATGATGATTTCCAAATTTACGATTTAGTGTTAAAATGGGACGCTAGAAATGAAGATAGTGCTAAAATGTTTGATCATATGTGGAAAGGACCATATATAGTGGTTGCTTATCGAGGGAGTAATGCATTCATTTTAAATAACCTAGGTGGAGAAGTACTTAGTGAAAGCCTAGTAAATGGGAGGTTTTTAAAACACTATTCTACTTGAAGAGATTAAGAAGCTAACTGTATATACTCATTGTACATTCTCATTACACTTGGCTGGTTTTAATTTGCAAATGTAGACAGCACTTTAAAATTTTGAATCTTAGAGTGAAGGCTCTAAATTTTGAAAAGTGACTATCATTTTGTTATTTTACAAGAAATGTTTTTAGTTTGGATATATATAAACAAAAAGGAAGGGTGATATCTAGTGTGAATTAGGTTTCTGATTCAAAATGGTCATAAGTTATAGGTTACAAATCATAAAATGAAGGTCTCATTAATGTTTGGGCATAGCCCAATGGAATATGCTCCTGGTCTACAGGTTCTTTGCTACCTCACAGGGAGGTTAGCATCCCCATTGGAGCTAGTGTTAGCATGTAGACTTTTTGATGATTTTTTTGTTTGTTTTGATGCCATTTGAAGTTGAAAAAATAAGAATCTAAATTCCTAGATAAAATGAGGATGATTCATATGAATCCATATTCTAAACTCTAGAATTTAACCTATAGCTAGTCACCATGATCGAAATTTAAAGAGTAAAAAGTGCTTAAAGAAAACTTTGAAAAGGGAGGAAAGACTAACTTCAAAGCACATAGGATCAAGGGCTATGACCAATGGCCAAAAAAAAGAGCACGGAGATAACCTTTGGGGCATGTGGATTAGGGCTATGACTGAAAGCAAAGGATAGAAGGCGCTAAAGGTGAAGCAGACAAGACCAAAGTCAAAACATAAAAAGAAGTGTTGGATCGATGGTGTGGGTCACATCTGAACCAAATCAATGGTGGAAAGGTGTTTTGCAAGGGAAAAGAACGTAGAGGTTAAATCTGGATGGTGGTGTCGAAAAATATACCACCTACCATGTGGCACATGTTTGTGAAGTCGGCTACCAAAAGAGGTTGGAACTAAACCACTTGTTGAGATCCTCAAAACTACTTTAGAGCTGGTTATATAAAAGCATTTTGGGAAATTAAAAAGGTCATTTGTTATTGCATCATGGATGAGAGAGAAGTTTCGATATGGCACTAGTATTCTTTGTCAACCTGGTCTAAAGGTCAACTTCAAATTCTTCCCATCCATAGGTATCTCAAAACTCTCCATTTTTCGAATTCCTTGTTTTCATCGAACAAATTAAAGGATTTGTTTTACTTTGCGAAGCTTTATATGAGAAGGAAGAAGTCATAGTTGATAGAAAGGGGGGAATTTTCGAACCAATTAAGTATGTAGGTAGCATTTCACATTCTAAAGAGTGGTTAATGGATTTCAATTTGCAGGGAATGGATGTATTGAATTTTTTTAGCTCTTTTTTATATTATTTTTGCATTGAACAAACCCTACATTTTCCCAAGTTAGTTGGTTGGTGTACGGAAAACTACTCACAAACGAAAGAGTAATTATAAATGCTAATACGAATAAAATCCTCCACCAATTTAATGCATAGACTGTCCGTGAATTCTTAGGTTTACCTAAAAAATTACCAAAAACCCCGAGTCATTTAGTGAAGAAGTCTTGGTCAAATTGTATAGAAAGTGTATCCAGGAAGATAAATAAAAAAATTGTAGCAAGTTCTGAAAATTGATCAATCAAATGAAAATCTCTCTTTTCCTTTGAATATTGATGTCTTTCGAGAAGATGCCCAATTAGTCTTGTCCTTGTTAAGACAATTTTTAGGTCTCGATAATGATAAGTTGGTCATCGAAATGATGTTAGGTTTTATTCTGCAAATAAATTCACCGGAGTTAGAGTCAAGTCCAACATGTTGCTTTAATTTTGATGAGTTCCTGGTTGAATCCATTTATTCTTAGTTGGTGAACTTCCACGAGTTAAAACATTTCAGATATCAGTCTTATCTCCTGAACCTGTTCTTATGCTCTAATGTTTCCGAATTGAAATTTCTTGGCACCATGTTCTCTTCTGATCTTCCAAAGAGATCAATATGTTTGAATTCACCAATACAATCATGTTTGAAGTTTACAGAATTATTTTTGACACCGATTTACCCAGAGTATTAGAATATACAAATAAGATGTTGCAGCCTACACCAGAAGGTCGAACAAGTGATGGGTTTTTGTACAAAGATCATATTGTTATTATAGTATATGTCTTTACTGGAGAACCATATCAATTTCTAGCCTTCTTGACACCGAGGGTTTTTTCCTTAGAATTAATTAGGCAGAGGTTATATTCGGAAGAAGAGCATTTTGGTGATTTTAAAAAATCATCAACTGTGAATTTTCCCCTCAAACTTGGCCCATTTATCATAAGAAACAAAGCATATTTATTTGTAGTGGAAATATTTTTAAACGTCATGGATTTCTAGGAACCTTAAAGAATTGATTATGATCCACATCAAATTATATCTTAGAGGAGAAAACAAAATAGGTACAGGGCTTTTAACCACCAGATAGTGGAAGGGTTAGATAAAATGGCAAATTTATTGAATTTTGAATAGAACAAGGAGGAAGTAAAGCAGACAAATGTGGAGCAAACAAATAAATTGGCATTGATGATTCAGACACCATCTAAGTCTGATGTTACTAATAAAAGAGCTATCTCAGAGGTTGACAACATGGAAATGGATGGAGAATTTTCCAGTAAAAAGACTAAAACATAACAGCATAAGCAAATTGTTAGTAGGGAAGACCAGGATCTAGTTGATTCAGCAAAATATACTATGTTTTCACAACCACCTGTAAATATACAACAATATTATTTTTCAAAAATAAAGGAATCTAGTATCTGTTCCCAATGTAAATCCATATTTGATTTTCTTTCAAAGTATGCCAAAAATAAGAAACAGTCTTTAGAAAAAACTCAAAAATTGTTCCCTCAGGTAAGGAAGCCGACAGATCAAAAGGTTTCACTTGTCACAGTTAAAGATTCAGAGAAAAACACTATGATATTTTCAGTTTTAAATGATGAGAAATTACCTGGGATGGAAGCTAAACTTGATGGTATTGATATTCTAGAAAAAATCCAGTTGCATAGACAAACAAGAGACGTTTCGTACTCTGACTTGTTACAGTCAACTTTGAAAATTTCTAAGCTGCAGACAATAATAGGGAAGCTGGAAGGTGAGCTAAGGAAAGGAAAAATAGAGAATAAAGAAAATATGGTCTAATTTAAGAGACTACAAGCTGACATTCTAATTGTAGGAATAGAGATGGGAAACACCCAAATCACCAAAAAACTCCTCGATGAGAAAGAGAATACCATTCAAATGATGAAGAAAAAGTTAAAAGTTCCAACTGCTAAACATGTACAATCTTCTGAAAGCAAGAAAAATAGGCAGTCTATCAAGAAATGATGGATTACAAGGGTAGAATGTTGAAATTGCAAGATGATAAACATGCTTGGGAAAAAGAAAAATCTAAATTACTGTCACGGATTGCAGTACTAAGTACAAATCAGGTTGAATAAAATAAACTATCAGAGAAGCCAAGGGATCGGTCTTTATTTACAAAGGCAAAGAAAATAGATGGATATTCCACGGAAGAATTAACCAATGCCATGTCTTAGATTAGTTTAAAGGAGGTGGAAATTAAAGAATTGAAAGGAGAAAATGAGAAACTCAAGCAAGAATTAATTCAAAACACTAAGGAAAATGACAAAGCTTTGAATGAAAGAAAGCAATTACAGAAAAGTGTTGATGAATTGAAAGATAGAGTAATAGGTAAGCTTCCCTTGCAAGGAGCTAAGCACCTTATATGGGATGCACTCAGTAGAAATCACCAAATTTTGGTCATATTTAAATTTTATTGATGATGAAGCTACTATAGAGAACATATCTCTCCAAATATGTAAAGTGGTAACTGAAACATTAAATAAAAGGCATTCGGAGACAACCCAAAATAAAGTTAATTTCTTAAATACTCAAACTCAAATAGATATGCAAAATTTGGGAATTAAAGACAGGCCTGTGATTATTATTTGGGAAAGAATAATTATTGGAAAGCATAATCATGTTAGAGATGTACAAGGTAAAGCAGAAAAAATGCTCCTCCTGATTCAAAATTTTAAAAAACTATTTCAGAAACTCTTTGAGAATGGTGTACCCTCTTTTTGGAATGACAATGGAAAGTTAATTTCTCAAGAAAACTACCATAGTTTAGTAGTTCAGGCCCACATAGATCATTCAAAATTTGAAGACTTGATCAAAGGATTGATTGGGAAGGCTATAATTGAGAAATTAATTGATGATTTCAAGATATTTGATCAGTTCTTGATGATTAAAAAATATTGTCCACATGTATATTACACAACTTATATAGAATTGGAGGTAATGATTAAAGAGACTATGGAATATGAAATCTTGACCCAAGAGCAGTGGAAGGATGCGGAAAAATTTGTGAAAACTAAGTATAGGTTATATCAATAGTAAACAGCCAGATGTCTTGATTTGAAACATAGTTTCAGTTTATTTTTGTTATTTTCCCAAGTTTCCACATAAGCACTCCAGATCGAACAGATTCATTATTGAGGAAGCACACTACAGGCGTGGTCAATAGGAGAGAAGTCGTTCCTGAAATTTAGAAGTTTATTTATGAGTTTCTATTCTTAGCAAAAAAATCAGTTAGGGTTTTCTCATAGATCATTTTGTATCAATTTTGAACTTTACAATGTAGTTGGGGTTAGACCCAAGAGAAAGAAAACTCTATGATGTAATATTTTTTGAAGACTTTTAATGAGAGCAGAAGTACAGGTTTTTCTGAGTAGAGATTCATATGTTATCATTTTCCTTTAGTCTGTTAATTTCTCTTATGTGAATGTATTACCTGTTAATTTCTGAGTAGAGATTCATATGTTATCATCATTGGATGTCTTCTAATATCTTAGAACATATATAAATAAGAGACGTCCAAGCATAGGGGATTCAACTTGTTGGCCAATATCTTATAACGCTCACTCATAAAGATGGATTTTTAAATTGTGAAGAATAAGGTCAATATATTGTAGGTATCAGGGGCGGGGAGTAGGGTATGGGGGGTTTATAGGTATTTGAGAGGTATAAAAATGGGTATCTAGTAAAAATAGGGAATATATCGTGAAAATAGGATTCTTAATTGGAAATATTTATTAAGAGGTGGGATCAACAAAATATTTTTGTAGGTATTTATCAATATCTAGTGAAAATAGAGGTATTCTTTAATATCCCATGAACAAAGGCGTTATGGCATAGTTTAAATGAGTGAAGACCCTATGCATCCAAGGAATTGATAGGAACTCTGTTAAGTAATGGTTGTCAGTATATGTAGCATACAAAATTTAATTGTGGAATTTGTACGTAGTTATGTTATATTAATTCCCTCATTTTATAGTTAATGGAACATAAAAAAAAATATATTAATTATATCGATTCTTTTTCATGGTGTATAAAACTTGTAGTAATTATAATATGGAGTGGAACCAATTGAAGAGTTGTTGAGAGATGGCATAAGGAATGGATTTGAAAGAATTTGTATTATTTTAATCACTTCATTTAAAGGTACACTTTTTTTATTTACACAATCATGTATATTATAAAGTAAATGCATATATACTCATTAAAGTTTGTTTGTTTGCTTGTAGATAAAAAAATGAAGAAAGAAAAATCAAGTGAAAAAATAAAACATTCAATCAAATAAACCAACAACAATATTGCCTACCAATGATGAAGAAATGAAGCAAGCAAGCAGTTCAAGCAATGACAGTAGTTTGAGTGAAGAATGATGATCAATATCATTGAATGTTACTGCAAGTTGTATGTTTTGAAATGTTTGTCTAAGAAAATCAAACATTTTGTTTAATGTATTAGACATATTGTCCCAATTGGATTACCATAGGTTACTAATAAGTGTCACAACTATGTATTGACATTTTAATTATTCTAGATTGTTATTTTTCCCATTTTTTATGGCAAAGGGTCTTTCATTTATATATAATAAAATGAGTTTCTTATTTATTTAATTGTCCAATGTTGTAAAATGTCACATTGTTGATTAAATATATGGATAATTATTATATGGATGTTATATATGGATTATTAATATTACAATGAACATACATCTAATCCAATGTTATAAAAGACTATTACAATCATTATATTTAAGTGCAATTATTAAAATTCAATTATCAATATTTTTATAAAAAATATTTCTTTTTTTAATATTATTGAAATTGAAAATAAAAATAACATATTGCCATATTGGTGCAGTGTAGTTTGTTTAACTCACTAAACGATGTGAGGCATATGCAAATCATTAATGGTGAAGTGATTTTTATGGTGTGAGGAATTATACACCAATATTTTTTAGAGAAGTCGTAGAAGTGCTTCTAACTATTATAAATGCATCAATATTAAGGTGCTCAAGAAGGAATCAACACTAGTGCTTTATATATAACCTTATAATAGTTATAATTATCTATTATAAACACACTAGAGTCCATAGAAACCAACAATCCAATGATCATTATCATTATTGTTAAATTTATAGGACAGATCATCTCATATGGTAATATAAGCACCAATGTGTAGTGGTGAATGGTCAACATTGTTTTGTTGGCACCAATAATAAGAAGGCCTATAAAAAATATTACCTGCACCGAGGCATTATATAAATGGAAAGAACCAGTGTATCGCATTTAAATTGTATGCATTTGTGAACTTTTATTTACAATGCACCGATGCATTTGTGTGATATATGCACACTTATAGGAAAACCTACACTATATCCTCTAACCACCCATATTTATTTGGTCATAATCGACATCCATTATAACAGGTACCAAAAAATATATCACCAATTGTGGAATATTTAGTAGACGTTTTCTTATAGTTTTCCCAAGCTTGTAACACTTAAATCCTCCACAAAAACCTTTTCTAGAAGTTATTTCTCTTATAGTGATTTGAGACACCATTGAATGTGACATTTCCATCCTTGGTTTTTTTTACATATATTTTCCATTCCATACCAACATCATCATACTAAATTATATGACTCAAACCATGATAATTATAAACTCTTTAAACAAAAAAAAGCTTACATTCTTTAAATTGCTTCAAGACTTTGTCCTCGTAATTCTATAGTCCAACCAATCAACCTCCATAAATTCCTTTCTCTCTCCATTATCCCATGCATCGATGAATACCTCCTTAAGTGAATTCCTCCATGTTCCCAAACATACATATACCATCCTCCCTTAAATATTTGCTTCACGAGCCATACCTTAATGTCTTGGTGGAATTATCCAAGCCCTTCATTCTCCCTTCACAATAACACATTTGTTTTTAACCTATATCATAGCTCCACCAAAGACATAACAATGTCAATTATTACCCCTATACACATGTTGTTTGTTGTCTCAATCTCCCATTATAGTTTTGAAACCCTAATTCCCATAGTTCTCTTAGTGTGTAAAACCTCGAAATATTTACCATAATTACTAGCTCAAAGCCTCCAAAATCCACATCTCATTTCAAAATAGTCAAGAACACAAATTGTTGATCAATATTAGGCATGTTTTCTTCAAACGAGAAACATCATGCAACATGACACTACTACCAAGATGAACATAATCTAGATTAGACATAGATAACGTATACATTCTACTAAGATGCTAAGGATTTTCTAAATGAAGAATCATTCTTTGTCTATGGCTCATCCACTATAGGAGGTGACCTAATAAGATCTCACTCATCCAATCATTTAGCACAATAGATATCATATTCATAGTGCACGTTTTGGACCTGATACTTCTACACAAACCTCAAGTTTCCACACTCATAAACATCCACTATCAATACCTCAATATAGTTTGATGACAATTTATTGAATAAATACTCATACACTAATGGATTATATAACGCATATCTGATCCATTTTATATATAATCGTATTAGTTGGAGGGTTCTCTCCAAACTTATGGAAATTGTATAGTTCATATGGAACTCAAGATACCTTATTAAGGCTACATATTTTCTTCCATTTACACTATTCATTCAACACACTCATTTTATCTCTAATAGTTTCCATCCTAACCACAACATGATCAACACCACACATGGATCCCTCTTTTGTATTTTCTTATATAGATTATAGAACCTTGAATTTTCCATAAACGAATCCATATCTTTATGACATTGGAGACACAAATTTTGGTTTTAGTATGTAGAATTCCCTTTATCATGCAATGACAACATAGTATGCACATATATGCACCACTAAACATCACTTAATTCTGCACATTCAAAAGTAGAAATAGTGTTGATTTCAAACTATGCCTCGATGTCTTTAAGTTGTCCACATCATCTCTCCACTTTAGGATGGCACATGGTTGTCTACCAAATTCGATATAACTCTATATAGAAATCGTATATGGATTGAAACAAAACATTTTTTCATTGGGTTCATTATATTTCTAGCATCGACATATATAACAAATTATAGAGAGAGAGAGAGATTGCAACCATTAGAAACTATTTTTTAGAGTCTACATCTAGTCCCATACCAAGACATCTCTAATGGTGAACCAACACTTGGTAATGAGGGATACTACATTCAAGTTCTATCATATTCAATTCATCAATTCATGATAGAGAATCATAGCATTCCTGGAACTACATCAAGAATCAAAGGAAACAACCACACAGATCCTAGAATACTTTAGTATTGGTTAGTAACTCGTACTACCATCTACACCAATAGACTACCTACCATGCACATATCTAGCTTATAGTATCTCTTATGTGCTCTTCCTAGAGATATTACACATATTCCTAGGTTTACACACAACTCTAACATTTTCTCTTTGCATAATGAACCTTGTTGATTCAATGTTGATTTTGTACCTAGGAAAGTCTTACCCTAGTGACTTTGTGCCTAAGTCACTAAAAGGGGAAAAGTGACATGACCCTTGCATTAATTTCAAGTGAGTTGGAATTAATTTCACTTTATGATATGTAAAGTGACATTTTAAATATTTAATGAGTAAGTGAGTGAAATTAAATATTTATGGAGAGAAAAGGAAAATTATCTCATCCATTGATTTTTTTTATCTCAAGCTTCATTTGGGGCCCTTAGATATTGTGACCATTCACTTACCCTCATTGAGAAAACAAAAAGGAAAGGGAAAGGAATTCAACTCATTCATTCATCCATGAGCATTTGGAGAGGTGAGCAAGTTGATTTCTTGAGGAGAAGAAGTCGAACTCTAGAGGAGAGAGAGAATACCATGGGAATGAATCCCAGGCATGAGAAAAATAGTAACGACAGAACAAAATCCAAGGAGAGAGGAACACAGTTCGAGGTGAAGAACAATTGCACACATCCCTAGGTCGTTGGCACAAAAATTGAGAAGTTGGTTCAGTGTTTAATGCAGATTGTACAACGTTGTCCTGTAGCTATTGTGCAATATTCTTAGTGCTAAGAAAGCATAGATTTTGAGGGAATTATTGCAATTTGAAATGGGAACTATAACCGAGGTTGAATATTGAACTAGGCATGAAAATCAAGGCAGAATGCTAACTGTGTAAAAAAATTTGTACAGTCCTGAGAAAGGGCTTGATTTCCAAGGCATAGATTGCACTAGAATTAAGACGTCCTAACACTATTCCCAAGGAAGTATTTCATATTCATTGGTTGAGATAAGTGGTGTTATTAATTCTGATTTTACTACGGTTATACATTTTAAATAAGAAAATAAATTTTATACTCTCTCTCATAGGTTCCCCCCACGGGGGTTTTTCCTGAGGCTATTTGCCTAAAATTCCGAGTCTGATTTTTTACATGTGTGTCGCTGTCTCATTTATTTATTGTCATTAAATTTGGTAAAATTTCTTATAGTGTTTCAAGCTTCAAATTATGCTTATGAGTGAAATTCCATTTTCACCTGTAATGTAATGAATGGGGTTGGGCATTAAATATTATGTTCTTAGACAAACTTGAAATCAAGTTGGGAAAAAGACAAGTTTTTACATGGTATCAGAGTTGAGTTAAAAAGAGGAGGAGAAAAATTATTGGCAGTGATTTTCAAACTTGAGAGAGACTTACCTTTTGTTCACCATGAAAAATTGTTGGACTTGCATTTTTTAGTGTGATGGCCACGGGGTTGAGGATAGAGGACAGGTTGGAAGGGGTAGCCAATTTCATTCCTCGGGAAGAAAGGATAGCGTTGCTTTTGTAGGAGAATGAGTTGTGGAGTATCGTGAATAGCACACAATATAATCCAATGGTAGTACCCATAGCTATAGATGCAGTAGCTAAGGAAACCTTTGACAAGAAGGACATCAAGGCTAAGAGAATTATCCTTAATTTAGTTAAGGATCATGTGATCCCACAAGTGTCTAGTAAGGACTATGCTTATCAAAAGTGGGAGGCCTTAACCAATTTGTACCAAAGTTCCAATGAAAATCGAAAGATGGTAATAAGAGAGAAGTTGAAAATCATCATGATGGTTGAATCTAAAAATGTGACTTCCTACCTTACTAGGATCACACGGGTGAAAGATGAGCTTGGAGAGGTTGGGGAGGTGGTACCTGGTCATGAGCTAGTGCGGACAACCTTGAATGGCATTGCAAAGCCATGGGCTATTTTTTTAGAGTCCATATTATAATTCTATGGATCTAATACCATGTGAGAATTCTACAATCCAGGATATGGAAACATAGAAGTCCTCACTAAGAAATTACTCGGATATTAGCATAATTGAGAAGAAAAACTAAAGCAGAAACATGTGAGACTGAACACAATTGATGTCGATTCCATAGTTTTCATATTCATTAATGATAATACAATTAATAATACATATCAAGATAGAAAATCGAACGCACTAAAGGAAAATCGAAAATCTCACAAAAGGTAGGCTTACTAAAAGCAAAATACCCCAATAGTGGAAACATCACGTTCCAACTCAGTCAAGGACCTTGCGAATTAACTAAATCAGGTATGGCAGCTAATGAGTGATGGAAAATAAATAAGATGGTGGATTTTGGAGAGAAAAATATGGAGGATGTGTTGGCCAAAAACTAGACAGCTTTCCAAGTCCATAAAAGCACCTAGCATTAGGGGAGTTTTGAGGTAAAAAATGGGCCTCCAAACAAAAAAAGTACCATCAAAATTCACTTTATAAGAACCAATAGGATTCAAGATGATGATGTCAACCATAAGGGTAAAATTCATAAAAAAATTGAAGGGAAAAAAGAAAAAACTAATTTTTTATCCTATTTTTGACATGTCATGTCCCCTTCTGTCCTCCCGACCCACAAAGGGAACATGAACGCAATATGGGGTTTCTAATTCTCCCCCAAAGCCATACGAAGGAATTTACAATTTAATAAAATGCATAATTAAAATATAAACAGTGAAATTAAAACATAATAACACACATAGAGAATGGAATGCATCAACATATTTCTTCCAGGAAGAATGATGAAACATCATACAGAGAATTAATCCCCTTCTCTTGCTATGCATAGGCTTTATGCTGATAAAATTAAGATAGTCACTTCATTCAATTAACAAAATAATAAATAATTAAAACATTGCAGATCACAGAATTGACATAATTTAAACCACAGAGAATACTTATATTTAAGATGAAGTTGTCCAGGCAACTGGCTATGTGAGAGCAACGTTCCACCTAACCATAGGTCTCTATTCGGCCTATATTCTTTCAATTGAGAGACCACCCCTGAGCCGGGTTGTGTACCCACTAAGGAGGAACTAAATAGGCTCACTCACAGCCATAGTTTCACACAAACAGTCATGCTAACCAACACACAGTTGGGTTTATCAAGCATTCAAGAGACAAAGGAGGAGGATGCTAAGCCAATGATCTCAACCAAAAAGCTATAGGCATCTCAAGCTAAACTCAACAACCTTGGCACCCACAATACCTACCACACACAACACAAGGAAGGTCCCCTTCTCTGCTGCACAGTCCCTTAGGTGCCCCTTCCCTCCAGTTCTCTTCAGGGTGGGCATATAAAGGCCTGAGCTGCTAAATCCTTGAGATTCTATCATTCACTGGGTTTGTCAAGCAATTCCAACCTATGTTCTATCTTCTTCTCTACCATTCATGCTTGGATTTTCTCAATTCTATGGCCAAATGACTCTGTCCCGTAATTAGATTTTCGGGCTATCAAATCTGGGTTTTCCTATGTATTTCTGGGCATCTAACACTCTCAAATTCACCCCAAGGTACAGGCCTATGGATCCCCCATTGGATTTCACTTTCCACAATTTTCTAGGCGTTTTTAGCACTTCAAAGCGTGGTTTAATTCAGATTTGCGATTTCTATTTTATCTCACTATTGGGCATGTGTAAATGGATGTAAATTGATGCTTAGATGTTCAACAATGGAATGGGAATGAGGAAAAACGAATTCCCATGAGGTAGAGTGACTTGTGGGTCAAGGAAACAGAGCCCATACCCTGCCATATGAATTTTTGGGTTGCCCATGCTCCATTGAAACCATGGATTGATTTCTTCAACCACTTCCTTACAACAGAATTAAATGTCAGCAAGGAAAGTCAAATGGGTTCTCAAGATGACATTTGGCAGAATATGGTTCAACCCCAAAACCCCCTCACCACTCCCTAGTGGATACACATGGCCCCCTTTTATTAGCTGCTTCCATAGCTAGTTTTTGGTATTTTTATTGCAATATTAATATTTACACCATTTTACAATGTTCCATGGCTTCATAGCACATGGATAGCTTAATATCAAATACTTGCCTTTTTAAATAAAATCCGAGCATCCATTAGTGGGGCCTTGGCCTTGAGCTCCACACTAAGGAAACATACATTGCATGTATACAATATTTACATTAAAAACCAATATATATATCCCAAGGGTCAAAATGGGGGTATTACATGGGTATGGGCTGTGTATCCACTGATGGAGGAACTAATATTAAAATATGTTTTTTATTTAAATTTTCATTTTTTCATACCATGGGTGACTCAGAAGTATGCAGTGTGGGTGTGGGTTGGATTCGGAATTAAATTCTGCATCCAATGAGTGCCCAAACATGAAATTTGGTTAAATCGATAAGTAGATATGTCAAAAATACGATAAGAAAAAATAGTTTTTCTTTTTCCCCTCTAAAATTTAGAACTCTTATTTTATTATTTCCCTTAGGAGGCCTATTTTAGACCTCAAAACTCCCCTAATGCTTTATCCTTATCCACTGAAAAGCAGAAAAGGCGGGACAAATATATGTAAAAGTGGGAAAGCACTCTTACCATTATGGACTATCACAAAAAATAGATAGAATCTACCAGAATCTATCTAAGGGTGCTCATGTGGATAATTATGACAAGTTGTGAGCCTAAAAAGGAAATATGAGGCCAACTACCTAGTCAAATACCTAGGAAAGTATAAAAAATGAATAATACTTTATATCCTAAGTCTAGATGGGTTTTTAGTATTCTAATAGGTCATTGTGGCTAAGGAGAACATGCCTTTCTAGTATCGTATTTGGGATGACTTTGTTCAGTAGGATACCTGAACATGATATGTGCAGGGAAGTTCATCGCATAGTAAGGATGATTGGGATAATGTGGCATTGATAGCTAAAGGGAAGAAGAAGGTGTCCAAGAAGGATCCCAAGGGTGGGGCTAAGCACAAGGGTGGTGATCAAAAGAAATATTTGAGAAAATTCAAGTGTTTTTCTTGTCAAGGGTTTGGGAACTATGTTGGATAGTACCCAAACAAGGAGAAGAAGAAGTAGCAGCGGACAACGGCTTCGGAGGAGATTGATGCATATGCATCTAGATTTGAGAGAGAGTTTTCTCTTTGTGCTGGTCATTTAGAGAGAGCATCCATTACCAGCGCTGATATAGAGGATGAGAGAGAGTATTCACTATTGGTTGGCCATTCCTTGAGTGCATCCACTACCACATGCACCTGGTACATTGATAGTGGAGCTTCGAGCTCTATGACAAGTGTGCGGGATATGTTTTTAGAGTTTACAAAGACAAGAGTAGATATGGAGGTGGTGATGGGAGATGGCATGATTTTCATAGTAGTGGGGCATGGGATCATCACCTTTTATATGGATTCCATGGAGCCCATGACTTTGACGGACGTATTGTATGTCCCTGGGCTAAAGAAGCACTTGATTTCAATTTGCACAATCAAAGATAGGGTATCTGGAGTGTATTTCCTTGATGGGAATGTGCATGGTTTTCCCAAGGGATCGGGTCCATCTATTTATTTTGTGATTGGATTCAGATGTGGGAAACTGTAAAAGATCTTGTTTCAACCCTTACATGCTTTGGCACAAAGTAGTAGCAGTGATATATGCGAGATATGGAATAGGAGGATGGCTCACTTGCATCATCCAGCTTTGAGGAGGTTGAGAGATATGGTGACGAGTTTTCCATAGTTCAACACAGAGAATAGTGATGTATGTTGGGGGTGTGCTTTGGGAAAGTACACCATGACTACTTTTCCAAGTAGTGATAGTAAATCGACAGGAGTACTTGATTTGATACACTCTGACTTATGTAGTCCTATGTCATCTATTTCGTTGACTAGTTTTGAGTACTATGTTTCATTCATTGATGACTACTCCAGGAAGACCTAGATCTACTTTCTAAAGAGAAATAATTCAAAAGAAGTATTGCAGAGGTTCCAAGAGTTCAAATATCTTGCGGAGAACTAGACAGGGAGGAGGATTCAGGTGTTGAGATCAAATAATGGGGGTGAGTATACCTCCAACACATTCAATTAGTTTTGTGCACAGGAGGGCATTAGGAGACAGTTGACAATTCCTTACATATTAGAGAAAAATGGGGTTACAGAAAGGAAGAACATGGCCATTGTGGAAGCAGGGAGAGCAATGCTTCATGATCAGAGTCTTACACTCTTTCTTTGGGCTAAGGCTTGTAGTACAAATATTTACATTCAAAATAGGAGTCCCCATAGAGCCTTTGGGTGCATGACTCTTGAGGATGCTTTCATAGGTAAGAGGCCTAACGTTGGCCATTTCAAGATATTTGGTTGTTTGAATTACTTTCATTTCCCTTCAGAGAATAGGACAAAGTTGGATCCCACTACAGAAAATGGTATCTTTGTGGGGTATGATGAGACTTCGAAGGACTTCCACATATATCTTCCCTTACAGAGCAAAGTTGTTGTGACGAGGGAGGTAATATTTGAGGAGGAGCGAGCCTTCATGAAGTCTAATGATTCAGAGAAGGGGGAAAAACAAGCTTCCACACCTCAAATGAGCACACAGAGTCCAGCTTCATAGATTGTAAGATCACAGGTATCATGGGTGACTCGTCCACAGGTTATAGGTGCTTCAAGTTCAAGGACACAGTCCATAGGTTCACCTAGTATAGGTTCAGGTTCTCGGGTTACAGGTTCACTAATTCCAGCTTCCAATTCACATGGGTCACTAGCTACTAGTTCACAGTATCATGGGTCACCAGGAAGAGTTAGTACTACTCTCGAGCCTAATTCTTCATAGGATGATACACTAGTATAGGAGGAGTATTCGGGGAAGTGGAATCCCAAGTGTCTTAAGGACACCTTGAAAGAAGCTAAGTCATTTGGAGATCCCAAGAGACCTGTATGAGAGATTATGATGCCAAACAAGTATGGCATGGTCTTGGTGACTAGTCATCGTGATTTAGAGCCTTCCACTTTTGAGTAGGCATCTCAGCATCACGTGTGAAGATATGTCGTGATGGAAGGGTACCATTCCATCATCAAGAATGATGTTTGGGATATTGTACAGAAACTGAAGGGGAATTCAATTATGACTTCTTAGTGACTTTACAATATCAAGCATGTTGCAGATGGCATTATGGAGAAGTAAAAAGCTCGGTTTGTGGCACAAGGGTTCTCACATCTAGAGGGATTTGATTATGAAGATACGTTTGCACCAGTTGCTTGTTACTCTTCGATTAGAGCAATGATATCCATTTTAGTGGAGATGGGTTGGAAGATCCACCAGAAGGATGTGAAGACCGCATTTCTCAATGGGATTATACAGGAGGAGGTGTATGTTGAGAAGCCATGGGAATTTTAAGATTTATGGGAGAGAATCTCATGTTTGCAGGCTGAAGAAATTCTTATATGGGATGAAGCAAGCTCCTAGAGCTTGGTACTCTAGGATAGATGCTTACTTGTTGCAGATGGGATTTCAGAAGAGTGAGGTTGATTTGAACCTTTACAACATTGTGGTTTGTGATGATCCACTTATTCTCCTGCTTTATGTGGATGACTTGATCATTACAAGTGAGGAGAGGCTCATTGAAACATGCAAATGAGATCTTGCTTCAGAGTATGATATTAAGGACATTGGGTTGATGCACTATTTTCTTGGATTGGAGATTTGGAAGGAACCTAGACATATTTTCTTGGGGTAGGGTAAGTATGAAATGGACATATTTAGTATATTTAGGATGGAGGATTGAAGGTCGATGGCCACATCGATGATCACCAACTGGAAGAAACTTCATACTTCTAAAGGAGAGTTGGTGGATTCAACTTTATATTGTTAGCTCTATTGCTCTTTGATGTATCTCGTCAACATTAGGCCAAACTTGTGTTTGTCATTGAACACTCTCAGTCTGTACATGGTTGAACCGAGGAGAGTGCATTGTATAGATGAAAAGCACATGCTCAGGTATCTAGTAGGTACGGTGGATTATGGTCTAGCTTATAGGACGACTGATGGTCTGGATTATAGGAGTTGAGGCCTACGGTTATATATTGTGACAATCAGAGTTGCATCCAACTCTTTGAGAATCCAGTATTCCATGACAGGTTAAAGGACATTGAGATCAGGTACCACTTCATTCATGACTATGTCTAGATAGGAGTTGTAGAATTACAGTACATTTCCACTGATGAGAAGGTTGTATATCTTCTCACGAAATATTTTGGGAAGGACAAGGTTGTCTTCTTTAAGGACAAGTTGCCAGTGGTGCAGAACACATTCCTTAGTAAGAGGGAGTGTGGATTTTTTACCCAGGACAGTGTTCCTCTAGCGACTTTGTGCCTAAGTCACTAAAAGAAGAAATGTGACATAACCCTTACATTAATTTCAAGTGAGTTGGAATTGATTTCACTTTATAAGATGTAAAGTGACTTTTTAAATATTCAATGCGTAATTGAGTGATATTAAATATTTATGCCATATGGAGAGAAAAGGGAAATTACCTCATCCATTGATTTTTTTATCTCAAGATTCATTTGGGGCCCTTAGATCTTGTGAGCATTCAGTTACCCTCATTGAGAAAACAAAAAGGCAAGGGAAAGGCATTCAACTCATTCATTCATCCATGAGAATTTGGAGAAGAGAGCAAGTTGAGTTCTTGAGGAGAAGAAGTCGAGTTCTTGAGGAGAAGAAGTCGAACTCTAAAAGGAAGAGAGAGAGAAGAGCATGGACACAAATTCCCAAGCATGAGAACAATAGTAATAGTAGCATGAACTCCAAGGACAGACGCATCCAGTTCAAGGTGAAGAAAAATTGCACTCATCCCTAAGTCACTGGCACAAAAATTGAGAAGGTGGTTCAGTATTTAATGCAGATCGTACAATGTTGTCTTGAACTGGGAGTGAATTAATTGAACTGGGAGTGAAAAACAAGGAAGAATTCTGACTCTGTGAAATATTTTGTACACTCCTGAGAGAGGGTCCGATTTCCAAGGCATAGATTGCACCGAAATTAAGACGTCTTGACATTGTTCCCAAAGCAGTATTCATCTTCAATGGTTGAGATAAGCGGTGTTATTAATTATAATTTTATTACTGCTGTACATTTTCCAGAAGAAAATAAAATTTACACTCTCTCTCACAGGTTTTTCCCCACAAGGGTTTTTCCTGAGGCTATTTGCATGAAATTCTGAGTCTGATTTTTTACTTGTTTGTGACTGTCTCATTTATTTCTACTCATTAAAGTTGGTAAAATTGCTCATAGTGTTTCAAGCTTCATATTATGTTTATGAGTGAAATTCCATTTGCAGCAGTACTATAATGAATGGGGTTGGGCATTAAACATTATGTTATAAGACAAACTTGAAATCGGATTGGGAAAAAAACAAATTTTTACATTCAAAACATGGCATACACATGGTACAACAATCACAACTACACAAGAATACCAAAAGATAGATATAAATTAGATTAGCCACATTAACCACTGACTATTCCATCTTAACACATTGTTTTAGGTAGACACACATCTTTGGCTTTTAATGCCACACTAAATATTATGAGACAAATCTCACAATATTTTGTATTCCATAGGACCGAGAGTAATGTGACGGCACTTTCAAGTTATACTCAGAGGAACTAATGTGTACTCCCCAACAATGATGCACCAAAAATGGCATCCGACTCTTTGGAGAGTGCTCCCCTTGTTTCTCGTAGATTTAGTTAGCATTTACTTGATGTGTGAGCATTTATTTATTTGGTTATGTCTTTACAGCCTTCAGACTATGTTCAATTGGTTTTATTATTCATTATCTCATCTGTTGGATTATGTGAACCCATTGTAAATATATATAAGGCCATTTATCATGATGAATAAGTTTTATCCATTTTAACTTAACTCTCTTCATTTTTATTATTATAACTCTATTTATTTTGTGTTATGTTGTTTTTGGATGTGTTCTTTCCTGTTCCAGCTATGTCTTTCAATTTGAGAGGTTATAACTTTCATCAATTCTCATTGTAGTTTTGAATTTGTTTAGAGGATTGGTTACTTGGTTGGACAAGAAAAATGTCAATTAAGAAAAAAATTAGATTGGAAAATTAATGCAGAGGATACGAGAGAGATACACAAAACAATTTTCAAACGATTGAATACCAAGAAGGTAGTAATGTGTTCTTGACAAATAACCCAAGAAATTCCACTGTAAAAGATACATTAATTCTTATAAATAAAATGAACAATTCATTAAGCTCTTGTAATAATGTGTTCTTGACAAGTAACCAAGAAATTCCACTAGTAAAGATCAAGGATACATTGTCTTAAATAAATAAAATGAACAATTTATCAAGCTCTTGTAAGTATTTTGTGTTTTCCTTAACTAATATAATCCCTATTTGTTCAGGTGTAATTTATTATTTCCTATTATAATTTATATTATAGTTCATTTTAATAATTTCACCAATAAATTGTTTTCATTCTTAGAAAGCATTAAATCTTTAAGAAAGTTAGTTAATAACATTAATACTTTGATAATTAATGATGCACGATAGTTCGATTTAGATTTCTTTAATTATGCCGTAGGTGTTTCACCACGGAAAAGCATGAGCTCCACGTTGGCTAGATTCCTCACTCATAGAGCGAATGGAATCATGCCACGTGGATAGTTATGCTTCTCATTGGTTATGCTTCCATCTGTGGTTATGTTTCCATCTGCGCCTGACCTCCTCCAAGCTTTCACGCTTCCCTCACCTCCATTCGCCTGCTACCTGCTGCGCCCTATCTCTTCCTGCCTTCATGCATCCCTTGACCTATTCTCAGGTTTCCCCATATGGGCACTACTCCCTCAATCCTCCACGCATCCCTTTCTTCCACCTTCTGCTGCTACACTCCATCTCCCACGCAGCTCCATCCTCTGTTACCCACGCTGCTACACTCCATCTCCCACACAGATCCATTATCACCCACGTTGCTACAATCCAGCATCCACCCAACATCCACGCATCTCCATTATCACCATGCTGCTACACTCCACCTCCCACGCTACTACACTCCATCTCTACCTGCTACACTCCACCTCCCACACTGCTACACTCCATTTCTACCTAGCGCTGCTTCAGCCTCCCATCTCCATGCTACTCCAGCCTCCCTTCTTCACGCAGCTCCATTATCTCTCTCTCTCTCAGCAAAATTCCCATCTTGCATTCTCCATTCAGGCTGCTTTCTGCCAAAACGCCCAGCCAACATCTCCATTCATGCTTCCCTCTAAAAACGCCCAGCCTTCACGAATTGGGGGAATGCCTTCAACATCCACCAGGTGTTGCTGATTAGTGCTATGATTTGAAAGATAGTCTTGGGAGTTGTGTTTTGAGCATTGAGATTTCGAGTCTAGTGCTGCGAAGTAACTACCCACAAAGACCAATGGCACAAAAATTGCAAACCATAAAAGTACTGAGGTAACACCTGCGTCGGCTGCTTCTCTCCACCTATAGCACTTCAATCTGAGTCAGCTGCAATATAACCAACAATTAATCTCAAAACATGCAAGTAGCGTAAATGCCAGACAAATTACATTAGTAAATTGGACATCGACTACCGTACAATATATTTTTAACAAACAAAGGCCAAATGGATTTGTGACTTCTAATTTCCATTGCTGGATGCAATGTAATTAACAGATAACAAAATAATTCTACTCAGTCGCTCAGACGAAGGCAGCTATGCTGATTGTTTCAACCCATTTACAGACATAGTTCAAATATTTCTACAGTGCAGGACCTGCAGAGTGAACTAGCCAAAACCCCCCACTGAGCTGTAATTTATCACAGAACGAAACCAGAATCTTTGGAATTCCAATATGAAGGAAGAATTGTCATGTTCTGCCTTCTCCTGTCAAAAAGCATGCACGAATTATTGAATCCACGACTTGGCTGTATGTGGTAGACGACCTGGCTTGGGTGCTCTAGTAGACTTGGCGTTCAATGAGAGCATGGACGCAGACTAGAGAAGGAAAGGATTCATCCGCTCAGCAAAAAAAATATATATAAAATAAATAAATACACATAAATAATAGCGCAATCTCAAGGAATAATAAGAGTAAGTTAATACAAAAATAATGATTCAGCATACAAGCTATTCCAGGTCAGTGTTCCTCAAAATATATTATCAAAAAGGAATTCTATTACCCCGTCATACAAAAAAAAAATACAGAAAGCTGGTGTAATTTGTATATCTGGCTTCAATGGCAGACGTCCTTGCTTGAACGATGGCATAGAACCCATCCCCAGGTAATAACATATTATTTTTGTCTCTCTCTCTGCCTTGTTGTAGGGAGTGGAGATGATGAGCAGTGAAGCAAAAACCCATGCAATACGGCCCAGCCAAGAGCCATGGAGCAGCGATCACCGTCTATTGTTGTTGATTGTTGCAGAGCAGAACCTCTCATAAAAGGGAAGAGAAATGACCGCGCCTTGGGGATTGACCCTATTTAGGGATTTCCTCTCCGTGCATGGCAGTGGGCTGCATGAAGAGGCCGCGTGGCCTTCATGCATACTCGCTCCTTGCATGGTGATGTGCGGAGAGGAGGTGAGGCCACCACGTGGAGGATGGAGCAGAGCTGGGTGGAGTAGGAGTGGCAGGTAAGGCTCTTGGTCGTAAAAGGGGAAAGTTGCCTTCACCTGGGCGCTCATGGCCATTGGCTATATTATTAATTAATTTAAGTAATTATATGTGAACTATAGTAAAATTTCAGTTTAAATATCTCTTAATTATGTGAATATTAGGTGGACCATGTAAATCAGTATTGGTTCCAACATAAATAGAGAATGAGAAATTTTAATTATACATAGAATAGTTTTCAAGTCCAATCTAAACCTTGGTCATTTTTTACAAGGGCCTTGTTGGCAACTAGTTTTAGCAGTTCAATTTTATAGGAGTTGGCTCATTTTCTAAACACATGACCAATCATAGATCTAGTGACTCAGAATCTACATGCTTGGACAACCTGGGTTTTGACTTACAATGGTTTCAACTTTCTATTATACAGGAAATCTCAATAAATTCTACCATGATGAATTAACTATGCCCTGTTTTGAAAGAGTAGTTTGTCTTTTGTGCCCTGCAGAATGCTTGGGATTAAATTAAAAAAAAGCCTAGTTGATGATACTACTTGTAGGGTTACCTCCTGCATACTGCCATATAAAAATAAATTCCAGTAATTCCATCTCAAGAATTTTAATCATAAAAGTACTAAGCATTCCATAATCTGGTTGTTCTTGCTTGTTTTGGATCTGTAGTTCAGTTAATGGACTCACATTATTTCCAAAATCAAAGCAACATAGACGAAGCAACATAGACTGCACAATGGTTGAATACATCTGCCAGGAAAAGTTGCTTCATTTTTTTAGCTCAGTCAATCAAAACCTTTTTTTGTGGTCCATCTCTGGGCAAAATCTTGTTGTCTGCCAATTTGTGGCCGGGTTATTAAGTAAATTCAGTTTTGTTATTGTTTATGTTTGTCATGTACTATCCTTGTGTGCTAGGAAATATTCTTTTGAAGTTCTGACTTGTTTTCTTAACTTTATTCTCTTTTTTTATTTCAAGCGTGATCTTCAAATTTAAGCTTTTTGCATTTCTATTGAATAAGGGAGTACTAATTCTCACTCAAATATTGGCAGGTTGATGCAGCAGTTTTACAGTATCAAAATCAAAAACTTGCCCAGCAATTAGATGCTGAGAAAAATGAAATCCATGCCCTTGAGGGAAAATTTAATCTACTCAAAAGCAAATAGACTGCCTATGATGACATATTGATTACAGTAAACAGTGCTTGGAATCAGGCATGTTTTAAGTTTTCTGTATGCATTTTTTTGTTTTGTTTTTGCTTTTAATTCTCTAATTATTCTGACAAGCTCTGGATAATAGTTGGTAGAGGATTTGGAATTATTGGCAATACGTGCTAGTGGGAGGACAACTGGAGTTCAGGTTTTAGATAATTATCGGCCTTCAAAAGTTCATAATCAACATGAAAAGTGATAATCAACATAAAAAATTTCAATAATTAACATTACCAACTATTATGAATAATTCCGACTTTTAAAGTTATATGATTATATCTCATTTATTTTTAATTTTGTTTTCCAGAGAGCATTGCCTCATGTCACCCAGAAGAAACATTTTTGTATCACCTTTTGGAAACAGGTGCTACTAAAAACAGTGGAGCAAATGATTTAACTAATCATGTTGAGCAAGCTCTTGATTTAAGGCATGCTTCAACCATGGATATGATGAAATTTTTAGTAGAAGCAATTGATGACAAAGAGCCAAAAATGAGGAACTGTCATTGAGTCTCCAGGATAGGCTATCCACAGATGGTAAATAACTACGAACTTTTTTTGCATTTTTACAGAGGAAAGAAGTCATGAAAAAGTGTGGGGAAAACAGTAGTTGCTGTAAAATCTTGGATCTATGCTATTAATGTGTTTTAGTGTGAACCTGGCAGAGTCCAGCAAACAGCCGCTGAAAGTGGATGATGGATTAAGACAAGAAGTCAAGGAATTGCAGGCAGCAATGGATGCACTTCACTTGAAACACAAGCATTTTGCAAATGAGGTTCGGACGTTCCAAGATAGCCATGCAAGGGATCAATATACTATAAAACGGTTGACAGGTATGAATATTAAAAACAATCCTTATTCTAGTGTCAAATATTTTGAAAACAAGAATCCCCTCATTATAGAGGCAGCTATTTGTAAATATCCCATCTTTGCTGAGTTCCATCAATGGTTTACAATGCTCAAAGACTTATTCCTTCTAGAGGCAAAATCCATAATTTGGCAGAGCCATTTCATAAAATTTCACTTAATATATTTTCTTTAGTTGTCAGACACTAGGCTATGCTACTTTTGGGATGTCTACTGGGGAATGATGTGACCAACACTCTTGCTGTGACTTTGCTTCTTCATACATTTTCTATTTCTTTCTTTTAGTTGTGTACACAACTCTTTTTTCTGTTGCTGATGGCATAGCTATAGGAGTTGCTTAGGAACTCCCACTGATGTATTTACACTGTATGTATTGTTTTAGTCCTGTTGACATACTTTTGTGGTCATTCGCTGGACAATAATAAAATCATCTTATCTTATGCAAATCCTTTCTAAGTTCTGTCTTGTCATGTAACTTGTTTTTATCTCTTGTTAGTTTACAAATCTAATTACTTCTCAAAAAAATAAATCATAAGATGCAAGGTAGGTATTCACTGCATTTCTATTACTCATGGATGGGATCACAAATAATGAAGATACAATATACATGCAAATTCCTATGAGCTCAAATGGCAATCTCATATGTTAGCACATAAAAGTTGATAGAAACAATTACATTATTAAATATATTCATATCTGAAAGCAAATCAGGTACAGATCTTACTTTAAAAGTGCTAACTGTGGACGTTGGAATCTATTTTTAAATGCTATGGTAAACCAAAAAAAATCCAAAACATTTTATCTGTTTGTGCAAAATGCAAATCACTTTTCTCTGTGTAACCATTATGTAGCAACTAGCAAGTGCCTTTGACCTCAATTAGTCACTGAAATCCTTGCTGGTTTCATGTGAACCATTTCCTATGGGCAGTTATTTAAAGTAGTTTAATATGCAGGTATTCACTGCATTTCTACCACTCCTGGACGGGATCACGAATAATCAGCATACAATATGCATTCAAATTCCTATGAGCTTGGATGACAATATCATATGTTAAGACATCAAATTTGATAGAAACAATTAAATTATTAAATATATTAATATCTGAAAGCAAATCATGTACATATCTTACTTTAATTGTGCTAACTGTGGGTGCTGGAACCTATTTTCAATGCTGTGGTAAACCAAAAAATTTCCAAAACATTTTATGTTTGTGAAAATCACTTTTCTATGTGTAACCATTATGTAGCAAGTGCCATTGAACTCTATTAGTCACTTAAGGCTGATCTCTATTAGTCACTGAAATCCTTACTGGTTTGATGTGAACCATTTCCTATGGACAAGTAATTAAAGTAGTTTAATATGTTCTTCTCCATGGTTTTCTAACCTGTTGTTATTATTTCCAGTTCCAGCTAATCCACGTCTTCTTTATTCAGTCCTGGAAAGTTTGTTTAGGGAGATGCATGCTGTCCCATATTTTCTTAACAGATATCTAACAAATAATGTTTCTTAACTGCTAAGTAAATGCAATTTTATTTGTTGTTGTGATACCTTGAATGATTTATAGTACTTGGTTAACAATACTTCTTTTGTTTCTTTGAATGAAATTATGATATGGGTGTAGTCCGAGACTCTGGCCACCCACATGATATCTATTGCCTAAGGCTTCTAAACTACTAAGTAAATGCAATATCATTTGTTGATGTGATATCTTGAATGATTTAAAGTACTCGGTTAACAATATTTCTTTAGTTCCTTGAACTAAATTCTCATATGGTTGTGGTTCGAGAATACATACACCCATTCCCAACAAAAAAATGTTGTTGTGATGAGTCTGAATTGGCTTGAAACTGCTTGCATTTCTATTATTCTTTCAAGTGGTCCTTAATTTCTTATAGCAGTTATCCTTAATTGGAAGATCACTATAAGTAGCTTGATAGTGATTATGTTTGAGTAATCACTCTGCCAGTCAAGGTAGCGCAATAATTTATTGGGTTGGTTAAATACCCTTTTGGAAATGACTCTTGCAGGTCAGAAACCTTTAGTTTAGGAGTTGTGTTTGAGGGGTATCTATTCTGCCAAAATTGTTGAGGATAACGTCTGCTTAGGAGAAATCACCAGAGCTCATTTAATTGTGAGATATCACGAGATAGAACAATAGATTGGCCACATTACCATGGAAGCATGTATTTTAAGGGATTGTCATTGAACACGATTGGATGCCTGCCTAGAACAAACTACGTATGTTCTATTAGCTTTGAGATATTCATATTACTAGATAGCACAACAAATTGGCCGCATTAGCATGATAAGAATTTTGGATTGAACCCAAGTCTCTGGGCAGAAAGCACACTTGATTTACCACTTTACAAACGTCACCCATTTTTAACACACTTCTTGTGTTATAGGAGTTGGCAACTAGTTTTAGCATGTAAAGTTTTTATTGTGGACTTGAAATCCTCAATGAGAAGAAAGAAACATATCTCGGTTTCCCACTGTATCTTCTATTCTTGAAGCAAGCATAACGAAGAGTCACCATTCCTATTGTGTTGTAAGTCTGCATTTTTATTGTGCTTTGTTGTGAACTATCTATATTGTCAGAAGACATGTGAATCCTTGATGCGGTGAGAGTCATTGATAACCAGTTACTTTCCTTGGTTTATTAGTAATTTTTAGAAGATTAGTTCATGTATTGATAGGTCTATTTGCCTTTACATGGTTGAGAAGGATGTCAAGTTTTTATTGTGGACTTGAAATCCTCAATGACAAGAAAGAAACATATTTGGGTTTCCCATTGTATCTTCCATTCTTGAAGCAAGCATAACGGAGATTCATTTACAACTTAGATTGTGGCACTATCAAGAGCTGGTCCATTGAAGAGTTATATACCTATACTTGTATATGGAGATTCCTAAATTTATTGCTACAGCACATGGCATGAAAGCAAACTTTTGTTCACAAGTAGTTTGTGCAGTTTATGAGCTATTATAATCATTGTTTTCATTGATATTATTGTAGAAATATTTTTTCAAATTGCTTATATATTCCAGATATAGTAGTAATCTATAGTGTTGAGATTACTACTGCAGAGATTGTGAGAAAAACAATTGTAGTTGGCTCATTGTGTTGATGAACTTAACATTATTTTTTGTTATGGGTTGAGTGCCTATGTCTTTGTAATCTGAGATTGTTACAAACTTTGCTCTGTTCCTACCAGTATCCTTCGCTGCCTTTGCCTATATTTTTGTTCTTTCTAACTTTCCTCTTTTCCTACCGGCGTTCATTTTTGCCTCCTCAAGGGGCAAATGCTAGTTTATAAATTCAAAATCAAAGTGTTTGTAAGAATTAATTGTTTTCACACGTTTAGTGCACTATGACTGAAAATTGAATTTCTAACATGTATGATTTCTCTATTGAAAAAATTAGTATCGTAAATTCTTTTATACAATAGTTTTGTAATTAGTATCCTAAATTAGTTTTGAAATCTTTTCACATTTATAAGAATATTAAAAGTATCCCAACGTCACAACTAGGTTATGAATTTGAGGTTATTTTTCTATAAGTGCTTTTTATATGGTTCATAGTGCAAGAACGAATGTACCCATTAATGTGATATTGTGTTCATAAGGTTGGTGGATGATGTTGAAATAAATAAAAACATACTGTTATAAAAAAAATGTATAGAGTTATGAAGAAATTTTATAGTAAGTTATTTTGTGATGTCTAAGCATTTAAAACAAGTTATTAAGTGATTTAATCAAACTTAAAATTAATTAATTATAATAATGAAATATCAAGACAAAGACAAAGTTGTAGTGCGATATTTATGATTTTAAAGTCAAGTCTTATTAGCGCAGTCGGTATTCAAGGGGTTTTTTTTTTAGGTGGTCCAAGGTTTGAAACTCGACAGTGATGGGAGGAGACACCAAAAAAATCCAGCCATGCTAAGAGTTGGTGTGGTTTAGGTCGGGGATGATCCCTGGCTAATTTTGATGGCTTAGATGCCCTTGGGTCACAGTTTCTTAGACCATGGGCCACTCCCATAAGTTAAGAAGATTCGTGCAAAAAAAAAAATTGATTTTTAAAAAATTCTATTTAATACAGATGGTTTGATGAAAAATTATAAAGGTGTGACATGAAGTAATTATTTGAATGTGTGGAAATTCCGTAAAGAATCACCTTTCAATTATGGTAATTTGAATTTCATGACATTGAGAAAGGCATTGTGTTCACTTGATTGTGTTATGCAACTTTTAATTTGTTAAGGGTTATTTTCTTCTATGTTTAATGATTAAATAAAAGGTACAATGTACAAATAATTATATTTTTATGTTTAATGAATTTTAGTAGTGAGACTTGTAGGTTCTTTGTTCATGTTTAAATATTCATTATAATAGACACTTATATTGCTAGTTTATGTGCTTAGTGTAGACAAAGCCAAAATCAATAAGCATAGTAGGAAAAATCTAATATTCAATAAGCTTTAGGATCCATATCTTCAATGGGTGAGAAGAAGGTTAAATGTGGCCCAAAGAGAAGAGGATGATTGTGAGAACAATAATGGAATTTACATATATAAATTGAATGAAGGAGACCCATGTTGCATGGGCATACATGCCCGAGAGAACTAGAATGTAATGTCCCCATTCTTGACCCTTATGATATTTGGGCTATAATGTAAAGATTGTATGCATATTTTGTATTATTCCTAGCGTGGAGCTCAAGGCCAAGGCCCCGCTAGTGAACGCTCGATCTAGAAGAGGCAAGTATTTGAAATTATGCTACCCATGTGCTAATGAACCATGGGAATTGTAAATATGCATCTTAATATAAAAATACCCACAACTAGCTATGCAATGCAACAAGAGATGGGGGCATGATATTACAAGGAAGTGGGGAGGGAAATATTCAAACCCTTGAGCCAATCAAGTCAAGCCAAGTGTCAATGTGAGAACCCATGAACCATCAACTACCCATGTTGACTTTGGTGCCCAATCATTCATTTCTCCCAAAAGTTGGGTGAAGTAGTTAAAGCCTTGGGGATTGGGGAGGTATGGTTGTCCAAATTCGAGTATGGGTAAGCCACCCTCATGGAAAATCGTGTTTTTCCTTCTTGGGCAAGAAAACACCCACGAATTGCCTTCCCAAGCCATTATTCATGACCAAACTTCACTCTCTTACGTTTTTGGAGGCTTGCTGGGTGTTTTTCTTGAGGCTTGTTGGGCGTTTTTCTTGAAGCCTGCTGGGCATTTTTCTTGAAGCCTGTTGGGCATTTTTAGCTTGCTGGGCATTTTTCTTGAAGCCTGCTGGGCGTTTTTAGCTTGCTGGGTGTTTTTCTAAAAGCCTACTGGGCGTTTTTAGCTTGCTAGGCGTTTTTGGGATTTTGCTGGGCATTTTTGGCTTGTTGGGCATTTTTATTTGAAGCCTGGTAGGCGTTTTGGCTTGCTGGGGTTTTATCCTCCACATTTTTACCATTTCCTGCATTTTTTCCATGCTTGCAAACTCGTTTTGGTTAGCACAGTGGCTGGGAGAAGAGATCCACGAATTGGGGGTTTAATGGAGGTCGTTTTTGCTCCTGGGTTGTCCCCAAACGTTTTCTGAAAACGAAATTTGCCTTTCCAGGGTTGTTTTCCCATTCCTCATTTCGTTTTTGGGTTGCCCACGTTTTTCCTTCATACCCAACACTTGGGGTTTTGCTATTATGTGTACCCATGCCCAGTTTATGAGTTTCTGTGTGTAGGAGATTGTTGGGGTTGAAATGGGTTTCCATTGTTTTGGCTTGAACTTGAGTGGAAGCATCCACAATTGAAGAGGGTTCAGATTTAGCCTAATAAACCCAGCAGTGGTTTGGCTTGGCTTAGATCCAAATGACTATTTGGCTATTTGGCTGTGTATGAGTATGAAATCCCCTTCTTCCTTGTAGATATCATGCCGAGCTCGGGGGTGGAGTTCGGACGGACTCAGTATATGCTGTCGAAGAGCCGACGGTTGGGTGGAATGTTGCAGCGACATAGCTAGTTGCTTGGGACAATTGCACAATGAAGATAAGTGTTTTCTGTCTATGTATTTACTTCTGTAATGCATGAATTTGATGACTGTTTTGATATGCTGGATGGGCATAAATTGTTTGTGGATTAGTTTCAATTCCGTTATGCATTTTGCCTAATTTGTATCTGCACACCAATGTTTTTATTCATATGATGCTAATGACTGGGCTGAGTTTTATGAAAAGCCCCACAGATTGTTATCATGTTCCCTCTCTTATTGGGTCAGCAGGTGGGTACATGACATTTTGGTATCAAAGCTGTTGGTTGCAGCATTGGGCCTTCATGCACTACCCATCACAGTTGCAGAGGTAAGTATGCCTCCTGCCCAGCACTAAACATCGAAAAGAAGGAAAATATTTCAAAAAAAATTATGACTGTTTTTGAAAATTTGAAAATTTTTCTAAGTGTTATTTTAAATTTTGCGCCAAGGGCGCGGCAGCAAAGTTAAGCATAACTCTGCGTGCGCGGCGCCAAAATTAGCATAAATGTTGTGCTGAAAGGAAAGGAAGGTGTTTGCTGCGGCGGCAGAATTAATGCTAATTTCTGCGCGCACGGTGGCAGAGAAATTAACGCTAAAATCTGCGCCATGCGTGGTGCGCAGCGGCAGAGTTAAAGGTAAAATCTGCACCATGCACGGTGCGTGGCGGCAGAGTTAAAGCTGAAATATGCGCCATGCGCGGCGGTAGAGTTAAGGGTAAAGTTTGCGCCATGCGCGACACGTGGCGACAAAATTAAGGTTAAGTTTTGCGCGCGGGTGGCAGCAATTTTAACTTTAAAATCTACGATGCGATGCACGCGGTGAAGTTAATGTTAAAAATTGTGACGGGCGGTGAAGAAAAGGCCAGGATGGGTGAAACTGGCGCAGAAGATAGGGCTAAAACATGCACTATAGTGGCAATTTTAGAGTTATATACAGCACTAAGGGAGGCAATGTTAAGGATAAAACCTGCGCTACAACGGGGAAGTTAAGGTTAAATCCAACAATGGTCATAGAAGTTGAGCCGCGACCAGCGATGTAAGGAGCGGCAAAAAAAAAAAAACGTAGAGTCCAAAACTTGATTTTGGGTAGAAGGAGCAGTCCAGCACAGAATGGGATGATTCCTGTGGGGTACGGAGGCCATTAACGAAGGTCATGAAAGAACCAGAGAGGGTCCCGAACCCAGTATGCTCCAATTTGACAGAAAAGGGAGAATAGTGACTTTTGTAAGATAGTGTCCCGAGGCTTGACGGAAGGTCGATTTGTGATGAAATTGATATGGCACGGCCATGGAGTAGGCACAGTGTTAAGTTTGGAATCTTGGAGGCGAACTCCAAAGGATGTGGAGTCGGGGTGGACCAGAAGGCCAAAAAGCACTGTTCCGAGCCACTTTTTCGGGATTTTGAAAAGCTTGTGGACAGTAAAAGTGACCCTAGATGTTGGAATCAAAAATTTTACTGAACTAGACATTTCATCTTCTCATTAAGATGGATAGTTTCCGTTAGATGAAGATTTTCCAGAAATGCATAGTTTGGTAAATAGCCATTTTTGGCCAATTTTTGAGATTTTGGGGAAAAAGTGGAAAGTGAGAAGTAACCAAACCCCGAATTTTATAGAAGTTGATTGGTCAATCGGAACAGGGATCTGAAGGTTGCTGAGTGTTCCTTGTTATATGGAATACCTTCGCCCGATAGATAAGTTTTCATGATTCTTCCTAAATTTGCTTCTACAAGCAGCTGAAGCTGGCCTTTCAGAATAAATTCTAGTTGTGTAAAAGTGTCGAATTTCGGGCAAAATTTGCGCAAAGTTTGCATTTTCGAAAGAATGTAAATTCCCTGTCCTGGATCGGAATGGAGCAAGGGGATAGGAGTCGGAAAGCTTATCCAGAAGAGAACAGGGATGCATGACCAGAGTTTGAATGAGGTCTACTTATATAATGGATATTTGGTACAGAAGAGTGCCAGTTGTTGTTTTGACAAAAGAAATTGTTGTCAATATCGGCAATTTCTAGAATTGCATGACTGGAAGGAAATCAGACCAACTATGATATGGAAGAGGGATTCTATGTTACGATGAGGGATTGAAAGGGAGAATTCCTTAACCCCTATTTTGATATCATATTTATAATTATAAAATTGTCATGCATATAAACTATGGCATAGGAATCTGAAAATGTAAGAGATTACATAGATGCATATGCACTAGATGGCATATTAACAAACATTGCATAGTGGATGTGGAAATGTTTGTGCATGGATAGGATATTGCATATTGGTTAAATAGTGAAGTTTTACATATGTAATGAGCCACTTAAGACAATGATTGTGGTTGCTAATCATTAGTTGTGTTCGCATTGGTTATAGGACCAAGGGCAACTGAAGCATGGCTAAAGATGAGGATGATGCTGTTGCATATAACCAACAACCGTATGAGGAAGGGATGGTGCAACAAATCTATGATCATGAGGTTGGAAAAAGGACTGTGTAGCCTTGGTAAGAGGCCAACTGATCAGGTAACATCAAGTGATGTTAATATCAACCATGCAGGTAATGGTTATTGGTACATAAATGGCATGAATGTTGAAAGAGGATTTGGTAAGATCCCTTCAACTATGTTTGAATTATGTTGAACGCATAGTACTCATAATTTAATGCAAGGTAGCATTGAGGAGATGTGCATTAAAATATTAAGTACAATATTGTGATTATATTATGTAAATGTTGTGAATGTGCATGCATATGTGTAAGTGCACATGTTGAGATGCATTATGTGAATGCATGATTGTGATATACGTTTGATGCAATTAGATAATCGATGAAATGGTGAACCAATGTTAATCCTGATACCATTTCATGAGCTACTGTGAATACAGGAGACTGATTGCATGAAGAAGGTAGACATGATGATGGGCTACCAGAGTGCTCTGTGGAAGGACAGAGATTGCATGGAATGCGAAATAATGAGTATTTACAGTTTATTTAAATTGCACGGATAGTGTACCCATGTCTTGCAATTTTATTTATGATAACGATGCATATATAGACATATATACATATATTTCATTGCACCTCAAATGCTAACAACTAAAGGTGTTTGAATTATTGAGTGTTATAATTCTAAGATCACTTCAGTCACTGTTGTAGCAATGAAAGGATTATATGCATAGATACTCACAACATGTTTGGCTGATTGAAGTTTCAGATTTCAGGTAGATTGTTTTGGGGATGGAAAATGTGTGTAAGCCCATGACAAAGATTGGAATCTACCATGAGCAAGAGCCAAACGATATGAGAATAGACTCATGGCTAAGCAAATTGATTCTACAGAGCACATAATTGCAAATTCATACTTGAATTTAATTATTAATGCCATTGACTGATTAGAGAAATCAGATTTGAATTCTATTGATTAATGCTGCTAACTGTTTGGCTATTGGATAAATGTTCCAGGAAGACACATTGAAGGAAGACCAAGAGTGATGGCCTGCAAAAGCCGAACTAGATGGGAAAGACCCCATGCTTTGGAAATGGGTTTCGGGTGAAACACCATTGATAATGTCTCAGCCAAACCGCATGTCGGTAAACCATGAGAGTGAGATGGTAAAGCTATGGCCAGAAGGCATGTGAGACACACCTGTAAATGAATGAGTATTCTGTGACCCTAGACAAGAACATGCATGTCTAAATTATTAGGGTTAATATGCAGAGCATGCTCTATCTTATTTATATCATTGTAGACTGCTTGAGTATGATTAGGGCCTACATGGTGCACATCGGAAAGGGGGTGCACACCTTTTCTGGTGATGGGTTATAATAGGGTTTTCAATATTGACTACACCCTAAGGGAATGGACGCATTCCTGGTGTTTCAATACTTGATAGTGATTGATATGGAATGTGGTTAAGAAATTGAATAGCAATACTAATGAGCTTGCTTATCCTTCTTGTGTTGTCAACCCACACAAATGCAGATTGATATTGCACATCAAGGGGCAAAGTAAAGAAGGGTATGCAAAAGGACTGTATAGGAATTGGCAACCTTTCTATGCTCACGCGAAATATTACCAGAAGGGATGGACGAGCTCGAAGAGCTATGTAATAAGAAGGGGTATCACCCTTATGTGAGTACGGCCATGTTAACCTGCATTCAAGAAAGTCACCTATAAAGTTCCTAAAAGGAACCACCGATTTGCACAAGAAAAGGAGTGGCGTCCTTGTATGAATGAAGAGTTGAGGTGTGTGTGAAGGGTTATGGTGCAAGAAGGTGTGGTGACATTGGTAAAGGCATAAAATCTATACTGGGACAGCAGTGGGAGGGTGGGAGCCGAAGAATGACTAAAAACCCTGAGATGCCTATGGCTCCATAGTAGAGCCTTGACCTATAATGGTCAGGTGGTGCAGTTTCCTTCCATTGGTCGATGACCCAGACGAATGTGCTAGCTCGGCACTAGAGAGGGCCAACCAGGTATGGGACTGGTTGGGCACCACCAAATGCTTGGTAAATCCAGTCGGTGTGAAGGTGTATTGGTGAAGCATTAACTACATCAAAGTCCATAGGAAATCCCAAGGCTTGCAAAGCGAAGCAGGATCCTGTGGACCAGAGGGGAAACACACAATACAGATAAGTATTCAGTTTCATTTATGTCTTGTTTGAAATAATGAATATTTCAGGTATAAATATTTTAACAGCTAAGTTGATACACTATTGTTTCTTTGTTGGAAGCCTTGGTCATTGCAGGAAAGCAAGACCCTGAAAGAACTATAAGTTATTGTAAATCCAGAAAGTAAATGAGTTGGCGATATAAATTCTTGGTAAACCAGAGAGTAACTGGTTATGCACTATAAATTTTGATAAATCCAGAGAGTAACTGGTTAGGCATTCACTACCTAATATTGTGAAACAGCATGTATGCTGGCCTAATAACCCCCTTAAACAATTGATAAAACTAGTCAGCGTACTGGCCTGGCATTGCCAATTCAAATGATTGTGGAGTAGCCTACGTGCTGGCCCAACATTCATAATTGTGTCCATGGGAAATCCAAGGCTCGTAAAGCAGAGAAGGATCCCGTGGAATAAAGTGAAGACATCCAATACAAATAAGTATTTGGTTATCTTGTAGTTTCTTGCTTGTGAATATACGTGTGTATATGATTTGGTTATGATTTCCCAGACTCTTGTTTAGAGAAAAACCTTATGAAATAAACTAAACATGTGAATTGATTCAATGTTTGAGTGTAGGTATTTTTGGAAGCAAGGACCAGGAAGGCATCATAGGGATGCATATGGACATCTGACCGGCCTAAAGAGCTCAATATGAGCAGTAATAAAAGATGGTGCTAGCAGACGTAAGTGGGTCCTAGCAGCCAAAGGTTCTGTAAGCAACAATGGGAAGGGGTACCCAAGTTGAAAGGCATTAGACAGACCTTAGACACTAAGTGTCATAGCCAATAAAGGGAAATTCAAGCATTCACATTAAAGTGAAAGAGACTAAGGAGCATGAAACCACAGTGATGGCATAGCTCCGTAATAAAACAAGACTAAGAGAGAGAGACTCTTACTCTTTTCTTTCCTTTTTATTGATGCATTTATAAAACAAAGAATTGTTGAATGCATGATGTCATGACTAGAAGAAAAATGTGTTTATTGCTTGAATTAAATTGTGAATGCTAAAATAGTTATTTCACTGTGGAAGGATAAGCATGAAAGAGATCATGTGTATGTTGGGAAAGCATGAAAATTTGGAAGTCGCATGAGTGAAGCATGGATGTTCCATGTCAATTGGGAAACAATTGACTAATTTTAATATTTATATTATGCTTGTCCTAACAAGGAGTTTCCATGATAAATTTCACAGGTGAGAAATTGAAACAATTGGTTGCAGCTGACACAAGCAAGTGTTGCTAGTAAGTAAAGAGTGGTCAGTTGTGCACATTGACCATGGCGGTAGACCAAGGGCTACTAGAATTGGCTGAAAGTCTTCTTCAAACAATTGCAAAAACCCAAGAAAATCTTGGAGAGATTCTCAAGCTACAGAGGCAATAGAATTAGATGAACCACGAGGTTTTTGCAGGACTCTATTCATCTGCAAAAAGAGGTAAAAAGCATTATGGGAGCAATCAACAAGGAAAGGAAAGTGGATCCATGAAGAATCATTCATCCAATTGGTCGATTAAGAAATGTTCCAGGTGGGACGACTCAAAGGAATTTGAGCAAGAAAGGGTAAAGCAACCAATGAAATGTTGGGGATGTGGAGGAAAACATTTCCTCCGTAACTGCTCAACAATGAAACATCAAGAGGATAGCCACCATAAAGTTTCCAGAATTGTAGATCAGCGGGAAGGGATTGTTTTGGAACAATGCCCTCATGCAGAGCTAGAATGTTCCAGCCAGCAGCAATAGTTTGTGAAGACCAAAGGACTTGGTCTTGAAGACCCAAGTTAAGGGTGAGATGCAGGACAGACTTGCCATATTTTGTGAATTTTGGACATGTATATAACGTGTATGTATTCCTAGGTATTGGAACACCGAGGACGGTGTTATTCCGAGGGGAGGGGAATGTAATGTCCCCATTCTTGACCCTTATGATATTTGGGCTATAATGTAAAGATTGTATGCATATTTTGTATGATTCCTAGCATGGAGCTCAAGGCCAAGGCCCCGCTAGTGAATGCTTGATCTGGAAGAGGAAAGTATTTGAAATTATGCTACCCATGTGCTAATGAACCATGGGAATTGTAAATATGCATCTTAATATAAAAATGTCCACAACTAGCTATGCAATGCAACAAGAGATGGGGGCATGATATTACAAGGAAGTGGGAGGGAAATATTCAAACCCTTGAGCCAATCAAGTCAAGCCAAGTGTCAATGTGAGAATCCATGAACCATCAACTACCCATGTTGACTTTGGTTCCCAATCATTCATTTCTCCCAAAATTTGGGTGAAGTAGTTAATGCCTTGGGGATTGGGGAGGTATGGCTTTCCAAATTCGAGTATGGGCAAGCCACCCTCATGGAAAATCATGTTTTTTCTTCTTGGGCAAGAAAACACCCACGAATTTCCTTCCCAAGCCATTATTCATGACCAGACTTCACTCTCTTACGTTTTTGGAGGCTTGTTGGACGTTTTTCCTGAGGCTTGCTGGGCATTTTTCTTGAATCCTGCTGGGCGTTTTTAGCTTGCTGGGCGTTTTTCTTGAAGCCTGCTGGGCGGTTTTAGCTTTCTAGGTGTTTTTCTTGAAGCCTACTGGGCATTTTTCTTGAAGCCTACTGGGTGTTTTTAGCTTGCTGGGCGTTTTTGGGAGTTTGTTGGGCATTTTTGGCTTGTTGGGCGTTTTTATTTGAATCCTGTTGGGCGTTTTGGCTTGCTGGGGTTTTATCCTCCACGTTTTTACCATTTCCTGCATTTTTTCCATGCCTGCAAACTCGTTTTGGTTAGCACAGTGGCTGGGAGAAGAGATCTACGAATTGGGGGTTTAATGAAGGTCGTTTTTGCTCCTGGGTTGTCCCCAAACGTTTTCTAAAAATGAAATTTTCCTTTCCAGGGTTGTTTTCCCATTCCTCATTTCATTTTTGGGTTGCCCACATTTTCCCTTCATACCCAACACTTGGGGTTTTGCTGGTATGTGTACCCATGCCCAGTTTATGAGTTTCTGTGTGTAGGAGATTGTTGGGGTTGAAATGGGTTTCCATTGTTTTGGCTTGAACTTGAGTGGAAGCATCCACAATTGAAGAGGGTTCAGATTTAGCCTGATAAACCCAGCAGTGGTCTGGCTTGGCTTAGATCCAAATCACTATTTGTCTATTTGGCTATGTATGAGTTTGAAATCCCCTTCTTCATTGTAGATATCATGCCCAGCTCGGGGGTGGCCTTCGAATGGACTCAGTATATGCTGTCGAAGGGCCTACGGTTGGGTGGAATGTCGCAGCGACATAGCTAGTTGCTTGGGACAATTGCACAATGAAGATAAGTGTTTTCTATCTATGTATTTACTTCTGCAATGCATGAATTTGATGATTGTTTTGATATGCTGGATGGGCATAAATTGTGTGTGGATTAGTTTCAATTCCGCTGTGCATTTTTCCTAATTTGTGTCTGCACACCAATGTTTTTATTCATATGATGCTAATGACTGGGCTGAGTTTTATGAAAGCCCCATAGATTGTTATCATGTTCCCTCTCTTATTGGGTCAGCAGGTGGGTACATGACATAGTTGAAATTCAGAGACCGAAGTCGCTTGGAGGATAGTCGACGACCTCCAGAGGAGTATGTGAAGACTTGATAGAAAGAGAAAGAATAGTTGTGGGAATTCGGACCAACTATGGTCGACGATAGACGACAAGATAAAAGGATGGTTGGATCACAAAATAGACCGACAGAGTCTAGTTGTAGTGTGAAACTGAAAGAGCAGGGCGATTGAAGACTATGTTGACAGATAGGACAAATGGTGTCACGAGACAAGTCGGCGATGATGAGAAGAAAATTGACTAAAAGGCTAGGTTCCAGAGGAGTAGATTCATTTGAGTAGTTGGAACAGTTACATAGCAGTTATGGTGGTTGTTGTATAAGGCCAAATGGAGGAGAGAGCCAAGAAGGGCCATGTGAAGGCTTTAAATACAGATGGTAGTTCCTGGAAGCAAGTGAATATTATAGAGGAAGATTGAGTGGTACTTTGAACTAGAGAGAACCTATAAATACCAGATATGGAATGATAGAGGGGTTGTTGAGGTTCGTAATTATTGTTTCCCACATCAAAGTATAGAGGTTGCATTCAGGATGAAGCATTCCCTCATACCAGTAATCTAATAAGTGTTATGTGTGAATAGTCGATGTCCATTCCAGTTGAATAGAGCTAGAGCTCTACATTGTAATTTCCTCTTATAAAGAGATTGTTTAATTTAATTGAAAGGCCATAATTCTTGGAATATTGCTATTTGTGTGGGTTGTGTGTGTGTTTGTTTCCATTGTGTACACTAATCTACAGCAGACTATGGTCACGCATGCATCAATTGGTATCAAAGCAGGAAGTTTTTCTGCATGAGAAGTCCAGTTGCGGGTGGACATGGAGAGCAACTCCAACTATGGTTTGGTAGAGTTACATAGGACATTGTAACCTAGTTTCGATTGGTGTGACAGTTCGAGTGTTTGAGCAGAGTGTGATGTCTTACAGGGGCATAATGTATGTGGTAGAGGACATAGAACATGTGGGGACACAGGTGTGACCATTGACCGAGAAATGTTTGAAGAACGTGTTCAGACCATGAGAAGTATGAAGAGTGATCTAGCAGTGGTAAAGGAAGCCCAGAAGAGAGGGATGGGTAGTGAAACCCTTGACCAAAATGATGTTGAGGATGAGGAAGAAAGAAATACTCTTGATGAAGAAGAGAAAGAAGACCTAGGAGAAAAACTGCTGAAAGTATTGTCTGAACTGAAGGGTAGGTCTAAGATGGAAGTATCTACCTATTTAGGGATCTTAAACCCTAAAGAAATGATAGGCTGGATTAGAGAAATGGATAAGTATTTTAATATGGAGTAGATAGAATACCCCAAAAGGGTAAAATTTGTTTACTTGAAGCTGAAGGCTCAAGCCTCGTTTTGGTGGGACAACATACAGGCTGACAGACTCAAGAAAGGAAAACACAAGGTGAAGGATTAGGATAGAGTGGTCACCAAGTTGAAGGACATGTTACTTCCAACTGATTACATGATTTTTCTATTTAGGAAACTGTAAAACCTATGATGGAAGGATTTGACCGTGCAAGAATTCACTGAGAAATTCTATCAACTATCTATCGGGTCGAGACATACTGATGAGGGGGAAGAGGTAGTCCCAAGGTATGTGAATGGTCTAAAGTACAACATTCAGGATGAGTTGAGCCTGTCTAGGTTCAGGACAGTCAAAGAAGCTTACCAGCTAGCCTTGAATGCAGAGGAGAAGTTGGCATAAAGACTTCGACAGGTAGAGGAAAGGTGACTGCTCAAATCCAAAAATTTGCTGCTACAAAAGAGCATACCAATGGGTCAAGGAAATAATTGTTGATGTATTTGTAACTTCGGAAGATATTCTTCTATGTATTACACTTGTACTTTATTATATGCATGATGGAGATGTATTACTCCCCCAATCAGAAGTGTCGTCATTTGTATTTGTAAGTGTCGCAAGTGTTGCAAGTGTCACAACTTATATTTGATGGGTTATTAGACCACCAGTGTGGGGTCGGCCCTAGTTGAGTTATGTGGTTGGGTTATTAGACCTCCTTGGGAGGTCGGCCCTATTAGTTTATTGGTAGGTCAAGTCAGTGTATAAATAGAGAGTGAGTGTGTCTCATTCTATTCATTCACTCACTCATCCAACTCGCATTAGTTGAGAGAGGAGTGCGCACTAGTGGAGGAGGAGTAGCTGCTGGAGTTATCTATCTTGGGTTTGATCATTGTGATCTTGTATTGTGGCTTATTCTATCTCTGAGGAAGTTGCGTGGTTTTTCACCTTCTTGTGTTTATGATTGTTATGATGTGCATGTTATTCTCTTAGTAGGATCCTAAGATAATGTTTGAATGCATTTATCGAAAAATTAACATGGTATCATAGTCGTGCTAAGAAGAAGACAATGTGCAGCTATGGAAGCTAGGGCTTCTTAATATTTGCGTTTCTCTCCTCAGATCATCAAAGGCAGGAGGCTAGGATGACTCTCCTTGGAAGGGTGCATCTTTCTGTAGAGACAGAATTCAATTCTGAGTACTTTTAGTTTTTGGCCCATCATTGCTGTGGGAAATTAGGGTTTCGGAGAAAGTTGGAATTTTTGGAATCCGAGACTACAGGTGGATGCCCCTCAAGAAAATCGAAGTTTAGAGACCAAGATCGAACTTTTTGGTTGGGCAGAAGGTCGGGCTTGATCAAACCCTAGTTCCGGATTTTGATTGGAAGGGTGGAAATTAGGGTTTCTGCAAAAGTGGAAATTTTTGGAATCTGTGACCACGGCTGGAAGCTCCTCAAAAAAATTGAAGTTTAGAGCACAAGAATGAACCTTTTGGCTGGTAGAACCCCCAGCAATATCAAACCCTAGTTTGGGATCCTGTCTAGGAAATCCAGAAGTTTCAAAGGCAATTTTGAGGGGTCAAATTTTGCAGATTTCAAATTTGAAGTATACCAGCTTGATCAGCTCAGCAAGGTGCATCTTTCCATCCATTCAGAAGTTTGGAATTCAAAGTTTCAATTTTTAGGGTTTCTCTAACAAACCCTAGTCCAGCTCCATATCCATTTTTTAGCAAATCAAGTGGTAAGACCTAAAAATTTCTATTTCCATTTGACGTACTCTTTAAGGTGTCTCACCACACCAAACTTGAGGATAAGCTTGAAGGAGCTGATAACTTCCGAGCATGGAAGTATAGGATTGGGTTCATCCTGGAAGAGAATGAATTGGACATCTACATAAAGGAAGAGGTTCCAATTCCAGAGGGAGAAGAGGCTAAGTCCTTACACAAGAAAGACTTGGTCAAGGCCAAGAGAATCATTGCTGATTCTATAAAATATCATCTCTTACCCCATGTGTCTTCCCTAAAGACACCTAAGGAGATGTTTGACTCTTTGACCAAGTTGTTTGAAGGAAAGAATATAAATTGGAAGATGACTCTACGAAATCAATTGAAAGGGGTAAAGTTCCAGAATGGAGAGACCATCCAATCCTACTTCACTAAGGTCTCTCAAATCAAGGAACAACTTGAAGCTGTGGATGAAGAAGTGGAGAATGGAGAAATTGTCATGACCACTTTGAATGGCCTACCTAGGTCATGGGACTCCTTCATCCATGGAATCTGTGCAGGAAATAAGTTGATCTTCTTTAGTAGACTATGGGAGGAATGTTCACAAGAAGAAGCTAGACTTGTGGCCTGAGAAGAAAAGATGGGAAGTGAAGACCAAGCTCTCACTGCTCACACCAGAAGAAGTAAGTTCAAGAAGGAGAAGCCTAATACCAGGAAATATTCTCACCATCATCAAAGGGAGAACTTTAAGAAAGACACCTCTCATGGTAGATGCTTCACATGTAATGAGAAGGGACACTTTGCTAGAGATTGTCCAAAGAACAAAAGAGACTTCAACAACAATAAGAAGAAGAACAACAAGAAGAGATATCATGCTCATGCTGCTGAGGATGATGAGCCTCCCAGGAAGAAGGCTAGAGAAGAAAGTGAAGATTCTTCAAGTGATGATGAATATGTTCTAATCTCTGCTCTCACAGGTACTGTTACACATAGGTGTAAGGATTGGATTATTGATAGTGGGGCTTCTAAACATATGACGGGATTCAAATAATCTCTTATAGATCTATCTGAACATGAGTCACTTCATAAGGTGAAACTTGGGGATGACTATCAATACCCCATAAAAGGGAGTGGTGAAGCCTCCTACAAGTTAGACTCTGGGAAGTCTTTGAAGATGCAAGATGTTCTATATGTACCTGGACTCGAGAAGAACCTCCTCTCCATATCATCTTTGGATGCAAAGGGGATGAGAGTTGCATTTGTGGATGGCCAAGTACTTATGTGGCCTAAAGGTAAGACCATAGATGATGCATTAGTGATTGGAGAGAAAGAGGGGGGATTGTACAAATTGAAGGGACAACCTAAACATGTCATGGTACATGAATCCATGGAGCCAAGTGAACTTTGGCATAGAAGGCTTGCTCATGTGCACTATAGGGAACTACCAATTGCAAGCAAAGCAGTAGAAGGTCTTCCTGAAATACAGTCAAACCATGAAGGTGTTTGCAAAGGATGTGCAAAAGGAAAGAACACAAAGAAAGCATTTCCAAGCAGTGAAAGCAAGGCATAAGGAATCTTGGAAATTATCCACTCTGATGTATGCAGTCCGATGTCATCAAGTTCTCTGAGTGGGTATGTATATTATGTTTCTTCCATTGATGATTTCTCTAGGAAGACTTGGATTTGTTTCTTGAAGAACAAATATGAAGTATTCAACAAAATCAAGGAATTCAAAGCCTTGATAGAAAACCACACTGAAAAGGAGATCAAGACTTTTAGATCCGACAATGGTGGAGAATTCACTTCAGAAGACTTCAAGAAGTTATGTAGTGATTCAGGGATTAAGAGGGAGTTGACCACTCCTCACAATCCACATCAGAATGGAGTTGCAGAAAGGAAGCAAAGATTGAGAGGGAGTCCACCCAACAAACAACAAAGATAAGTATTTGAATTGTCATTTCTTGTATATTTGATTGCTTAAATAATATTGTTCAATGATGTATTTAATTATGTTCCTAGACTTAGGTTGTGTATTATGCATATTAGAATAATTGCATTAATGAACAGTATACTACTAATATGCATGTAATGGGTAAGTGGCCTATGGCATTGTACAACATTCCATTGCTACTTATCTAGAATGAAACCTCTTTGCTGACATGTTGGGAGTAGTGCAAACTCTTAACAATGTTTTGGTAGAGATGGAAGGCATCTAGAAAGTTACGAGATATGGATAAATGTTGTATTGAAGCATTGGCTAATTGCATGACTGTATGACATATATTGTTATGTGTAAGATTTTGTTCTGAAAACTATGAGAAGTTTCTAATCATGCAATTGAATTTGACTTGTAGGAAAGATCGTGTACAATCACTTACAAAAGAAGGACAACAACATTTGTTCCACCAACGAAGTTCAAAGAAAACTATCTATTGAAGATATTGAAGAATCTGAAGTTCCCAGGATCCGGGATGCAATAATGGAAGAATGCCATTATCAAAGAATACCAATCGATCATGAAGAATGATATTTGGGATGTGGTCCCAAGACCAGAGGGGAAGTCTGTTGAGACTTCCAAGTGGATCTATGATATCAAGCATGCTACAGATGGCAGCATAGAGAAATACAAAGCAAGATTTGTAGCTCGTGGCTTCTCCCAGAAGGAGGGGATAGATTATGAAGAGACTTATTCTCCTGTATCCAGATACACTTCCATCAGAATAGTACTTGCCCTGGCTGCAGTGATGAAGTGGAAGATACACCAGATGGATGTCAAGACAACTTTCTTGAATAGTGTAGTCGAAGAGGAAGTATATGTGGAACAGCCACTCGGTTTTGAGACCCATGATAGTGAGTCATATGTGTGTAGATTGAAGAAGCCTTGTATAGCTTAAAGCAAGCTCCTAGGATATGGTACGACGGGATAGACAGCTTCTTGTCCAATTTGGGCTTTACCAAGAGTAAAGCATATTCCAACTTTTACTACAAGGTTGAGGAAGGAAATCTATTGATACTCCTATTGTATGTGGATGACCTATTTGTGATAGGTGAGGATAGATTGATTGCCGACACGAAGAGGAAGCTTGCTGTTGAGTTCGAGATGAAGGACTTGGGCATGATGCATTACTTTCTAGGTATGGAGGTGTGGCAGAGTGCAGATGGAATATTCCTTGGACAAGGGAAGTATGCAGTAGAGATCCTGAAGCGGTTCGGGATGATGGACTACAAGGCCATGGCCACACCTATGGCATCAAACCTGAAGCTATTGAATGATGCTTCATCAGAGTCGGTTGATGTCACAATGTATCGTCAGATGATTGGGTCCTTGATGTACCTGACGAACACGAGACCAGATATTTGCTTTGTGGTGAACACCTTGAGCCAATTTCTGACAGATCCTAGATGTGTTCACCTGATTACTGTAAAGCATATTCTAAGGTACCTAAAGGGTACAATTGATTATGGGCTCAAGTATGATGCGAATCAAAAGTTCAACCTGGAGGCTTATGTTGATTCAGATTGGGCAGGAAGTGTTGCAGATAGGAAGAGCACTTCGGGTTGCTGCTTCAGTATGGGATCATGTGTGATCTATTGGTTTAGCAGGAAGCAATCCTGTGTAGCATTGAGTACAGCCAAAGCAGAGTATGTCACATCTTGTTCGGCTAGTTGTGAGGCAGTATGGATAAGGAAGCTATTGTTTGAGTTATTTGATCTCCTGTTGGATGCTACCTGTATCTTCTGTGACAATTAGAGTTGTGTGAAGTTGTCTGAGAACCCGGTGTTCCATGACAGGTCAAAGCACATTGAGATCAAATATCACTATATCAGGGATATGGTGCAGAGAGGAGCAGTGAGGCTCCTGTATGTTGCGACAAATGAGCAGATTGCAGATGTGTTGACCAAACCACTAGCCAGAGTGAAGTTCGAGTACTTCAGAGAGAGGCTTGGTGTTCTTCAGATAGAAGCTACTTTGAGGAAGAAGTGATGGGACACATTTGCAGGAGCCATTCCAAGCATGGTGGTAGGAGGATCCTCCCATGGATGTGGATGTAAGCGTTGTGTGATGAGCATTGGGAAGATGCTCCAGATGATATACATCGGGATGATGCTGTGATGATGATCAGGTTGATCATGCGATGATGATGTGCATCAATACAATGCTATGATGATGATCAGGTTGATCATGCGATGATGATGTACATCAGGATGATTTACTGTGTGATGATGATCAGTATGATCACGAGTATCAGGATGATACTCCGTGGCCATGGATAGATTGTGCAGGTAGCATGTAATAGCTTTCTAGGAGATCCTATAGTATGTGCTAGGATTCTCTTGCGAGGTTTTGCTATAGGTTGGTCATGGACAGGTTGTGCAGACAAGTATATAATAGCGCCCTGGGATATTTGCAGATACTGTTGCTAGGTTTTTCCTATGGCATATAATAGCTCCCTAGGAGATCTGGCAAATGCTCTTTCGAGGTTTTGCTTGGGAGGACATATAATAGTGCCTTGGGAGATTTGCAGATACTCTTTCTAGGTTTTTCTTATGGCATATAATAGCTCCCTGGGAGATCTGGAAAATGCTCTTTCTAGGTTTTGCCCTATGGCATGTAATAGCGCCTTGGGAGATCTGATAGGTTGAGCTGTGTGCTCGTAATCAGTCCTGGGATTCTCTTCCGAGGTTTTTCCATGACCACATGTAATAGCGCCCTGGGAGATCCGATAGGTTGAGCTGTGTGCTCGTAATCAGTCCTGGGATGCTCTTTCGAGGTTTTGTGGTGGTCACATGTAATATCTCCCGGGAGATCTTGTCGGTCATGCTTAAGCACATAAAGGATCCTGGGATACTCTTTCGAGGTTTTGTTGATGCACATAATTAGTCCTGGGATCCACAGGATGTCCAAAGATGATGAAGATCTACAGGAGGCTAGGCCTACATCCAACATGAAAAAGTGTTGGCTTTGTAGAACTTCCTATGATGAGAAGAATTGAGAGATAGCCCAGAGATCGAGATGACAAGTACAACAGCAGTGACGATGATGCTTCATGATCCAATGACGATGATCCAGCTCTAGAATTGAAGATTTGTGCCGATATGTATTGATGACCTGTGTCTAGAGAATACCTTCCTAGTTAAGAGGGACTGTTGATGTATTTGTAACTTCGAAAGATATTCTTATATGTATTACACTTGTACTTTATTATATGCATGATGGAGATGTATTATTCCTCCAATAAGAAGTGTCATTATTTGTATTTGTAAGTGTCGCAAGTGTTGCAAGTGTCGCAACTTATATTTGATGGGTTATTAGACCACCAGTGTGGGGTCGGCTCTAGTTGAGTTATGTGGTTGGGTTATTAGACCTCCTTGGGAGGTTGGCCCTGTTAGTTTATTAGCAGGTCAAGTCAGTGTATAAATAGAGAGGGAGTGTGTCTCATTCTATTCATTCACTCACTCATCCAACTCGCATTAGTTGAGAGAGGAGTGTGCACTAATGGAGGAGGAGTAGCTGCTGGAGTTATCTATCTTGGGTTTGATCATTGTGATCTTGTATTGTGGCTTATTCTATCTCTGAGGAAGTTGCAGGGTTTTTCACCTTCTTGTGTTTATGATTGTTATGATGTGCATGTTATTCTCTTAGTAGGATCTTAAGATAATGTTTGAATGCATTTATCAAAAAATAAACAAGAATCAAGTCATGAGGATCTTGAGAATGATGAGGAGGTGAGAACTCCAGATATCAAGGCACCTAAGCTCGAATGGGATATTTTAGAGGATGACGTGCAAACCAACCCAAAGTCGTCTTTTATAAGTGTTGTGAACTGGGACACGAGGTGTATGAGTATCTAGAGAATTTGCATATCACAATTCGATGGGAGGCTATGAGATGAGGAACCGATGATGGATCAATTCCAATCATAGGGAAGACTATAGCAGACACTTCGTCGGAAGGAGGCATAAACATGACAACCCAATAGACGTTATTACAACCAAGTCGACAGGAAGAAAAGGAACCAACGGAGAGGAAGTCAATCTTCCAAACAAAAGGGAAGATTCGATATAGATGTTGTATGACCATTGTCTATGGAAGCAACAACGAGAATTTAGTATTGAAGGAGGTAATCGACAAGATGGGGCCAAAGTGCCAACCCCACTTGAAGTCATATCGAGTCTCATGGTTGCAAAGGTTCACCATGTCATGGTGACATGATAGTTCTTGGTCAACTTTAAGATCAACGAGCTATACGATAATGTGTTGTGTGACACGATTCCGATGGATGCTTGTCACTTATTATTGGGATGACCATGGAAATATGACCGGAACATGGTGTATCACGGTCGTAGGAATACCATCACAGTCGAGAAATATGGTAGAATTTTTCGACGGATTCCCTTGGAAGAAGATGGAGACCACCAATGCAAGGATAATGATTATTGGGAGAAACGAGTGTTGATTTGTTTATCCAAATAGTTTCTAAAGGAGGAAGGGAAGAAACAATGTTTCTTCACTATTATTCCCAAAGTTCTAGTTGTCGACAGAGCAATGGAGGACATCCTGATGGAGTTCAGAGGAGTATTGTTTGATTTTGAAGGCATAATGGTCAATGGTATGCCAACAGGATTGCCTCCAAAAAGCAGGATATCGCACCAAATTGATTTGATTCTAGGGCCAAGCTTACCAAACAAGGCGCTACATAGGATGAATTCGACTAAGAATTCTAAGTTGAACCGATAGGTCCAGAAGTTGTTGGATAGGGGACTGATCAGAGAAAGTCTGAGTCCATGTGCAGTTCCAATTGTACTAGCATCCAAGAAGCGAGGATAATGGAGGATGTGCATTGATTCAAAGGCCATCAACATGATCACCATCAAGTATAGGTTTCCATTATCGAGGATGGACAAGTTGATCGAATGCTTTAGTGGAGCAACATACTTCACCAAGATCGACTTGAAGAATTGATATCACCATATCAAGATTAGAGAAGGTGGTGAATGGAAGACAACCTTCAAGATGAAGGAAGGACTGTACGAGTGGTTGGATATGTCGTTTAGGATGACTAATGCACCAAGTACATTCATGTGATTGATGAACAAAGTGTTGAAGAAATTTCTGGGTAAGTTCATCGTTGTTTACCTTGATGGCATTCTGATATTTAGCAGGTCAAAGGAAGAAAAATTGGCTCATTTGAGACAAGTAATGCACACTTGCAGAAGTGTTATTTCATGCAGAAGGAGTTGGTATACTTAGGATTCATAATCTCAAGCCAGGGGTTGAATATGGACCCAGAAAAGGTGAAGTTCATTCTAGAGTGGCTTGAGCCGATGAGTGCCATAGAGGTGAGAAGTTTTCATGGACTTGCCAGTTTCTACCAGAAGTTCATTAAATACTTTAGTCAGATATGTGCACCATTGACAACATGCATGAAGAACGACAATTTCAAGTGGACGGAGGTATCCCAATGAGGTTTTGAGAAGTTGAAGCAGAAAGTGATGGAGAGAACAATCTTAGCTCTCCCAGACTTTAACAAGGTATTCCATGATGATTACGGCATGATCGAATTAGCAATTGGAGTTGTGTTGAGCCAAGAGGATAATCCAATTTCATTCTTCAATGAAAATTTGGACAACGCAAAGCATAAATACTCGGTCCATGGCCAGGAGTTTTATTCCATTATATAGGCCTTGAAAAAGTGGAGGCACTATCTGTTTCCAAAGGAATTTGTATTATTCACAAATCATCAAGCCTTGTGGCATTTGAATACTCAGCCAAAGTTGAACTAGCGACATGAAGTGGGAGGAGTTCTTGTAGAGGTACACTTTTGTGTTGAAGCATAAGTTAGGGAAGACTAATAAATTCGTTGACACATTGATTCGAAGAGTCATGTTGCTTGGAACAATGATAGTTCAGTCGACAGGTTTAGAGTCGATGAAGGCCGACTATGAAGTTGATGAGGATTTTTCCGAGGCATGGAAAGCATCAAAAGAACCACAGAGATTCGATTGAGCACCATACTTGTATTATTTCATCCAGGAAGGATACATGTTTAAAGTACATCCGTTATGCATCCCTAGAGGATAAGTGAGAGAGAAACTGATTAGGGAATTGCAAAATGGAGGATTAGGAGGACACATTGGTATAAACAAGACCAAGGAATTGGTCAAGGAGAAATATTATTGGCTAGGACTGATGATAGATGTGAACAAATGGATCTAATAGTGCTAGATATGCCAACATGCCAAAGGAAGAAGCCTAAATACTAGACTATATGCACCCTTTCCAATGTCGACTATCCCATGTAAAGACATCAACATTGATTTTGTGCTGGGAAATCCAAGAGAATAACAAGGTAACGACTCCATATTTGTGGTAGTTGACAAGTTTTCGAAGATGGCACACTTTATTCTGTACCAAAAGATAAGTGATGCCACATGCATTGTTGTGTTATTTTTCAAGGAAGTTGTGAGATTGCATGTGTTATGAAGAGCATGCATTTAGACTAGGACACCAAGTTCATGGATCATTTTTGGAGAACCCTATGGAAGAAGATTGGCACGAGGTTGCAGTTCAGTTCTACATACCTCCCGCAGAATGATGGGAAGAATGAAGTCATGAATAGGATCTTAGTAAATTTGTTGAGATGTATGATTATTGATCAACCAAAACAATGGAAGAATGTGTTGACACAGGCATCATTCATGTACAACAATTATGTGAATAGATCAAGTGGGATGATTCCATTCCAAATTGTGCGAGGAAGGATTCCACATGGAGTAGCTGACTTAGAAATTTTTTTGATAGGGCTACAGAGAATTACATATGTAAAATCATTTCCCAACCATATGAAGGAAGTGCATCAGAAGGTGAAGCAACAACTGGAGAAGAGCAATGGCGCATACAAGTTGTAAGCTGACTGGAGGAGACAAATGCATTCATTTGCAGAGGGAGATCTAGTGTATGCACACCCAAGGAAGGAAATGTTTCCCAGAAGAATGTATAATAAGTTGAAGTTGAAGAATATTGGTCCATGTAAGATGCTGAAGAAGATTTCAGACAATGCTTATGTGTTAGAGTTACCCGAACAGATGAACATTTCACCAGCATTCAATTTTTTCGACCTGTACAAGTATGAAGAAGGGTAGACGAGTGGAAGTGAGGCAATTGTGGATTGGCAAGAGGATATCCCAATACATCCTACAGAAGAATTTGTGGAGGTACTTGATGAGTGAGAATTTAGAAGGACGCATCATCAGAAGAAGAAATAATATCTAGTCTGATGGAAGGACAAAAGTCTAGAGGAAGCGATGTGGATTTCATAAGAGAAGCTAGAGGAGTTGAGGAACTGTGGGCGTAGTTCTTTTCAACCCAGGGAGGGTGATGTAGGGGCATCTAGGCCCAAGAGAACCAGTCGAAACCAAGAGATTAAATTTTCTTGGAGGATAGTTGACAACCACTAGAGGATTAGGTGGAGATTCGACAGAAAGAGGGAGAAGAGATGTGGGAATTACGACCAGTTGTGGTCAATGACAGTCGTCGAGATAAAAATATGGTTGGATAGAAAAACAGAGCGATGGAGTCTAGTCGTAGTGTGACAAATAAAATATTAAGGCCATCCAGGATTGTGCCGATATACATGATAGATGGGGTTGTGAGACAAAGCGACGACAATGAAAAGAAAACCAACTAAAAGGCCAGGTTCCCAAGGAGTAGAGTCGTTTGAGTAGTTGGAACAGTTGTAGAGAAATTATGGTGGTTGTTGTAGACAGCCAAGTGGTGGAAGGAGCTGAGAAGGGCCACATGAAGGATTTAAATGAAGATGATGGTGCCTGGAAGCAAGTGAATCTTCTGGAGGAAGATCGAGCAGGATTTTGAACCGAAGAGAACGTACAAATACTAGTTGTGGAGTGATATGAGGTTCATGGTTGTTTTTTCCCACATCAAAGTATAGAGGTTGCATTGAGGTTGAAGCATTCCCTCATACCAGTAATCCACTAAGTGTTATGTGTGAACAGTCGATGTCCATTCCGACTCAATAGAGTTGGAACTCTACATTGTAACTTCTTGTTGCAAAGAGATTGTTTTATTTAATTGAAAGGCCATCATTGTTGGCATATTTCAATTTGCATAGGTTGTTTGTGTGTTTGTTTCCATTGGGTACAATGATTTGAGCCGACTACAATTGCGCGTGCATCACCCACAAGGAAATATTATCAAGGAAAGTTTATCCTTGTAGGAAAGCCAAACAAATAGTCAAATACAACGTTTCTCTCTACATTCCTATAATCCCATTTCGTCAATGGTATGCTTGTTTTGGATGGTTGTATATGTTAGGATATTCCTATACTCCATCCTAGTCCCACCAGTATTTTGATCATTTACATTTTCAGTCATGCATGCACCTTTTAGGGTTTGCATGCATTCTAGGGTTTGCATGCATTTTGCATGCATCCCAGTCATCAGTCCAGCACCTAGCCCTCAGTTATCCAGCCCCCAGGAGCTTCTCACTATTCAGTTTTAGCCCTCCAGTTGCTTAGTGCGCCCTTCTTCCTTGATTTTAGGGAGCAACTCGCCCTTCTTCACCTACCAGTTCAGTTACACTCAGTAACTGAATGTAACTGAGTGTAACTGAGTGTAACTCAATGTAACTGAGTGTAACTGACTGTAACTGAATGTAACTGAGTGTAACTGAGTGTAACTCAATGTAACTGAGTGTAACTGACTGTAACTGACTGTAACTGAGTGTAACTGAACTGGTAGGTGAAGAAGGGCGAGTTGCTCCCTAAAATCAAGGAAGAAGGGCGCACTAAGCAACTGGAGGGCTAAAACTGAATAGTGAGAAGCTCCTGGGGGCTGGCTAACTGAGGGCTAGGTGCTGGACTGATGACTGGGATGCATGCAAAATGCATGCAAACCCTAGAATGCATGCAAACCCTAAAAGGTGCATGCATGACTGAAAATGTAAATGATCAAAATACTGGTGGGACTAGGATGGAGTATAGGAATATCCTAACACCCCCCCTTAATCCATCCTGGGCCCTGGTAACTAAGACCAAAGGTCACCCAATACAATGAATAATAACAATCAATAAACCAAGGAAGTGGGAAAATTTCATGGGAAACATACCCCCTCCTCAAAAATAGACTGTAAGGCACACATAAAAAAAATAAAAGCTCCAAACTCAAGCATGTGTGATGCTTGGTCATATGTCTGGAGGTATCTTCTTCTTGGGAAGAAGTGGATCATGCTCAAAAAGCATGTGCTTGTACTTGCTCTTCAGATCGAATGTGATGAGAACAAATCCAACAGTATTAGAATGATCCTTGAACCTGTGATTCGAATCAGCTGAGGTAGGATCAAATTTTTGAATGTGCATATAGTCCTTTGTCTTCTCCTTCGAACCACCATGGGTGAGATTATGCCAAAAAGAACTATTACATGTTTGCTTGAAATCAAAATCAGATTTAAGACTTTCAAAACAGTTTCTTGAGATCTCCTTTGAACCAGCAGGGGTGAGATCAAAACTATCATATGATGCATGAGAAATTATCTCAAGCGGGTGGCAATGGCCATATTCTTCAATAACCTTCTGAAAGCATGTGCTAATGATCATATAGTAGTAAATAAGAGATGTTTGCTGAAGAGGAGCGAATGCATTACCTCCAATAGCTGATGTTACCTCCGAAATAATCATGTGATCATGATGCAAACCAACAAACTCTGGTGCAAGGCAGGATTTAGGACCTTCTGCAATATCTAGAGTGTGAGCTGGCACAGAAAGAGAAGAAAGTTTGAGCATGAGCGGAGAATCTGCAAGTTCTTTGTCAACAACTTCAATATGAGATGATACTGGTTCATGATCTGAGAGATCATCAAGGGGAGCGAATGCAACATGATCTGAGAGACCATCAGGAGGAGCGAATGCATCATGATCTGAGAGACCATCAAGTGGAGCGAATGCATCAACTTGCTTGCTTTTGAAGGGATTTGGACCAAAACCATCATTCTTTTTGCCGAATCTTTCATCCAGATGAGCCCATAACTCTTTTGGAGTTTCAATTTCAAAGATGGTCGGGTACAATATGTAATCAGTCATAGTAAGCTTCATTCTTCCAATGTGCATGTCACCTTTATTCAACCATTTAATCTTCTTTGTAGAGGATTCGAACTCTCTTTCAAAATAGCAATCAAAGAGATCATGGCTCTTTAAATATGCTATTATTTTTGGTTTCCATTCATCATAGTTGAATAGAGAAAGAGGAGTGATTTCTTCTAATTCAGGATACATTGAAGATGTAGAAGACCTGCAAAAACAATATAGAATAACTGCAACTGCTACTGCTGCAAAAATGCAGATTCTGCTGCAACTGCTGAACTTGAAATCTTGGTAATAACCTGCAAAAAACTCTCAAGAATGGAGATAAACAATACTCTCAACCTCGCTCTGATACCATGTGAAAATCCTCACAGCAGATCTAAGAGATGATGTATCTCACAAGAGAATAATTATGATTAAGCAAGAAAATAGAAGAAGAGTGATACATGCAGTATAATGAGCAACAGAATAATATGGTACAGTAGAACTCAGATAGAAGCAATAATACTTCGGTCATACTAGATTATTAATCACAAATGGACATATAAATAATACAATGCATGAGGAATTCGAATGCCTAAGGTGGCAATTCGAATTAGCCTTCATGGAGTGATCAAAGGATCACTAGAGTGTCATCGGAGCACAACTAGGTGTCCTCATGATCATCGGAGTGCAACTAGAAGTCTTCATCATCATCATTGGAGTCATCAATGCTCAAGTAACTGTCAACCATCAATCAAACTAACTCTGGTAGGTGTAACTCAGTGTAACTAAGTGTAACTCAGTGTAACTAAGTGTAACTGAGTGTAACTGAGTGTAACTCAATGTAACTAAGTGTAACTCAATGTAACTAAGAGTAACTGAATGTAACTTGAGCATTGATGACTCCAATGATGATGATGAAGACTTCTAGTTGCACTCCGATGATCATGAGGACACCTAGTTGTGCTCCGATGACACTCTAGTGATCCTTTGATCACTCCATGAAGGCTAATTCGAATTGCCACCTTAGGCATTCGAATTCCTCATGCATTGTATTATTTATATGTCCATTTGTGATTAATAATCTAGTATGACCGAAGTATTATTGCTTCTATCTGAGTTCTACTGTACCATATTATTCTGTTGCTCATTATACTGCATGTATCACTCTTCTTCTATTTTCTTGCTTAATCATAATTATTCTCTTGTGAGATACATCATCTCTTAGATCTGCTGTGAGGATTTTCACAGTATAACATATTTATGTCATGGATTTACGGGTAGAATACCTCAAGCATCCGACAAAAAGAAACCAATGGTTTTGGGCTCCTAGACTCTTCTAGTCAAACAACAATGGGTTATAAAAGACAAAACATGAAAGTTCTTCTTCATATTTGTATGATTGGATTTTTTTTACATGGATAAAGCACTATAAGGTTTATCTTTGTTGTAAGGATTTCTTTCTTGTTTAGTTTTAAAACTTTGTTTTTTATAAAATATTTTGATAAGATGACCCTTATTTTTTGGGCAAATAATGTTACCCCTTACTTACCTAATTTTGGTCCTTTCACTATCTCAATATAAAAAATTTCAATTCGGGTTAGGTTCTCAAATCTACCCCTTAAATTTTGTCATTTATGAATTCTCAAGATATCAACAATACTTTGGACAATTACATCAAAACATATCTAGAGCAAAATAAAGTGGTTCTTTTCGCATAAGCTAGATTATGTGTTGAGGTTGAGGTCAGTCTGGATCTATAGGACAAGATGCTATTAGAGTCAAGAAATTTTATATGGGTTCAAGTTCTTGATTATGAGAATACCACTTTTCATTGTTGGCTCTCCCAAGAACCATGATATATTCAACATTCTTATTCTCATGTGTGTGCCTCCTCAAAGAACAATAAGGGACATAAATTGAAATAAAAAAGTTGGCAAGCATGTGATGAATAATATATGGAGGATGAAGCCAACCAAAATCATGTCATTTTGCAATATGTCATAGTTGTAAATTTGAAGGCCCTCAAATGGGAATGAAGAGACTTTATGACTGTAATAAAGGACATAAATTTAAATAAAAAAGATGACAATCATGTTGAACGCTCTTCTCCTTGAGGGTCATAGTTGTAAATGAAGGTCCTTGAATGGGAATGAAGAGACTTTATGAATGTAATAAAGGACATAAATTTAAATAAAAAATATGACAATCATGTTGAACGCTCTTCTCCTTGAGGGTCATAGTTGTAAATGAAGGCCCTCGAATGGGAATGAAGAGACTTATGAATGCAATAAAGGACATAAATTTAAATAAAAAAGGTGGCAATCATGTTGAACGCTCTTCTCCTTGAGGGTCATAGTTGTAAATGAAGGTCCTCGAATGGGAATGAAGAGACTTTATGAATGTAATAAAGGACATAAATTTAAATAAAAAATATGACAATCATGTTGAACGCTCTTCTCCTTGAGGGTCATAGTTGTAAATGAAGGCCCTCGAATGGGAATTAAGAGACTTATGAATGCAATAAAGGACATAAATTTAAATAAAAAAGGTGGCAATCATGTTGAACGCTCTTCTCCTTGAGGGTCATAGTCGTAAATGAAGCCCCTCGAATGGGAATGAGGGGTCTTGATGAATCTAATAAAGGTCATAACTTTAAATAAAAAAGATGACAATCATGTTGAACAATCGTATCAGGAGGCTCAAGGTAATCAAAATAATGGCAATTAGAAATATATTTTACTAAAGAAGGAGAACTTTTTTTGTCCAAAAGTTTATATTGAGGATAGAGTAGAAAACGTGAATATTAGGCTTTTACCTTTAGAGTGATAGTTCCAAATGGTGTCCCTCCAAGGGGAATGGCGATACTTCATAACTCCAATACATTTGATTCCAATAAAGGATCAACTCTATCTCCAAAACCTAATCTTTAGAATTACTCGAGTTAAACCACTTTTTTTTACTTTTTCAGAATCACATGTCATTAAAAATAAAAGGAAGAAAAGAAACAAAACAAAACATTATTTAAAAAAAAAAACATATATTTTAAAATACAATATATACCTAATAAATGTAAATTTTAAATAATAATATTCTTTTTAAATATATATGAGATTAAAAAAATAATAATCCACTTAAATATATATATAGAATTCAAACATAATACTTAATTATTAAATATGGAAATTCTACATATACCTCTTCTAACTTCCCGACATAAAAATGATATAAATGTCTAAGACAGTTAGATTTACAAGTTCTAATTTAATTTATTTCACAGCAGAATCATATTCTCTTAAAAATCTAATTGAAATATCATGTATATACATACAAAACTCTAAGTATCATGGATATTATTTTGCAATACTAAATAAAAAAATTATTTTTCAATGACGAAATAAAAAATATCCATATACCTAGAGCTCTAAATTCCTTTATTTCACTATTTTTAAATAGGTATTTGTACTTAAATTGAATATAAACATTTAAATATTAAATACAAATAAATAAATAAATAAAACAAACATTCACTCTCAAAGTCACAATCAATCATATCACTCAACATCACATATTTATAATGGTGAAGGTAAAGCTTATCCGACTCTATCAAAAGTCCTCCCCACATGATGCTAAAAAGCTCGTTTCGTGTGGGCTTTGTTGTAATCATGAAAGCATCGCTTCAAAACTCAGTGTAGCTATAGCGAGCTTGAGGGGTTGTAGGATAACTGGCATTCAAATCGCTCCTCTTTTTCGGCGATTTGTTCCCTAGATCTGGTTATAAAAATCGGCGGAATCATAGTTGCACCCCATTTACTGCGGAACTATGCTATGGAACTGTGCCACATTTTAAGACGACCCAAATTGTCGAAATTCCAAAAAAATAACGAGAAGGGATGGAATTGTGCCTCGCTAGAAAATTTGACATCGTCGATATAGGGCAATTTGAGTACCAATTATCACACACCGCTTGAGGGTGTCTAACAAATCTTTGACAACTATCAAATTTATAGTACTGCAATTCTATAAAATCATTTCACATAACTCAAACTCGAATTTGATTTGACGTAACAATCTTTTAGACGTTGTAGTGGCTCGAGCATCATGTGCACGAAAGAGCGACCTCGGCCCCAATTATGTCATTAAACTTGGGCTCTAAGCGTGCTCACCTAATCTCCATGTGCGGATCCTAGAGAGTTCTCTAGGCTCTTGACAGAAGACTGAGTGGAACTTCATTTTAAAAGTAGAAAATCAGACTGGTTAAGTTTCTCCAAATAAGTTGAAGTTTCTACGTTCATGACAAAAAAACCAAAAAAAAAAATGAATGTAAGCGACAATATGAATGTGCTCAACAGATTTCCCAAGCGCTTGACAAACGGCGCGACCGAGGAGCTTGAAGTTTCTTGGGGTACTTGATAAATCTGTCCAGCGTTTAAGAGCAGCGAATATTAGCGTTGGTTTGTAGTTTGATGTACAAACCTAAAGATGACATGGCATGCTACAACCTGTAACATCACATGGTCACTTGTAGACATTGTAGTGCGCTAATTGAAAAAAGCCATTCATTCTATATTCTATAAGTAATGTATTTTCCCGGAAAGAGCTCCAGGTTCATTGCATCTCTAGTCGGTCTTCCCACTTCATGTACTTCCCGCAATGCCTTGTCCTCTATATGATTACCCTTTCTTGCTAGAGGAGGAGGACGACGCATATATCCGCCTCTCCGAGCTTTGTTGGGATTGCTTCCATGCAATAATCCCGTCTCCGATCCAGTTTCAAAAATTCTATTTCAGTGGTGAAATAGACTGCAAAAGCGAAGGAAATGACAGTCGGGGCGAGTCTTGGCCGTTTCCTCCAACGCTAAAACCCTTGCTTTGGCTCAGGCAAAGTAGGATAGGATTCTTGAATGTGGCACTCTGGTCTCTGATCCCGGTGAGATTCCCCTGGGCTCAAGTATGATGCGAATCAAAAGTTCAACCTGGAGGGTTATGTTGGTTCAGATTGGGCAGGCAGTGCTGCAGATAGCAAGAGCACTTCGGGGTGCTGCTTCAGTATGGGATCATGTGTGATCTATTGGTTTAGTAGGAACCAATTCTGCGTAGCACTAAGTACATCCAAAGCAGAGTATGTCACATCTTGTTCGGCTAGTTGTGAGGCAGTATGGCTAAGGGAGCTATTGTCTGAGTTATTTGATCTCCTGTTGGATCGTACCTGTATCTTCTGTGACAACTAGAGTTGTGTGAAGTTGTCTGAGAACCCGGTGTTCCATGACAGGTCAAAGCACATTGAGGTCAAATATCACTATATCAGGGATATGGTGCAGAGAGGAGCAGTGAGGCTCCTGTATGTTGTGACAGATGAGCAGATTACAGATGTGTTGACCAAACCACTAGCCAGAGTGAAGTTTGAGTACTTCAGAGAGAGGCTTGCTGTTCTTCAGATAGAAGATACTTTGAGGAAGAAGTGATGGGACACATTTGCAGGAGCCATTCCAAGCATGGTGGTAGGAGGATCCTCCCATGGATGTGGATGTAAGCACTGTGTGATGAGCATCGGGAAGATGGTCCAGATGATATGCATCAGGATGATGCTGTGATGATGATCAGGTTGATCATGCGATGATGATGTGCATCAATACAATGCTATGATGATGATCAGGTTGATCATGCGATGATGATGTACATCAGGATGATGTACTGTGTGATGATAATCAATATGATCATGCGTATCAAGATGATACTCCGTGGCCATGGAAAGATTGTGCAGGTAGCATGTAATAGCTTTCTAGGAGATCCTATAGTATGTGCTAGGATTCTCTTGCGAGGTTTTGCTACAGGTTGGTTGTGGACAGGTTGTGCAGACAAGCATATAATAGCGCCCTGGGATATTTGCAGATACTCTTGCTAGGTTTTGCCTATGGTATATAATAGCTCCCTAGGAGATCTGGCAAATGCTCTTTCAAGGTTTTGCTTGGGAGGACATATAATAGTGCCCTAGGAGATTTGCAGATCCTCTTTCTAGGTTTTTCTTATGGCATATAATAGCTCCCTCAGATATCTGGAAAATGCTCTTGCTAGGTTTTGTCCTATGGCATATAATAGCGCCTTGGGAGATCTGATAGGTTGAGTTGTGTGCTCGTAATTAGTCCTGGGATTCTCTTCCGAGGTTTTTCCATGACCACATGTAATAGCGCCCTGGGAGATCCGATAGGTTGAGCTGTGTGCTCATAATCAGTCCTGGGATGCTCTTTCGAGGTTTTGTGGTGGTCACATGTAATATCTCCCTGGGAGATCTTGTCGGTCATGCTTAGGCACATAAAGGATCCTGGGATACTCTTTCAAGGTTTTGTTGACGCACGTAATTAGTCCTGGGATCCACAGGATGGCCAAAGATGATGAAGATCTACAGGAGGCTAGGCCTACATCCAGCATGAAAAAGGGTTGGCTTTGTAGAACTTCCTATGACGAGAAGAATTGAGAGATAGCCCAGAGATCGAGATGACAAGTACAACAGCAGTGACGATGATGCTCCATGATCTAGTGACGATGATCCAGCTCCAAAATTGAAGATTTGTGCCGATATGTATTGATGACCTGTGTCTAGAGAATACCTTCCTAGTTAAGAGGGACTGTTGATGTATTTGTAACTTCGGAAGATATTCTTATATGTATTACACTTGTACTTTATTATATGCATGATGGAGATGTATTATTCCTCCAATCAGAAGTGTCATCATTTGTATTTGTAAGTGTCGCAAGTGTTGCAAGTGTCGCAACTTATATTTGATGGTTTATTAGACCACCAGTGTGGGGTCGGTTCTAGTTGAGTTATGTGGTTGGGTTATTAGACCTTCTTGGGAGGTTGTCCCTGTTAGTTTATTGGCAGGTCAAGTCAGTGTATAAATAGAGAGTGAGTGTGTCTCATTCTGTTCATTCACTCACTCATCCAACTCGCATTAGTTGAGAGAGGAGTGTGCACTAGTGGAGAAGGAGTAGTTGCTGGAGTTATCTATATTTGGTTTGATCATTGTGATATTGTATTGTGGCTTATTCTATCTCCGAGGAAGTTGCGGGGTTTTTCACCTTCTTGTGTTTATGATTGTTATGATGTGCATGTTATTCTCTTAGTAGGATCTTAAGATAATGTTTGAATGCATTTATCAAAAAATAAACAAGAATCAAGTCGTGAGGAGCTTGAGAATGATGACGAGGTGAGAACTCCAGATATCAAGGCACCTAAGCTCGAATGGGAGATTTTAGAGGATGACGTGCAAACCAACCCAAAGTCATCTTTTATAAGTGTTGTGAACTGGGACATGGGGTGTATGAGTATCTAGAGAACTTGCATATCATAATTCGACGGGAGGCTATGAGCTGAGGAACCGATGATAGATCCAGTCCAATCATAGGGAAGACTATAGCAGACACTTCGTTGGAAGGAGGCATAAACCTGACAACCCAATAGACATTATTACAACTAGGTCGACAGGAAGAAAAGGAACCAACGCAGAGGAAGTCAATCTTCCAAACAAAAGTGAAGATTCGAGATAGATGTTGTATGACCATTGTCTATGGAAGCAACAACGAGAATATAGTATCGAAGGAGGTAATCGACAAGATGGGGCCGAAGTGCCAACCCCACTTGAAGTCATATCGAGTCTCATGGTTGCAAAGGTTCACCATGTCATGGTGACATGATAGTTCCTGGTCAACTTTAAGATCAACGAGCTATACGACAATGTGTTGTGTGACGCGATTCCGATCGATGCTTGTCACTTATTATTGGGATGACCATGGAAATATGACCGTAACATGGTGTATGATAGTCGTAGGAATACCATCACAGTCGAGAAATATGGCAGAATTTTTCGACGGATTCCCTTGGAAGAAGATGGAGACCACCAATGCAAGGATAATGATTACTGGGAGAAACGAGTGTTGATTTTTTTAGCCAAATAGTTTCTAAAGGAGGAAGGGAAGAAACAATGTTTCTTCACTATTATTCCCAAAGGTCTAGTTGTCGACAGAGCAATGGAGGACATCCTGATGGAGTTCAGAGGAATATTGTTTGATTTTGAAGGCATAATGGTCAATGATATGCCAACAGGATTGCCTCCAAAAAGGAGGATATCGCACCAAATTGATTTGATTCTAGGGCCAAGCTTACCAAACAAGGCACTACATAGGATGAATTCGACTAAGAATTCTAAGTTGAACCGATAGGTCCAGAAGTTGTTGGATAGGGGACTGATCAGAGAAAGTCTGAGTCCATGTGCAATTCCAATTGTACTAGCATCCAAGAAGGGAGGATAATGGAGGATGTGCATTGATTCAAAGGCCATAAACATGATCACCATCAAGTATAGGTTTCCATTATCGAGGATGGACAACTTGATCGAATGCTTTAGTGGAGAAACATACTTCACCAAGATCGACTTGAAGAATTGATATCACCATATCAAGATTAGAGAAGGTGGTGAGTGGAAGACAACCTTCAAGACGAAGGAAGGACTATATGAGTGGTTGGATATGTCGTTTGGGATGACTAATGCACCAAGTACATTCATGTGATTGATGAACAAAGTGTTGAAGCAATTTCTTGGTAAGTTCGTCGTTGTTTACCTTGATGCCATTTTGATATTTAGCAGGTCAAAGGAAGAAAAATTGGCTCATTTGAGACAAGTAATGCACACTTGCAGAAGTGTTATTTCATGTAGAAGGAGTTGGTATACTTAGGATTCATAATCTCAAGCCAGGGGTTGAATATGGACCCAGAAAAGGTGAAGTTCATTCTAGAGTGGCCTGAGCTGATGAGTGCCATAGAGGTGAGAAGTTTTCATGGACTTGCCAGTTTCTACCAGAAGTTCATTAAATACTTTAGTCAGATATGTGCACCATTGACAACATGCATGAAGAAGGGCGATTTCAAGTGGATGGAGGTATCCCAATGAGATTTTGAGAAGTTGAAGCAGAAAGTGACGGAGAGAACAGTCTTAGCTCTCCTAGACTTTAACAAGGTATTCCATGATGATTACGGCATGATCGAATTAGCAATTGGAGTTGTGCTGAGCCAAGAGGATAATCCAATTTCATTCTTCAATGAAAATTTGGACAACGCAAAGCATAAATACTCGGTCTATGGACAGGAGTTTTATGCGATTATATAGGCCTTGAAAAAGTGGAGGCACTATCTGTTGCCAAAGGAATTTATATTATTCACAAATCATCAAGCCTTGTGGCATTTGAATACTCAGCTAAAGTTGAACTAGCGACATGAAGTGGGTAGAGTTCTTGTAGAGATACACTTTTGTGTTGAAGCATAAGTTAGGGAAGACTAATAAAGTCGTTGACACATTGATTCGAAGAGTCGTGTTGCTTGGAACAATGATAGTTCAGTCGATAGGTTTAGAGTCGATGAAGGCCAACTATGAAGTTGATGAGGATTTTTCCGAGGCATGGAAAGCATCGAAAGAACCACAGATATTCGATTGAGCACCATACTTGTATTATTTCATCCAGGAAGGATACATGTTTAAAGGACATCCGTTATGCATCCCTAGAGGATAAGTGAGAGAGAAACTGATTAGGGAATTGCAAAATGGAGGATTAGGAGGACACATTGGTATAAACAAGACCAAGGCATTGGTCAAGGAGAAATATTATTGGCTAGGACTGATGACAGATGTGAAGAAATGGATCTAATAGTGCTAGATATGCCAACATGCCAAAGGAAGAAGCCTAAATACTAGACTATATGCACCCTTTCCAATGTCGACTATCCCATGTAAAGACATCAACATTGATTTTGTGCTGGGAAATCCAAGAGAACAGCAAGGTAACGACTCCATATTTGTGGTAGTTGACAGGTTTTCGAAGATGGCACACTTTATTCTGTACCAAAAGATAAGTGATGCCACATGCATTGTTGTGTTATTTTTCAAGGAATTTGTGAGATTGCATGTGTTATGAAGAGCATGAATTTAGACTAGGACACCGAGTTCATGGATCATTTTTGGAGAACCCTATGGAAGAAGATTGGCACGAGGTTGTAGTTCAGTTCTACATACCTCCCGCAGACTGATGGGAAGAATGAAGTCATGAATATGATCTTAGTAAATTTGTTGAGATGTATGATTACTGATCAACCAAAAGAATGGAAGAATGTGTTGACACATGCATCATTCGTGTACAACAATTCTGTGAATAGATCAAGTGGGATGAGTCCATTCCAAATTGTGCGAGGAAGGATTCTGCATGGAGTAGCTGACTTAGAAAAAAATTTGATAGGGCTACAGAGAATTACATATGTAAAATCGTTTCCCAACCATATGAAGGAATTGCATCAGAAGGTGAGGCAACAACTGGAGAAAAGCAATGGCGCATACAAGTTGTAAGCTGACTGGAGGAGACAAATGCATTCATTTGTAGAGGGAGATCTAGTGTATGCACACCCAAGGAAGGAAATGTTTCCCAGAAGAATGTATAATAAGTTGAAGTTGAAGAATATTGGTCCATGTAAGATGTTGAAGAAGATTTCAGATAATGCTTATGTGTTAGAGTTACCCGAGCAGATGAACATTTCACCGGCATTCAATTTTTTCGACTTGTACAAGTATGAAGAAGGGTAGACAAGTGGAAGTGAGGTGATTGTGGATTGGCAAGAGGATATCCCAATACATCCTACAGAAGAATTTGCAGAGGTACTTGATGAGTGAGAATTTAGAAGGATGCATCATCAGAGTAAGAAATAATATCTAGTCCGATGGAAGGACAAAAGTCTAGAGGAAGCGATGTGGATTTCATAAGAGAAGCTCGAGGAGTTGAGGAACTGTGGGCGTAGTTCTTTTCAACCCAGGGAGGGTGATGTAGGGGCATATAGGCCCAAGAGAACCAGTCGAAACTAAGAGACTAAATTTTCTTGGAGGATAGTTGACAACCACTAGAGGATTAGGTGGAGATTCGACAGAAAGAGGGAGAAGAGATGTGGGAATTACGACCAGTTGTGGCCAATGACAGACGTCGAGATAAAAATATGGTTGGATAGCAAAACAGAGCGACGGAGTCTAGTCGTAGTGTGACAACTAAAATATTAAGGCCATCCAGGATTGTGTCGATATACATGATAGATGGGGTTGTGAGACAAAGCGACGACAATGAAAAGAAAACCAACTAAAAGGCCAGGTTCCCAAGGAGTAGAGTCGTTTGAGTAGTTGGAATAGTTGTAGAGAAAGTATGGTGGTTGTTGTAGACGGCCAAGTGGCGGAAGGAGCTGAGAAGGACCACATAAAGTATTTAAATGGAAATGATGGTGCCTGGAAGCAAGTGAATGTTATAGAGGAAGATCGAGCAGGATTTTGAACCGAAGAGAACCTACAAATACTAGTTGTGGAGTGATATGAGGTTCATGGTTGTTTTTTCCCACATCAAAGTATAGAGGTTGCATTGAGGTCGAAGCATTCCCTCATACCAGTAATCCACTAAGTGTTATGTGTGAACAATCGATGTCCATTCCGACTGAATAGAGTTGGAACTCTACATTGTAACTTCTTGTTGCAAAGAGATTGTTTTATTTAATTGAAAGGCCACAATTGTTGGCATATTTCAATTTGCATAGGTTGTTTGTGTGTTTGTTTCCATTGTGTACAATGATTTGAGCCGACTACAATTGCACGTGCATCACCCACAAGGAAATATTATCAAGGAAAGTTTATCCTTGTAGGAAAGCCAAACAAATAGTCAAATACAACATTTCTCTCTACATTCCTATAACCCCATTTTGACAATGGTATGCTTGTTTTGGATGGTTGTATAACATATTTATGTCATGGATTTACGGGTAGAATACCTCAAGGATCCGACAAAAAGAAACCAATGGTTTTGGGCTCCTAGACTCTTCTAGTCAAACAAAAATGGGTTATAAAAGACAAAACATGAAAGTTCTTCATATTTGTATGATTGGATTTTTTTTACATGGATAAAGCACTATAAGGTTTATCTTTGTTGTAAGGATTTCTTTCTTGTTTAGTTTTAAAACTTTGTTTTTTATAAAATATTTTTATAAGATGACCCTTATTTTTTTGGCAAATAATGTTACCCCTTACTTCCCTAATTTTGGTCCTTTGACTATGTCAATATAAAAAATTTCAATTCGGGTTAGGTTCTCAAATCTACCCCTTAAATTTTGTCATTTATGAATTCTCAAGATATCAACAATACTTTGGACAATTACATCAAAACATATCTAGAGCAAAATAAAGTGGTTCTTTTCACATAAGCTAGATTATGTGTTGAGGTTGAGGTTAGTCTGGATCTATAGGACAAGATGCTATTAGAGTCAGGAAATATTATATGGGTTCAAGTTCTTGATTATGAGAATACCACTTTTCATTGTTGGCTCTCCCAAGAACCATGATATCTTCAACATTCTTATTCTCATGTGTGTGCCTCCTCAAAGAGCAATAAGGGACATATATTGAAATAAAAAAGTTGGCAAGCATGTGATGAATAATATATGCAGGATGAAGCCAACCAAAATCATGTCATTTCGCAATATATTTTTCTAGAGAACGAGAACATTGTCTCTACAAAATTGTCAATCGGATAAAGAAAAAGACTTGAATATTGCAGTCTTCTCCTTGAGGGTCATAGTTGTAAATTTGAAGGCCCTCGAATGGGAATGAAGAGACTTTATGAATGTAATAAAGGACATAAATTTAAATAAAAAAGATGACAATCATGTTGAATGCTCTTCTCCTTGAGGGTCATAGTTGTAAATGAAGGTCCTCGAATGGGAATGAAGAGACTTTATGAATGTAATAAAGGACATAAATTTAAATAAAAAATATGACAATCATGTTGAATGCTCTTCTCCTTGAGGGTCATAGTTGTAAATGAAGGCCCTCGAATGGGAATTAAGAGACTTATGAATGCAATAAAGGACATAAATTTAAATAAAAAAGGTGGCAATCATGTTGAACGCTCTTCTCCTTGAGGGTCATAGTCGTAAATGAAGCCCCTCGAATGGGAATGAGGGGTCTTGATGAATCTAATAAAGGTCATAACTTTAAATAAAAAAGATGACAATCATGTTGAACAATCGTACCAGGAGGCTCAAGGTAATCAAAATAATGGCAATTAGAAATATATTTTACTAAAGAAGGAGAACATTTTTTTGTCCAAAAGTTTATAACGAGGATAGAGTAGAAAACATGAATATTAGGCTTTTACCTTTAGAGTGATAGTTCCAAATGGTGTCCCTCCAAGGGGAATGACGATACTTCATAACTCCAATACATTTGATTCCAATAAAGGATCAACTCTATCTCCAAAACCTAATCTTTAGAATTACTCGAGTTAAACCACTTTTTTTTACTTTTTCAGAATCACATGTCATTAAAAATAAAAGGAAGAAAAGAAACAAAACAAAACATTATTTTTTCAAAAAACATAAATATTTATGTAATATTATATTTTAAAATACAATATATACCCAATAAATGTAAATTTTAAATAATAATATTTTTTTAAAATATATATGAGATTAAAAAAATAATAATCTACTTAAATATATATATAGAATTCAAACATAATACTTAATTATTAAATATGGAAATTCTACATATACCTCTTGTAACTTTCCGACATAAAAATGATATAAATGTCTAAGACAGTTAGATTTACAAGTTCTAATTTAATTTATTTCACATCATAATTATATTCTCTTAAAAATCTAAATGAAATATCATGTATATACATACAAAACTCTAAGTATCATGGATATTATTTTGCAATACTAAATAAAAAAATTATTTTTCAATGATGAAATAAAAAATATCCATATACTTAGAGCTCTAAATTCCTTTATTTCACTATTTGTAAATAGGTATTTGTACTTAAATTGAATATAAACATTTAAATATTAAATATTAAATACAAATAAATAAATAAATAAAACAAACATTCACTCTCAAAGTCACAATCAATCATGTCACTCAACATCACACATTTATAATGGTGAAGGTAAAGCTTATCCGACTCTATCAAAAGGCCTCCCCACATGATGCTAAAAAGCTCGTTTCGAGTAGGCTTTGTTGTAATAATGAAAGCATCGCTTCAAAACTTAGTGTAGCTATAGCTAGCTTGAGGGGGTGTAGGATAACTGGCATTCAAATCACTCCTCTTTTCCGGCGATTTGTTCCCTAGATTCGGTTATAAAAATCGACGGAATCGTAGTTGCACCCCATTTACTGCAGAATTATGCTATGGAACTGTCCCCCATTTTAAGACGACCCAAATTGTCGAAATTCCAAAAAAATAACGAGAAGAGACGGAACTGTGCCTCGCTGGAAAATTTTCCGTCGTCGATATGGGGGGTGATTTGAGTACCAGTTATCATACGCCACTTGAGGGTATCTGACAAATCTCTGACAACTATCAAATTTATAATACTGCAATTCAATAAAATCATTTCACATAACTCAAACTCGAATTTGATTTGACGTAACAAACTTTTAGACGTTGTAGTGGCTCGAGCATCATGTGCACGAAAGAGCGACCTCCGGCTCCACCCCAATTATGTCATTAAACTTGGGCTCTAAGCGTGCTCACCTAATCTCCATGTGCGGATCCTAGAGAGTCCTCTAGGCTCTTGACAGAAGACTGAGTGGAACTTCATTTTAAAAGTAGAAAATCAGACTGGTTATGTTTCTCCAAATAAGTTGAAGTTTCTACGTTCATGACAAAAAAACCAAAAAAAAAATGAATATAAGCGACAATATGAATGTGCTCTAACAGATTTCCCAAGCGCTTGACAAACGGCGCGACCGAGGAGCTTGAAGCTTCTTGGGCTACTTGATAAATCTGTCCGGCGTTTAAGAGCAGCGAATATTAGCGCTGGTTTGCAGTTTGATGTACAAACCTAAAGATGACATGGCATGCTACAACCTGTAACATCACATGGTCACTTGTAGACATTGTAGTGCGCTAATTGAAAAAAGCCATTCATTCTATATTCTATACGTAATGTATTTGCCCGGAAAGAGCTCCAGGTTCATTGCATCTCTACTCGGTCTTCCCACTTCATGTACTTCCCGCAATGCCTTGTCCTCTATATGATGACCCTTTCTCGCTAGAGCAGGAGGACGACGCATATATCCGCCTCTCCGAGCTTTGTTGGGATTGCTTCCATGCAATAATCCCGTCTCCGATCCAGTTTTCCAGAGTTCTCACTGTCAATTTTGTTCGGAGCCGAGCGATTAAAGGTAGTTTCGAAGTTTCTATTACGCGTAGGTGTTTTAGCGTTTCCTCCAACGCTAAAACCCTTGCTCAGGCAAAGTAGGATCGGATTCTTGAATGTGGCACTCTGGTCTCTGATCCCGGTGAGCTTCCCCTCATGGTCATATCGACCCATCCTCGGCCCCTCGGCATGCCCTTCAATAAGCCTACGATCACGCCGACCATGTGAACGACACTACTGTCCAGCGCTGGCCCAACCGTAGGACGACCAGACACGAATGCGGCGAAACCACCGCGTAGACGGACCCGGCGAGAATCGAATACGCGACGAACTGCGGCCGCTCCTCGAAGGAACCGCACGTGATCCATGTGACCACCGTACGGTTTGATTTTTTGTAGCAGAGTCTATGACCTTACCGGCAGCGGGGTTTTCACATGGTCACGGCCCACGGGCTTATCGGGGTGCTTATCGAAGGGCTTATGATCGGGTATGACCTAGAGGGGAAGCCCACCGTGATCAGGAACCACAGTGCCAGCTTGGTGTTATCGGGTGGAGCTGTCGTTGTGGCTTATCATTATTGTATGTATCTCGTGTCCATGTACTTCACCCAGTTAAATTATATTGTTTTTTTTTCAATCCATGTTTTCACTCTGTCAATCCATAATTATATTTATTTTTGCAATGCAGGTTTTCATTAGGTAAATCATAGGTTTCGTTATAATTAGTTTAGATGAATTTTAATTTGGATTGGTTTTGAAGGGATCAAATTTGTCCAGGGGTTACATTTTATGATTTTGATCTCTCTCGATGGATTCAGAGTCAAGAAATTTAAGCTGGTATATATTAAATTTAACTTAAAATGTTTCATATTTATTGGATATTAGAAGACTCTTGTTTCATAAATAAAATATAGTTTGGGGTTTTGATTCTCTGAAGTATGCTAAAAGTATGTTAAATGTATTTAGGGAATTATAAAAAACAATAATAAGTAGATTCATCTTAAATTTAATTTTTTTTTCAACGAAAAATAACGTACTATTGTTATTCATGTAAAATCAAATAGTACAATATATATAAGTAAAAAATTGACTTATGCACTGGTGAAAAGCAGTCTTTGAACTTTAAAACTCAAAAAGCCAAAAAACAGACCAAAATACATATGTTACGGGCAACTATTTCCTATTACATTTCAAAAAACTCTTCAAATGAGGATGTTCTCCCTTCCATAACCTGTTTAGAAAGCACATCAGCCATTGTGTTGTACTATCGAAAGATATGTTCAAAAGTAATCTCCTTCAAGAGATTGATCTCTGCACGAATTCTCTTGCACCACTTGAAAAGTGAGATAACATTTAAACTATATTCTCTACATGCCCATTTGATAGTCACCCTGGAATCTCCAAAAACTGTGAGCTCAAATAAACCAAAAAGATTAGCCATTATCTTAAATTCAACTTAAAAGAGTACATGATCATGATTATATATATTGTATGTGTTTTATATGAATGTGATCTTTGGTTATAAAGTGTAGGTTTGGGTTGACATTGTAAAATTTTGTTTATTTAATATTTTGTTATTTTATTAAATTTCCACATAAATGCTCCTCAACACAATAATATACACCCTTGAAAATATTAAATCATTAGATTTAAAAAAAAAATTATTGAATTTATACATATTCAATTTATTTAATAAATATTATTCTATTAAATATAAAGATTGCATGCATATTGTTTGTAAAATTAATGAACAATTTTAATGCATAAATTTAAATAATGGCTTTTATCATAAACCAACTTAACTCTAACCATTGATCAATTTATATTTATAAAAGTAATGGCCCAAATCCTAAGTAGATTGGATCATTTCACACTGTACCAGCCCTTTTCATTTGATCGAGTAGGATTTCATTCTTTTGAGTTGATTGCATAGGCTCAAAAAGTGTGTGCTCTGTATTTCTTCAACGAATGGTATAGTGATAGTTGAAATAATCACTATATCCGTATATTTAGTAAAGTCGAGTTTCTCCATGATATAGTGATAGTTGAAATAACCACTATATATGTGTATTTAGTAAAGTCAAGTTTATCCATTTGGCATAGATATTCAGTATATTGTTGCTAATTGATGCAAGAGCATGATCTTTTGGCTCACTTAATGTGTATCACATATTTATTTTTTGATATGCATTCTTTGTTTAGTACGAAAAAATAACTAATGTAATCTTGGGAATGCAAATCACTTCGAGGATTATTGGACTCTTATTTGAAATAGATAGATGCAAAAAAATTATAAATTAAATGTTTACTCCTAAAGAGAGGTTCATTTCCAGCATGCACATGGAAGTGTTGATTTAGGGTTTGGAGTTTTACATTGAGAATTGCAAGTTGATCTTGTCATTATAATATTGTATGAATCTTTGAGAGACATAAAGGTCTCCAAATTGTAAACGGTATCATATATTTTTCTTCTTGATTAGTTGTTTACATTTAATTATGTCCATAACTAATTATGTGGCATTTGCATTTACACAAATGTTTAAGTGCTTGAGTTATGTAGCTACTGCACTTGAATAGTAACAACCTAGTTTTGTAGCTATGTTAGTAACCTACCGTCCTTCAAGTGGTATCAAAACTACAACCAACTCTATATTGAGAAGTTGCAAAATTATTAGAACTATATTCCTTGTGACATTTGCATTCTGTGAGTTCATAACTTGTGCAACCGTGGTAGCAAGAAGACCCAATTTTTTTAGATGGTCATTTCTACAAGAAGTGTGGTGGGAGGCAATGTCAAGAGAGGTGTATGAATGGTACTAGTCTCATTGTGGACTAGAAGACAACTCTCAAATATTCCACCCCAAAGAGGAGTATCCTCAGGAGGCATGAGGAACCATGAATTGGAGTAATTTAGTTGGCATATTGAAGAGATAGTGAATAGAAGAACTAGAGATATTGAGGTCATAGAAGTTTCAGAAACATATGATGAGGTACACAAAGAGCAATATATTGATGAAAGAAACCCAACCGTACATTTGATTTCCTTTATGAAAGATAGAGGTAATGCTAGTGTGAAAGTTTCTTGCTATGATGGGAGTTTGAAAAAGAGACTTAGTTATTGGATAGGAGAGATTCATAGATACTTTGAATATGAAAAAGCTAAAGGCCCAAATGGATTTTTTTTTGCAACAATGAAGCTAAAAGGGCATGCTACTCTAAATTGGTGGACAAGATTAAAATCTAGAAGAAAATGGTGAGAAAGATCAAGAAAAATTCTTGCATGTTAATATCAACAAAGTTTATGTAGACAAGTATAGAATTTGAGGTAAAAGGAGGCATATATGTGGGAGTACATTAAAGAGTTATTCAAATTGTCACTTAGATAAAGAATTAAGATGCCAAAGTATTAGAGGGTAGGGACGTATGCTAATGAATTAATGTTTGAGATCCAGGATAAGGTGAGTAGAGGAAAAGTTGAATAGGAAGTGATAACAAAAACTATACATGAAGAGGCCCTAGAAGAAGAGGAAGTGTGAAGGATATGAGAGGAGTATCTAGTGGTGGGAGAGAATATGAAGCAACCAGGACTTAAGTTACCAAAGGAGACAACCATGTTGGCAAATGCAAAGGTTTTGATATAGGCAAGGGTAAGCATGTGATTAATTGCTACATATCTTGAATAGAAGGGCACAAGGCATATAGATACCCAAAGAAGTGCAATCTAAGAAGAAGAAATGAGGGAAGGACTCATGTCACACAAGCATATGAGATATCAAATGTGGGAGATAATGATGTAGTACTTTGACATGAACATGGGGAAAGCCTAATGTTCATAAGGATGTTTCTTAAGCCCAAGAACAAGACTATGGAGGAACTTGCGTAGAGGAAGAGGGTTTTTTTAAACAAATTCAAGGTTCAGAGTAAATGTTGTAATTCGATCAAAGATGGTGGAAGTATAGAAAATATTGTATCCACATATGTCATCGAGAAGATGAAATTGAAGTGCATTCCTCATCCCAATACATATTGATTTCCATAGCCACAAAAGGGTCAATAAGTCACTGTCACATAGTTGTGCCTATTGAGTTTTCAAATAAACAACCTCAATGAGCAAGTATTATGTGATGTCGTTGAAATTTGTTTCTTAGAAGGCCATGGATATTTGATAGGGATATTTTCCATGATGTTAGAGAAATTGCATATAAGTTTAACAATCATGGACAACATTACAAACTAGAGTTGATGGTGGAAGATGAAACAACACTAGTGGACTATAGTGATAGTAGAAGTGGTTGTAGTAGATGTGATTGAGTAATATTTTTTTCATCCAAAGAGTTTATAAAAGAATAGAAGAAGACAAAATTATGTTTGGCTATAGTTCCAAAAAAGGTACAAGTTGTAGTTGAGGAAAAGTGACGTGCAAATAGAGATTCATCATCTATTGGATGAGTTTGTAGGGATTGTTACAGATGATATGACAATGGGTATACCCCCCATGAAAAGTAATTCACATCAAATTTAATTGGTTCCATTATTGATTCTACCTAATAAGGATCCTTATCAAATGACTCCCATAAAGTGTGAAGACCTAAATAAATAGGTGAAAAAATTATTTCATAGATCTTTGATCCAAGAAAGTTTAAGTCCTTGTGTTGTCCCAATCATATTAGCACCAAAAAAAGGTGGTGAATTGTTAATGTGCATTGATTCATGAGCCATTAACAATATTACTATCAACTATCAATTTCCCTTACCAAGAACAGAGGACCTCATGGATTGTTTGAGTGGGCAATGTAATTTCCAAAGACAAATATGAAGAGTGGATACCATCATATTCATATAAGGGAAGGGAACGAGTGGAATAAATTTTTCAAGACAGAGGAGGGATTGTTTGAATTGTAGGTTATTTCATTTAGACTAACCAATGCACCTAGTACAGTTTTGAGGTTGATGAATGAAGTGTTGAAGCCATTTTTAGGGAAGTTTTCCATTGTGTATATTGATGAAATTCATATTATTAGCAGTACAAAGAAGAACATTTGGATCATGTGAAACAAGTGTTGTTAAGCTTAAATAAGGAGAAACTATGAATCAACTTGAAAAAGCATACGTTCTTGTAAGATGGATGAGCTTACTTGGGTTTTGTGGTTTCCAAAGAAGGTTTGAAGATGGATCCTAAAAAGGTGAAATCCATTGTGGGGTGACCTATCCTTATATGTACATTTGATGTAAGAATCTTCTATGGGTTGGCGAGCTTTTATCTGAAATTTGTCACAAAAATTAGTGGGATTTGTGTACCACTCACAAAGTGTATGAAAAAGGCATATTTTCAGTGGAAAACAACAACAATCATTTCTTTTGATACCTTGAAGTAGAAAGTGATTGAACAATCAATGTTGCTGCATCCATATTTCAACAAGGTATTCCAAGTGGATTGTGATGCAAGATGTTTAGTGGTTGGAGTGTTCTTGAGTAAAAAAGTTAAGTTGGAAGCGTTCTTTAGTGAGAGGTTTAATCGTGCTTAAAAAGTATTATGCCTATGATTAGGTATTCTATGTTATTGTTCAAGCCTTGAAGAAATGGAAACATTATTTTCTACTAAATGAATTTGTGTTGTTTACTAATAATAAGGTGATATAGTAGGTGAGCTAGATCAAAATAATTTTAAATGGGTGGGGTTTTTGTAGAGTTATTCATTTGTTTTGAAACATAGGTATGGAATTTCCATTAAGGTTGTAGATATATTAAGTTGGAGAATGGTGTTGTTGAACACCATATCAGCTAAGATTCTTAGTTTGGATAGTATGAAAGAGTTGTATGCAACAGATACCGATTTTGCAGAGGCATGGAAGGCATGCAATGAACCATGGGGTATAGATAGGAAACCATTTTTATATTTCCACATCCAAAATAGATTCTTATTTAAAAATCACAAGTCGTGTACTCCTCAAATTTTGTTAAGCCTTAATCGCATTCAAGAACTACATATAAGAGGCTTAAGTGAACATTTTGGAATGGAAAATACCAAGGCATTAGAGGATGAAAGGTATCTTTGACCCACCATCAATAAAAATGTCATGAAATTTGTTAAGTGTTGCAGAATTTGTCAATTGGCCAAAGGAAGGAGTCAAAATATTGGGTTATAAATACTCCTTTACTGATACCTAAGAAGCCATGGGAGGACACATGCATGGATTTTGTATTGGGACTACCCAAGACAAACAAGTTATGATTCAATGCTAGTTATGGCAGATATATTTTCTAAAATGGAACATTTAATACAATGCAATAAGACCAATGATTCTACTCATGTGGTTGTGTTACTTTTCCAAGAGTTTCTTGAGATTGCATGGGCTGCTCAAGAGTGTTGCTTCAGATAAAGATACACGATTCACATTTTTGGAGGACACTTTGGAAGAAAATGGGTTCCAAGTTATAGTGCAACTAAATGTATCATCTACATAGAGATGGTTAGATAGAGGTGTTTCATCAATGTCTAGGAAATTTGGTAAAAAGTTTGATTTGAGACAAACTAGGTCAATGAGATTTGGCTATATCTCAAGATGAATTTGCTTATAATAATCCAATGAATAGATGCATTAGTAGAAGTCTATTTAAGGTAGTGTATGGAAGGTCTCAAAAGAGTGTTTTGGGCTTAGTTTAGATACCAAAAGTTTGGGTTAAAAGGAACCCTAATGTAGATAGTCTAGATCATAGAGCATGAAGGATATTAATGAACATGTTAAAAAGAAGTTACACCATAGTTATGATAACTATAAGAAAATGACAAATTTTCATAGGACATTGAAGGATTTTGAAGAAGATGATCTAGTGATGGATCATTTAAGGAATAATAGATTTCCTAGAGGAACATATAGCAAGATAAAATACAAGAAAATTGGTCGATGTAAGATTCTAAGAAACATTTTTTATAATGCCTACAACTTGGATTTATCGGACACTATTGATATTTCTCTAATTATTAATGTTTCCAACTTATATGAGTTCCATGAAAGAGAAGAGGATGGTAAAATAGGCACCATGAAAGAACTAGAAAAATAGCTGCTAGTAAATCCAACTAAAGAAATCAAATAAATACTAGCAAGAAGGATTGATATGATGAATCAAGGCCAAGATTATTTAGAATGGTTAATCAAATCGAAGAAGAAGAGCTTGAAGGATGCATCATGTATTACTAAAGAAGAGTTGGGTCACATTCAATGGCCTACATCACTTAAATGGTCCATGGTTCAATCAACATGAGTTGGATGTTCATGTTTTCTTACCAAGGGTGTCTGATCTAGGAGCATCCTTGTCATCATCACATATTTATTTTCAATCTACAATGATTGTTTTTTTCTTAGTAGGAGGAAATAAGGAGGTCAACATTGCTTAAAAAAAGGAAACGAGAACCTTCAATATTTAGACATTATTAAAAAAAACCTAATATATGTGTGTGTGTGTGTGTGTGTGTGTGTGTGTGTGTGTGATGCCATTAAAGAGAAAATTACTAGACAGTATGTATGGGAAGTCATGGGAGTTCTTAGAGGAAATGATGAAAATACAAGGACTATTGGACTCATGGTGAAAGAAATAAATGTAAAGAAATTATAAATTAAATGTGTACAGTTGAAGAGAGGCTGAAATCCAACAAGCTACAGTAGAAGAGGATGACCGCAAATGTTGATTTATGGTTTGGAATTTGAAACTAAGAATTGTACGCTTATCTTGTCATTATAATGTTGTATGAATATTAGACCTCCATACTGTAGTCTAGAAGCTAACATTACCATACTATTCAATAAATAATTATATTATGTCCCTTTCTTCATGTCCAATTATTTATTTTAATTCTATCCAAAAAATTACAATTTTAATTGTATGAAAAAAATTACAATTTTAATTGTATGAAAAAAAATTACGATTTTTTTCCGAGGAAAAAAACTTTACAAAGATCATGAAATATTTATGTGAAAGTGTTGTACCACTGTCACTTTTATATATATATATATATATATAGCTTACCCATTCCAGAAAAATTATACTGCTTAAGTTTGTATATTTAAATTGAAATAATATCATTACTATTCTAATCTTATATATATATATATATATATATATATATGCCCTATCCATTCCAAAAACATACATAACTTAAATCTATATTGAACTTAGATCTATATGTTTATATTGAAATAGTATCATTAACATTAAATTTTATTAATAAATAACATTATTTTAATATATATATTTATGGGTGAAATGAGACTACTATGATGTCGAATTTACTTGCAAAGATTATCGTAACTAAAATATATTAAATTTATAAATTGATGACACAACTCTGTTTATAATTTATTCTTTACACTTAACTATTTAACATATTATATATATAAAAGCTTGAGAGATACCCATTACATTGCGGCAAGGAAACCACGGTCCTTAGGGTTATTCTAGACACATTTGCATTTATCAAATTAAAAATATATTCATTTTATTTCATTCGACAAAAACCATTTAGTTCGAATGCATACAAAAGTAAGTTAATTAAGGTACCTCCTTTGGGGTATCTAACTAAGACCAAGTGCTTCATTACCATGAGATAAAAAGGGAGTTGGAAGGAAGTTAACTAGCATGCATCCTTGGGTTCATTGTAATGATTAAAGAGCTGAAATCTGTAATTTCTTAAATTAAGATCTTTTTTGTTTCTCACTTATGGACTTCATAGAAAAATGCCACATATTTGATAGGTCTTAGTTCTCATCGTTTAATTTAAATGTGCATGGTTGTGTAGTGAGATGTTTATATATATTAAAATAACTATAATTAACATCATTTTTTAAATTTTGCATTAAGTTTTGGGGCTACTCTTAAGACTTATTTTGGAATTGTCAAGATTGATATTAAGAGTATATTTAGTTAATCAATGACATAGCATATATATTTATAATATTTTCAATTTTATTAAATATTAATTATATTTAAGTATAAAAAATTCAAATCTATCATTTTTTATATTAAGATCATTTTTATTGGTTATTATGTTTTAACTATAGAATTTATAGAAAACACACATATTTACTAATCCTCAATCATTAATATGATTTGATTAAAATGTCTATGTTCTTGTGATAAAGACGTTCATAAGCATTAAAATAATTATAATTAACATCATAGTTTAAATTTTGCAAGAAGTTTTGAGGCAACTACCAAGACTTGTTTTGGGATTGTCAAGACGAATACTAAGAGGTTTCACTTAGTGAACTTATGACATAACACATACATTCATATGATATTAAATAATATCCCTAATTTCATGAAATATTAATGAATACTTAAAAAATTCTATTTTTTGAACCACCTCTTAATACATATTTCCAGTTAAAATACATGTATTTTCAATATATATCCTATATATCAATTTTTCTATGACATTTTTAAAACCCCTTTTCTATATCTACTAATACTATGGTGACATGACAAATCCTTGTACATTTTGAAATATGGTGAAATATAAAATATTGGTGGGAGTATTTATTTCGAGATGTGGAAGAAAAACTCAAAATATCTTGGCTTCACACATAGTTGTTGTAATATAATTCACATCACCTTCACGCATATAACATACCTATTCAAACACAAGTTGGACTTCACAGAGAGTCTAATTCACACCACCTTCACATAAGTGCACACATAATTGAATCAAGATTCACATGAAAATTTATAATCATTCAAACATGTTCATACCTAATTCAATCTCCCTCTCAAATATTTATTTGTTATAGTATATTAATAATACCCTAGACCCTTATATATTAAGAATATCAATTTCATTTCTATACTTATAAACCTCTCAATATGAACTCATGTGATATGATATTGCATACTTACTAAATCACATGGACAAACATTAAGAGGCATCTGAACTGAACCACATGGTGCAACATTAAGTTTACTCCAATCACTTGAACATATGTTCCTTGACTCCTTGGATTTACTTAAGAGGCATCTAAAGTGATTTCATTCTTTTTGAAATCCTAAGATCTTAGAACTTATGTAAATTCAAAAGGTACATATAAAAATACTTTGATAAATACAATTTTCTAACCACATAAGTTTAATATAAGTTACATCATAACCATGCAAGAACATTGAAATAGACCATAATCCATATAATGACAAAACCTTTCATAAATGTCACAATGTGATTTAACCATGGATGAATGTAGTAATATGTCCTAAATCAATGAATATGAATGCCAAAATGCAACAATACCATTCGGGGAACATTTTAATCCACCATAACCCTTTAGTGATGTTCAATATGACATAATCGTTGATGGATGTTGCAATGTGACAAACGCATTGATCAACATAGTAATTGGACATAAATCAACCAATATGAACCTCAAAATGAAACATGGTAAACCACAGTCAACATGGTTAACCATGATCAACTATAGTCAACCACAGTTAACGAAAGTTAATCATAGTGAACCAAATTTATTTATGTTCAACGATAGTCAATTATCGTCAACTATGGTTAACCATACACAAATATCATCAACTATGGTTTTAAACCATAGTCAAATATCATCAACTATGGTCAACCATAGCTAACCAACCAATGACATCCATGGTGATAAAAAAAGTAACCATAGTAAGACATGGTCAACCATAGTCATCCATAGACAAACCATAACAAGCTATGCTTTACCAAAGTCAAACATGTAAAATCATTTTAACCATGTTCACCCATAGTTAGTCATAGCAGAATATAATCTAAGTGTCCTATAGTCAAACATAGCTAACCAAAGTCAGTCATGGTTAACGATAGCCAAACATGGACAACCATAGTCAACCTTAGTCCACCATAGTCAATCATAGTCAAACGTAGTCATCCATTATCACCTAAGATGAACAACCATGTTTAGCCATGGTTAAACCAAAGTCAACAATGCTCAACCACAGTCAAACATGGTCATATATAGATAATCAAAGTCAATTATAGCCAAGCATGGTCAAACATAGTCCACCATAGTCAAACATGGTGAGTCATATTGAACTCTAGTCAAACATGGTCAAGCATTCTAAAACATAGTCAACCATCTTCCCATGGGGTGTAGAATAGATGGTGAATGGGTGTACTATTAAGGCACTCCTTGTGTTAGGTCACTGGTTTAAAACTCCATGGGTACCAACTTACAAAAAAAAAAAAAACATAGTCAACCATCATCAACTATATTTAATCATATCAACCATAGTTAATTAAATGTTAACTATACTAAACCACAATCAACCATAGTCAAACATAGTAAACCATGGTCAATAATAGACAACCATAATTTACCAAAGTCAACTACAATCAAGCATAGTCATACAAAATAAACCATGATCAAGCATAATCAAACATGGTCAACCATAGTCTACTTAAATATGAGAGATATTTTAATTTAGTAGTATTCATACTGATATTTTAATTTACAAATCCACTAATACTTCTAAAACTTTTAATATATGTGAATCATTAATTACTATAACCATGTTATTAAAAATGGTTGATATACATTATTAGACATCATTTTTTAATTATTTTATCAATAATGCTAATTAATATATATCATCAACAACTTTTAATTTAATTTAATTAAACAAATTATCCTCAATTTAAAGTTGAAAATAAAATAGTGATTTAATAAATTTAAATTTAGCATTTTATCTCCTATTTCCATGGATGTAATGGTGTCTTTAGATTTACGTTTAGCATTTTATGTCCTATTTCCATCGATGTGATGGTGTCTTTAGAGCCGTGGTGTGATGGTGTCTTTAGAACCGTGGTAAGAATGAGGATGAGGTTTCCAAGGAAGGTATTAGGGAATTGGCCGTGACTTTGTGAAAAAAAATGGGCATGGAAACCTTCTTGAAAACTCAAATTTTCTTAAAATGGTTGCTTTCAAATTTTGTTAAATTGGTTGCTTAAATTTTGTTAAAGCTATGACGTAAAATTTTGATTTATGAAACTATTTTCTCTATTCAAATTTTAATCTATGAAACTATCTTGTTTACTTAATTTTTCTTAAAATTGGTTATTTAAAATTTTGTTAACCTATAAAATTATGAATATTTTACTTCATATTTTTTAAGTTGTTTAAAATTTAAAAATTAATCTTTTAAGAAATAGTCTATTTATTCTACGTTTTGGATTTTAAGTAAGTTTTAGTGAAATCATGTAATTGTTTTTGGTAAAATCCAAATTTCTATGTGTTTAAACTGTATTTTTGAATTTATAAATAAATTCAAACGTTCAAATACCCCATAACACTTAAATTATACAATTTCCATAGCTAATATATATAATCTATTTTTTTTTTTTAATTTCCAACCAAAAAATATTAAACAACAAAATATAATTAAAAAAATTGAAAACATAAAATAGTTAGACTACACACCATACTTTAATATAAATTTCAGAATCGATACAATTACAAATATTAAAATTGATCTTTAAATTATATTAACAAATATATTTCATGAATTTTGTGGCAAAAACCGTGTGACATTTCAGTGATGACAATTAAAGATAAAGATGATAACACCCATGACATACATGGCAAGAATACATGTCATCTGCTAATTGAAAGTAGGTTTGCGAAGATTCTTTTGATTAGCAAAGCATCTCAACGGAAAGGGGTCCAGGTTCACTGTATCTCTCTTATGTTCTTCCAAACCATGTCATGGATATCCGCAATGCATCTTCCTTGGGACGCATCATAAATCTTCCTTCAGAAGAACTTTGCTACGGATATTTCTATGCAGAACCCGTCCAGATGTGCAGAGTTCTCAGTCCCATTGATGAAATGTAATTTTGCGGCTGATGATCAGGGAAAACATTTAATTGCCAATGTATCTTCCATCTTTGCAATAAAATGTTTAACAGTCGTTACATTCGCAATTAAATGTTTTTCCCTCATCATCTGGCGCCGCGTCTTCGCGGTTTTCTCCAAGAAAACCTCGCACTACCTCCAGTATCAGGTTAATACTTCCTCCTTATTTTGTCCATTTTAATTTTCAATGTGTGTTGTGTGAAAGCTCGAAGCACTGAAATTTTTCTCTGGTAACCTATAAATGCCAGAGACACCTGCTCAAAGCAAGAAGCACATGAGCCTCTTTATAATGCCCTCATTCTTCTCTTTAAGGTATACTCTCAAACAAATCCCATATTCAGACACTTTGCAATATTTGCTTTTCTCTGTCATGTTTTATTTCCTGCGTTTTTATCGCAGAAATCTTGAAGTTTTGATTAGAAGATTAGTCTATTCAAGCATAGGGTTGCCTGAATCAGCAAGGAGCTCTTCCATTCAAGGGCAAACTCACCATATTTGTAGTAAATTCCTTCCTTTTTCTCGCTAAATTAACTGCTCCTTCAGTCTCATTGTTAAAGAAAAACTTATATCATTTTATTTTATGATTGGAGATGCTACTCCTTGTGATTCTGTTTGAGATTATCTACAATGTTCGTATCAGATACTATTCTAGCATGCCTAAAAATAGCATAACAAAAATACCTGCATCTGCCATTAAAGCTTAGTAGTATGAATGAAGCTTTATTACATTAACAGAGTTTCATCTGCAAAACCGTGACCGTTTGTAGGTCTGAGAGTATTATGGTATACGAAAGAGGAAAAGTCTTTTGAAATAAATAGTGAAAAACTATACACAAAAGCACAAAACTTGGCAGATGAAAAAACTATTTTTTCTCCTCATAGAGCCTACATAGATATAGACTAGCTGGTTGTTGGGCTGTGGCTCCTGCATGCTGGTTCTCTACTTCCTCCTGCATGACTACTGTCTCTAACCTTCAAATGGATTTGGTCAGAGCATCATATTCTTTTTTAAAGAAAGTCCAGCTTGTTTAGAAATCAACACCGAACGACCTATATACTTCTATGTTGTTTGCAATTTTAGTGATGATTTCATTGATCAGGGATCATGATGGGTATCTTTTTTTATACACAAAACTTGGCCCATGTAAAAACTAATTTTCATCCTAATATCAGAGTCTACAGAGATGTTGATTGGCTATTTGTTGGGCTGATTGGCTCCTGCATGCTGATCCTCTAGTTCCCTCCTCTATTACAACTGCATCGAACCTTCAAGTGGCTTTTGTGAGAATATCATATTTAGAAATTAACGCCAAACCATATGAAACACTTGATGTATATATTTCTAGTTGTTTGCAATTTTTAAGATGATTTCAGTGCGGGATTATGATGTGTATCTTTTTGTGTATTTTTATTTATAAATTCAGGTAACTTTGTTATTTTATTTTGGACAACAATATCAGTCTATATTAATGAATATAGATTCAATTTAAACCTGGATTTATCAAGTAAATATTGATAGGGATGTAATTTCTTGGGTTATAAATTTTTTATATATTAAAAAAAAAATTATGCTTTAAAAAATTTGATCCATTGATTCCTTTGAAACACTGATAGATCCTAGTTTAAGATGGATCTATATCAATATCAATAACACATTTTACATTTCAATCCATTATCTACATATTTCACATTTCAGCCCATTGTCTTTTAGATTAAAATATAAAAGATTCTCTTTTTGACATTAAAATACAAAAAAATCTTAAAATACAAAGAGACAAATACACATTTCACATTTCAGTCCATTGTCTTTGAGATTAAAATACAAAAAAATCTCAAAATATAAAGAGAAATAATTGTAATGTTTTAAATATTAATGTTAAAAGTTGAGAAATCTTAATCATTTAAGACATTGCTGATCTATCTATGTCATTAAAAATATATTTAATTTTCTTTTAATAAAAAAAATAAAAATTATTTTTCTATTCTTTTGCAACTTTGACAAAATTAAAAACAAAATAATTTAACAACCTCTCAACCTAGAAAGACCCTAAAGTCTACAGTATGTAAGGTAGACATATAATTTTTGGCAAATTCCTAAACATAAACTTTTAAATTATATCTTAACTTCGATCATTGTATATATGAGTATGTTGAAATAAAATCCATTAACATGTTGAATAATGTTGGTGATGGATTGTACTTTTTTCATATCAATAGCTTTTTGATGTATCTATTAACAATAGGTACATTTTAAGTGGAAAATATAACAAATTGTTGATATCAAAAACATTGTTTTCCCATAATATCTAGTGATTTTCTTCATAATGTTAAAAATAAAAAAGCTAATAAAAACTGCAACATTGTTTTTTCACAATATTGAGTGATTTTCTTCATAATGTAAAAAATCCAAAAACTAATAAAAACTGCAAATCCATTACAGTGAAAAGTATGGTCACTGTACTCCTTGAATAACAAAGAACCCTTTGAATGATTTAAACCTTTTTAAAGAGTCCATATGCAATATATGTTAAGACTATTATAAAAGATTTTAATCATATTCTTAAACTATTATTAATTTTATTATACTCTTATATTATAAATATTTTAATCGTATTCTTAAACCATTATTAATTTTATTAGATTCTTATAAGAATATTATTATTAATTTTATTATATTCTTATAAGAATATTCTTATTAATTTTATTATATTCCTATATTATTTATATTTATGTTTCTCTATGTAGTGATGAATAGTTTTTTTAATCTGAATCATGTAGTTATGAATGTTAAAATTATATACAAATACTTTGATTGAGCACAAACTCACAAGTATTATGATTTAGCACAATGATCATATAATGTATTATCCATCATTAATATTTTAATATCTTTTTGAATTCATTTTCTCAACCATTTACATACAAAAAAATAAACATGATATAGTAAATATTTATAAATAAAAAATAAAAAATAAAAATAAAATTTAATATATAAATTCAATTCCAATTAAAATATAAATTAATAAAATTTAAAAATAAAATGAAATTACTTATGTTATTTATATTAAACTTCTTAATGCAAATTCACTTTGCTTCTTTTAATGCAAAAATAGTATTCTAAAAAACTATATTACTTAAATCGAAAGTGAAAACCCAAATTTCCATCATCAGCTAAACATGCAAAAAGACCAATTAAATTTTCAATATTTTTTTTTCCATATTTATAAATGTTTGTCTGTGGTCGCCGTTATGTCTTCATTCTCTTGTTCAAGAACAATTTGGTTACCGAGTAAAATAAATTGGGGAACAAGAGGCTTTACCACATACAATAATGTTTGCATTTTATGTTATTTTGTAATCTATTATTCTACTTGAGTACTAAGTCGAATTTCAATTCATAGTAGATTTTTGTAATTGCAAATTTGGATTAGCACTTCATATTAGAGATTCTCACCAGACTAACATGTGAATTGACATTGTTTGTTTGTTTTGGCCTGTGATGACGCATGGTGATTTGTGAAAACGTAAATATCTATTTAAACATACAAAGCGAATATCTATCAAATATTCTCTTCTTAAAAGTAGTCATGTGAACTCACATACCAAGCACAAAAAAAATAGACATATGATTGGTTGTAATTATTATCATATTAGCTGTAGATGCATATTATTATCTCTAGGGATTTTTTCGTAATTTTTAGTATGGACAATTTCTATTGTAATATAACAAGACTATATAACAAGACTATTGGTTTTTCAAATAAGGATTAAGCCCCCTTTTTGGGCAAAGAGAACTATGCCTCCATACTAGTTGGTTTTTCAAAATAAGGATTAAGCCTTTTTCTTGGTCGGCAAAGAGAACTATGTCTTCTTTATTGTTTTTGTGTTTCTTGTTCTTCTGTTATGGATTTTCTTTCTAACTTAGGTTTTTTAAGTTATAAAGGGTGTGCATGTATGGAATTTAGAGGGATTGCTCTCTTAATAAGGAATTTTTCTATTTTGAAATGTAGCTTCAAACATTTTAAAAACACTAAACCAATCAAAGATAATGATCATAAATTTAGAAAAAACACTTATTTATATCATGTTCATAATTATCATGGGTAGAAGTCTCTTCATATAAATTTATTTTGAAGCCAACATCCATCATAAGATAAGTTAGAACTATAATGTTGAAAAAAGATTAATAAAATTGAACCTTTTTTATGACTTTAAAATATTTCTACAGAACCTAAGTTGAAAAGAAACATCACTTTGACATGGTTCTTATCCTAGTGATTTTATATGATTATGTATTTTAGGTTGTAATAATTCTGTAAAGATATGGAAAAAAATTAAGAAATTTTCTAATAAAAATATGTCCTACATTGTACTTCCTTTATATGTTTGTTTCTCATTGGTGGAGACAAACATATAAAGATAGATATCATACTAGTATAATTTGGTTAATATATATAAAGAGAAGTTTTTTTTTTAAAATGTCAAAACACTAATAAAAATCACTAGAAACTAAGGACAAGGTGGAGACAAAATATTATTGTGTGACCTTTGTATTGGCAATAGATACCCTTGTCATAACTTTTAAAATAAACAAAAAAAATAAAAATAAAACAACTTATTACATACAAACCATTAATTATATTTAAAAAAATCAAAATTATCATTATTGATTTAAAAAATCAAAAAATAAAAACAATCTAGAAATTCTAAAATACAAAATATCTTGTTTATATATATATATATATATATATATATATATATATATATATATATATATATAATAAAAATATACATCCACAAATTTATATAAATCTAAATTAAAAGTGACAAAAATATACATTCCACATTGTTTCCATACCATTATATGTAGTTACATAATTGATTTTTATTTTTGGAGAAAGAGAATTCAAAAATATAAAATTGAAAAAGAAAGACATTTTACTTTATTTTTAAATATTTATATTTAACATTATTAATTATAAATATATTTTATTAATTTATAAAGATATATGTTTGAAGTTTAGTAAAACTATTTGATCCTTATGAAAAATTGACAAATAAAAATGAACATTCAGTTTTATGAAGAAATCTATTAATACTTCTCCCCAATGTGGTGACATGGACGAGTAATCATGAGTCTTACAATGGTCTAGACATAGTGGTAGTATCCACTCAGCATGGAGAGTATAAAGCAAAAGGAGAGATGGTGTGGAAGATGAAAGTAATTATTACTCTTCTTCTATCCACTATGCCTAGGCCTAAACATTTTCATTGAGGATATTTCCATACTAGTAGAATTATGGTTGAAACACAAGGGGAAATGGGAAGGGTGATGATGTAGATGGGAGGAGTTAAGAATGCCAATGACTGTATACTTGGAAATACCAATGGCCCTCAAAATGGGTGTGAAATAAAGATAGACTCATTGAGATAGTTTTTTTATTGGATAGAAATGCTAGAGGTTAGCATTGCTTTCCCAAATGAACAACTTTTTGGTGTTTGTCATGGGTTCTTAGAGCTAATATTAGGGACATCATACACTTGGTTTTAAGATTTGTGTTGTAGAGGTCATTCATGCAATTTTATGGGAAGATAAATATGGTAGGGAAATGACATTCAGAGAAAGGAGGATATAGCCACAACAAACACCAAGGGGGCCTAGGAAATGAAAAGCAATTGTGGTAGTAAGGGAAGAAACAATAACCTACCATATTAGATTCTTTGAGGAGGTTAGAAGTGTTGTTGATACAACTGAATGCAGGGTGAGGGAACAGAGAGGCGTGACCTTAAACATGCTAGTGGATGAAGAGTTCTTTGAATGGATTTTGAATACCGACTTTTTAAGAAGTAGGGAAACCAAACGCTTAAATTGGTGGAAATATACTAACCCATGAAGGATTTCATATCCATGATAGTTGGGGTAGGAGGTGAACAACATAATGTTTTCCTTAATAAATTGCATATATTGGAAGAGAATAAATCTCATTTATATTAGAAATATGATTGGTGTTAAAGGAATGAAGCGAGGAACATGAAGAGGAAGAGTAATTGGGATGTAAGGATGTAGTTGAGTGTAAAGTAGTTTCCAAGACCAATCTAGAGGAGGACATCCCTCCAAGTTTCATCAGTAATGATTCAAACTCTAATGACTAGATTCCTAATTGTATTAAGGTTAGTTTAAACTGCCACCAAAGTGTATTACATAATAAATGTTTACAATATTGATAACTTGAAATGTAGGGTATTTGACAAACCTTTGTTAAATAATATAATTAGGTTTGTCAAATACCCTACATTTCAAATTATCAATATTGTAAAGATTTATTATGTAATACACTTTGGTGGCATTTTAAACTAACCTTAATCTATCTATTTTAAAGCTTTGATGCTTTGTTTCATGAATAATAAGCTATATACAATCTCTATGTGCAATTTTTTTATTATGTTAATAGATTTTAATTAAATTATATATATATATATAGATATATTATTGTTCGAAATTTTTTTATTATAAAAAGTGTATAAAAAAACTAAATTTTTTAAAATTTGTTTTCTTACTATTAAAAAATTTATATAAAACAAGAGCTACAAGGTGGCAATGTATCTATATTTTGCAACTACAAACTGTAGGGTTTGCAATGTCAAAGATTAATAACTATGAACAAAGAAATAAAAGGAAATTCCAAACAAGCAAAGAAGTTTGTTATAACATGTGCATGTTTTGATGGTTAAAATACTAAGCATATCTCTAGGACTTCCTTCATACTCACAAACCACACTTTGGTTGCTTTTTCCATTTGAACTAAGGCAATCCTTATTATTGATTGAATGGCCACTGTTTGGACTGTCTCCCATGTTTCCCTCGATATCCTGCACCTTACTGAGTTGTCTACATGGTGAACTAGGGATCATGAGATGACCTTCAACCATGCATTGAGATATATATGGTTGAAAGAAAGGACCGCTCAATAGTTCAACAACCTATATATGTGCATTTGCTACTGATATTAGTTTAAAGGAAACAAATCATTCAAAATTATAGAAGAAGGATAGGTATATATCACAAAGATAATGCAATTGAAGGTTAGTACATCATAGTTTGTCTCTGCTCTGGGTTCTTTCTCAGCATGGTTTTAATCATATGTTTCCTACAAACCATGCCAAACAATGACATAGAAATTTAAACTACTAAATTGTCAAACATATGTTTTAAGTATTGTTTTATCATAATTCAATGATAAGGAAGTTGTTAGACAAGATTGATTTAGAAAATATATTATATAAATTCCAAATAATGAAGTCACTTATAATTATAGAGAATACATTCTAGGAAATGTACCAATACCTAAAACATTTATCTTGTTAAAGAGTGCCGCCAAATCCTGTAAAATCAAAGATAAAACAATGAAATAATTGTTTATTTTTTTCTCCAATTGGGTGCAAACATGGAATGCAAAAAGAAAGTATCACTAATCCATCCAAAAGACTCTCCATTCCGTCCATCGTCGTTCACCAAATATATAACTGAATTATCAAGGTGGATATGAGAATATTGGATCCCCATTATTTATAACCAGATGGCCAAAAGGAAGACTCACCCTATATTTGCTTGAGCATCAGCCTTTACATTCAAACCTATTACGATATGAAATAAGGATAAATGGGTGAACCATGAGCTCAATCTATAAATTCATCCAAGAATATTTAGAGGAGTATGACGCTTCTGTCTGAGGGATCAAATTTCTAAAACTATAAGAAAAGAGTCTCCAATAATTATGATTGTTTTGACACATTTATTATTGGGGATGGGCAGACCCATCCATAGAGTTTCTCAACTTGGTTATTGGTTTCTCGTCTTAATCCCCAAACATAGCTTTCTTCTTTGGATTTAGTGGGATAATAAACCAATTGTTAACACATAAATCTCACAGACATGTGACATTTTTTCAATTCACACAGTAAGGCATCATCAACATATATCATGCATCCCACCAAAGACATCGTCATCAGATCCAAGAAGTATTATGATTCCAGAAATACCAAAGAATAGCCAAAGGGCAGGACTGCACATCCTTATCTATGTTTAGGTGTGCAATTGCGCATATTACAAGTTCTATGCCCACACGACTCCTACGTGGTTTTCCCTTAGATATCCAAGTGACCTTCAAAACAATGGGATCTCAACTACTAGCTACACATTAAAGGCTCATAAAATGCCATCACCAACACAAATTCGAACTTGTCTTATCAACATGATGGATTGGAATTCAATAGCCCCCATTGTGTACCTTGAAGCTAGTTCATGAGGTGATGGTGTTTACACTTGGATCTAGTTGTTTCTTGGCCACCTCTTTGCCTATAAAAGGAAGCCATGGGAATGCATCTTATAAGAGAAACCAAGAGCAAATTTATGCCGCAAAAATTGTATTGGATCTTCCTCATAGCCCACCTCTTTCATATTTGTTGGGATTCTCCAAGCTCCATTGCCTCCTTCCTTCAAGGGGCAAGTGCTTATCTCCATTGGTTCTTTGAGCTATCTAGAATTTAGTGCTAACAAAATAGGCCTCCCTAAGGGATATTGTCGGCTTCCCTTTGAATCCTTCACCTCCGAGGTGACACTACATGTATTTGCTTGAGCATTGGGAAAACTAAAGTGGTTTATGCATTGGTTCTTTGTTGTGGTTTGCACCCTCTTGTTCCCTTTTATCATTTCAAGTTATTTTTGGTTTTATTTTGTTTTATTTCACCAACAAAGCCTTGCAGGATCTACTTTGGGGTCATCACATTTGCTTTCTATTTCTAAATATTGGGCCTAGTCAACAACCTCAAGGGGTTCCACTAAAAGTGGGAGAGGATGCACGCATTTGTGCATAATTTCCCACAATAGTATTTATGGAGACTCCACTTCATTTTTTTCCCATTTTTTCTTAACTAGGTTGTTAATTGTTAGGTAGCTAATTTTTGGTATATTGTCCTTTGCAGGTGAAGAGGTCCATACCCTTCATTCCATAAATTCAGCCTCCTCTTGGCCGCAATATCTATTTCAACAGATGTGTAGATCCCAACACCCGACCATGCTGTTTGTGCACCAAAACCTTCGATAGTCACGCTGTCGACATAGTTTAATACACTTCTGCCCATGTAGTTGGTCTTTCACTGTCTATGTGACCTCTTTGCATTGTAATCGCGCTATTGTTAACTAGTTAGTGCTTTTACCACTCTATTGCACACCTCTCTCTACTTTTTGCATGCTACTATCTCATTTATTTGATTTTTATTAGTTTTGCACAATATTGCAGCCCCAATGGATGCTCACCAATGAGCTAGAAATAATTAGCTTGCAATAGTTACATGTTTCTATAGTAATTAGCTCACTTAGACTAAGATTAGGTAGTAAAGAGTCCATATCTCTTAAAATATACTTAGTTAATGAACCTCGAGGCTTTCAATGGCCTCATTGTTATCACTAGTATTCAAGACATCTCATGTTCTTTGTTTACTTGGCATGTTTTTAGGCTAAAGTAGTGTATAATCCACTTTTTTCACACAAGCAAGGACCTAAAGACTCTAATATCCCAAGTATGCTCTTCACCTCACACTTATTTCAATATTGGTGAATCAGAAGGGGGTGAGAAGTGTGAAATACCTCCATTTCACTCTTTTACTTCATTAACACTTGACTTTTGCAAGCACCATTAACATCTTTTAGAGTTAAAAGTTAACTCTCCATTTGAATTTACTTTATGATCTTTTAGTTAATTGCAACAATCAATTTGCTTATATTACATATGTTTGTATCACTAGCACAAACTAAGTGGCCTAAAATCTCTTTCATTCGAAGTATGATCTTCACCTCGCACTTCTTGTGAGCTCGACGAATCAGAAAGGAAGGGAATTGTGAAATACCTCCCTTTCACTCATTAAGTGAATTTAGACCCTTCAAAATCAACTTTGTAATATTCCAACTAACTAAAATACTCCATAGGAGGTCACAAAAAAATATTTTAGTTAGGTAGGATTGATGGGGCTAGGAATTCATTAATGCCCACCAATCTAGTTTCATTAGGTTTTTGAAACATAGCATTGTTGACTTATAGCGTACTATAAAAATCCTGGTATCAACAAGTGTTAAAATAAACCCAGGTAAGAAGTGTACCATTCTAAAGGAGGTAAAATCCGAGGTATAGTTTCCTTGCCCTCTCCAAAGAGCCACAAAACCTTTTGTAGAGGTGACACAATACCGCCCAGGAAGAACAAATTATCCACACTTGACGCAATGTATCTTAGTGGCCAAAATTAGGACATCTACAAGGAGCAATTGTGAATGAAATTGAATCCTAAAGTCAGATATTTCCATTGGAAGTGTTTCCAATTATTTTTGAACATAGCCCCATTGCCGATATAATTGACTCTTTGTTACCTTCACTAGTCAATTGGTGTGTGGATTCCATTGTCACCATCAATTGTGATTTTGGAAGGCCCAGTTACATTTGAAAGGAAGGACTTTAGGTATTTTAGGGAATTTGCACTTATTTTCTTTTTAAATACAAGTTCACTAGCTTGTAATTAAAAATAACCTACATGTGGGGGCTCTTGCACTAAACCGACATAGCACATACCACTCACTTTTGCACCATATTGTATCTGCTGTGGTTGGCAAAATTTTTCATTTGTTCCGGTTGTGTTTATTTCCACCATCACTCTCACTTGACACTAAGATTTCACCATTGAGGAACAAAACATGCACCTAAGGCAGTCCTGAAGACTCCAAGGCATTTCCCCTCTCGAGGGGTGTTTAAACACTTTCTCCCCGTGGTTCACGCTGGAGATACTCTAGCCGGAGCTTCTCCATAGCCACATTTATAGGATCATCCGGGCGAGGATGATACTTTCTCAGTTCATTATCCCCCCTTGGTGAGAATTTAAAACCTTTCACCTCACCCTCCACAGGAAGAGGCCTTCATCCATTTTCTCCTCTCAGATAGAATTTAGATGCCTTTTCCTCCCCTCCTCTTGGAAGAGGACCTCTTTTTTATCCTCCCCTCAGAGATCCTTTGGACCATTTTGATCCCTCCTCTCTTGTAGGAGGCCACTCTTTATTTTCAACACCACCTGGGTATCCACCTCACAGAAACTTCACACCACATCCAATGACATGACCAACTCCCAACCTACGTTTTATGGCTAGCCTAAATCTCCCAAATTTGGCCAAATAGATCAATGACCCTATTATGCATGATCAAACATGGCCAACTATGCTATATAGGATCCCCTAGGATATTCCTAAATTCAAAGGGAAAAAAGGAGATGACCCTATCAACCATGTCATGCCCTTTCAGTTATGGTGTTTCTCCAACAACATAGTAGAAGACTCAATGAGGCTTTGCCTCTTTCAACGCACCCTCACCGGGACAACAACTAAATGGTATGTGAATTTACCAAGAGATACCCATGCCACCTTTGTGATATTGGACACTGCATTTCTCACATACTTCCATCTTCCTATTCGCCATGACTTTGGTCTTGAAATTCTTACAGAGCTTCGATAAAAAACCTCTACACACATCGCAAACCATATCCATGAGTGGCGTAGACACCGAACATTGTGTAAGATCGACATATAACCTCCATTTACTATTGGATTGGTTTATCAAGCCACCCCAACCAGCCATTGCAAATGATGTAGTCACATCCATGCCACAAAATGAGGAATATGCCATCCTCAAGGCCCAACATTTCGATCTTATCTATGCACAATTGAGATACTTATACACCATATTTATTGATTCCCCTTGGCATTGATCATTGGATATTACACCCGTGGGTTTGTTATATTCGATGAATGGTATTATTGGGTCCATTTCCTAGTAAGGAAAGGTTCCTCCTCCTACTCCCGTTCTGTTTAATATGTCACCAAAGTACCCACCCATCCCTCCAGTGTTGAAACCCCCTTCTCCTGTACCAACTCCTTGACTTGGTCAGTTACAATACGAACCTTACAACCCTACTTATCCCAATGCTATCCAAGCATCAAAGGTACCTCCACTGCAAACGATAGAAGTCACTCTTACGTCCACATCCTATGGAGCACAAACCACATTTATACCACCGCTAGGGTATAACCCTTACAACTCATTTCCATGTCCTACTAGTTCAGCACCCACACCTCGTATGGGGGTAAATCTAGTACAACCTTCTTTCGCACAACGCACTCAATAGTTTGAGCATTTGAATGCAACAAATACCTAGAAACCTCAAAATCAGGGGAAAAGAAAGGAAAGAAAAAACATAACCAATAACAAAGGCAAGGGGGAAATCCCCCTTTCCAGCAGAACCTGAATCCAAGAGACCAGAATGCAAGGGTGAATAAACCCCCTATATAAGGGAAGAAAATGAACCCGAGGACCAATTAATCCTAGTCCATTTACAAAAAATATTCACTATACTGACCATTTCCCTCTTATCCCTAACTACCAAAAGTTGGTTGAAGCAAAGAAGAAGACAACAATAAATCCTCCTCAGGTTCCCAATCATATGCAACCCCAAACCATTATCTTACAACAACCCTTTTCCAATAAAAGGGACGTCACTCAGCACCAGGAGCCTTGTCCCTTGAGTGATGGCTCTTTCCATAACATCTATACACTGGACGTCAACCTACAGACTAGGGCCAAAGGTTATGATAGGCATGAAGCCACCCAAGTGGAAGATGTTCCTATCCCCTTGAGGGGCCCTTTGTAGATACCACGCCCGAGTGGTGAAAAGATCCCACAGATCCCCAAGGTACCACCTCAATGCACCCCAAATAACCTAATATGAAATATGCCCACAATTATAGTATTGTGAATGACTTGGCTCATTCCTCCACGACCATGTCCACGTTAGAAGTGCTCCAGTCTTTCCCAACTCAACAAAAGGAATTACTTAATGCACATGGCATCATTGACCCTTCCGATGTGTGCCTCATGACCTTTGATCTTGACAAAGGTGAACCTCGACTACCCTTGTCAGTTTTGTTTCAGGTCCCTGTCACGGTAAAAAAAATTATGATTCATCAATGTATCATCAATGGAAGCGCATCCACATGCGTCATGTATTCTAATATTTGGAATCGATTAGGATATCTTGAGCTCATCCCCTCACCTGTTGCCCTTCGTGCATATGACGAGAGATCATCCCAACCTCAAATATTGTACTAGAATGTCCCCATTAAGTTGGGGGGGGGGGGAAATGGTCATGATTGATATCAAAGTAGTCGATGCACAACTCAACTACAACATCCTCTTAGGCCATAATTACATGTACGCCATGAAGGCGGTCACCTCCCCAGTCCTCTGAATCATGATGTTCCCTTTTAATGGGAAAATAGTCACCCTCGACTAACTTAACTACTATGACCCTAATACTAACACTAATCCGGACAACATCTTACCCAATGTCATCGGGACCAGTCAACCCCTGTATATTAACATTGGCCCACGTGTGTACAAGGACTCTAAATTGCTATTGGTATACTTTGGTCCACCACCTGAGATCCCTACATCAACTGATGGCCTTATGTGTACAACTTTTACTGTAAAAAAATGTACCCACCTCTCCCTTGGCATCATCATCAACACCTCCGCTAAGTCATGGAATTGAGAAAATCTTGAGTCTATTAGTAACTCCTATATTCAAAATACCATTCTTGTACCCCTCCATGGGAGTGCAAGGGATGCCAGTTATGGTTCAATTGACTCTACTGGGGATCACTTTGGGGATTCCCATGTGGTACCTTACACCACCATACACAGAGATGACTTCAAATTTAGTAACCTATTTAGACTTTTTCTCTGTCTTGGCTATTGTGCCTTCTAGGTCGGTCACACCATGTGTACCGCAATTCGAACCTATGACATATGCAACTAAACCAACAAAAGCAGTCTCTAAACCCATCAATGGGGGAAAAAGACAAACTAAGTTAAAATCCCCGCTCATCCCCAACCTAGCTCCCAAACCATCATCAGGGATCATTAAGCCTAAAGTAAGGGGCATCAACCAACAACAATTAAAATCCCCAGTAATGACCAATACTCCCACACAGCGGGTCACTCCACCATGTGCTCTTTGTGAGCAACAAGGCCATGGAACCAAACTCTTCCCCACCTTTTAGGAGCTCAGGAGTATTCTCAACACCCCCATTAGTGTGACACACACCCTACCTGTAGTAGCAGGGGAACCTCTTCATCTCCCAACTCGACACCTAATTCCAAACCATTATGTACCAATCACACATGTTCGAGTTGTTCCCAGTTTGGGAATTACACACATCATTGTCCCGACCTCCCTTGATTTCAGGATGCTTTGGTGACCATTCGACTCACTAAACTATTGGTCGAGAGTCCTTCACCTCAACCTCAGTAAACAACTTCCATAAATGTGGTCACTACCTCAACGACAACACCTATTGCGCCTATCTTAGAACTAGCCGTAATGGTAGTTCTCGCTATTGAGCCTACGACGCCGCAAGACCCCCCACCTTATACAACTCTGATGAAAATAGAACCACATGATGGATTCTCATCTTGTGGGAATATTATGCACATGATCCCCTCCGTGGGCATCACAACCATTCTTGATCAAGCCAATCCACCTTCAAGACAAACACCTCTATGTGCCCAAGAACCATGCCCATGCCGATCATGTGGTGACACTTCTCACTTCTCGTTCCAATTTCCCATATTATGCTCTGAACGAGAATCCCACCTCAAACTAATGAGGCTCTAATATCAACTCACATACCTCAACATAGTCCCTAAAATATTACATGCTGAGGAAGTTCTTCCCCCTCTATCGAACACCATTGATGCCGCATCTTCTTTGGCTAGTTTACTAACTAGTGATGATTCCTCATCTTCCAATGAATACTTGGATCCTCTTCAACCATCGTTGGGTGTCTAAACAATACTAGGGGATACCATTTCAAATGTTGGATACTCACCAATTCCTGATGAGTATGACACCACCTTGGTACCACCCTAAGGTCCAACATTTAAAGGTCCCCAACACGAGAAGGGAAAAAGGATTTTTTCCCTTTATATTGTCCTATTTATGCAATATAGTATTTTGTATTTCATATTTTCAATCCCTTTGATCAAGAAAAATATGATCTTTTGCTTATGTAGACGACCTCTTGAATAGATGACTACGTCATCTTCGCAAATGATGCAATTCGATGGTCAAAGAATCTTGCATCAGCCGCTTGGGCCATTTATACCCCCTCCCAAACTCTCTACCATACCAGAGGAATTTGTTTGGGGGAACTTACTAACAACTAGGTAGAATACGATGTCATCATTGGTATCTTAAGTGATTCCACCCACCTTGGAATATGCCATATGCATGTATACCTAGATTCCCAACTAGTTTTCTTTCAACCAATAATGTCTTCAAGGTCCTTAACTCGATCGTCTTTCACTATTTTTTTCGAGTATGCCTCCTAGTGTGACAATTTGAAACCATCACCTTAACACATGTCCCCAGGAAAACTAATGCATTTGTAGACCATGTCACAAACGAATTGTTGGAATGGCATCTAGTACACCAACCATCTGTCTTACCCCTATATACACAAACAAAGCATCTATATATGTGTGTGTTTCTTATCATACAAATCATGTGCAATGTACCTACAATGTAATGTCCCCATTCAAATAAATCTCAAGAAGAGAAAATTCCACCAATCTACTAGTTTCCTAGGTTGGGGTGGAAACATTAGATTTGGAATAAGGGAACTATAAAACCCCCAAATGGACATTAGCTTGGAAAATATATTAAATTGGGAATAAATAAATATTTAATATAGGAAAATAAGGCGGCACTTGGTCATGAGGGAACATTGGAGGTGTGGGGCCCACTCAAACAAGATTTCCCATGCCCCATGGCATCCCATTCTCACCCATTTGAATCCAAGGTGGATTCCAACGTTCTTGGGGGAGTTGGAAGGGAATAATACTTGGCATGACTCAATGAGGATCGAAATTGAGAGGATGAGTAACTCCCATGGAAGATTAAGAGGCATCTTGGAGCTATTGGGACACTTGGGCTAGATTCCCTAGCTTCTATGAGAACAATGATGAAGATGCTATGACACTTATGACAAAAATAAGACCTGATTGCTAACATCTGACATATATGACATTTCAGGGCTAAAAATATCCTCCAAGAGGGAGCACAAGGGAGTTAGGGCATACAAAGAGTCATCCATTCGAATTAAGTGAAGGAGGAGGCTAGGAATTGATGGACAAGTGGCACACATTGGAATCTCTTCCCAATTCGAGTTGGCATGAAGCTCATGGAGGGAATTCGAACCATGGAAGGCTTGGGAATATAATAAAAGACAATAACCAAGAAGGAGAGTGTCTTTTTACCATTTCTCATTTTTCATATTGGAGAGCATAGCATGTCCATGCTAGTGGAGTGTTTACTCTACTTGCCTTAGTACCAATTTCGAGGGTGAAAGATTCCCATCCTAATTGGAAATTGGAGAGGACATTCATACCTTTAATTTGGATCTAAAATGGATTTATTTTTTGCACGTTGAACCTACAGGGTATCTCATGATTCTTTCTTCTTCAACCTGTTCCCATCTCTATCTCACATCACTCTGCATATTTTGGCTCTTGGAGGAAGGGCGCACATGGTGAGATGATGATCTCTTTGGGAGAGTCTAAGATACACCATTTATTTGTAATATGATATATTTACTCTTTATTTGATGCTTAGAAGATCCTCAGGTCGAAATACCAAGTGAAACTATGTAAAAATACCAAACAATGTATAAATGGTGCCATTTTCCTCATATCTTGTTATGAGAGCTTGAAGTTGCTTTATTTTGATTTGCATCAGTTCATATCTGTGATTTTTCTTATGTATGGAGATTCATTAATTTCCTGAAGAAGTTTCATATATATTACATAAACCTTTGGAACATAAATATCGAATTTCATAGCAAGTGGTGAAGTTTCCTATCATTTCCCCCTATGTGAAGACATGTCCACAAACCTATGATAAATGAATGTTGCAGCATCCTTTAGAAACTAATTAATGATGAATTTGGGTTCCCATTGAGTTCCTTTAACTACTACATGTCTCTTTTCTGAAATTTTGGAGGTTTGTACTGCATTTGGGAAGCCATTAGTGACTTCTACCCTTGGGGGTTTGAACCTCGAATTTGCTAGTAAAATTCCCCAATTTCTCCTGAAGTTAAATGAATGTTGAATAAGTATTTTGAGAGTGTCCAAAAATCCATCAGCCTCATTTGTATGTCTTAATACATTTAAAATACCTTAAGACCCAATTTGGAATCATTTGGATCCTTTTGGGAGCATTGGAGTCATAACTAGTCTAAGGGTCGAATTGGCCAAAATTTGCAATTTTTCCAATTTTTCCAAATTTATAAAAAGGGACACTACAAGTGGTATCAGAGAATGGTCCTTGAACCTAGTTTGGGTGACCTTTTATGAGGTCAAGAATTCATCCCCACCCTTAGAAACAAAAACTGAAAGTACCTTTGGTGAAGAGGAAGAAGAAGGAGAAGAGGTGTATTCTATTGAGACTGTGGCTAAGGATGAGAAAGGAAATTATGATATGGAGGAGAAAGAGGATTTTAGTAAATTCATGAAACCATTTTTTGAAGATATGACAAGGTAGATAATGCAAGTATTCGAATTGATGGCTATTCAAATTGGTAGCAAATTTGCCACAGGAGGCAACAACAGTTCCTCTAGTGAGGAAAAGAAGACAGTGGGTGGAAGCATTTTCTCAAGGACAGGGCCTCATAATTGACCTAATGAATTTCAGAGCTCAAAAATAGCTACCACACCTAAGTTTATTGATACCAAAGCAGATCCTAACCCTCAAATTGGCATGAATGAAATTCTAGCAGAATGGCAAGAGTTGAGTGAAGATTGTAGAAGGACATTACCATTTGATCAATTCTTTACTATCTCAAACAAGCTCAAAATGAGAGGGGGTAAGAAAAATCCTTTTCAAAATAAAGAATTGAATTATGCCATAGGTAAAATTCCCCTTCCTACCTTTGATGGATCATCTCAAAGTTCTGAAAATACTTGGATACAAAAACTAGATGTGTATTTTCAGCTAAATCCAATGGTTTAAGAGTATGCTCTAAAAATGACTATTTTGCATCTTGAGGGAGAACCCAATGATTGGTGGTGCCATGTAATTAAAAACTTGGGAAATGACCAGGTTACGACATATTAAGAATTTGTTAATAGGGTATTGGAAAGATTTTAGCAAAAAGACCCAGAAATGCCTTTCAAGGAACTAGCACAATTGAAGCAAAGTGGAACACTGGATGAGTACATGTTAGAATTTCAAAAATTATCAGTTAAGGTGGCTAATATATCTATGGTTAGATTAGTATTTCTCTTTACTAAAGGTTTGGATGAACCTTTGAAGGTTTTAGTTAAGTCCCACAAACCTACTTCATTGAAAGATGCCATGAACTTGGCAAGAGATCTGCAAAATGTGCTACCCAAGACAAGGTATCCTCCCAAGCCAAACTTTCCTTCCAAGTTCAGATTTGAAAAGAAGCCATGGAAAAAAGATGAATTTGGAAAGTGGGACCAATCAAGGAAGAACTCAAAAGAAAGAAACTATGTTACACATGCTTCCAACCATGGGTACCAGGGCATAAATGTGCTAAGGGGAAAGCACACTTCATTGAAGTATTTTCTGATGATGATGAGTATGAAGGGGGTATGGAGGAAGAAGGACATCTTTCAACCCAAGAAGAGGGATATGACACATCCAAAGAAGAGAAACAAGAATAAGATCATCCATCACCTGACAAAGGTAGAATGGTAGTACTTTTAGGAGTGCCTCATTTTCACACCATTCGATGAAAATGAGTGGTACAAGGGAAAAGGGTTTTGGTATTGGTAGATGGAGGAGCCACTCATAAATTCATTGATGTAGCCATGGTTAAGAGGAGAAAGTTACCTACTGAACCATTTGATGTGTTCACAGTCATCGTTCCAGGTCACAATACTATGGAGTGCAAAACATGGATTCCAAGGCTACAACTCACCATAGGTAATTACACATTTTATGATAGATTTTATGTGGTTGATGTTGTTGATACTAATGTGGTCTTGGGAGTGAAATGGTTATATTCTATAGGGGAACATACAGTGAACTATCAAATACCTGAAATGAAATTCAAAGATTTGGAAGGAAAACAAAGGGTTGTGAGAGGAATGCACACCTATCCGAATCAAGTGGTGTCTGCCCATAGTATGAGGTCCATATTGAGGCATGGGGATAATGAATGGGCTTCTGAATTTTGAATCACTTCGCCCAGGCCAAAAATAAATATTTCAGAACATCCAAGGGAGATAAGGCAGCTACTACACAAAATGTGGCGTCATTATCTAATTAGCAAGAAATTTCTTTTGCTCACTGATAATATTGGAATGAAATATTTATTTGAGAAACCAAACCTTAATGCAAGACAGGATATCTGGTTATCCATTTTGAGCGAGTATGAATTTAAAATTAAACACATTAAAGGAAGGGAAAACAAGGTAGCTGATATGTTAAGTGGGAAAATTCACACCCTGAGTTCAGTTACAGTGAGTAGACAACAATTTGATTTTAAAGGAAAGCTCAAATCAACCTTACAAAATGATAGTTTTTATGAAGATACTGCATCAGAACTTGATTCTAAGCCTAATGTGCAACAACTTAAAAATTCTATTATTAATGACGAGGGATTTCTGATGTTTAAAAATAGATATTACATTCACAATAAAACATATTTAAAGATTTTAATTTTGGATGAGATGCATAAAATACCCTATTCGGGCCATCTTGGATATCAGAAAATGGTCACAACAGTAAAAAAATTACGTTATTGTTCGAGGATGAAGAATGAGATTTCTGAATACTTATCACGATGCCTCAAATGTCAACAAGTCAAAGCAAAGAATCAACACCCTGCCAGTCTCCTACAACCGCTACCCATCCCTGACTAGAAATGGGAGACAATTTCTATGGACTTTATAACAGGATTTCCACGAACTCAAAAATAACATGATGCAATAATTATTGTAGTGGATATGTTGAGTAAATAGCCCACTTTATACCCATAAAATCAACTTATAAAGCCATCAATATAGAAGAAATATTTCTGAAGGAGGTGTTCCGAATTCACGGTATACCAAAGGCTAGAATATCAGATAGGGACACTAAATTCACCTCTAATTTCTTGAAGGGGTTACTTGCTTCCGTGGGGACACAATTAAATTTCAGCACAGCTTATCATCCCCAAATAGACGAACAAACAAAGAGGACAAATTAGATAGTAGAGGACATGCTTTGCATGTATGTAATGGGAAGACCGACAAAATGGGAGAACTACTTACATATAGTATAATTTTCATATAACAATAACTATCAAACTTCAGCTAAGATGAGTCCTTATGAAGTTCTGTATGGTCGTAAATGCAATACACCTATCAATGGGGACGAACCCACCAACATGATTATACTTGGGCCCGAAATGGTGAAAGAAATGGAAGACATAGTAACAGTTGTAAGACAAAACTTAAATGATGCACAAGATCGTCAAAAAAGTTATGTAGATTTAAATAGAAAACCTAAGGAGTTCCAGGTTGATGATCCTGTCTATTTTAAAGTGAGGCCCAAAAGGAGCTCATTCAAATTGGGTAGCTATGAAAAATTAGCCCCTAGGTTTTATGGGCCATTCCAAATATTGGCTCGTGTGGGACCGGTGGCATACCAACTAGCATTACCAGCTACTATTAGAGTTCGCAATGTGTTTCATATTTCTTTACTTAAAAGATATGTTCATGACCCTAAACATGTAATTAACTGGAATGGTGTGCAGGTGGAACCCAAAGGGGACTTTCAGTCTGACCCTATATTCCTATTAGACATGAGAGAGACTCAACTAAGAAGTAGGACCATTACACAGGTAAAAGTGCAATGGAAACATTTTTGAACCTGAAGAACCAACTTGGGGGATCGAGGATTCTATGAGAGAAGCATACCCCCATCTATTCCAAAACTGAAACTACGTCGATGACAGTTTGTTTAAAGGGGAGGGGAATGCAATACCTCGATTTTCCCATTTTGTTATGTAATAAGGATAAGCAAGTGACATTCCAGAAGTTGAAATACTTAAAACATGTGCATTTAGATATTTTTAAGTTTCATTATGTTATTTTAAGTTTATTGATTCGACTTGGGAGAGTATTAGAACAAGATTCCATTAGGGTGACAAACAAACAAAAAGAGATAATAAATAACAAATAAAGAAATGAGAATTTATTATTTAATAAATGAAAAATATTAAATAAAGAAAACCTAACTGACATGTAACTAAATCTAACTGATTCAAGAAAAGGAAACATTTAAAAAGGGAAATAAAATGAATAGCAAGGGTTGCTTCCAGTACGAAGTATTGAGAGGTAAGGAAGATCGTATTGAGTTTAAATCCAATACCAAGGGTAATGAGAGGCATGACATAATGACGATCTAACTGTGAAAGTGTAGTGGACCAGTACTATGAGTAATAAGAGGCACTAGTTGTGCCGACTGACTGCAGCAGGTCTGCATTTAGGAGAATCTTTCTTATTAAGAAAAGAATAATTAAAAGAAAATCTTTGTTATTCTCTAGTGGAATGCTGTGGTGCTCGGGGGTGAACTTGCAAGAAATAAAGAATTATTTTCTTGCATTCTACGGAAGGGAGGTCCATTGTCAAGTCTTTCTACTGCTTGATGTGGAATAAATAGCGAAAGGAACATATAAGTTATACAATCCATTTTAGAGAAATTGAATTCAGTTAATTGTTTTTTATAATTATGATAAGACCTTTTAGATAAACATGAATATGTACTCTCTGAAATTAGATATTATCCAATATTGCAGAGTTTCTTTTATATTCATTTGTGTTTGTTTAGGCCTTGAGGTTGGGGTCAGAAGCTATTATGAATTTATTCTTGCATGCAAAAATGGAAATTAACAGTAGGTCACTTATACCTTAATTTTTTGTTAAGTTATGTACATGGGATAAACTCTTTATTAGAAATTTTATTTTTCCTTGAACTCAGAGTGACTAAAACACAACAAATAGTGGAAAGAAAAAAGGAATTGTACATGAAAATAAACAATAAAGACCTATACTTCATATATTTAACCACAGATCGGAACAATTTTCTTAAGAAACTTTTCAGGCAATTGTCGGTAAACCGTTATGGTCTAGGGATTGAAACCAACATGTTTAGAAATATATTATGATATAACCCTAATCATAAGGAGTTCCAGTTAAAATTATCCAGACTTAAGACCCATTAAAATGAGAAATTCAACAAATCTTATACACTCATAAACCTGGAAAAAATAATTGAGTAAACCTTTAATAAGTCCCAAGCATGGACATAGAGTAAAACCTTTTTTAATTAATGTGGTATATTTAGTTATAAACATGAAAGAACTGTATAAAAAACAATAAACTTAGTTCTTTTTCTTAGAACCCGAATGAACAATTTACAGAGAGAAAAGGATTAACATAAGTCAAGTGGACAGGAAGGTCGAGTGTATAAATGTCCTAATTTACCCTGTCAAAAATAGATGACTTGAGACACTTGATAAAATAAAATAATTATGAAAGAAAATTCCACTTGTAACTTTCCGTAATTGCAAACATTTATAATCAGAAGCAGGAAATCTTCTACCAAACGAAATTCAATTCTTTGACTTGTTACCCTTGAATCCAAACGGAGGTTACCCACATGATAGTAACCAATAAGAATGTTAATACATTTTAAATTTGGGAATAGCTGAAGCCTCGAGAAGATATTAACATTGAATGCAATTTGAACAATAAACTTGAGGTTTGACAATCATCAGAAGAAGGCCATATAACCAAGATTTAATACATTCCTCTCGAATCAATTGTACAAGTATTTTTCTTCCAACAAACTAAATGAAAAGGAAACCCTAATGAGGCGTCATTTTCCCTAGACAGACACTTAAAGGAAAAATGTTGGAAAACAAATCCTAAGGAAAACATTAATCCAATAGGTGCATCAACCGTCAACTAGCATCAGAGTAAGAGGAACATATCCATTCCAACTCGAGGGGTTGGACATAGAATAGTTTATGGGCTTACAGCTTATAGAAGATTCCCATGAATTTATGCCTTACCATGTCTTCTAAGCAATGCCCATGGTGGTTATCGCTACAAGAGTAAATAGAAAGAGTCATTAAGGTAGAAAAATTATGCTACAGACATAAGCAAGAATAACTGAAAGTAATATAAAAAGTATTTTACTTGAAATTAAGAACATTTTTAGAGTTCAACTATCAATTAACGGACTACATAAGGGTAAGGTTCTGAAGAAGAAATGATCAACAGTATTCCTCCCTGGTTCATGGCTTAGGGTATCCAAAAACCATAGTAGTGGAGCTCGAAAACTATGTCCACACCTTGAACTCAATTACCACAATGAGAATCATTTTACTCCATAAGCCTTGTGCAATCCATAAAGTCAGTATGGTGTATTGAGTGTAAACATAACATCTATCACGTGCTGCAGGAAAAACAATTTTAAATTGCAAGCCAACTCATGCTTCATTCTTTAGCACCACTTTAACCTTGTCCAAGGTTTAATCCTTGCCTTGGTTTTTGAACTTGGTTATACCTTCGAAAACCATAGTGGCCTAGTGCACAGCCTACAAAAAAAAATATTAAATGAGCTAGAAAGCTCACCAAACCATGAACTACCCCATGACCATAAAGACCCTAACTGCGGTAGGAAAAAAACCTGTAAGGATGTGTTAATGGAAGGACTAACACTATATAATAGATGAGATAATGCAAGGCCCTATTTTAATAATTAATGCTTAATCATTTTTAAGATAATAGTTCTTAAATTTTTAATTTTTTTTTAGGGATATGGCAATATGGTATCAGAGCTATGTTCAAACACTTGTACCTTAGTACTAAGAGACTGATATAAAAAAACACTGATTACAGAGTATGATCGGAAATGATTGTTATAGGAGATGAATTTGCCGAATCCTGAACAACCTCATCTATCGAATAATTTTGACAACCAACAATCAATGATATTACAAATGTATTATTTAGCTCTTAATACTGCAAGGAATTGAGAAGAACTTGAGAGAACGTGGAAGGATTTGAGCGAGGAAGACGAACACAATTATCCAATAAGAGTTCCGTAGGATTGTAACACATAAATAGAGTTTAAGGCATGAATTTCATATCAACGGGGAAATATGGAGGGAGGTAGAGAATTATGGATTGATTTGAATGAAAGGAATTCAAAAATGATGGAGAGAGTCAGAGTGTTAAAGGATGAACTCTCAAAAGATAGGGAATATAATGAAAGGTTAATAAGGATGCAAGAAGAGAAACAACAACTAAATACTATGCTCTTACAGGATTTGTCAGAATGAAGAAGAAATAAACATCCTAGATAGAATTCCAGTCATAGTAATGCATAAGACTCTTTGAATAGAGAAGAGCACTAAATAGCTGAAAGTATGGATGAAGGAGACAAAATCAGGGATGAAGATATGGAGAATTACGAAAGGGACAAAGCTCCACCCACAAAGAAACAAAATAATATTGATGAAATACAAGGAAATTTTAAAAAGATTAATCCCCCTACCTTTAATGGTGAACCAAAGTCAGGGAATGAGCCATAAACTTGATTGTTAGCCACGAAGAATTATTTCCAGTTGTCTAATTACTCTAGTAGTCTGAAAGTAAAAATGGAAATTTATAATCTGACTGGAAAGGTACCCATATGGTGGAAGGACCTGAAGGTAGTTAATAATATCAAGATTAATAAGTTCGAGTGGAAACAATTCAAGAAATTTTTTAAAACGAAATATATGTCTGGACATTTTTATGATTAGAAAGCGAAGGAGTTCTTCAAACGAAAACTGGGGTAGATGTCGATGGAAGTGTTTGTTACTAGATTCATGGAAATGCTATGCTATGTACCTTATATCATAAGTGAGAAGGAAAGTATTCATATTTTTTTATGTTGTTTACCGATAGAATACAAGGATAAAATCGAACTTGTGGAGCCTAAGATCTTGGAGGAGGCCATGAGGAAGGCAGAATGTTGCTATAATAAAATGAAACAATGGTCAGAACAACCAAAAATATGTAGAAACAGAATGAGAGAGAAAGCTCAGCAGCGACAAAGGGGAAATAAACCGCTTAGTAATAGGATTCAAGTGCGAGGGTATCAAGGAAATAATTTTAAAGGGTTTAATAATCAAAGAAGTTTTGTGTTTCCAAACAACTATAAGACTAATGATCAAGGAAATGCACCTGGGAAAAGTGAAGAAAAATCAACAAACCAAATAGGAATGAAAACGACAGTGGATTTGTAAGGTGAAGTTAAGTGTTGGGGATGTAATGGGCCACATTATTTCAGAGATTGTAAACATGAGGAAGGAAATGCTAAATAATTGTATAATCTACAAGAGGATACAATAGTTGAAAATATCGCCAGAATGCCACGGATTAGTGTTGCACTCAGTAATTGTTAAGCTGATTTCCAGTCGTTGATGGTGCAGGTGCAAGGTAAAGATCAGAATTGTCCTGTAACTATACTAATTGATCCTGGATATAGTTTAAGTTATGTGTCTCCTAGTATAGTTTAAAAATGTAAATTAACTAAATTTAAACATAAGAAATCTTGGTTGGTACAACTAGCCACAAAAAAATAACGCAAGGTGACTGAATTAGTAGAAGGTTGCAAAAAATGAATTTAATGGAGACACAAATAAACATGAATGTACTCCCCTTGGGTTCTTACGATGTTTAATTGGTATGGATAGGATGGAAAGCCACAAAGTGATATTCACTTGTAAAGATAACACTTTTACTCATGTGGACGAGAAGGAAAATCCCAACACTATCATCGGTATTCCAACAAAGTGTTTAGCATGACCAATTTCTATGATACAGTTGAAGAAGAGTGCAAGGAAGGGTTGTAAATTATTTGCAGTTCAGATTTTGGATGTTATAGAGGAAAAAAAGAAGTCTTTGTAGGACTTACCAGTCCTTAAGGAATTGAGGGACGTGTGTCCGGAAGAACTTCCGGGACTACCTCCAAAAAGAGACATAGATTTTTCAATTAATTTGATTCCAGATTATACTCCTGTTTCGAAGGCACCTTATAGAATGAGTGTGTCGGATTAACAAAAATAAAGATGCAACTCCAAAATCTTCTAGAAAAAAACTATATCAGGCCTAGCATGTCACCTTGGGGGGCACCTATTATTTCTTTTAGAAAAGGATGGCATGTTTAGGTTATGCATTGACTATAGAAATTTGAACACGATGAACATTAGAAACAAATACCCCTTATCTCGAATTGATGATCTATTTGATTAGGTACGGGGCGCCAATTTTTTTTCTAAAATAGATTTAAGATCAGGTTACCATCATATAAGAATCAAAGATGAAGATATCCATAAAAGAGCTTTCTGTACAAGGTATGGAAATTCTGAGTTCGTGGTGGTACCTTGTGGACTAACTAATGCACTAGCGGTATTCATGTGTTTAATGAACAGTGTGTTCCATAAATATTTGGATACATTTGTGTTAATATTTATTCACAATATATTGATTTATTCATAGAATGAAGAGGAACATGAGCATCATCTGAGAATAGTTTTACAAACCCTAAGAGAAAATAAACTTTATGCAAAATTTAGTAAATGTGATTTTTTTCAAGATAAGGTACAATACTTGGGGCACATTATTTCAGCCGATGGGATATCAATGGACCCTGATAAAGTAAAATCAATCAATGAATGGCCAACACCGAAATATGTGAAGGAAGTTAGATCGTTTATGGGTTTGGCGAGATACTATAGAAGGTTTATTAAGGACTTTTCAAAACTAGCTCATCCTATCACTTCCCCACAAAAGAAGGGAATAAAATTTAATTGGAGTCAAAATTGTGAACTTTGTTTTCAAAGGTTGAAGTATGCACATACAATGACGCTAGTACTAAAAACTGTTGATCCTCTTCAAGATTTTGTGGTATGTACCAATCCCTGCAAGGAAGGGGTAGGAGCTCTATTAACCCAAGAAGGCCATGTGATAAGTTACGAATCAAGGAAATTAAAGACACACAAGATGAACTATGCCACTCATGACTTGGAGTTGGTAGGAATTATTCATGCCTTAAAAATGTGGCATCATTATCTAATTGGCAAGAAATTTCTTTTGCTCACCGATAATATTGGATTGAAATATTTATTTGAACAACCAAACCTTAATGCAAGACAGGTTAGATGGTTAACCTTTTTGAGCATGTATGAATTTGAAATTAAAGACATTAAAGGAAGGGAAAACAAGGTAGTAGATGCGTTAAGCAAGAAAATTCACACCCTGAATTCAGTTACAGTGAGTAGACAACAATCTGATTTTAAAGGAAAGCTCAAATCAACCTTACAAAATGACTGTTTTTATGAAGATACTACATCAGAACTTCATTCTAAGTCTAATGGGAAGCAACTTAAAAATTTTAGTATTAATGATGAGGGATTTCTGACGTTTAAAAATAGATATTACATTCCAAATAAAATGGATTTAAATATTTTTATTTTGGATGAGATGCATAGAAGACCCCATTCGAGCCATCTTGGATATCAAAAAATGGTCACAACAGTACACAAATTATATTAATGGACAAGGATGAAGAATGAGATTGTTGAATACTTAGCACAATGCCTCGAATGTCAACAAGTCAAAGTAGAGAATCAACACCTTTTCAGTCTCCTACAACCACTACCCATCCCTGAGTGGAAATGGGAGACAATTTTTATGGACTTTATAACAGGCTTGCCATGAACACAAAAACATCATGATGAAATAATGGTGGTCATGGATAAGTTGAGTAAATCAGGGCACTTTATATCCATAAAATCAACTTATAAGGCCGTTAATATAGCATAAATATTTATGAAGGAAGTGTTCCGAATTCACTGTATACCAAAGGTCATCATATCAGATAGGGACACCAAATTCACCTCTAATTTATGGAAGGGGTTATTTGTTTCCTTGGGGAGACAATTAAATTCCAGCACCGCTTATCATCCCCAAACATACGGACAAACAGAGAGGACAAATCAGATAGTAGAGGACATGCTTAGCATGTATGTAATGGGAAGACCGACATCATTGGAGAACTACTTACATTTAGTAGAATTTGCATACAACAATAACTATCAAACTTAAGCTAAGATGATTCCTTATGAAGTTTTGTATGGTTGTAAATTCAATACACCTATCAGTTGGGATGAACCCACCAACAAGATTATACTTGGGCCCAAAATGGTGAAAGAAATGGAAGACATATAGTAACAGTTGTAAGACAAAACTTAAAGGAAGCACAAGATTGTAAAATTTTTTATGTAGATTTAAAAAGAACATATAAGGAGCTCCAGGCCCTAGAGATCATGTCTATTTGAAAGTGAGACCCAAAAGAAGCTCACTCGAATTGGGTAGCTGTGGAAAATTAGCCCCCAGGTTTTGTGGGTTGTTACAAATATTGGCTCATATGGGACCAGTGGCATACCAACTAGCATTACCAGCTACTATTACAGTTCACAATGTCTTTCATTTTTCTTTACTTAAAAGATATCTTCATGACCCTAAACATGTAATTAACTGGAATGTTGTGCAGGTGGAACCCTAAGGGGACTTTTAGTTCGACCCTAATTGCATATTAGACAAGAGAGAGACTCAACTAAGAAGCAGGACCATTGCATAGGTAAAAGTGCAATGGATACATTTTGAACCTGAAGAAGCAACTTGGGATATGGAGGATGCTATGAGAGAAGCATACCCCTATCTGTTCCGAAACTAAAACTACGTTGAGGATGGCTTGTTTAAAGGGGAGGGGAATGGAATATCCCGGTTTTTCCATTTTGTTATGTAATAAGGATAAACAAGTGACCATCCAAAAGTCAAAATAATTAAAACATGTGCATTTTGATATGTTTAAGTTTCAGCATTTTATTTTAAGTTTATTGATTCACCATGGGAGAGTATTAGAACAGGATTCCACTAGGGTGAAAAACAAACAAAAATAGATAATAGATAATAAATAAAGAAATGTGAATTTATTATTTAATAAATGAAAAATATTAAAGAAAAAAAACCTCACTAACATGTAACTAAATCTAACTGATTCAAGAAAATGAAATAGTTAAAAAGGGAAAGAAAATGAACAGCAGGGGCTAGTGCCAGTATGAAGTACTGAGATGTAAGGAAGACCATATTGAGTTTGAATCCAGTACCAAGGGTACTAAGAGGAATGGAATAATATCGATCTAACTGTGAAAGTGTAGTGGACTAGTACTGTGAGTACTAAATGGCACTGGTTTTGCCGGATGACTGCAACAGGTGTGCAGTTAGGAGAATCTTTTTGATTAAGAAAATAATAATTAAAAGAAAATATTTGTTATTCTCTAGTGGAATCCTGTGGTGCTCGAGGGTGAACTTGCAAGAAAGAAGGAATTATTTTCTTGCATTCTATCGAAGGGAGGTCCCTTATCGAGTCTTTATGTTGCTTGATGTGAAATAAATAGCGAAAGGCACAAATAAGTTATACATTCCATTTCAGAGAAATTGAATTCAATTAAGGGTTTCTGATAATTATGATAAGACCTTTTAGATAAACATGAATATGTACTCTTTGAAATTAAATATTATCCAATGTTGCAAAGTTTCTTTTATATTCATTTGTGTTGGTTTCAACCTTGAGGTCGAGGTCATAAGCTATTATGAATTTATTCTTGCATGCAAAAATGGATATTAAGAGTAGATCACTTATACCTTAATTTTATTTTATTTTTCCTTGAACCTAGAGCGACTAAAACAAAACCAATAGTGGAAAGACAAAATGAATTGTACAGGAAAATAAATAGTAAAGACCTGTACTTTATATATTTAACCACAAATTAGAACAATTTTCTTGAGAAACTTATGAGGCAATTGCCAGTAAACTAGTATGGTCTAGGGATTGAAACCAATAGGCTCAGAAATATATTATCATATAACCCTAATTGTAAGGAATTCTAGTTAAAATTATTCAGACTTAAGACCCTTGAAATTGAGAAATTCAACGGTCCTTATACAATCATAAACCTGGAAATAAAAATTGAGTAATCCTTTAATAAGTCCCAAGCACGGACATAAAGTAAAACCTTTTTCCATTATTGTAGTATATTTAGTTATAAACATGAAAGAGTTGTATAAAAATAAATAAACTTAGTTCTTTTTCTTACAACCCGAATGTCCAATTTACACAGAGAAAAGGATTAACATAAGTCAATTTGGCAGGAAGGTCAAGTGTAGAAAATTCCTAATTTACCCATTTGAAAACATATCACTTGAGACACTTAATGAAATAGAATAACTATGAAAGCAAATTCCACTTGTAACTTTTCGTAATTGCAAACATTTATAATTAGGAGGAAATCTTCTGCAAAGCGAAATTAAATTTTTTGACTTGTTACCCTCGAAGTCAAACGGAGGTTACCTAAATGATAGTAACCAATAAGAATGTTAATACGTTTAACATTGGGAATATTTGAAGCCCCAAGAATATATTAACATTGACTGTAGTATGAATGTAATAAAATTGAGGTTCGACACTCATGGAAGGAGGCCATATAACCCATATGTAATGCATTCTTCTCGAATCAACTATACAAGTATTTTTCTTCCAACAAACTAAATGAAAAGGAAACCCTAATGAGGCATAATTTTCCCTAGACAGACACTTAAAGGAAAAATGTTGGAAAACGAGCCCTAAGGAAAGCATTACTCCAACAGGTACATCAACCGTCAGCTAGCACCATAGTAAGAGGAACATCTCCATTCCAACTCGAGGGGTTGTACATGGAATACTTTGTGGGATTACTGCTTACAGAAGATCCCCATGAATGTATTCCTTACCATGTCTTCTAAGCAACGTCCATGGAGGTTATCGTTGCAAGAGTAAATATAAAGAGTCATTAAGGTAGACAAATTATGTTACAGGCAGAGGCAAGAATAACTGAAAGTAATATAAAAAATATTTTACCTGAACTTAAGAACATTTGTAGACTTCAACTATCAATTAACAAACTACATAAGGGTAAGGTTGTGAATGAGAAAGGATCAATAATATTTCTACCTGGTTCATGGCTTAGGGCGTCCATAAACAATGGTAGCGGAGCTCGAAAAATCTGCTCACACCTTGAGCTCAACTACCACAATGATACTTGTTTTACTCCATAATTCTTGTGCAATCAATGAAGTCACTACAGTGAATTGAATGTAAACATAACATCTACCATGTGACATAGGACAAACACTCTTAAATTGCAAGCCATCTCATGCTTCATTCTTTAGCACCACTTTAACCTCATCTAAGGTGTAATCCTTGCCTTGGTTTTTGAACTCGGTTATACCTTCGAAAACCATAATGGCCTAGTGCACAACCTACAAAAAAAAACAAGATTAAATGAGCTAGCAAGCTCAGCAAACCGCAAACTATCCCATGACCATAATGACTCTAATTGGGGTGGGAAACGAACCTGTAAAGACGTGTTAATGGAAAGACTAACACTATACAATAGATGAGATAATGCAAGGCCCTATTTTAATAATTAATACTTGATAATGGTTAAGATAATAGTTCTTAAATTTTTAAATTTTGTTGAGGGATATGACATCAAAGTACACTACCTTCTCATTTCCAAGCTCCTCTTCTTCTTTATGTTTCTCACTTCTTTCTTATGACCCCCAAATTTCGTGGAGAATATAATCATATTACTAAATTATAATATTTTTTTCATACAACAGATGCAATTTGTTACCTCATAAGGTTGGGCACTTCCTATTTCCAATGGCATGGCTATGAAAGTCTTCATAGACCAATATATTTCCTCCTATTTTAATTGTTTAAGGCTTGTGGGTCAAATTTTTTCTTCATGGTGATTTTCATGAGAGTCCATTAGACAAAATACAAATCGTTAAAAAACAAAAACCTTAAATAAAAAAAAGAAACAAAAATTAAAGGAGAACAAAGAAGGTAAAAAATTAGAGAGAAATGAAAGAAACAAAACAAAAAGAAAAAAGAATAATGTTAAATAATAAAAGAGAAAGGATAATAATAGAAGAAACTAAAAATATAAAAGAAAAGGAAAAACACTAAAAAAATAAGATTTAATAATTAAAATAAAGTAAAAGAAAAATATAAAAAAGAGTATAATTTTTTTTACAAAATAAAAATAAAAATAAATAAAAAGAAAGGAAAAAGATAAATAATAAAATAAAGGAAGAGCAAGCAAAAGGAAAAAAAGAAGAGACAACAACAAACAAAGGGCCTTTTCTGAAATCTATCTAGAGAACACTTCATCCACCTACATGTTGGAGGTCATACCTTTGATTTTCCCTACCCTACATTCAATTATCTTCACTACCCTTTTAACCTCCTCAAAAAATATGCTATGGTAGGTTGTTGTTTCTTCCCTTGATGCCACCTTTGTTGTACATTTCCTAGGTAGTCCTTAGTGTTTGTGTTTGTTGTGGTTAGACATTTTCGTTGCTTTGAATGTCATTTTCATGTCATCTTTATTTTCCCAAAATATTATGTGAAGGGTCTCTACAACAAAGCTCCCGAAACTAGGTGGATGAGGTCCCTAATCTTAGTTACTAGAGTGCATGACAAATACGAAGAAATTACCTAATTTGGCAAAGCAATGGTATCCTCTAATGTTGTTATTTGATAAACAACCTATCTAATGATATCTATATCTATCTCACACCCAAGTTGAGGGCCATCAGGATTGCGAAGGCTAAAGTCATGGGCCTTCTTAACTCCTCAAATGTACACATCATCACCCTTCCCATTTCTCTTATTGCTTCAACCATAATTCTACTAGTATGGGAATGTCCTCGATAAAAATGAAAACGTTTCAAAATAGACTTCCAAGTGGATAGACAATAGTCTTAATGACCTTCATCTCCCACTCATCTACCCATTTGCTTCATATTCTTCAAATAGAGTAGACCGCCACTGGACAATCATAGACAATAGTAAACCCCATGATTACTCGTCCATGCCACTCTTTGTGGGGAAGTATTATTAAGTGTATTGATAAAACTAGAAATGTTCATCTTGATTTCTCTATAAATAATGCATAATATAAAATATAGATATAAAAGCTAAAATGAAATTTAATGCTTAATTTTCAATTTATATCTCTATACTTTTATAAAATATATTTATAATAAATAATGCACAATACAAAATATAGATATAAAAGCTAAAGTAAAATTAGTGCTGAATCTAAGATTTATATCTCTATAAATTTATAAAATATATTTACAAAAAGTAATGCAAAATATAAAATAGATATAATAGCTAAAGTAAAATTAATGCTTAATCTAATATTTATATATCTATAAATTTATAAAATATATTTACAATGAGTAATGCAAAATATAAAATATTAAAAACTAAAGTAAAATTTAGTACTTAATCTTTCATTTATATCTTTATAAATCTATAAAGGTGGAAACCATCCAAAAGAGAATTCCTTCTAGACTCATCCTTCCAATATAGAGATATAAAAAATATTACATATATTTTTATTATAATTTAAGGAGTTAATTAATACTAGTTAAACCTGATACCAAATATTTTTACAAAACCCTAATTTACTAGTGTGATCAAATATTTTTACTCATTTTCTTTTTAAACAAATTTATGCAGTGTAGATTTGCATAATCATATAAAGTTAGGGAAAGCAACATTGAAATTGTTCATGCGTCCTTTACATTTTTAATATTATCTTCTCTTGTTTGTCAGGCTAAAACGAGCCCAGAGGTCCTACCTGAAGTTGACATGGCCTTGGAAGTCGGCAAGCAATGTATGTAGACGGAATCGTGGACAGATTCATTGCATCTGTTGTCGCCCCTCCCATTTCCCCTCCTCCCACCAAAAACTCAACGAATCATAAATCTTCGGAAGAACCAGTACCGACTCTCCATGCATAATCCCGTCTCCGATCCAGATTTTCAGAGCTTAGTTTCGATGCATCTCGGAGCTAAACGGTCAAGGTAGTTTCGAATTTCTCTTTTATCTTCTCATTTTTCTGAGCTGAAGAATTTAAAGGTATTCTTAATTTATTAAATGTCGGAATCTTAAGGCGTTTAAATTCATATTCTTCCGTGTTTCAGATTGGGACGGTTTCTTGAATCTTTAATTGAGAATTAGGGTTCCATGGCCTGGAAACGCAAGGCAGAAGTTGATTGATTTCTAGTGGCCGACTGATCCAAAGACTGTTAAGGCAAACTTCCGTTTACTGCGTATAGGTTTTTAAGAGCGGGAATGATTTGAACGTTCTCATTCAGCGGTGAAAAGATTTCTTAAATGCCGGAATCTTGACGCGTTTAAGTTTATGTTCTTCTGTGTTTCAGACTTGGGACGGTTTCCCTGTATCTTTAGATCTGAATTAAGTTCTTTAACCTGGAAACGCAGAGCATAAGGTCATTGATTTCTAATGGCCGACTAATACAAATCTTGTTAAGGCGAATCGGCGTTTACGGTGCGTAGGGTTTTTACTTTTTAGCACCGGAAAGATTTTGGAGATCCTCATTCAGCGGTGAAGCAGACTGCAAAATCAAAGGAAATGACAATCGAACCCGAGTACGTTAAACCGCAGTATCCACGCAACAACACATCCCCTCCCTCGGTTCAGGCAAAACCAATCTGCTTCATGAAAACGCAGCGGAAAACAGATCCATTTCATGCTATATACAAGGTCCCCGTCGGAGACAGTCCCTATGCCAAAGCGAAACACCTTCAGGTTAACGCATCCTCCTTATTTTGTCCATTTTGCTTCGAGCAAGCTATTTTATTCATGACTCTTTTGTAAAAATTCAAAGTATTTAAATTTTGCGCATACAGCTTGTGGAGAAGGACCCGGCTGGCGCCATCGCATTGTTCTGGGAAGCTATTAATGCTAGAGACCGAATTGACAGCGCATTGAAGGACATGGCCGTGGTGATAAAGGAGCAGAATCGGTCACTGGAAGCCATCGAGGCTATTAAGTCCTTCAGACACCTTTGCTCGCAAAAAGCGCAAGAGTCTCTTGATAATGTGCTCATTGAACTCTTTAAGGTATAAACTCAAACAAATCCGTACTATATGCTTTGCTCAGTAGCATTTAATATCTAGCGTTTGTATTGCAGAAATGTGGAAGATTGGATGAGCAGATTAGCCTGTTGAAGCACAAGCTCAGCTTAATTCAGCAAGGAGCTTCATTCAAAGGCAAATCCACCAAAACTGCACGGTCAGGTGGAAGGAAGGTTCAGGTTTCCCTAGAGCAAGAGACCACTCGGCTTCTGGTACATAGCATCCACACCCTACCTGTTCTTTAAGTATTTTTGTGGAATAGTGGTTGAAAGAGAATGTAATGGGTGTTGGCAGGGTAATTTGGGATGGGCGTATATGCAACAGCATGACTACTGCTCGGCAGAAAGCGTTTACAGGTGGGTTTCAATTGAAGATGAATGATTTACTTTCTATGATTCAATTACAATGTCAGAAATATGAATGAGATGATATATTGAATGAATTATTACATCCAGGAAAGCACAGGTATTGCAGCCAGATGAGAACAAGGCCTGTAATCTAAGCGCCTGTCTGATGAGGCAAGGGAAGGTGGAGGAGGCTATGGGTTTTCTACAAGCGGTGCTGAACAACAATAAGAGTTCTACGAACTATAATCATAATAACAGTAGAGAAAAACCGAAGTCACTGGATCGTGTTGAAGCATTGTTGAAGGAAATTATGGATTCTAAAACAAACGGAAGCAATGGGGAGGAATGTCAATCAGCAACATCACGTGTTGAAGATTTGGAGTGGTTTTGGTGTTATGAAGGAGTAGGAGAAGGGTTGCAAGGAGGAGGACAAAAAGGATTGGGTGTGGCAGTTGAGCTCAATCGCAAACGAAGTCGACTGAGAGTTTTCGAAGAGATGACATCTGCTCATAACAAGAGGTGCCATCTTCATGGAAGCAACATTCAGCCTGCTATGCAGCATCAAGAGCGGTAGAGTACCCTTTGCATTTGCGATGTATATAAATATCGAAAGACAGGCCACTTTACAGATAGAAAATTAAATACCATCTTCATTTTCATAAATTTAAGTTAAAACTGGAGTCTCGGTTGGTCAGCACCCTTTGGGAATTAGTCTGGGAGAGAAAGGCATGAAAAGGGATGCTGGTGGGCATGTGTTTGTTAACTGAACAGTAGTAGGTCAGTTGGTGAGTGTGGGTTTGAATCAGGTGGGTTTTTTTTTTTTTTTACATAGTAGTGAAATTGTAGATGTAATACAGATAAGGGTTGGATAATTAAATTTTGAAAACAATTTTTTAAAAAATTAAATTTTAATTATTTAAGTTATAAAACATAAATACTTTTCAATTTCATATTTTTTTATTAAAATAATTATTAATAATTTGTTAAGAAAGGTTTTTAACTATATATTTAGTTTTATTATATAAATGCTTATGTATATTTATGATATGTTTGTGAATATTTAATTAAAATATTATATATAGGCAATCTACTTCCTTATTTTATTAGTACTAGATTTTTTCATTACATATATTTTTCTATATGCACCACAAATAAGTTATGTGTTACTTGTTCTTGATGTATTTTTGTAATTACCAATTGTCTATGCCTTAACTACATATTACCACTTGTAAGAGTTATCCATGCATTAGTTACAAATTATCCATGCATTAGCTACCGGTTATCAACACCTCAAGTATAAGTTATTTTATACTTGTCTCATCCTCGTACAGTTCTGAAAGAGCGGTAGAGTACCCTTTGCATTTGCGATGTATATAAATAAGTGTATTTAACAGTGTATATCACATGGGTACCATTAATGCTGCGTAGCGGGTTGCCCGTTCTCATGGTGGTAAACTGGGTGATGGGTCCACATGTAAGGCCCAATAATTGAGTGGAGTTGTATAGCTTTGCAAGATTATAATCGTAGTTGATTATACCTATGTTGCTGAGTAATGCAAAAAGTCACTTGAGTGAGGTCTATGGTTAACTCGTACTTCATTGCAATGCCTTTGCATAATAATACAACTTTTACTAGGGCAATTGCGCGTTGAAACAATCTCGCTCAAGAGGGGACTTCAGGGAGGCACCTCAAACTGGTAGTGAAGGTGGATGAGAATACGACATTAGGAGACAATGTGAAGAATTGTTGACTAATCAAACAGTTGAGAACAAAAGAGACAAGTGGAACATCAATCTCTACTCTCTTATCTAAAATGATAACAAAGTTGTTTGGAACATGACTAGGGATAGAGTAAATATCTCCTAGTTCCCATGAGAGACAATAGAGACAAGTGAACATCAATCTCTACTTTCTTATCTAAAATGATAACAAAGTTGTTTGGAACATGACTAGGGATAGAGTAAATATCTCCTAATTCCCATAAGAGACAATAAAGACAAGTGAAACATCAATCTCTACTTTCTTATCTAAAATGATAACAAAGTTGTTTGGAACATGACTAGGGATAGAGTAAATATCTCCAATTCCCATGAGAGACCATTATCCACATTCTCCTCGTTTCCATGAGAGACAGTGATCCACATTGTTTAGAGCATTGTTAAACTTAAATTAAATTGATTGTATAAAGTAAAATACATTTCTCCTCTTATTTTAAGAACTAAAATAGTTCACATACGATCACACTAATCGAAGTGGTTTTTAGTTTTATATTAATAAGAGAAATGGTTATTGGATTTTAAAATAGTTCACATACTTAGACTAAACCACGTGGTTTTGAGTTTTATTTTAATGAGAAATGGTTATTGGATTTGTGGGTTTGAGAAGTTGAAATTCAAAAAGTGTGAAGTGATTTAATTATGAAGATTTCAAAAGCTTATTGAAACATAATGATGATTTGATATATGGAAAATCACATAGTGTAGATATACCATTTTAACTTTGTATCTATAGAGATAAAGTCTTCTACGCATAATTTTATATTATCATTAAAGATTGCTTTAAGCATATATAAAGAGAGGTAATAACATTTCTATGTAAATTTGTCATATTTATAGTATATCTATTTTTGTAAATCTAGAATCCTCATTATTTATTTTTATTTTTTTCTTCTTTTGTATATTAATTAATTTTTATGTTAGGTGTAAATGACACATAAATGACATATAAACCTTATCTACTTACATGAGAGAACATAGATATCATATTCGGCTGAAGCTGTAGAGAACCTAGCTACTCAATCCAAATAAATTGGATAGAAATAATTGTAAGATCACATCCAAAACATGCCCATGAAGAAGAAACTACATATGTTGATTGAAGATGAGGTAACCACACCAAGGATAACACTAAGCCTAAGTAATGGATGACAAGAGATGAAAATACAATGTATATTTTATGTTGTATTACAAATGATATTATAGCATAAGTGATAACAATGAAAGTTGGTTTGTTTGATATAACATACCATGCCACAATCCTCTACTTCATTAATCAAATTTATGTATTAAAGATTAAGAGATGAAAATACAAAGTATATTTTATGTTGTATTACAAATAATATTATAGCATGAGTGATAAAAATGAAAGTTGGTTTGTTTGAGATAACATACCATGCTACAATCCTCTACTTCATTCATCAACTTTATGTATTAAAGATTAAGTAAGGTGATTCAAATAAAAAATTTATAGCATGCATTTAGAACATGTATAAAAACCTAATTAATATAGAAAACCATGTTTAGGAGAAAAAAACTGTTGTATATACAATTAATAGTTTGAGAGATATGTTTTAGCCATTTATCATCGATATTAATGTGACATATCATGTACTTACACTAATGCTTCATGAGCTTGGAGGCATGACTTTGAGAGAGGTCTAACATAGAGTTTGAGCTTAGAAAAACTTAAGGAAAAAAAATTCTTAGTAAAACAAAACAAGTAAAGAGAAAGGAGAAAGCAAATGCCAAAAGATAATCATGCGGAATTGTTACTACCAAAAAATGAAAAATCCAATTTGCATTATTTTACACCATTGCATAGGTCATATGTATTTTGAAAGCTTGGATTTATATTTCAATTCACATGTTTGGGAGATGATCATGTCTTTTGTGTTATGTTTGAGTGCTGAGGTCACACATTTAGAGGCAATTTTACACGTGGTAGTGATTTACCATTAAGGGTATCCTCCACATATTTTTATACATAATTTTTCATTAAGGATACTTTTGAGGAATTTTCATTCCTTAGACAAAAGTTGCATATTTTATCCATCATGATAACATCTTAGCACATGAGCACATGGATCAAGGTAAAGGATCCCATTCTATGAGGAGAACTCTATATGGAATTGTCTAAAAAAAGAACATTACCTTTGAGATTCCTATTGTTATTTGAGAAGTTACTATACAATATCTTGGAGTGCACCTTACCGTGATGATAATTCTAGAACTAATTTCATGATGGATCCATAACCTTCTAGAGTGTCCTCCATGAGCACACTTTTATTCACATAAAGGTAGTGTGTCTCACATAGAAGTATCCATAAGTTCTTCTAGAAGTATCCATTCTTAGAATTCTTTAGAAGAAAATGCACTAAGAGTTTCTAGAGAATCATATGGGATGTAAATGAAACTATAAAAGGGAGTCATATCCTAATTCCTCATATGCAAGTTGTGTTTTTACTGCGGAAAAACCCATAGATAATTGGGTTATAGTTGAAGATACCTTGTGTGAGTTTTGAGCTTCATAGAGAAAATATTCATGCTACAAATATCTCTTGTAAGGTCAAATTTTGTATATTTCCATCCTCTCTTCTTGGTTGGAAATGTTGTTGTTCTTTTAGGGTTGTTTTCCAACATAAGAAATCTAAATAGTGACATTGTTATCCTCTCTAGGACCCATAATTTTGTATTTGTTTATGTTATCTACCATGAGTATTTTTTCACAATAGAAGGTTGTATTTTAATTCATATATGGTTTTTTGATTTATGTGACAAAGAGAGTATACCAAACGGATTATAGTGTCTTTATTGAACATAATATATAGGCTAGACATTGAATTTGTAGTGATGTCATTATTAAGGAGGAATACTATCCGCTTATCTTCATTGATTGAATATAGTCTATTGTTGAATTCTCCAGGTCCTTAAAGTGTTTTGAATCCATTTATAAAGGATTGGGCACCAATATACTCAAATCCACAACCAAATATTTATTGTATATCATATATTTTAGATTGCTAAATAACATTTGTATCGATGATTAATAAAGATTGATATAGCAATATTATTTAGGGAAATCCCACTTTTGTTGGTGGAGAGTCAACCAAAACTAACAGGTGGTTCTATTGAGGAGGTAGTGGGTATAACTTCCAAGAGTTTCCATAGGGTTTGCTCTTTGGACAATTTTGACTATCTCGAGTGTGAATTCAAGGGTTGACAAATTGGCACCATTTTCAGGCATAAAGTCCCTTTCTTGGATTCAATGGACATGATTACAATGATTTGATGAAATGGATGTGGTTGAAGATCTATTTTTCTGATTTCATGACTCGATTAGTATGAAAAGGTTTAAATATGATATGTTTTTTCATTTTTCATATCAACAATACATTTTAAATGAAATTAACTTGTGGTATCATTTCAAGAGAGGCAGTATGGTGAAATGCATGCTCCTTTAGATTTATCTTGTATTCTTTGGTATCCAAATGAGAACACTCCATAATGGGCTAAACGTCTGCCATGGTTTTTTAAGACACTCATCTAACATCACATCATGTGGCGTATTTTATGTATTATATTTCAAAACTTAAGATAGAACATGCATATTTTATGATGACAATGTTTTCCACATAACATGGTGGGAAAAATCAATCCAAGTTGATCTTAAACAGCTCATAAGTGCCTAAATATCCTAACAAACACTTGCTCAATCTTAAGATATTTTTCATATCCAATTTAAATACTAGAGGAATCCAATGAAAAAGGAGTTATAATCCTCAATGATTCACACTTATGAGTAGGATTTGTTACTAAACATTAAATACAAGAGAGTTACAAATGATGTCAAGAACAAGAGGATAAATTAATATAAGCATGCATAATCGAAACCATTAATGTGAGTATGCATAGAGGTACTCTCATATACCACACATCATGTGGCATATTTTATGGATTATATTTTAGATATTAAGGCAGAACATGAAGATGTTATGATGAAAATGTTTTCACATTACCTAGTGGGAGTGACAAAGATTGGTTTAATGTTTTTGGAAATGGGGAAATAAATTCATTTGTATGGTTCATCCAAGAATTTTGTAGATATTTGAATAGTAACTACGAAGAAAAAGAAAAAATTGAAGATCTACTTGATGAATCCACTTCCACTAATGAAGAACATGTTGGAGATATAAATAGTCAAGGGTTTGAAGAAGAATCTAATAAGGAAGATCCCGGTGCCAAGGTTGGTGGTGAAGACCACAATATAAACATTTACACATCCACCACATATTCCATCATTGACAACAGTTTCATAAGTCATTTTCCTTTTCAAATGTATAATTTAATGACGAAACACTTGATGATTTGAAGAGCATAGATATGGTAGAGAAACCCTCAGAATATGAAGGATTTTCAAGTTCCCTCAATTCCACATGTGAGGAAAAACATGGTATCCAAAATAATGATGATTTGAGCACTCTTTGTTTGACTAGAAGGAATAGATGGGATTCATATTATTTGTTTCTTCATTGAGATCTCATCTATGACATTAATAGTGAGAGCATGATGGAGGGAAACTTAATTTGGCATAATCTAGTACTTCCAATCAATTTTTAAGGCCACCTCATAAGGCATAAACAAGGTATTACAAACCCTATTTTTGAAGATCTTAGATTACCAAGGGTTATGGAAGCATGTGAAGTGTTTTCCTTAGTTGATGAACAACCATATTTTACCATTGATAAGGATGACTTAGCATAGGATAAATCAAATTTTATTTTCATTAAAACCATATGAATGTTTTGGCCATTGATGTCCTCAACCTTTGTTGAAGTTATGATAAAAAATCCATCCAAAAGGTGTGTTTTTTAGGGTGCAATTTGTTTAAGATAAATTAGTATTTTCAAACTGGGGTTTATTGTAATATTTTCAACCTCGTGATATATGGAATCAATCTGTAACCATAAACATTTTTTTTATAGATATTATTCTTCATGTTCATATTCGATAGATGGTAGCGAAGAAGGTTCTTGCATATTTTTGGTTGACCTGCCTAAGCCCTTGTTGCTTGAGAACATAAAGAGTGATTCATAGCTTGATGATGATAAAATTAGCTATATCCAACAATTGATAGAGATATATTGCAGTAGAGCACACCACTCTTGGTATTATTTCCCATTTGCATGAGCACTCTTTAGACTTTAGCCAAACCATGATGTAGGTTCTAGTATATATGCAGATGATATTTGATCTCTACTTGTTTTTGTTCATACCAAAAAATAAGGGAATATTTCATGTATTTCAAGAGATACTTGCATCGTTACATTGGTAATTTGATTATGCCCAACATATTTTCTTCCAAAACGGTTTTTTATGTTATGTTTCCCTTTGGAATTATGGATTGTTCCTTATTTGTAGAGCCAATTAAGATTGATTAATTAGTTAAGAACAATATCAAGTTTCATTTTTAATAAAGTTGAAGTGGACTATAATGTTTTGGATTGTATATTGGGGATGATGGGGATGTGAATATCACATAACCTATTTCTATGTTTTATTTATCTCATTCGAAAGTACATCATGCAAAAATCAGCCCATAAATATTCTAGAGTTATATTACACCATATATGAGTGTGCAATGCCTGTATTGAGCCTGTTTTACCACTAGAAAATGCAAAATCCAATTGCATTATTTTAGCACCATTGAACAATTCATATGTATGATGTAACTCTAGATTTTCCTTTACTTTCACAATATTGGTAGACAATCACATATTCAAAGGCATGTTTGAGTGTTGAGTTCAGACATTTGGAGGTAACTTTACACACATGGTAGTGATTCACCATTAGGGGCATCTTATACCTATTTTTATGCATAATTTGTCAATAAGGATACTTTTGAGGCATTTTCACACTCCTCAAAGCAAGAGTTGCATATTTGGAGGCATGAAGAAACATCCTAGCATATGAAAACATGTTTTAACGTCAAGGAGCCATTCTATGAGGGGCACTCTCAGTGGAAGTGTCTAGAAGAGCCTACCTTTGGGATTTCTATTTTTATTTTCAGAAGTTGATAAAAGATATCTAATGAAGAGGACTATGCCCTAAAGATAATTCTAGAACTTATTTAATGATGGATCCATAAACTTATATACTATTATCTAGGATAGTTTATCAAAGAAGATTGTAGAGCAAGTGATTTCTATAGGAAACAAAATCAAGTTCAAGATCTCAATTCAATTATAACTAGCACTTCACAAGTTGCCACACAATACCTCATCAAAGTGGTAACACTTAAGCATAGATAACATAATAAAATTAGATAGATATATGGTTCACATACTAAATCTATTTCATAAGTTCATTAGTTATCTCAAGTCATCAATTCCCTTGAATCTCTCAGAGGGAGGTTTTGTTCTCTCCAAAGGAGGATAGTCCTAGGGTTTAGGGGTAAGGTATTTAAGCTCATGAATACAACACCTTTTTCCATTTATTATAAGTGTGATTACATGTTATTTGAGACACTAATAAATATAAAACATTGATTCTTTTATATACATGTTTCTTGGTAAGTGATTCTTTAATCTGCAAGAGTCTTAACTCATTATTCACATAGTGCACTGTTATACATAATAGCATAAATTCCTATAGAATATGAAATCAATTCCTTGAGGAAAAATCATGATGCAATCCATCATAAGACAAAGGTAAATACCTCACAACAATCATCCAAATAATTTATAATAGCTACACAATAATTTATGCATAACGTCCATATGATTTCAGGACTATGGGGGATCTAACCTTGTCCTTATTTAAAGAGGCCATTGTAAGACTAAACTTGGTTCAAACCAATGCATATTAAATATAAGTATATTATTTAATCCCTTAAAAAATTTACATCAAATGCAAAAACATTTCATACACAACAAACCCAATTTGTCTAAGTTATCATATATTTGAGTAGCTCTCCTTGAAATGATCTTATTTTCACATTTTAGGGAAATAGATAGATGAATATAAATATGAAAATTGATTAGAATGTGGATATCGATCTTAACTAACTTATATTAAATTTTGAATGTCAATGGATATCATGTGGTGAAGTTCCAGAAGAATTTCATTTACAATAATATTTTTCATTTTTAAGGATCATACATGCAAATATGAAACTATATTATTCTAATCACATGTACAATGATGTGGAACACCTTCTATCACGGTTTTAATGCAAATGGATACAATACGACAAATTTATCTAGAATTATTTTTCTACAACTATTTTGCATTTTTAAGGGTTATATAGGAAAAACTAATGCTATTTTTTGCTCGAGACATGGGGATATGTGCCATATATACAAAACAAAAACTTGATATTCATTCAAATTTATATGAAATCATTTCACTAAAAATATGAAACCCATTTTTAGACTTATATGCACAATGCATTTTTACAAATACTTTGCATACAATGTGAATTCATATTCATTTCCTCATCAAAATGACAAGAGATTTTAGTGAAAATCCTCATAAAAGATAACGAAATTATATTCTTAATCATACAAGTTTGAGTTCATAATAGAGGAAAATTAAATAACTTATCTTTCTATAAATTGAGCTCTAAAGTAACTAATTATGGGTGAACCATTTTCCTCCCAACCTTAGGAAAATAATTTGTGGATGCCACCTTTGAGCTGAGATATGACACCACCATGGTGAATAATATATTTCGAATATCCAAATCACTCTTCTCTTTACCATAGGATCCCAAACCAACCAAGAAAGGCAAAAAAAATGCATAGGTTAAAGAAGGTATTCCCTTACTCAATCTCATTGTTTAATTCCACACTATAGTGCCTCTTTCACATCTCCATGGTGCCTCTAATAGATAGGCCTCTCTTTTATCTTCAAGAAATCTATTCACTCCTCAAGAACAAATTTTTTTCTTGATACTCGCTTCCTAATTTGAATTCTCTTTGTTGCGTGATTGAAGGAAAGGGAAAGGAAGATCCTTAATCTAAGGAATATTCTACTTTCTTAATGATAGATATCAAGAGTCCTATATTAATGCTCTTTGATTCCATAAATATAGGAATTAGTTGTTTAAATATTGCCGGTAGGTGCATAAGAGTAGGAAATAGTTAATTCATTAATCATTTCACTCGGCTCTTAATTATAATAGCATAGCCATTAGGATTGAATGATAATAGGAAAATAATGTCGAAAATGTTATAGATAAGATATAATAGGAACCATGAGACACAAGCCAATCCCCCCTTTCAAACCCCATATCTTTCCCCTTAGTGGGATCATATCCACGTTAGTGTTCTCCCCCCAATAAACCTTGGAACCTTTCAATAAATTCAAAATGATCATGTTGAGATGTATTTAAAAGTGTTGGTGTTTCTAGCTTAGGGAGGTCTAATCCTCAAGTCGTCCCAAAGAACAAATAAAATAAACAATTATTGTTATGCCTTAAGCAAGTCTGCCCCAACAAACTCAACAAGTTGGCCCCAAGAAAAAGTGAAATGCAAAACATGAAAAGTATAAATAGAGGTGACGCATCCCTCATTTGTTCACCAAGCAATTCGAACTCTCTTATGCAATAAAAGTGTGCAAGAATAAAAGAAGGATGCAGCTAAAGGAAGAAGTCTATTTTTGGGTTCATCATCTCTGGAAGAGTTTCATATTTATCTTTGGTTCTTGGGTTTATATTCAGCCAGTCTATTTGATTATTATTGTATCTTGATGTACTTGTATCTTCAATTGATTCTCTCATAAGAAAGCCTCCTCGGTTTTCTTCCCTTGTGTAGAAGGGTTTCCTAGGATAAAGATATTTGTGTCTCTTTGTTTCTATGCAAGGTTATCTTTCAGTGATCCTATTTTGTTTATGTTTCATATAATTAAATTTATACCGCTATATTAAAAATTCTAACATATTATCAGAGTGGTGATGAATAGATACCATTGCTGGAAACTAGGGCATCCATGTTTGGACCTTTCTTTCCATAGATTTACTTGGAAAGAGCACATGTGAAACTTTCTCTAGGAGGGTGCACCTTTCTATGGAGGAAAATTCTAGTGTGGTAAATTTTCAATTTTTGACCTAATTTCTTCCAGGGTAAAAAACGAGGGCTTCCTGCTTTAATCCCTTCTGACCACAGATTGCGTTCGACCTTAGTATTCTTGAACTCTCCCTAAGACCTAATTTCTTCCAGAACTGGGAAATTGGGTTTTCAAATTTTGAGTTGTTCTTTCCATAGATCCAAGAGAAAAGGAGGACCGTTCAAATCACTCTAGGAGGGTGCATCCAAATTCCAAATTCCAAACTTCAATTTTGACCTAGTTCCTGCTAGAGTTTCTGCATCATATTTCAGATCTCAGTTTTCGAGCCTCCAATGAACATGAATAGTGTTAAAGTGGAAGATAGACTTGATGGGGCTTCCAAATTCAACTCATGGAAGTCTAAGGTACTCATCATCTTGGAGGAGAATGACATTCTGAAATTTGTGAATGAAAAGGTACCAGAACTAGAAGAAGAAGAGGAAAAGTATAAATGGAAGAAGAATGATGCTAAGGTATGAAGGATTCTTATAGGCTCTGTTAAAGATCACTTGATACCTCAAATATATCATAAGAAGATAGCCAAAGGAATGTTTGATGCCTTGAAGAATCTATTTGAGAACAATAATGTCAGCATAGCACTTTCTTTAAGGCAATAGCTGTCCAATGTCAAGATGGCTAGAGCAGACTTAGTTGCATATTACTTCATGAATATTATTGAGTTGAAAGATTATTTGGGCACCATTGGAGAAATAATTAAAGACATATAACTTGTCATGATGACCCTCAATGGTATTCCCCATTCTTGGGAATCATTCATTCAGAGCATTAGTGGGCGATCTAAATTGCTCAAGTTTGATCGATATGGGAAGATTGTACTTAGGAAGAAACTAGACTTGTAGCTAGAGATAGTAGGCATGGTTCTCAACATGAATAAATACAATCCCTTGCCAAAAATGCTAAAAGAGGAAGATAAAGGGGAAGGAAGAGTCATGAAAAAAAGATAAAGGTGAAATATCAATTCCAGTCCCAGAACTAGAAAAGAAGAAGGATCTTTCACATATTCAATGATTCAAATGTGAGAAGTACGGTCACTATGCCAGACAGAGTCCCTTATAAAAGAAAAGAAAGCAACATGCCTCAACCATTGATGTCGATGAAGAGACTCCACTAAAAATTTCAAAGAATGAAAATGATGATCTTGAGGAAAGGACATAAGATCGTCGAAAGGAGTACTTTTTCTAGTACACTCTATGAGTGCACTAATGAATGTAGTATCTAGATGATGTGATTGTCATTGATGATGTATGGAGATCTAGGTTGCAGAAAGAAGATAAAGATTTGAGAACTCCAGTGATCCCTAAAAGGAGGAAGAGATCAATATGGATCCAACAAAACACATGAAAGATAAGTATTTGTACTATCATTTGAGTTATTATTTAAATATTTGAATGTTTGATTTAAAGGATAATGTTCATAGTAGTTCTATGTAGATATGTGATACAATTTTCTTTTATGCATTTATATATGACTAAGATTGACGAGCAGTAGGCTCATGTAGTGCATGCTATAAGTAGCCTATAGTGCTGCACAACATCTCGTGAACCCTTAATGGATCTAGTCTAGGATGAAACCTCTTTGCTAACATGCTGAGAATAGTGCATGCTCTTGATAGTGTGTTCTGGTGAAGATGGAAGGAAACCAAATAGTTACTGAGTGTGTTTGGGATATGGATGGGTGTTGTGTTGAATCATTGGCTAATATTCTTACATAACTTTCAGAACTATTGCCATTGCATTCAAATGTCAATATGATTTGATTGAAATTCATAATTATGAAATCTTGTTAACTATTTGACTGAATTTGACTTGTAGGAAAGACCATATGCTATGGCCTACAAGAGAAGGATGATGAGACTTGTTATGAAGGACAAGTGATGGAGGTGAAGTCAGCTAGGATTCATATCCCATTGATATTTAGTGTTTGAGTGAGAGCAGGATGCTCAAAAGCGAGAGGCCTCTAGGAACACGGCTCACAACTCAGATTCCATATCAAATAGAAGGATGGATTCCGTGACAGAGGGAGAACCTATATAAGTGGATGTGATGAATGTTCAACAATGGCAACAAATATACGTGGATATAGTACATTCAATCATATGTGGACCCATAATCGATAGGTCTAGAGGATTTGATATGGTGATTGATGTTTGGGAGTAGAAGGCTCCAAAAAATGTTGGTCTCTCTATTACACATGTTCATCCTTCTGATGATCATGAGGAGTTGTATTTAGTAGCAGCTGATTGAAGTTCCATAGTTACTTCAGCATGCTACCTAGGATGTGGGGACCACATGAAGAGTAGTTGGCTTCCAGTTGGCGTCATGGAGGACTCTAGAAGTGGTTAGAGCATTACTTGTGTCTAAGTGGAGAATGATGTAAGACAAGAACTACTTAGTTGACCTCTTAGGACGTATGCATATGACCAGTTAGAGAAGTGGCTCAGAATTCAGCATGTGCAGGTGGCACAAACTACTGATGATAATTCCCTAATTGTGATGTTGTTCCCCACTGAGACATGGAGATTCATTGATAGATGCTGAGGGAGTTATTCTCTGAGTTCGAGATGAAGGGCCTTGACTTGATACATTATTATATGGGATTAGAGGTGTGGAAGAGACATGATGAGATATTCATGAGTCAAGGTAAGCATAGTATTGATGTCCTAAGGATATTTGGCATGATGGACTATAATTACATGGCTACACCTATGGTGACAAATCTAAAGGATTTGAATAACTCAGATTCCGAGTCAGATTTGGTAGATCCTACCATATAGAAGTAGTTGACTGGATCCATGATATACCTAGTTGATACCAAACGAGTATACTCTCATGAGAAGTTGTGTTTATTTTCTCTGAGAGCTATTTTATAGGATGTAATTCTAATTGGCATCCGGGATGACACCTCATATAGGATGATGGAATAGCATGTGAACAACTCTAGAGGGAGAGTATGATGTAGAGTTGCAAAGGGAATTCTGGAGTGATATCCAGTGACATAGAGAGAGCGAGAGGTGTTGGTTGTGGAGCCTGATCTTCTAGTGTCATAGATGATGTTGTTTCAGCTGTGTTGTACCCCAGGTTTAGTTATGATCCCGGCATGTGCCTGAAGGAAATTTTTGGTTTGTTTTCGCAAACAGTTTACGGGCCCATGGTTTTGGGTAACCCATGGTATTTTCCCATTGTATTTCCCCTTTATAAGAAAGACATTGTAATATGGCTAGGGTTGATGTATTAGGTATTATGCATTGTAAAGATCTCTGAGATCATGAAGAGAGACTGTGAGATAGTGAAGTGGAAGTGTAGCGGATGTGCTGTAGGTTGTATCCCTTCATTTACTAGATGGTATAATAATACTGATTGGCAATTTGAGTGTGGACGTAGCCCATCTTGGGTGAACCACAATATATTGGTGTCTCTCTTGTAATGTGTTTGTGTGATTATATTTGCATTTATGTTTATTGTTATTGCTCTGCGATCCTGTTTTTCTAACAAGAGGCTCATCTTAGTAGACTCACTTGATGATAGATAACACTGATGGCGGAGAAATAGTGTCCAGTAGTGTATCTTGTAGTAGTATGCTATGGTTGGCTATGGTGCAAAGGGGAGCAGTCCAACTCTTGTATATTCCTACAAATTATCAGATTGCCAAGGAAAAGTTTGTGTGCTTCAAAGATAGGCTTGGAGTGGTGGAGAATGTCTCCCTCATCGAGAGGGAGTTTGAAGCATCAACTATATATTCTCCCTGGAATGAGAACTATGGAACTCTCCATGTCAGGGAGAGATCTTTGTTGTGGAAATATCGATGAAACTATATGTTGTGCATGGGTGCACTCCTCACTAAGTTGAGTTACCATGTTATGCATGGGTGAATTCCTCATTGAGTTGAGTTACCATGAGATGCATGGGTGCACCCCTCTTTGAGTCGAGTTACCATTCGATGCATGAGATGCATGGGCACACTCCTTGATCGAATGAGTTGAGATACCATGTGATGCTATACTCCTCGATGGAGTGAGTTGTGTTCTAGTCTCTTGGTTGGTGCCCAAAAACCCTTGTGGATAGGAAAAATTATGCTCCTCGATGGACTGAGTTGAGATTGTTTATACTCCTCAATGGATTGATTTGAGTATGACACTTCTCAATGGAATAAGTTGTGTTGTAGTCTTTGGGTTGGTTCCCAACATCCCTTGTGGCTGGGAACAACTACACAACTCGATGGACTGAGTTGAGTTGATTTATACTCCTCGATGAATTGAGTTGAGTATGACACTTGTCGATGGACTAAGTTGTGTTGTAGTCTCTAGGATGGTTCCCAATATACCTTGTGGTTGGGAATGACTACGCTCCTCGATGGATTGAGTTGAGATAATTTGTACTCCTCGATGGAATGAGTTGTGTTGAGTCACTGGTTTGGTTCCCAACAACCCTCGTGGTTGGGAGACTTGTCGCTAGGTTGGTTCCCAACAATGTTTGTGGTTGGGAGACGTTTCAATGGGTTGGTTCCTAGCAACCCTTGTGGTTGGGAGACTTATGGCTTGTATCCCATTGTCGTCTTGCTAGTTGTAGCCACATGGAAGAGAGAAGACCTTTCTTGTGATGAAGAGATGATCAAGAAAAGACGTGATGCCTAAATGAAATCCAAATTTGTTCTAGCGTGATGATACCTCCATAGCTAAGAGAGATTATTAGTGTTTTTTGCTTTAGGATGTCTCATCTTGAAGTCGGTCCAAAGAAGAAATATAATAAACAATTATTATTATGCCTGAAGCAAGTTGGACCCAACAAACTCAATAAGTCGACCCCAAGAAAAAATGAAAAGGAAAACATGAAAATTATAATAGAGGTGACACCTCCCTCATTTTTTCACCAAGCAATTTGAGCTCTCCTAAAAGAAGTGCACATCAACATAAGAAGAAGGATGCAACTAGAGGAAGAATATTGTTTCTGCATTTGTCATCTCTGGAAGAGTTTCATCTTTATCTTTGGTTCTTGGGTTTATATTTATTTGGTCTATGTGATTATTATTGTATCTGTATGTACTTGTATCTTGAACTGATTCTCTCATTAGAAAGGTTGTTTAGTTTTCTTCCGTTGCGTAGAAGGGTTTCTCATAAAAATATTTTTGTCTCTTTGTTTCTATGCATGGTTATGTTTCAGTGATCCTATTTTGTTTCCACTGCATATAATTAAATTTATATTGCTATATTAAAAATTCTAACAAAAATAATAATGCTAATTATACCCCATGGCATGAAGAAAGACATAGCAATGTAATTTTCAAGGATAACAATGAAGAGAAAGATAAAAATAATTATCGTCATATTATTCATATTTTCCTAATACTTAGAACAATATTTATATAGAGGCACCTCTTGCAGTCTTGTCTCACGAGGATCCTTGGAACAAGCAGAGAGAACTGACAAAGGCCACTAGCCAAACAAAGGGAGAAGAAAAGACAAAGTTGACAGGGAAGGCCAGGGATCAATTAGATAGGAGAGAAACAATTAAGTTTGTAGGGCCAAAGGAAAGGGATATAAGACAACATAAATTTGTTAAGGAGTTGGATTCAAAACTATCTATGGTTTTGGGGCATGGTGTAGGTATGAACAAGGTTTTTTCCTTCATGGATAGATCCTTGGTTGGGAAATTCTAGCAAAAATCCTATTTTTATAAGGATTTGATGGAATGGTGAGAGGTGTCATGCAAGAATTTACTTGGTTATTATCCAGTGGTGCATATATTAGTGTAGGGATGGATCTAGATCTCCTTTGAATTCAAGTTGGATATTGACAAGAGAAGGATTGTTGATGCTAGTTGGTGATGGGGAAACACGAGCTTAGTCCTCAAGCCCTGACACATTGTGTTTGTTCCTTGAATGGATCCCTTCATGTTGCAACACTCGGGGGTGTTCTTAACGAGGTTCCCATTGTTGATTTAGAGAATGGAGGTCTATAAATCCTTGGCCAATAAACTTGGCATATTTTTGTTCTTTGATGAAGTGTCGTTGGTTTGGGAAGACAAAAGGGTTGCAAAATTTTTGGTGGAAATCGACATCTGTAAATGACCCATACCAGAGATAGAACTCTGATGGGGAAATACGACCTTTGTATAGTCCCTTAACTACTGGAGGGTTCCCTTCAAGTGCTTGTCTTGTCAGTTGATAAGCCAGCCAAAGCACATGTGCCTGTTAAATTCCATTGAGAAGATGTAGAGAAGGCCAAACCAACTGATGGATAGGCGAGGGTCTCGCATACCTGGCTCTTTCAAACTATGGAATACATTTGGATGAGGAGGATTATAAGGTGAATGAGGTATTAGACTTGTCCAAGGGGATACAAAATTGTTATTAGAGTCTTCTTAGCTAGAATTTGGGGAAGAAACCATAGAAAAGCCTGATATGGTTGACATGCATCTTGAGCGAGTTCAGTGGAAGGGTGGTCTATGCCTCAAGAGATAGGTCAAATTTGACATCGAAACTCGAGTTGGAAGTGGAGGATTCAAAGGACCAAGGGAAAGTTGAAGGTAGAAACAAGCAAGAATTTCCCATGGGAGGTCATCGTGACGAACCTGATAAGTTGGTAATTATTCCTTCCTATCTTTTTCCAAAAGACAAATATATTAGTGGATGTGTCTTTAGATTCATAAGTGAATAGATATAACCCTTCATGTGATGGAAAATATCCTTCCTTGTTAAAATTACATGTCTCTTCTAGTTCTATAAACAAGGGTCTTCCAAAATATTTTAAGGAAGCCCTAGTGAGTCTTCATGTGAAGGTTTCTGATATTCCTTCTTTAAGGAATTGGGGACTGGTTGATTGGTGAACCTAGGTGCAATGGAGGGGGGTTTAGCATCCATTTTCAATAAAAATTCATCAAACCATATCCTCAGATCCATTGGGGGTTTTTTATCTGTGGAATTTCGTGTAGGTAGTCTATCAAGTGGATTATGGTCTCTTAGAGTAGGGAATCATGATTTAGGGATTTAAATATGATTGTTTTCCTTTGAAACTTAAATGGGTTGGAGGGACCCCAAAAAATATTACTCTTCATCATTTGTTGGAATTTATTTGTCTAGATAGTGTCCTTATCTAGGAAAAAATGGTCTATGGAGATAAGGCACGGGATTCTCTTAGGCCCTTATTCTAGGGAGGGAATTTTTATGCAATAGATGCTTGTGGTTTTTTAGGGGCCTTTTATCATCTTGGAACCCATGAATTACCCAATTTAATGTCTACTCCTTTGATGCAAGCGTGGTCTGAGAAAACTTGTTATGGATCTAAATGTCCCTATCACAAATTTAAATTGTTATGGCCTGTACCAAGGGAGGAGTTAGTTTTGGTCATCCTTGAAGTAGGGGTCTCTTTTGTCGAATCCTGGGCTTATTTTAGTAGTTCATTTGAACCTAACCCTCAATGCAAGAGAATTATGGAGGAAAAGGGCACATTTGGACCCCCTAAATGAGTATTTTAGTCATTCTTTTGAGGATTCAAACTTAATTGATGTTTTACCCAATACCCTCATACCAACATGGAGGAATAGAAGGGGTGGTGAAGCGAGTGTATCCAAGATATTAGACATGTTTTTCATTGTATAAAACCTCTCTTAGAATTTTGGTTGTTACATATCTTGGATCATTCCCTCAACTTTATCCGATCACTTTCCTATTTTTCTTCGATTGGATATTGAGATTGAAAAACCAAGGAATCCTTTTAAATTTAACCATACTTGGTTGGTTGATCAAGATTTTAGAGCCTTGGTTTTTTTCAAAATGGAGGATTTTGGGGGATAGGGAAAATAATTTTCCTATGGCCCTATTGACTAAAAATATTAAGGTCCTTAAGTCTATAGTCTTATCACGGGAGAAGCTAAAAAAGGTGCAAGTTCAAGAAGAGCTTTTAGACAATGAAGGAAAATTTCAAGATATTTTTTTAATAATCAGTCTAAAGTTTTATCTGAGGAGGAAAAAAAAGTACTTGGGGTGCTTGAGAGCTGAAAGTTTCAGATGCTAAAAATAGAAGAAGAGACCTGGAGGTTAAAAATTCGAGCTCCTTGGTTGATCCAAGGGGATAACAATGCTAGTTTTTTCCAAAAGTTTGAAGAGCACCAAAAAAATGTAAAATATATCTGGGAAATTGATGCTAATGGATTTAAACGAAAGACTCATAAATATTGGTAGTATGCGGCAATGCCATACTTTGAGCATCTCTTTAAAAACCAGTGGGGAAATAATATTCTTCGCTAGTAAATGTGTTTCAGAAGTATCCGATGTTTTTAAATGAAGATGAGGGCAGGGACCTATTTAAGCCAGTTTCTTTAGACGATATTCAAAAAACTTTGTGCAAATTTGCTAGAGCTAAAATCCCTGGGCCTAACAGTTGGTTTATGGACTTCTTCCTGGAATTCTTCGATCTGGTTGGAAATGATCTAATGGAAGTGGTGGAAGAATTCAAACTCAAGGGACATGTTTTAGGTACCCTCAATTCTACTTTTTTAACATTGATCCCAAAATATTCAAAGCCCACATCTTTTAAAAATTCGAGACCTATATAATTGTGTAAGGTGTTCTATATGATTATTGCAAAAGTAATTGCAAACAAAACTAAGATCGCCTTGTCAAAAAATATTTCTGAGCAGTTGTTTGGCTTTCTCCACAATAGGAAAATTATGGATGCTATAGGGTTGGCTCAAGAGGATACACATTATATTAAAATCTATAAACAAGATTGCTTGATCTTAAGTTGGACTTAGTAAAATCTTATGACATAATGGATTGGTCTTTTCTTAGAATCATTTTTTTCAGATAGGGGTTTGTTTAGAGGCCACAAACTAGATCATGGGGTGTGTAAACTCAACAAATTATGTGGTGCTAGTGAATGGTAGTTCCAATTTTTTTTTCAAAGTTCTAGATGGATCAGGCAGGGGTGCTCACTCTCCCCCCTTTAGTTTCTACTAGTTATAGAAGGCATCAATAGACTCATCATAAAAGCCAAAGAGGAGGGAAGAATAAAGGGAGTTAAATTTTCCTCTCAAGTTCATTTGACCCACTCCCTCTTCGTTGATGATGTGATTTTGTTTGGAAATGGATCTTTGGGGGAATAATCAGTTTATCTGGATTTGCTCAACTATTTTTTCAAGGTCCCATGAATGGAGTTTATCATCATCAAATCCCTTATGATTCAAAATGAACTTAGTGTTGTGGTAGTTGCCGACAATCAAAACCTAATGCAACTCAAAATGTTGAAAATAAAGGAGGGGGTGAAGTATTTGGGGTTCTATTTGAAACCAAATAACTATAGGATCTATGAATGGGTATGATTAGTTAAGAAAATAGAGAAAAGAATTGAACTTTCCTTCCATAGATTGCTCTGTATGGGGGGAAGAATCATCCTTGAAGGTATTCTAGTGTATTGGAAGTCCTTAACCAAAATTCCTATGTCCAGCCTTGAGAAAATCAGGCATAAGTGTTTTAATATTTTGTGGGAATGAAATATGGACGAAGGACTATCCATTTAGTAAAATGGGAAGTAGTTACTCGACCCAAAGGCTCGGGAGGATGGGATTTAAAGATTTTTTTTTATGTTTGGAACCACCTTAGCATCCAAAATTTTATGGAGATATTTAGTTGAGGATCACATATGGATCAAGGTGCTAAAGGATAAGTATCTTAGGAATTTTTCAATTGAATAGTGGATAAGAATGGAGCCTAAACATATTATAATTGTCTCTTTATTTTGGAATGGTCTTTTTAGTTCCTTGCTAGTGATTAGAAAATGATTGGCTTGGAAGGTTGGTGATGGAAACAAGGTGTTGATAGGCGGGGGCCCCTGGGTCGGTGGAGGTTCTTGTTACAAGTTATCAGATGCCCTTATATACGAGTTAAGGAATATGGGTCTATTCACTTTGGATCGAGTGAGTATCGCTTATGTTTCTGGTCAAGCACGGATGGGAGGTATTCATTTTGGATTAGAAGGACCCTTAGCTAAAGAATGGATGACCTTTACTCAAGGACTGAAATATTCTAGGATTTTCCTTTCCAATGAGAAGGATTCTCTGGTTTGGTCTTGGAATGCTATGAATGGACATGTATTGACCAAGCTTTCCTATGAAGCCATTTGTTGTGAGAAAAAAATTGTAGTTAATATTTGGTGGTCTCCTTTTATTTGGAAGCGGCTCTTCCCACTAAATTTAAAACTTTTTACTTGGCTATCTCTAGCTAATACAATCTTAACTTGGGATAATTTAGAGAAAACGGGGGACATAACTCAAGTGTCTGTTTTCTTTGTAGAAATAACAATGAATCTATGCATTACTTTCTAGTTCCTTGTTCATTTTCCAAATAGGTCTGGAGGGAAATTATAGGTGTTATGATGTTTCCAAGTCAATGGGTATTAGTACCCTATGCTTATAGTTGGAGGACATGGTTAGATATGCCTAAGAATGAGTTCAAAGAATTTATTGTCTTTGGCTATTGGAAAATCTAAAATCGTAGGAATATAGTTCTATTTTAGGATACCAAGCCTTGTGTCCATTTAGTGGTAGTGACTATCTTGGGATCTTTCAAGGTATTTGATCCAGGGAATATGTCAACAAAGAAAAGAGTTGTGATTCCTCCTAAGGTAAATTCTAGATATCCTCTTGTGTATTCTGATGGGGCTTTCCATGGGTTGGAAGGATCTTGTGGAGTAGGGATCTACCTCATGGTTAGTGCAAATAATTCTTTCAATCTCAAATTATGGGAAGGGGTTAGATCTAATACAAGAGCAAAGCGTTTAGCTCTACGAGGTTTTCTTTTATTTTCCTAGTCAAATGGGATCTTACAATTGATGTTTCGAGGTGACTCACATGCTATTATTGATTGGGAAAAGGGGGAAGTTGCTTTAAATTTCCTCCAACTTGGGTGGTGGAAAAAGGAGATAAGATATTTGCAGGAAGTATTTTTTGACATAGGATTCTTCCATGTTTTTAGGGAATACCATGCATTAGAAGATTCCTTGTCCAAAGAAGCCCTTTCTCTTCTACAAGGTCATCTTGAATTTGAAGAATGACTTACTGGCATGGTGGTCTCCAAGGGTTATTTCCATGTTTTATGAGGGAATCTTTTAATTTTTTATGTAGGGAGAACTAGAGCTTGTTTGTATTTTTTTTTTGTTGGTCAAAGGTTCTTGTCAATAGGGTTCTAATGCAACTATGCTCTAACTCTATTTTGCTTCTTTGGGTTATGTTGTAGTTGTGGATAGTTTTTTTTTCTTCACTATAATGCCTGCCTAGGTACCTTAACTGTTTAGAATAATGAAGTATTAGTTTTGAAATGAACCGGCTAAGTAAAACACGAACCATTTAAATTTACTTTGAAAATGCTTGAATGACAGTTATAGAAACTATTACTTTACTTAATAAATGAATGCTCGACTGATTGAGATAGAATGAATGAATGTTGGATATGCTCGACTAATTGAGATAGAATGACTTAATGTTAGATATGCTCGACTCATTGAGATAGAATGACTGAATGCTAGATATACTCGACTGATTGAGATCGAATGACTGAATGTTAGATATGCTCGACTGATTGAGATAGGATGACTGAATGTTACATATGCTTGATTGATTCAGATAGAATGACTGAATGTTGGATATGCTTGACTAATTGAGATAGAATGACTTAATGTTAGATATGCTCGACTCATTGAGATAGAATGACTGAATGCTAGATATACTTGACTGATTGAGATAGAATTACTGAATGTTAGATATGCTTGCTTGATTGAGATAGGATGACTGAATGTTACATATGCTCGACTGATTGAGATAGAACGACTGAACTTTAGATATGCTGGACTGATTGAGATAGAATGACTAAATGTTAGATATGCTCGACTGATTGAGATAGGATGACTGAATGTTACATATGCTTGAATGATTGAGATAGAATGATGAATGATAGATATGATTTACTGATTGAGAGAAAATGATGAATGAAATATATGCTCGACTGACAGAGATATTATGATGGATGATGAAATATTTCATAGTGCAGTGCTACTAATGTGTGATTAAGTGTGTGTGTGTGCGGTGGTAGGTAAGATGATTTACTGACTGACCCACAATGGAATTATAGGGTTCGTAAGAATGGAAAGAACACATAGGGGTACAACGACTGACTGTCGACCCTGGATTAGCAATCCACGCAAGGGTGAAGCCATTTCAACTCACCCAGGGAAGCGTATGCCGTACGAGCAAGGCCATAACGATTTGGTTGCGTACGATGAGTTGAGGGGCACACAATAAGGAGAGCCTTATCCCTCAACATCTCTTAGTCTCCAAGGAGCGTAGTTGAGAGATCACGGTAACGGTTCCCGGTCGCTACGCAATACTCCCCATAAGAAGAAAGAAATGAAACTGTCAGAAGGGCCCGTCGAAGAGGTACCTAGATAAGACGAGAGGAAGAAAATTAATCAATGGTATAAATGAAAATTTCACATAAGATTTAAGAAATACTTTATTTCATTTTGTTCTATTTTATTAAATTGAATAATTCTATTCAAGATTTTATTTTTAATTGATTTCATTAATTTGAATTATTCATTTTTATTGATTTTATTAACTTGAAAAAGAATTGAAAAGATTGATTTTATTCAATATTAAATTTGATTAATTATGCTGATTGAAAAATATTCATAATAAGAGAATTATATTTATTCAAATATTTTAAATTTTATGGATTTTATTATTTTAAATCATTCTATTAAAGATTCTATTTAATTGACTTCATTATTTTGAGAAAGAATTGAAATAGGTCATTAATAAAAGAATTGTTTTTCTTTTATTATTATTCGAGATTTTACTTTAATTAATTTTATTATTCATTTAAATTATTTTATAAAGAGGAAATTTAAAATAGATTATACTTTTAGTAAAAAGAATCATCTTTTAATTCAATCTTAATATTAGGAAAAGAAAGAAAAGTAGAAAGCAATAAGTCCAACTAAAAGATTGTTAAGTAAACTAAATGAGAACCAAAAGAGAAGTAGAACTCTTCTACACTGCCTAACTCCCACTGACCTAGGGATTTAGGTGCACATTAAAGACATTAAGAAGACACATGTATTTGAAAATATTGGAAATTAAAATATTAAATTAAATTAAATATGTGCATGGACAGACACATGGCACACAGGCTTTTGCTATATAATGAGGGAGGAGATGGAGGGAAGGATATCTCTTGCTCCCTAATGCTGGATGGTTATCATAATCTCAGATTATGTTATGATCCTTGGAGTTGGGATTAGCCAGAATGGGGATTGGGAGATCCTTTCGGGAGGCTAGCATGTGTGTTCTTACGACTCCATTAGCTCGGGGGTTCGGGGTGAAGAAGAATAACCCCGATACGGTAAGGAGGTCAACTGAGGGGTCACTCGGTACTTCATCAGGAGATTGAATTGGATCGTGCGGAAACCACTTCAAGGAATCCATTGATTCGCTAGACCAACCGTCAAAAACAAGTTTGAAGTATTTTTATTTTATTTATTTTGCTAAATATTTTGAGAATGAATAAATCTGAGTATATAGTTTTAGATATTGACATTCATGTACTACGATAGATAGAATTAGATCTGTGGCTTGTATATCTTCTTCTGAAAAATCGCACTGGAAGTTTTTTTTTTTGGGACCCCGAAAAGGGGTCCCTACATTTGGTATCAGAGCCGGTCGAATCTTGAAGGACTACATCAACTGCTGGAAATGAGTACCCTTACAGGTTCATATGTATTTTAATATTTCTTGTTTTAATTCTGTTCTATTTATGAATTACAAATTTTAGGCTTCATTAAAATACTGAGAATGCTTACTGTGCATATGAAATTTATAAGTAATTCTACTACTTCTTTATAAAAAATAAAAAAAAGGAGATATAGATCTCCATGTTTAACTTATTTCCACATTCTGAAAGAGCATCTTACGTTAGTTCCTGTACGATTCATACACAAGAAAATAAATCTTTGTATTTAATTTTCCCATCCTGGAAGTTGATTGTTGTGTGTTTCATGCAAAAAAGTAAATTTGTGTTTAAATTATATTTACATTCTGAATGAGCATCTTAATGTCAGTTCTGTTACGCATCTTACAGGGTTTTCTTTTTGCTATTTGATTTCCATTTCTCCCTTAAATGGTACGCTTGGTCCTGCTTAGATCTGTGTTCCATTCGACTCTTACAGGAGGTGTAGTAGTATGTCGATATGACTCAGCTCCACCTTTATGACTCTATTTTCTATTAATTGATCTATAATTTTGTTTTCACAAGAGAATGAGAAACCCATTTTCTGAGGATCTCTTTGAATTAAATTTACAAAATATTTTAATTAATGTTATCTGTGTAAATACATTTATCTTTCCATATTGAAACTTTGTATGCCTAGCTCTGTAGGTTGTTAAGATCTGCACAATTTCACCCTATCATGACTTTGCAAATGAGTTTTTTGCTTGTGACTAGATCTAAATATCACAGATGATTCTGGTTATATTTTATCCTAATCTTGATGATACAAAAACCATGGAATCCGTCTATACCCTAAATACCTTGCCTTCTGAACTTGCAATCTCTTTTCAACCTCGGATTGAATGACCATACGACCTCTTGAAATTCTGTATGGCGCAAATGCTCTCTTTGACCACGCTGCCGTCTCTGAAACTCTGTATTCCCTTTCATCTACTTTTAATTGTGAACACATGTGCTCTGCGTGCTTGTTTACTTGATGTGGAATCCCAACCCTGCGTATAACCTATGCTCGACGATCTACTATCGACAGGGTGTTGACTTTGTTATTGATCGGTTGGGATGTGCATTTAGTGTTTATTAAATTCACACCGGATAGTTTGTTAAACTCCGAGGAAGTATCGTTTAAACATTTGATTCTATGTTAAATCGTATCTCTGTGTAATTTGATGTCTTGGAAAACCTTTAAGTGGCCTTTGTGTCATGGAAACCATTGGACAGCTGGAAGGTTACCTAACACCCAGCTCCATGCGTCAGGCAAAGGAGTTCGATCGCTATTCTGGTGTATGTGTAATCATTTAGATCTTTACATTTCCGGTTGCTTTTGATAAATCCTTAATTCCGAAAATATATTATGCTGCAAGCCTGTCTAGACTTTTTTTTTTAATTTTTTTTTACATTGTTAGAGAACTCAGAAGAAGGAATTTTAAAAATTGGAATTCTGGAGATATGAATTTTATATTCTTGAAGGTTTATTTATCTCAGCTTCTGTGAACTTGGTTTCATTAATAAGCATACTGCTAGTTAAACTGAGATTGGTGATCTCCTTGGTAGTATATTTATATTAAACTTATTGCTAGTTAAGCCGAGATCGGCTATCTCCTTGGCTGTGTATTTACATTAAAATTATTGATCGTTAAACCGAGATCAATGATCTATCGCTGCTCGTTTATAATTCTCATGCTGTTATTTAAACTGATCTCAAGATCTCTTTGATGCCTATTTTCAGGTGGTATTGGTGGTAAGAGTTATTAGTTTTTTAATGCGTTTGGGAAGTAATTGTTTGTTTTACCCATAGATCCATTTCCATGCACCAGATCAACATTATAACTCTGCACTTTTGATATTGGTAAATATCTGTGAATTATAAACTTTGAAGTGTCCGACGACACTGTCTCCTGCTAAACTTCTGCTGAGCGACTTATTAGAGAGATTGGGGCGCACTTAAAATTGTAACCCAGCTTCAGCAAAACCCACCTAGAAGGTTCTTTTTCTTTTACCCTACTCTGAGTATTTCCCGATCTTAGGGCTAGTGTGGAGCTTAGATACTGTGGCCATATTGACCCTTTCTATGTTTTCAATCCTGCTTAGAAAATTTGTTCCTATTCCGGGCCATGTTTTCAAGTGGTCTACTTTTACAAATTACCTTAGCAGAATATTGGACTCTGAGTTGTAGCTAGATCCTTTCTAGTTTCACTTCCTCACTATGATATTATCGATGGAAAACAACTATCCAAAATAACCAACGAGTGCGGTAAGGAAAGACCTACAACCCGATCTCATAACATTATTTTTATGTGGTGTTGTAGAAATATCTACACAGAGATATCCCGTTGATTTTTTTTTTCTACAAACTTTAGCTGATAGCATTCTTTGTTAGTTATCTTTGCACGCAGCACATGATAGATTTGGGATGGATTGCCATTGTTTTATTTGATCTTCGTATAAAACATTTTGAGTTTTTATTTATATCTTGACCCATCTCAAGTGAGTATTGAGGGAAGGGCATAGGCCCACACCTCGTCTTTTATATACAGTGTGATATCCAAAGATAGATAGATAGGTAGAAAATCTTGAGAAAGGATTTTTTGGGGTGATCTGGCTGTTCGAGCTATTATTGATGAAAGATTATATGTATATAAATGTGGGTTTTAATTATTTCAATTTGTATTATTATCATTTTGATTCATCTTCCTTTGACTTGAGATTGCGAGTAGTTTAATCTTCTCACAATATGCCTATCATATGATTGTGGGAGGATTGATCCGAACAATGCGAAAGTCTGCTGACATTGCCCGAGGGGAATTCTGTTATAGATTGTGTTGACCGTGCATAGCTTGGAGGAACTTCGAACTGAGACCACACGGATACTTATCCTATCATTACTAGTGAGGAAATCTATCCATAGATTGTCCTAACTGTGTATGCTAAAGATGAGGTCGATCTGAACCTTGAGTGGGTATTCCAGCTGAACCGGCTGGGCGATCTATCAATAGTTCTGTGAGATTCCCATATATACTAAACGAAAAAGACAGTGGTGTAAAGCAGGAATTTATTTCTTGTAATTAAAGTTGTAACCAATAGACCTAAAAGGAATCCTCCCAATCTTTCTTTAAGGTCATAGAAATCTAGAATGATACTCATTATTCATTATTATATTGAGGAGCCTTCTAAACAAAACCTTAAGAGAACAACTTTGCATATCTATCGTTAACGTTCAACATCATATAGGTATTCATCAACAAGGATCATTCCAAACTAAACATAACACGCATATCTTGTAGTCAAGTCACTCATATTAATCATACACTCCATGATGAACATTCCTATCATTACACAAAAGAGAGATACTTTCTTAAGAACATGACCAAGTCGACTCATAACTGTATAAGTTAAAAACTTTATCTAACACATTCACTTCATAATCAAGTATGTTAACATATCCATAATACTCGGTGTTATTCTAATAAAATAACGTTTTCTCCTCTAGTCATTAAGCAACTAACACTAACAAGTTGGTAAAATAGAACATCTAACTTGACTATAATCTGAAATTCTTCACCACATGAATCATAATGATATATCCTAATGATATTACAATGTTAAAACATATCATAAACCTTAAATTCATTCACCCACTCATATGTTCATAGGAATAAATACATATGATCATAGACACTAACTCTAGCCTTCACATTTGATACCCATAAAGGTCGAATACTCAATCTAGCATTTCATATTAGTTCACAATTGAGCATTACTTAGTGGAATGAAAATCCTTCACCATTTTATATCTTCACATAGAATAAATCACATAAAACAAAATATGAAAGAGACGACACAAAACGAAAGAGACAGAAGTAGGTGGTTCACCCCAACCTTGGCTACGTCCACAAAGGTAGTTTCATCATATATTATTCCTCAAAAGAGTTTTACATCCGCAACACACTGTTGCCTTATTCAAAATACCCCTTCCGGGTCTCTCAAGTAACTTCAAAACAACCCAATACTACCCTCAAATTATGAACAAAGATCTTTAAACTTTTACCCTTAATCTCAAAATAGATAGAAAAAAAAGTTGAGCTAGCGTTTCTTAAACGATCTACTTCTCACTGACATAACCACAGCTGTGTTTATACCCTGCGAGATCTTTCAGAGATTATGCCACACCAACTACGTACAGAGGTAGCGCAGCATATGGAAAATACACCAGGGATTTAATCCAAGACTGTGGCAGTAAGCTTGCATATATATAAATAACAAAAAAAAGAACAGAACAATACACAAATACCAAACCGAGACACCATAAACCCTGGTTGCAGTTATCAAAGTACATGTATGTATATATATAACCAACTCGCAGCTCACACTGTAGCGCCTATAGCTATGCTTAAACGGAATCAAGATTTGGGATCAGACTTATCAAGTCGTCCTCTTCCCAACAATCTATTCGGAACTAGTCAGAGATCAAATCAGGATCCGTAATAGGTTTAACAACAATTTTCTTCCAATCAAATAGGTGACTCATACAAAGGTGACTCCATTCCAGCGGCTAACCTCATTGAGGGTTCTCGTCATTCAAATGTATAAACATGAATGCTATGTTCTGGTGTTAATTAAACTCATCATTCCAATAAATCAACTCACAGTTTAAGAAAAACGAAACATTAAAGACATTTGGCAAATCTGAGATGGGGATTTTTATGTATTTCACAATATAATTATTCTAACATTATAATTGTAAAATACCCATAATATATTGCACAATATAATGGGTTTGCAACGAGTATCACATATTCGCACAGCGTTATCATCAAAAAGTTGACTAAAGGACATTAAGAACCCTATCGATCTTCAATGGTTTTAGCATGGTCATCATACACCGTTTAAGCCACACGGTATAAGCATCCTATTAATTTTAAATGAAAGAGCAATTAATCAAAGTTAATCTTACCATCCCAACCCTTCATTCGAATACTTCAACACTATAAGATATTCCGTCATCTAACGGAAAGAAAAAAAATAGACTAATACGAACAACACTTCAAGTTGGGTCGCTGAGATCAAACGGACGCCAAAGATCAAACACTCAGGTAGATAGGTGGCAGATCGTTGACCAAGACGATCATGGTGCAGATGCCGAGCTAGGATAGGTTATTAATAACACTTAAGTTACATATCTAAAAGATATAACCAAACGCAAAAGTCTAATCCAAAGATTTCATTCCAATTCGACGCAGCATACCGAGACTATCTACCATGGCAACAATCGAATACAAAGGCATAAAAAAAAAAGGGCAACAGAATAGAAACAACAGACCTGCATCCGTATCAATGACAGCAATCAAAACTTATTATGCTAGTAAAATGCAAGGATACAGTAACTTCCCTTCGGCGGCTACATCCCTCGACTTAAAAAAATATCCTCCTCAGGGATTATCAAAGTCATGTAAGTATCGACGGTTACCGAGACAGTAAAATCTAACTTGGTTTTTCCCAAATCATGGTAGCAGCAAGCATATAATACATATCCGTTTTTGGATCCAAGTAGATCCGTAGTTCTCTTCAGACATTGACTACTGGTGTAGCAAGGCAGGACATACTAAAAAAAAATGGATCTGCTCGATTTTCATGGTAGCAGAGACACTTATCACATAGGAGCACGGATCGGGTATGCAGAGATCTGTAAGATGATAACTCTGCCTCCATGAGTAAAATAGAGGGTTCCCCCTTTGGATCGCTTTGCCAAAATGGATATAATAAGGCAATGATCCTTAGATCGCCTCTATTTAAAAAATATAAACAGTTCAGGAGAACACTAAGATCGCCACAAACAATACGAGTTAAGGCGTTTTCCTTTCCAACCTTCTATCAATTACAAATTTCCGGAGTTAAATGTATTTTAAATCAACGATTTAACTAACTACGTTGAACCCTCCAGGCATTTCCATGCTAGTCTCAAACAACCACAAGGATCCGGTGCATCCTTGATGATGGATACACGTTTAATTACTAAAGCAGAGATCCAGAACTAATGTTCATCAATTATTAACTAGCAGGAATAACTCACCTGAGCATGATCGTTGTCAAAATAAGGTAGGCTGGGAATGGAGTACTCTCTTACTCCAATCGCATGGATCACTGCATCACCTTCGAATCGGTAGGCGTTGCATAACCCGCAGAGGTCTACCAACTCCTAATCCAAAGCCTACAGCTCTACCAGACTATGAATCACTGTGCTTTTTTTCCCCCCAGGTAGCTGTGCGACCCCTTTCTTAAATGTGGGCGTTTCTTTCTTGGGAAGTCCGTCCAGCCTACCAGTGCTCCTACACGTGGTGTTCCCAAAAAAGAAATCTCGCCAAGTGGTTTGTTCATGGGAGTAACTACTGTTACTCAAAGGTAAACGTTCCCCACCGATCCTTAACTAGATCCGTGATACATATGATTCGATTGATATCTAGTATATCCACCCAAAATTTTATACAAGAATATCCTGGGTTTTCTTTAATATTTAACCTTTAAAAAAAAATGACCCTAATATAGTTAAAAAGATTTTATCTTACTAGTATTTTAATAGATAGTACTATGGCGATCCATGCCTCTTCAAAGAGGCCTTAATCTTAAATATCATTAGGGTTTGCCTATAACCAAAGTAATCCTTTTAACTGTGGGTTAGAGACCGGATTGTGGAAGAAAAACACATCTAACCAAAAGATGTGAATCATATTCATTTTATATACGTACAATTAATTAATTTTACCTCACTTTCCCATATAATCCTAGGAGTGTATAAAGTTAGATGGACCAACAGCTTTTAGGTGTATTTTCTCGCACACCTATACAATAAATAATATATCCATATTCATGCATATCATAGCTCCAATGCTAAAGTTGTAATATTAGTTCCTCTTAAGTAGGTGTAAGGTCCATGTTTTCAGTCGATAGTACTACCACTTACTTTACCCTTCTTCTTATAAGTGGGCTAGCTTAGGATAACACCCGTGGTAAGGTTTTTTAGTTATCATCCTCACGCCCTAGTGGATGCAGTTGCCATTCATCTAGTCAGGGATTTACAAATATAACTTATTGTGTTTTCTAGTGGAGCCTTTGCCTTGAGCTCCTCAGCAGAACACAAGTACAATATTTGTTTATAATTTACATAAAGAATAGGGTGTAAGGAGGGATATCACATCCTCCTCCCCTTAAAAATAACACTGTCCTCAGTGTTCATATATTTCAGCAGTTCACTTTCACCTCTTGAGTCACCCTTTTTGCTTATTTCATCATTTCGGTATCGACCTTCTTCGAACTTCCATGAATTTCGTAAGTCGTTAATGCTCACAACCTACATTTTTATGCAACAAGAACGGGATTCCCGAAATTATTCGGTGAAACGTACCATCAATTTTATAATCCATCACAAAACAAAAACCATGAGTCTTTTGTAACATAACATTGTTGTATCTCTTTCAAACTAGGTCTTCCAATCTATTTAGTAAAACATAACATCACTTAATAATTCATCTCAGAAACATAAGCGATGAATCTTTTTCGCAACACAAGTTGTTGCTATTCACGGAACCTTTTCTAGCCTTTCTTTGTATCATTATTATTTTACATACATGAGACCTTTAATCATCCTTCTTACTTGTCAAATCTTAAAAACAAAAAATTTTTCAACAACATTCTTTATTGATCATCAAACTCTCTCTTGAGTTTTATACTTCTGTAGTCTTTTGTTGAACACAGAACTCTCCCTTGAATTCTGTCAACAATTTTCGTGTGGGCTTACGGGCTACATTTTTTTTTTAGGGTACTCTCCCTTTTGATTGCTAATCAAAATTTTTCTCCTAAAAGACATCAAACAGCGTCCTGTCTTCCAGATGTCAAACTTTGTGCCTAGGTATTTGCCATTGATATCCAGACTCTTTCGCAATTCCCCTCAAGCCTCCTCGCTTGAGTCCAGGAATAACTACCTTAGCAAGTAGAGTTGGATCATCAACTTTTGCCACTTCATTTGCCTAACACCAATGTGCTCACGCGGCATTCACTTGCCTAACACCATTGTGCTCCCACAGCAATCATTTTCCTAACACCAATGTGCTCACCCGACATTCACTTGCCTAACATCATTGTGCTCCCACAGCAATCATTTACAGTTTCACTAATTCGTCATATGCCACAATAAATAGCAGTAAAATATTAACAAATATAATCAGATATTTACTTCTTAAATCCTATGTGTTTTTAAACGACTTGCAACTTGATAATATAATTCCACATCTTTCATAGTTCATACAATCTTGTAATTCATTCCAAAATAAATCGTTACTCATTTTTGAGCGATTTAGCTCAAGTTATTTATATACTTTGATTATGACAGTGGTGGTAATTATGGTGAAATCCTGCAATGTCAGTACATAATTAACCTATCCCACAATAAATCCATGTTTCATAAAATCTTACCTTCCTATGAATATAATGAGATGTAAAAGTAAATCCTCACTCATTCTTGAGTGGTTTAACTCAACTGGATTCAAACCAGTGGATTTTGTAATTATCCTTCCATTTGGATCGGTACTTTTGATGGTATAATTCCTGCAATGTTAGTACATAACCATTATACGATATCCACATTTATTATATTTGAAATATTAGTAACACTTAAGCAGCTTGTACTCATCTATCTTCGAGTAGTTACTAGTGAAGGAGAATATTCCATCTTTACACAATATTCATGAGTACTAAGTTAGATAGGCATAAACTCAAGGTGATATGAGCTTCTAGTAGACTATTTAATGTCGTCATCTGAAACAATATCATTTACAGTGGAACATTTATAACTTGAATCGAAATTCCTTTCACAGAGCGGTGCATGCTATGAAATATACACATGTTAGAAACTTTAACCAAGCAAAATTAGCGTATAATTATAACCTATGTAGCATGGTACTTCCTGAACAGTGCTATCACAATGCAACTAGGTAATCATTGGAACATCAATTTTATAGAAACAATAAATTACCTAAGTACAACGTCCAAATTAGCGATATTTAACAATTGCCTTATGGAATTTCTATATGAAGTTAGCTAGGAGCTAAAGTTATTTACCCGAGAACCACAAAACTCCACTGAGCTTTTTCGAATATAAAACTCTTAACTAAAACCATCTACTCACACTTTTATGCTATGTGTACTTATGCCTATGTACAGTTAAACCAATTTTCGTATTACTTGTAAGGTTACTCCAATGGTTTCCTACACTATTGTCGTGTTAATGGCTACACATTTTAATGTATAAACACAATCCTCTTATACATCCGAATATCCTCTTTATTCCATTTACGCCTATCAAGCATACATGCAATAAAGCAATAATACAAACATTAGGAAGATCATTTAATCATTTAATATCCTTGCAATCTTTCAACTTAACTAATTACGCCCGTGGACTTTCTACCACTTTTAAATTTCATATCCTATTCCTCCTAGATAGATGTATATAGTCGCCAACTAACAAGAGGACTATTCTTTTTAGTGATCTAATTTATCACCTTAAGAACATACAAGACTTAAGGTTTTTCACTAACTTAACTCACTATTTATCATTTATGCAACATAGTAAAAATTTTCATGGCATCCCTATTTACATTGTTCATAAGTAAGCGATGAATCATTAGTTGTATGTAACAAACTGTGGCCTTTCAAGATATTTAAACCATACTAACGATTCCAGTATAATATATTTTGCAACTTGATCTCATTTGTTAGTTTTTAAAACATAATGTTTCAGCAAAAGATACTTACTTACTTGTAACCTTTAGACACCTTATCTGTTACCTCTTGCGGAACTTTGGTACTGCAAATGCGTTTTACAAGTACAGTCCTTCAACCAGGCTTATAATATCATTCTCATGCTGAGTCCAAATAGGACTGAAGGTTGTAACTTACGCTTTTGCCAAAATAATTTCTGTCTCTATCCACTTGGCTATCTCTTGGAGATTTTGAGGATTAACCTGGATTACTTATTTCCCTCGTCCATTGCTCCCATGCATCAACAAACAAAACCATCGATTGGTTAGATTAACAATCGCCATAATTTCTTACTATACGTTGAGCCCAAATAGGCCCGAGTGCTGTAACTTCGCTCTGATACCATATGTGATATCCCCATATATACTAAACGAAAAAGACAGTGGTGTAAAGCAGGAATTTATTTCTTGTAATTAAAGTTGTAACCAATAGACCTAAAAGGAATCCTCCCAATCTTTCTTTAAGGTCATAGAAATCTAGAATGATACTCATTATTCATTATTATATTGAGGAGCCTTCTAAACAAAACCTTAAGAGAACAACTTTGCATATCTATCGTTAACGTTCAACATCATATAGGTATTCATCAACAAGGATCATTCCAAACTAAACATAACACGCATATCTTGTAGTCAAGTCACTCATATTAATCATACACTCCATGATGAACATTCCTATCATTACACAAAAGAGAGATACTTTCTTAAGAACATGACCAAGTCGACTCATAACTGTATAAGTTAAAAACTTTATCTAACACATTCACTTCATAATCAAGTATGTTAACATATCCATAATACTCGGTGTTATTCTAATAAAATAACGTTTTCTCCTCTAGTCATTAAGCAACTAACACTAACAAGTTGGTAAAATAGAACATCTAACTTGACTATAATCTGAAATTCTTCACCACATGAATCATAATGATATATCCTAATGATATTACAATGTTAAAACATATCATAAACCTTAAATTCATTCACCCACTCATATGTTCATAGGAATAAATACATATGATCATAGACACTAACTCTAGCCTTCACATTTGATACCCATAAAGGTCGAATACTCAATCTAGCATTTCATATTAGTTCACAATTGAGCATTACTTAGTGGAATGAAAATCCTTCACCATTTTATATCTTCACATAGAATAAATCACATAAAACAAAATATGAAAGAGACGACACAAAACGAAAGAGACAGAAGTAGGTGGTTCACCCCAACCTTGGGGCTACGTCCACAAAGGTAGTTTCATCATATATTATTCCTCAAAAGAGTTTTACATCCGCAACACACTGTTGCCTTATTCAAAATACCCCTTCCGGGTCTCTCAAGTAACTTCAAAACAACCCAATACTACCCTCAAATTATGAACAAAGATCTTTAAACTTTTACCCTTAATCTCAAAATAGATAGAAAAAAAAGTTGAGCTAGCGTTTCTTAAACGATCTACTTCTCACTGACATAACCACAGCTGTGTTTATACCCTGCGAGATCTTTCAGAGATTATGCCACACCAACTACGTACAGAGGTAGCGCAGCATATGGCAAATACACCAGGGATTTAATCCAAGACTGTGGCAGTAAGCTTGCATATATATAAATAACAAAAAAAAGAACAGAACAATACACAAATACCAAACCGAGACACCATAAACCCTGGTTGCAGTTATCAAAGTACATGTATGTATATATATAACCAACTCGCAGCTCACACTGCAGTGCCTATAGCTATGCTTAAACGGAATCAAGATTTGGGATCAGACTTATCAAGTCGTCCTCTTCCCAACAATCTATTCGGAACTAGTCAGAGATCAAATCAGGATCCGTAATAGGTTTAACAACAATTTTCTTCCAATCAAATAGGTGACTCATACAAAGGTGACTCCATTCCAGCGGCTAACCTCATTGAGGGTTCTCGTCATTCAAATGTATAAACATGAATGCTATGTTCTGGTGTTAATTAAAATCATCATTCCAATAAATCAACTCACAGTTTAAGAAAAACGAAACATTAAAGACATTTGGCAAATCTGAGCTGGGGATTTTTATGTATTTGACAATATAATTATTCTAACATTATAATTGTAAAATACCCATAATATATTGCACAATATAATGGGTTTGCAACGAGTATCACATATTCGCACAGCGTTATCATCAAAAAGTTGACTAAAGGACATTAAGAACCCTATCGATCTTCAATGGTTTTAGCATGGTCATCATACACCGTTTAAGCCACACGGTATAAGCATCCTATTAATTTTAAATGAAAGAGCAATTAATAAAAGTTAATCTTACCATCCCAACCCTTCATTCGAATACTTCAACACTATAAGATATTCCGTCATCTAATGGAAAGAAAAAAAATAGACTAATACGAACAACACTTCAAGTTGGGTCGCTGAGATCAAACGGACGCCAAAGATCAAACACTCAGGTAGATAGGTGGCAGATCGTTGACCAAGACGATCATGGTGCAGATGCCGAGCTAGGATAGGTTATTAATAACACTTAAGTTACATATCTAAAAGATATAACCAAACGCAAAAGTCTAATCCAAAGATTTCATTCCAATTCGACGCAGCATACCGAGACTATCTACCATGGCAACAATCGAATACAAAGGCAAAAAAAAAAAAGGGCAACAGAATAGAAACAACAGACCTGCATCCGTATCAATGACAGCAATCAAAACTTATTATGCTAGTAAAATGCAAGGATACAGTAACTTCCCTTCGGCGGCTACATCCCTCGACTTAAAAAATATCCTCCTCAGGGATTATCAAAGTCATGTAAGTATCGACGGTTACCGAGACAGTAAAATCTAACTTGGTTTTTCCCAAATCATGGTAGCAGCAAGCATATAATACATATCCGTTTTTGGATCCAAGTAGATCCGTAGTTCTCTTCAGACATTGACTACTGGTGTAGCAAGGCAGGACATACTAAAAAAAAATGGATCTGCTCGATTTTCATGGTAGCAGAGACACTTATCACATAGGAGCACGGATCGGGTATGCAGAGGTCTGTAAGATGATAACTCTACCTCCATGAGTAAAATAGAGGGTTCCCCCTTTGGATCGCTTTGCCAAAATGGATATAATAAGGCAATGATCCTTAGATCGCCTCTATTTAAAAAATATAAACAGTTCAGGAGAACACTAAGATCGCCACAAACAATACGAGTTAAGGCGTTTTCCTTTCCAACCTTCTATCAATTACAAATTTCCGGAGTTAAATGTATTTTAAATCAACGATTTAACTAACTACGTTGAACCCTCCAGGCATTTCCATGCTAGTCTCAAACGACCACAAGGATCTGGTGCATCCTTGATGATGGATACACGTTTAATCACTAAAGCAGAGATCCAGAACTAATGTTCATCAATTATTAACTAGCAGGAATAACTCACCTGAGCATGATCGCTGTCAAAATAAGGTAGGCTAGGAATGGAGTACTCTCTTACTCCAATCGCATGGATCACTGCATCACCTTCGAATCGGTAGGCGTTGCATAACCCGCAGAGGTCTACCAACTCCTAATCCAAAGCCTACAGCTCTACCAGACTATGAATCACCGTGTTTTTTTTCCCCCCATGTAGCTGTGCGACCCCTTTCTTAAATGTGGGCGTTTCTTTCTTGGGAAGTCCGTCCAGCCTACCAGTGCTCCTACACGTGGTGTTCCCAAAAAAGAAATCTCGCCAAGTGGTTTGTTCATGGGAGTAACTACTGTTACTCAAAGGTAAAAGTTCCCCACCGATCCTTAACTAGATCCGTGATACATATGATTCGATTGATATCTAGTATATCCACCCAAAATTTTATACAAGAATATCCTGGGTTTTCTTTAATATTTAACCTTTTAAAAAAAATGACCCTAATATAGTTAAAAAGATTTTATCTTACTAGTATTTTAATAGATAGTACTATGGTGATCCATGCCTCTTCAAAGAGGGCTTAATCTTAAATATCATTAGGGTTTGCCTATAACCAAAGTAATCCTTTTAACTGTGGGTTAGAGACCGGATTGTGGAAGAAAAACACATCTAACCAAAAGATGTGAATCATATTCATTTTATATACGTACAATTAATTAATTTTACCTCACTTTCCCATATAATCCTAGGAGTGTATAAAGTTAGATGGACCAACAGCTTTTAGGTGTATTTTCTCGCACACCTATACAATAAATAATATATCCATATTCATGCATATCATACCTCCAATGCTAAAGTTGTAATATTAGTTCCTCTTAAGTAGGTGTAAGGTCCATGTTTTCAGTCGATAGTACTACCACTTACTTTACCCTTCTTCTTATAAGTGGGCTAGCTTAGGATAACACCCGTGGTAAGGTTTTTTAGTTATCATCCTCACGCCCTAGTGGATGCAGTTGCCATTCATCTAGTCAGGGATTTACAAATATAACTTATTGTGTTTTCTAGTGGAGCCTTTGCCTTGAGCTCCTCAGCAGAACACAAGTACAATATTTGTTTATAATTTACATAAAGAATAGGGTGTAAGGAGGGATATCACAAGTTTGCTTCTCTATGATTCAATTTGAAAACCATTATGAAGGATTAACCTTTGAACTCATTTCACCGATCTGGAATAGAGTAAGTTAATCGTCCTTGTGGTCGCCGTATCACAAACCCACATCATGGAATCCCATGCCCTTTTACCTTGCAGAGATACAGTTAATGAAATCTGTATGGATCTTGACATGCATTGAATAAGTTATGGAACACCTGTCACAAGTAAACCATCCCTGGAACACATGGTATAAATGAAAATTTCACATAAGATTTAACAAAAACTTTATTTCATTTTGTTCTACTTTATTAAATTGAATAATTCTATTCAAGATTTTATTTTTAATTGATTTCATTAATTTGAATTATTCATTTTAATTGATTTTATTAACTTGAAAAAAAATTCAAGAGATTGATTTTATTCAATATTAAATTTTATTAATTATGCTGATTGAAAAAGATTCATAATAAGAGAATTATTTTTATTCAAAGATTTTAAATTTTATGGATTTTATTATTTTAAATCATTCTATTGAAGATTCTATTTAATTGAGTTCATTATTTTGAGAAAGAATTGAAATAGGTCATTAATAAAAGAATTGTTTTTCTTTTATTATTATTCAAGATTTTACTTTAATTAATTTTATTATTCATTTAAATTTTTTTATAAAGAGGAAATTTAAAATAGATTATACTTTTAGTAAAATGAATCATCTTTTAAGTCAATCTTAATATTAGGAAAAGAAAGAAAAGTAGAAAGCAATAAGTCCAACTAAAAGATTGTTAAGTAAACCAAATGAGAACCAAAAGAGAAGTATAACTCTTCTACATCTAACACCCACTGATCTAGGGATTTAGGTGCACATTAAAGACATTAAGAAGACACATATATTTTAGAATATTGGAAATTAAAATATTAAATTAAATTAAATATGTGCATGTACAGATAGATGGCACACATGCTTTTTCTATATAATGAGGGAGGAGAAGGAGAGAAGGACATCTCTTGCTCCCTAATGTTGGATGGTCATCGTAATCTCAGATTGTAATTGTTGTATATGTTTTGTCTTCTAAACTTGTCAGATTTGGTCCAGCATCTTGCTAACTAAGTTTCTAGTATTTGTTACATGTTGGATCCTCAATAAATTGTTGATCATATATAGTTTTATATCTTGATTATTACAATATAATATTTTTTGGGGGAAAAATGAAAAACATAATTACAATATAAACAATATCACTTTCAAAGGGTTGAGACTGAGGTATTTGAATCCTCTCCCATTTAGAGTAACATCATCCTTCTGTTCTCTCATTTCATCAAGGTTCCATGTATTCATTCTTTGGTTGCACCTACAATGCCATTCTTTTCATTGCTACTTTTTCTCATTTTTTGTTATCATGGAAAACAATATTTGACCATTTATTTACTATCTTGGGAAACCTCCAAGACATTTAACATTCTACCACATGCCTAAAATAATCAGTAAATGAAAATAATGCATGTCATAGCCATTTTAATCATCAATTATTCCATTCGTATAAATTTCACATCCATAGTTAAAGCACATATATTCATAACATAATATTAAGGACGTAAATCAAGCCAATCCTTAATATATGTATGAATAATTTTTGGTCCCTCAAGCAATCCATCATTTTCCAAGGATTTCTTGCACAGTAAGAGTGTAGACTTAAGAGTCTTATTTCCAAGGCATTTCACTATATTTCTTTATTATAACATAGCTCACGGTGATCAAGGCATTTCATATGGTTGAAGTGTCATTATATTAGCATCCTCTCCATGCTTTCTCAGATTCAATATGCATCATCTATCCTTACTAGATAGATCCATCATCTCATCTATATCTTACACATATAGTTACTATGACATATGATTATAATATTTCCAATTAGAAATTTTAAATATATTTCATACAATAATCAAATTTAATAGGTATGGGATCCTTCTCATAATATTTGGCCTTTGCATGTGGTAGAATGTAGTATTCATTATGGAAATACACTCATTTCCACATTTACGACCATTCTAATTGAAATCTTACTTTCAATCAACTAAGCAATTGTGAGTAATCATGTATATAATCATTTCATTGCAGCATTCAAAAAATCCCATGCAATGATCTTATAATATCAACAGTGAACACACTAATAATTCAATCACTTACATCTATTGATCATATTAAATGAAATGAAATACTATATATTATATATGAATTACCAAGAAATCAGTAATTCACATAATGCAATGAAATGTTTATGCAAGAACACCGATGTAACAACATTCATAAATGTAGAATCAATGTTTGTATGATTAGATAATTTATTTATACACATTCGCTCAATACTTTCTCATATTGAGTTAAAATACAATAATTCAAACTCATGTGCTTTACTAAGACAAGTTGGAGGACTCAACCAACACCTCAAACATCATCCAGATACTTATACATTACTTGTTCAACCATATAGATACCCTCCTCTTCAATCCAAACAAAGCACCAAGAATATACTTGTTTAATGTTATTTAGTATTGGCAAAGATGTCATAATCTAAATCATCAATTAAAAGCAGGAAGAACATGTGATACTTATGTAGTGCTATAAATTTTACCAAATCCAATACACCATGGCCTCACATAGGTTTATATCCCATGGAATTAAATTTCACATGGTATGCAAATAATGTAATGAGTGTATATAATCATTCACTTTGGTTATTTCCCATTATCTAGGTTAATCATAACATACTATCATATGCACACATTAATGGTGTTTGGTAATATATGTTTTCCCAAAGTTTTTTTTTTCATACACATACCTTGGTATCAATTCACATTCATGCAATGAAATTGTTATCATATACACATTAATTAAAATATCAAAGAATAATTGTAGGAATTCTTACCAAATTTCTTTCATATCATATGCTATATTCGCATGATCAATTCATACCCATATGGTTTCCATCAACATATTTGATGTTACATGATCAACTAATGCCCATGGAAAATCGTATGATCTCTTTGTTATTACTTGGACGACCTGTGATACTCCATAACCAACCGTATATTAATAGATCTTTCCCTACTCACCTATACACATGCAACATTTCCACATCTATTATGGATAGACGTCATCAACATACATAATGAAAATCACAAATATTCCTTTTTATTATGAACATGTGGAATGAAGGAGTTAGTGCATAGGAAAAGTTTTACTAGCTTTCACAACCTCACAACATCGTGACTTGAGAATGCAGTGTAGACAATCCTCTGATACCTACATGACTATGTAAAAATTTAGACTTTATGAGTTCATAACAAATTTATGGCTCCCTAACTGCATTTGGATGCCAAGAGGTTTGAATTGGAACCATTTACAAGGTAATTAGGTACCTTGGGAATTTATGAGCCCCCTTCCTTGTACATGGAGGCCACTTTATAAAAAGGAGCATTTACATTGTGAACTAGTTCTTTGAAGACCTTCATTTTTTGCTATAAAAGGAAGCCATGGTTACGCATTTCATAAAAAAATCTAGAGAAAGGTTATGTTGCAATAAATTTGTTTGGAGACCTCTTTTCCAACCACATTTTTATTACTCATTAGTATTTCAATCTCCCTTGACGTGTTCCCCTAAAAGTAAAGTGTTTCCCTTCATCATTCCAAGTTAGTTTGAGAGCAATTAGAGAGATAAAAAGACCCTTCCCAAAGGAAGTGTTGGATACCTATTGGAAGGTACATTCCTCAAGGTCCCACCATTGTATACATGTTTTTCCTTTGGATATATGTAGTGTGGTTGAAGCTTATCTCTTGAATTTTTTTTTCATATCGTTTAGCAATTTTAGTTCTTAAAGTAGTTACTGTGTTTGTTTTCATTTATTTCTTTGCTTCAACATATTAGTGTTTGTTACACTAACTCAATCATGACTTTTTGCCTTGTTTGCAACCTAAAAGGAAAGGATATTTATCTAATCATTGAGACATTTTCCCCACAACACTCTTCATCAACCTCTTGACAAGAACCCTCTTGTCCTTATCATTTTCACAAGGTTTTCTATCATAAATAGCCACATCATCAACATATTCAACCATTTCTAGCCATACCTCAATCTATATGTAATCCACCACATATTATTTATTAATGTATCTACTAATGCATACATATTCCAAATATTTTATTCTAATGTATACATATTCCAAATATTTTATTCTCTTGATTTTATATGTATTCCTATACCTTAAAAATTAAATATAAAAACTTTCACAATATTAATAAGTATAACAGAATAGCAATAAAGTAAAAAGATGTCCATTTTAATTTCTCTACATAAAATGGAATTCCACAACATAGTTGATAAACTCCATGGAATGTTTTTCTAATAACATAATAAATAATAATTAGTTGTGATATTCTCATTAAGTTAGCCACAATTATTTCATGCACCTAAGCTATACTTACTACTTTAAAAAGCGTACAATTATACTCTTGAAACAAAGTAAAGTTTAGGGTGATAAAAAGCATCCTCATTCCATGTATGCCTTTATTGCCACATGTGTGATTACTATTGCAAAATAATTATTGAAGATTTTTTAGCTTCCTCATATGTTTTTCACTATCTTCTTCTCCTTGGGTAACTCCATGCTAAAAATTTATATGATTAGGCCTTCAATGACCCATTTTATAGTATTGATGGCATCATGGTATGTAGCCCTCATTACTTTGTTGCTTTCTTTTATGCAGTCAAAATATAAAAAAACAATGGATACAACTTGCAAATTTCAATTATAATGATGTATATTCAACATATCAATCATATGTAAATTAGATTTACCAAAATCTTTCCTATCAAGTAAATTCAAATGAAGTAGAATCAATCAATTTTAAAGTCAACTCTTTCTCGTAGGAGGAAAATTAAAATCTAATCAACCATTATTATAATGATACCATAATCATGTCCTTTCAAACAAAATGAACATTGGTTTATTCACATGATTACATAATGAATTTAGTTTGGACAATTGGTACTCTATAAAATATACATTTTGTATTTACTCACCAAAATAAGGCTTTTTAATCCAAGTCTATTCAAGAGTGGTAGCAATGTTAAAAGATTTCCCACAGTTAAATACCATTTATAAAATCACTTATTCTAAACATAATGAAATATTATAGAATCACCTTGACAAGTAACCACATACATCACTTATTTCCCAACTCAAGTTTTTACCAACATTCCCAATTCAAGGTCTAATGAAATAATATCATTGTAGTGCCCCTAGACTTTTGTAGACATTGAGGGCACCTGCTGAGTGACCCGACCGATTGAAACATTAATTAAATAACCTTTTGGGCCTTATCTTTGATTATGTGTATTTGAACTGTTGATGTAAATTGAATAATTGCATATGTTAAACGATTAGCTATGACTATGGAAAATTATGTTGATGGATAATGCTTAACGACTAGCTATACAATGATTATGTGATTGTTGACGAAATGTATAATTGATTAGATGAATGAGAAGTTTGAATAAATCATAAATGTTTAACAATACTAGATTTAGAAATCAGATGATGAGTATTGAGGACAGTACTACTAATAACTTGTTGTGAGAAGTGTGTGTAGAAACAAGTGAGACGGTTCACCAACGGACACACAAAGGAACATGAAGGGCCGTAGAGTACGGGTAAATCACACATAAGGGGAGCGACGACGATGTCGAATTCCGACGAGAATACCACGCATGAGCAGATAAGTACTGATCCGCTTGCTCAAGAGGAATGCGTGAGGGCGTACGAGGTGGGCCACGACGGAGCTGGTCACGTACGAGTTGAGGGGCGCGCAGTGAGAACGGACTCACTCCTCAGCGCCATTAGTCCCTATATAGCATGTAGACGGAGGATGGATGGTAACGATTCCTAAAATCCCTACAAGAGTTCCCGCAAGTCAAAACGGAAATATGATGGCAGAAGGGCCCAACGATGAGGTACCCTGTCGAGAACGGAAAGAATGGACGCAAGGACCCAATGAGGTGGTACCATGCCAAGGAATGGAAATCTTGGATGATTGGACCCGACGGAGTGGTGCCATGTCAGAGAATTAAAAATTAAGGAACCATGAGCCCAACGACGCGGCACCGTGATCCTAGTGAATTTGATTGTTAAATTAAAATGCATAAAAACCTAGGAGAATAACTCTAGATTATTACTTAGCAAATGCATAACAATAGCTAAGACATTTGCACATGAATAGTTATATTTTGTTGAGCATTTAAAATAATAGAAATTATTATTTAGGAGCAAAATAGATTAGACACCTAGTCAACTAAAAGCTAGGAGCTGATTAAAATATCTGGGGGACAAACTAGAGCAATCTTAGGGATGTAGGTACACTTCCTTGAGAAATTGACACTTGGATGGGTGAGTGTTTTAAATAATTAAATAATTAAAAATATTTAATTATGCATGAAGCGACATGTGTCGCAGGAGATTTCCCTTTATAAGGAAAGCTTAAGGAATGGGTAAGGGGCCCATAATTTGGACGATTGTCGTAATTTTCAATTGCCTCAAGGACTTGCTGCTATCTAAGGGTTTGGCTAAGAAATCCTGGTGGGAGGGGAATCCCAAGCTGAATTTCTGAAATACGTGTGCGAACTCTACGGCCCGACTAGCTCGGGGGTCTGGAAGGAAGAAGAGTACTTCCAGAGTGGTTGGGTGGTTAACCGAGGTGTCCGCCTGTGACCGTGGTGATTGACGACGAGTGTGGAGCTGTGACAAACAAGGAGATTCACCTTCTGATTGGAGCTGCGACCATTACAGGTTCTTATTGTTCATATGATTAGTGTATTTATAATTTTATTTAAAATCGTTGAAGTAAGATTTCTGTAAAACTTTGATTATGTTTTATTTAAAGTAGATCTGAATTATTAATTCTCTGTTGAAATTATTAGAGATCCGGTTTGTTTTATGAATCTGTTTTAGTTAAATTAGATCTGAATTATTAATTCTCTGTTGAAATTATTAGAGATCTGGTTTGTGTTATGAATCTGTTTTAGTTAAATTAGAACTATGTTATTCGGTTGAAATCTCAGATTTATAATTTTGAATAAAACGCAGAAGAAGTATCCTCTGTCATTCCGTTTCCAGTTTTAGATCTGATTTTATAAATCGCAGAGATCTATGATTTTATTAAATATTAGAAAAATCTTAATCAGTCATTCGATTTCAGCTCTAGATTTAATTGATAAATCTCGGGTGGAAATCTCAGATCTATGATTTGATAAAACGCAGAAGAAGTTTCCTCTGTCAGTTCGTTTCCTGTTTTAGATTTGATTTTATAAATCTCAGAGATCTATGATTTTATTAAATATTAGAAAAATCTCAATCACAGAGATCGACTCTGTATGCCAATTGCAGAGCTCGATCCCTAAAGGTAGATCGATTTCTCATGACTGTTTATTCATCCAATAGGTAATTATTTGTAGATCTGTCAAGTAGATTACAAATCGATTTTCCAGGACTTCGTATTGATCCGTCTATGAATTATTTAAAGATCTATTATTTGTAGTTAAATTTTTATGGTTCAAATGAATTAATACAGAGATCGACTCTGTATGCCAATTGTAGAGCTCGATCTACCTGAAGCGAATATAATTCATTGGTGTTTGGATCCGTTCAGAATACTCTTCCAGCCTTCCAGGGATTTACGCCTCCGTTTAATTCGATTGGAATATTTCTTTCTAACTGTAAACCTTTAATGATGAGATTGTGTTCTCTTTTCCAACTGGTGGATCCACCTACCCTCTGTCAAGTCGTTACATCCAGACTGCTAACTCCAACGCGTTTTCCTCGATCCTGGCAACTGCTAGCTTAGGGTGTACTCTGGAAAAGTCTTGCTTGGTTTTTAATTTGCCTACTCCTACTACAGTTCAACCTGTGATTGATCAAGGGGTCCTACATTTGGTATGTACATTAATTACTGTTGTAGGGTAAAATCGATAGAAAGAGTTCGGATTCTAGTGATTGAATGAGATGGCGGATTTATCTGCTGAGATTTCGGGAATCCGATCTGCGCCTCTCTACTTCACATTGAACGATAGCAGGGTGGGTATAGATCTACCTACGCCGAGACTAAATATCCCTATCTTGTTGGATCACAGTGCCACGGCAATTTGTGAACATGTTCAACAGATGAGTAGATACCATACGGTTTGTCTTTCACAACACCCATCCATTTGAATAGGAGGTCGACCGACTCATCGCAGCCAGGGTAGGTATCACCCGTGAATGGAGGTAACAAACATTTAATTTGTTAACAACAGACTTGACGAGCGTTAGAACCAACCGTCATCCCTGGTACAATACTTCCGCCGAGTAAAGATTATTATTGCAGACTTAAGAATCGATGATGGCATCTCTAGTCCGTTGTGAAACCAACTGCGGTAACCCTTAGTGTTACTCCCTGTCGCGAACTTTACAATGAGTGGGTCGCCATGCATTTACTTCTCTCAATCGTAGAACTAACATTTGAAATACCGCCCAACCCACCTAACCAGCCCCATGACTTTTACTTCTAGTTAATTGATGCTCATGTAGAAACACGTCTCCTGTAGAAACACGTCTCCTCTCTGTGTAAACTGCCAGCTAGGTTCGGTTATGACAGCCATAGAATGGAATCCCAATCGGACAACCTAACTGATGAATTTGTGCTATTGTTGTATGGTTGTATGATAGAACAAACATACGCAGATATAATACTCATGTATTGTTATATGGTAGATAAAAGCAATAAAGGTATGTTGTGAATGCATTGTTTTATGGTAGATCAGACATCTAATCTCTACGCTTTATATATAATATTCTGGCATTGGTTATTCGATGGATTAAAAAAAAAAACATTTCAAGACATACTCAGGATATACATATTATTGATGTATTGTGTGACAGTAGATCAAACACTTGAAATTATACGTCGCTCATATATATATATTATTCTATCACTGCTAGATGGTAGTTTAAAACAATTAAATGATATACGTGGGATATAAATGCTATCGTTGTACTACTTTATGGTAGATCCAAATTAACTAAAATATTATGCGGATAACAGATCATTGAAGATTTAGTGGTATTTATGTAGTCACTTAGATTGTAATTGGTTATGGATGTCATTGTGATAATGGGTTAACAATTAATTTGTCTAGGAGTGTATAAGTGGGACATGATTCTTTTTAAGTGATGAGAGTGAAGTTCTTATTCACATCACTATATTGTGTAAAAGAAAAATAAAAAATTTAACCGAGTCTTTTTGTCAAAATTGTAATTACAATACAAATTTAAGTTGTATTTGAATTACCAATTCAAGTTATGTAATTCTTCTTTTAAATAAGTATTTTTTTGGAATACAAATTTAAATTTATACTTGTGCTTTTTATATTTATTTTGGGAAAATGTACACCTTGTTCCAATAAGAAAAAGGAACTCTTGTGAACACATCTTTCATAATTATATTTCGGAATTGGTGTAATTTTTAATTATGTTTAAGAATCAGTTATTTGTTATTACATCTTAGTACAGTGAGAGTAACTTATAAGTTTTTGATTTAGATGAGAGTTATCTTTGGTAAGATTAAAGATTTCAGATTCAAATGATTTTCTTTAAAAAAAAAAAAAAAAAAAAAAAACTACTTGCTCAAGATGAGAGACCTTACATTTGGTATCAGAGCGAGGTCGAACTTAGTTCGGACCTAGAGAATTCCGCGCAAAACAATTTAGGATGTTTAGTTGACTAATAAGTTTTATTTTTACATCTGAACAGACTTCGTCATGGATCGAAGAACTCGCCAGGGTAGAGTCGGAAGGGGACGAGGACGAGCTGCACGCCCATCAACCCCAACAACCCCTGTGAATAACCCTCCGAGAGCGGAGGAAACCATTAACCTACCTGCGGACGAGGTCATGACAATGATGAGGAACTACCACAGAATGACTGAAGCATTGATGACACGACTTGACCGCGAGAATGTTGGTTCTCAAGTCACTGCAGTACCACAGGCGCCACCTCCGGTCAACATACACCGAGAGCTAGAGAAGGTAAAGTTTCCTGAATTTTGGGGTTCCACTGAGGGGACTGCCGCTGAGGCATGGCTTGAAAACATGGCCATGTGTTTTTATTTGAGAGACTACACGTCTAACATGAAGGTACGGATGGCAATACTACAACTGAAGGGGGAAGCCCTTCTTTGGTGGAAGACCTTGCGACCTCAGCTAGGTCTAGAGCTTGAGGAAATATCGTGGGAATTGTTCGATGAACATTTCCGTCAGCATTACCTATCAGACGAATTCATTGAGCGACAGCTGAATGATTTCCATGCACTAAAACAAGGACTACGGACAGTACAAGAGTACGAAATCCGTTTTATGGAGTTACTAAGATATGCACCCCATGTTGCCACGGAGAAACTAAAAGTCAATAAGTTCATCTACGGATTAAACCCAGTCATACGAGACAAGGTTCGTATTCTGACACCTTCTACTTTGCACGATGCGGTCCAGAAGGCCCTCATAGCGGAAGAAGAGCTTCCCGGCAAGATGCTGCAAAATAAGAACTTTACAAATACAGACCGAGGAAGTCAACCTTCACATGCACCCAAACATCAGTATGAGAATAAGAATTTTGGGAGGAGACCTTTCAACGGAGGGTCTAACAGAGATGATAGAACACCATACCGACCGCCACCACGGAATGATCATGCAAAGCCTTTTGCAAAACCGGCGCAGTTTGGACCAAGAAGAAATGATGCACCAGCTAGAAACAAAACAAGAGGACCCAAAGCAGGATGTTGGAGGTGTGGAGGACCACACTTCCAAAGCGAATGTCCTCAGCAGGACCGGGGAAACCAAAGAGCGCAAGCACCGCGACAAACTACCGCAGCCGATTTAGGACGAGCGCATCGTATACACGCTGCCGTCAACAACCGCCAAGCTGAACATCAGTCCACCGTCCTCGAGACTACTGGTAAGATACATGGTAATGTATTTTCCTTGCTTATAGACCCTGGAGCTACTGAAAGTTTTATTTCCTTAAAAGTTGTAGAAAATAATAAAATGATGGCAATAAGTCAAGATGATTTCGACACTGTCGAGATGGCATCCGGTAGTGTCCAGAGTGTGAGTCTTAAGGTAGAGAACTGTGAAGTCGACCAAGGAGTATGTTCTTCTAGAATATCCTTTTATGTTACGGAATTGGGTACATATGATCTAATCCTGGGGATGGATTGGCTGGAAGCACACTCGGCGGTGATGGATTGCCGAAGTAAGGAACTAACTTTCATCGACGATGAAGGTTACAAGAGAATGATAACAGGGAAGAAGAAGAAGGTTTCCTTAAGAATGATATCGGCCATGCAACTTAAGAAAAGCATGAGGAAAGGGTGCCAACTGTATGCGGTGATTGCAATGAACAAGGAAGGAGATAAGGTAGAAGTAATTAATCATCCCTTGTTCTCAGAATTCATGGATGTGTTTCCTGATGCATTACCTGGCCTACCACCACAACGTGAACTGGATTTCACCATAGAACTGAAACCTGGAACCGAACCCATAGCTAGGACTCCTTACCGAATGTCTGTACCTGAATTGAAGGAATTGCAAATTCAACTACAAGAGTTGTTAGATTTAGGACTGATCAGACCCAGTGTGTCTCCTTGGGGAGCACCTGTTATTTTTGTGAAGAAGAAGGATGGTTCTTGGCGCTTGTGCATTGACTACCGTCAATTGAACAAGGCGACCGTAAGAAATCAGTATCCCCTACCCAGAATAGATGACCTCTTTGATCAGATGAAGGGTGCGACGGTATTCTCAAAAATCGACCTAAGGTCGGGATACCATTAGTTGAGGATCAAGGATGAAGATATCCCCAAAACAGCATTTAAAACTAGATTTGGACACTACGAATTTGTCGTAGTACCTTTCGGCTTAACAAATGCACCCAGTGTATTCATGAACCTGATGAACGGTGTGTTTCGACAACACCTTGACAAGTTTGTACAGGTGTTCTTAGACGACATTCTGATTTATTCAAGAACACCGGAAGAACATGAGGAACACTTGAGGATAGTCTTAAAATGTTTAAGAGAAAATCACCTTTATGGAAAATTATCAAAGTGTTCATTCTTCCAGAAGGAGATTCATTATCTTGGACACATTATATCCGGCGAAGGGATAGCTGTAGATCCAGCCAAGATTGAAGCCATTTGGGATTGGCCGGCACCCACAAATGTACATGAGGTACGAAGCTTTATGGGGCTTGCCGGGTATTATAGACGTTTTGTGGAAGGCTTCTCTAGAGTAGCAGGACCTATTACTGAATTGCAAAAGAAGAACCGTCCTTTCATTTGGACGGAGAAATGCGAAGAGGCCTTTGCTAAATTAAAAGAATTACTGACTACGGCACCGATCTTAAAAGTTCCCGATATGGATAAAGATTTCTTGGTATGCACGGATGCTTCAAAGGATGGTGTTGGTTGTGTATTGATGCAAGATGGGAGAGTAATTGCGTACACGTCCAGAAGACTTAGGCCGCATGAAGAGAACTATGCGACCCATGATATGGAGATGACTGCGGTGATGCATGCTTTGAAGTTATGGAGACACTATCTGGTAGGGAGAAAGTTTGAATTAAAGACTGACCATTGTGGCTTACAACACATCTTCACTCAAAGCGACCTTAATGCAAGACAGAGAAGATGGTCGGAAGTACTCAGTGAATACGACTTCGACATAACGTATGTGAAAGGGACCTTGAACAAAGTGGCAGATGCACTTAGTCGTAGACCTAGGATATTCTCTGTCATACCATTAAAGACCAACTTAAGAGAAAAGATCTTGACACTACAACAGAAGGACACATGGTATTATGAAGTAAAAGCTGAGTTGGAGAATGAACAGATGAGGATACCCAAGTTTGAAGGGTACTCTTTGGACAAGGACGGTTTATTACGATATAAGCGTCGCATGTATGTCCCTGATAATGAAGAAATTCGAGATTTAATATTGTCTGAGGCTCACCGAGCCGTCTATAGAGCACATCCTGGAATAAAAAAGATGTACGCAGATTTGAAACCTTTGTTCTTTTGGCATGGCATGAAGAGGGATGTAGTAAGTTTTGTGGCGAAGTGTTTGGAATTCCAGATGGTAAAGGCGGAACATCGACACCCAGCCGGATTACTGCAACCACATGCAATCCCAGAATCAAAATGGGAGGTTATTTCTATGGATTTTATAGTTGGGTTGCCCTTAACCAACAGGAGACACGACACAATTTTTGTGGTCGTTGACACTCTTACCAAGAGTGCGCATTTCCTGCCGATTAAGAATACGTATCAAGCTCCGGAGATAGCCCGAGTTTTCATAAATGAAGTAGTAAGACTACATGGAATTCCGAAGAAAATTATTTCTGACAGAGGATCAGTATTTACTGGAAGGTTTTGGACAAGCTTTCAAGAAGCTCTTGGTACTCAACTTAACTTTAGCACCGCCTACCACCCTGAAACGGATGGACAAACGGAAAGAGTGAACCAAGTATTGGAGGACATGCTAAGAATGTATGTAATGGATCAACAGAAGAAGTGGGAAGAATATCTACCCTTGGTAGAATTTGCATACAACAACAGCTATCAGAGTTCTATCCAGATGGCTCCTTTTGAATTTCTCTATGGGAGACCTTGTAGGACTCCCATAAGTTGGGATATACTAGAGGACAGGACATTACTTGGTCCTGAGGTGATACAAGAGATGGAAGACCAGATGGTCACGATTCGTGCTCGACTAAAGGAAGCACAGGATCGCCAGAAGAGCTATGCAGATACACACAGGACTGATCGTAGCTACGAAATTGGGGATAGGGTATTTCTACGGGTAAAACCACAGAAGAGTTCTATCAAGTTTGGAAAGGGAGCCAAGTTGTCGCCTAGGTTTGTAGGACCCTTTAGAATTTCAGAACGGATAGGACCGGTTGCCTATCATCTTGACTTGCCGTCATCATTAAGTAGAATTCATAATGTTTTTCATGTTTCTGTATTGCGCCACTATGTTCCCGATACTTCACATATCATTGACTTGAGCAATGTGCAGATAACGGACGACGGGGCCGTGATGGCCGAACCGATCCGGATTTTAGACCAGCGAACGCGGTAGCTTAGGCACCGTATGATTGATCAAGTCAAAGTACAGTGGGACAGCTATAGTCCAAGCTCTGTGACTTGGGAGGACGCAACTGAGATGCGTCGTAATTTTCCATTTTTATTCTGAACTTCGGGACGAAGTTCTAAATAAGTAGGGGTGTATGTAGTGCCCCTAGACTTTTGTAGACATTGAGGGCACCTGCTGAGTGACCCGACCGATTGAAACATTAATTAAATAACCTTTTGGGCCTTATCTTTGATTATGTGTATTTGAACTGTTGATGTAAATTGAATAATTGCATATGTTAAACGATTAGCTATGACTATGGAAAATTATGTTGATGGATAATGCTTAACGACTAGCTATACAATGATTATGTGATTGTTGACGAAATGTATAATTGATTAGATGAATGAGAAGTTTGAATAAATCATAAATGTTTAACAATACTAGATTTAGAAATCAGATGATGAGTATTGAGGACAGTACTACTAATAACTTGTTGTGAGAAGTGTGTGTAGAAACAAGTGAGACGGTTCACCAACGGACACACAAAGGAACATGAAGGGCCGTAGAGTACGGGTAAATCACACATAAGGGGAGCGACGACGATGTCGACTTCCGACGAGAATACCACGCATGAGCAGATAAGTACTGATCCGCTTGCTCAAGAGGAATGCGTGAGGGCGTACGAGGTGGGCCACGACGGAGCTGGTCACGTACGAGTTGAGGGGCGCGCAGTGAGAACGGACTCACTCCTCAGCGCCATTAGTCCCTAGATAGCATGTAGACGGAGGATGGATGGTAACGATTCCTAAAATCCCTACAAGAGTTCCCGCAAGTCAAAACGGAAATATGATGGCAGAAGGGCCCAACGATGAGGTACCCTGTCGAGAACGGAAAGAATGGACGCAAGGACCCAACGAGGTGGTACCATGCCAAGGAATGGAAATCTTGGATGATTGGACCCGACGGAGTGGTGCCATGTCAGAGAATTAAAAATTAAGGAACCATGAGCCCAACGACGCGGCACCGTGATCCTAGTGAATTTGATTGTTAAATTAAAATGCATAAAAACCTAGGAGAATAACTCTAGATTATTACTTAGCAAATGCATAACAATAGCTAAGACATTTGCACATGAATAGTTATATTTTGTTGAGCATTTAAAATAATAGAAATTATTATTTAGGAGCAAAATAGATTAGACACCTAGTCAACTAAAAGCTAGGAGCTGATTAAAATATCTGGGGGACAAACTAGAGCAATCTTAGGGATGTAGGTACACTTCCTTGAGAAACTGACACTTGGATGGGTGAGTGTTTTAAATAATTAAATAATTAAAAATATTTAATTATGCATGAAGCGACATGTGTCGCAGGAGATTTCCCTTTATAAGGAAAGCTTAAGGAATGGGTAAGGGGCCCATAATTTGGACGATTGTCGTAATTTTCAATTGCCTCAAGGACTTGCTGCTATCTAAGGGTTTGGCTAAGAAATCCTGGTGGGAGGGGAATCCCAAGCTGAATTTCTGAAATATGTGTGTGAACTCTACGGCCCGACTAGCTCGGGGGTCTGGAAGGAAGAAGAGTACTTCCAGAGTGGTTGGGTGGTTAACCGAGGTGTCCGCCTGTGAACGTGGTGATTGACGACGAGTGTGGAGCTGTGACAAACGAGGAGATTCACCTTCCGATTGGAGCTGCGACCATTACAGGTTCTTATTGTTCATATGATTAGTGTATTTATAATTTTATTTAAAATCGTTGAAGTAAGATTTCTGTAAAACTTTGATTATGTTTTATTTAAAGTAGATCTGAATTATTAATTCTCTGTTGAAATTATTAGAGATCCGGTTTGTTTTATGAATCTGTTTTAGTTAAATTAGATCTGAATTATTAATTCTCTGTTGAAATTATTAGAGATCTGGTTTGTGTTATGAATTTGTTTTAGTTAAATTAGAACTGTGTTATTCGGTTGAAATCTCAGATTTATAATTTTGAATAAAACGCAGAAGAAGTATCCTCTGTCATTCCGTTTCCAGTTTTAGATCTGATTTTATAAATCGCAGAGATCTATGATTTTATTAAATATTAGAAAAATCTTAATCAGTCATTCGATTTCAGCTCTAGATTTAATTAATAAATCTCGGGTGGAAATCTCAGATCTATGATTTGATAAAACGCAGAAGAAGTTTCCTCTGTCAGTTCGTTTCCTGTTTTAGATTTGATTTTATAAATCTCAGAGATCTATGATTTTATTAAATATTAGAAAAATCTCAATCACAGAGATCGACTCTGTATGCCAATTGCAGATCTCGATCCCTAAAGGTAGATCGATTTCTCATGACTGTTTATTCATCCAATAGGTAATTATTTGTAGATCTGTCAAGTAGATTACAAATCGATTTTCCAGGACTTCGTATTGATCCGTCTATGAATTATTTAAAGATCTATTATTTGTAGTTAAATTTTTATGGTTCAAATGAATTAATACAGAGATCGACTCTGTATGCCAATTGCAGAGCTCGATCTACCTAAAGCGAATATAATTCGTTGGTGTTTGGATCCGTTCAGCATACTCTTCCAGCCTTCCAGGGATTTACGCCTCCGTTTAATTCGATTGGAATATTTCTTTCTAACTGTAAACCTTTAATGATGAGATTGTGTTCTCTTTTCCAACTGGTGGATCCACCTACCCTCTGTCAAGTCGTTACATCCAGACTGCTAACTCCAACGCGTTTTCCTCGATCCTGGTAACTGCTAGCTTAGGGTGTACTCTGGAAAAGTCTTGCTTGGTTTTTAATTTGCCTACTCCTACTACAGTTCAACCTGTGATTGATCGAGGGGTCCTACATTTGGTATGTACATTAATTACTGTTGTAGGGTAAAATCGATAGAAAGAGTTCGGATTCTAGTGATTGAATGAGATGGCGGATTTATCTGCTGAGATTTCGGGAATCCGATCTGCGCCTCTCTACTTCACATTGAACGATAGCAGGGTGGGTATAGATCTACCTACGCCGAGACTGAATATCCCTATCTTGTTGGATCACAGTGCCACGGCAATTTGTGAACATGTTCAACAGATGAGTAGATACCATACGGTTTGTCTTTCACAACACCCATCCATTTGAATAGGAGGTCGACCGACTCATCGCAGCCAGGGTAGGTATCACCCGTGAATGGAGGTAACAAACATTTAATTTGTTAACAGCAGACTTGACGAGCGTTAGAACCAACCGTCATCCCTGGTACAATACTTCCGCCGAGTAAAGATTATTATTGCAGACTTAAGAATCGATGATGGCATCTCTAGTCCGTTGTGAAACCAACTGCGGTAACCCTTAGTGTTACTCCCTGTCGCGAACTTTACAATGAGTGGGTCGCCATGCATTTACTTCTCTCAATCGTAGAACTAACATTTGAAATACCGCCCAACCCACCTAACCAACCCCATGACTTTTACTTCTAGTTAATTGATGCTCATGTAGAAACACGTCTCCTATAGAAACACGTCTCCTCTCTGTGTAAACTGCCAGCTAGGTTCGGTTATGACAGCCATAGAATGGAATCCCAATCGGACAACCTAACTGATGAATTTGTGCTATTGTTGTATGGTTGTATGATAGAACAAACATACGCAGATATAATACTCATGTATTGTTATATGGTAGATAAAAGCAATAAAGGTATGTTGTGAATGCATTGTTTTATGGTAGATCAGACATCTAATCTCTACGCTTTATATATAATATTCTGGCATTGGTTATTCGATGGATTAAAAAAAAAAACATTTCAAGACATACTCAGGATATACATATTATTGATGTATTGTGTGACAGTAGATCAAACACTTGAAATTATACGTCGCTCATATATATATATTATTCTATCACTGCTAGATGGTAGTTTAAAACAATTAAATGATATATGTGGGATATAAATGCTATCCTTGTACTACTTTATGGTAGATCCAAATTAACTAAAATATTATGCGGATAACAGATCATTGAAGATTTAGTGGTATTTATGTAGTCACTTAGATTGTAATTGGTTATGGATGTCATTGTGATAATGGGTTAACAATTAATTTGTCTAGGAGTGTATAAGTGGGACATGATTCTTTTTAAGTGATGAGAGTGAAGTTCTTATTCACATCACTATATTGTGTAAAAGAGAAATAAAAAATTTAACCGAGTCTTTTTTTCAAAATTGTAATTACAATACAAATTTAAGTTGTATTTGAATTACCAATTCAAGTTATGTAATTCTTCTTTTAAATAAGTATTTTTTTGGAATACAAATTTAAATTTATACTTATGCTTTTTATATTTATTTTGGGAAAATGTACACCTTGTTCCAATAAGAAAAAGGAACTCTTGTGAACACATCTTTCATAATTATATTTCGGAATTGGTGTAATTTTTAATTATGTTTAAGAATCAGTTATTTGTTATTACATCTTAGTACAGTGAGAGTTACTTATAAGTTTTTGATTTAGATGAGAGTTATCTTTGGTAAGATTAAAGATTTCAGATTCAAATGATTTTGTTTAAAAAAAAAAAAAAAAAAAAAAACTACTTGCTCAAGATGAGAGACCTTACAATCATTCAAAGTTGAAGTACTCTTCTACCTTTCAATAATAGCTATTATCCACAGTCATTTATGTCCAATAATTAAGAACTATGAAAAATATACAATTCATATCTTAATATCCTATCTCAAGTGGAGTATCAATCAGTAATGGAACCTTAAATTATTCTTCACATCAAATGGATTTAGTGCCTTGTCTACATTTTCCTTGCGATGTTTTAGTGTCAATTCATACTAGCTCTGACTCATACTCAATATCAACGTGTTGTATGAAAGTTCAAATTCATTCCTATGATAGGTTTAAAAGTCATATTTAAAGTATGTTTCTCTGCTACCAAAAATGGAGGTTGTAGTGGAGGTTTTTTTGACATTTTTTGTAAATCTTGTAACACTAAAAACCTCTGCTATAAATTTTGATACATGGTGGTTTCCTTTTAGTTGTATATATATGCATAGGTGATGAGAGGTTGGATGTAGAGAATTGTGCTCATTTTGAGGGATATACTCAATTAGAGGGCCAAGGTCAACCTGAGGTCAATTATGAAAAGGCGGGCCAAGGTTAACTTGGGTTCAATACTTAACAATAGGATGAGTATGTGCCCATAACCTCCTACCTCTCTAGCATAGAAAAGTATTTTTTGTCGAAGGTGATGTCCAAACACTTAATCTTTAACATTACACATCCCATGATGCAAAATTGAAGGGTGATATAAAACAATTAAACCTCCCTGTCGAGAGTCGATAAAGCTTAGATATAGTTTTGCATTCTCTAGATACATTTATTAGTATATATAAGGTGTTTAATTTCAAAGAAGGAGTAAACCAATTGACGCTAAAGGTTCAATATTTAAAACACACTCACAATCACTCACCATCTTTATGATCATTCCTTGTAGCATAAAATAGACTACCACAGATTGATGAGGTTCCACATTATTATTCAATATTTGTTTATGCATAATTTTCTAAGAACACGAATCATGATTATATCACTACTACATTTGTGGTCACAATTTGACATCTGAACAGATGTTCAACTAAAATATGAGTTTTCAACATTGAATTGATGTTGAGTGGGTGTAATTTTTTTATGAAAATTCAATTTCACATTGCTTAAGCAACATTAGGGGACAAAAATAGCTAAAAGCTACACCCTAGAGTGTAGCTTAAGCTACACCATGGAATGTAGGTTAAGATACACACTGAAGAATAGCTTAAATAACATTAGCGACAATCCCTAATGTCACTTAAGCTACATTGGTGGCTAAGTGTCACTTATGAAATGTTATGGAGTATTGCTTAAATGATGCTCCAAAGTGTAGCTTAAGTTATGCCTAAGGGTGTAGCTTAAGCTATGTTTTTCTACTAACGTTGCTTAAGTTAAGTGCCAATGGTATTTCAATTTTCTTTGGTTAGTCTAAAACATTAAAAAATCCAATCGAACAGAACAAAATAATGCCTTTTGAGTAAATTTTGGAGGAGGAGAAATCTGAGTAGAGGTAATTTTATTTTTCATTATTGAGATTATCCTTTGAGATAAAAATTTTGTTTGGAATAATGATGTTTCTGCATCATATATTACCACATCATGGATTTTTCTTTGACCATGTCCCTTAGTTTTCTAGTAGATCTGAACAAAATGTTGCTATGTAGTCGATTATTGATTTTGTATTCAGTGCCAGAAGTAACTGTGGGTATACATATGATCATAATTAATCCAATCTTTATCATGATATAATTGGTGATGAGAAATTTTTTTCCCTTGTACACAATGCAAAGGGATAAAGAGAAGAAGAGTTGTTAAGAAACAAAGTAGGAAACATTTCTTAGGGAATGGGAACTTAAGATGTGGAAAAGAATATAATCCCTTGGTAAGATATAAAAACATGTTTTTATCATTTTTCAATATTAATATTTGTATATTTCAATAATAATTGTATTTATTTTGTCATGATTATTACATAGACAAGACCACAAATGCTTGGAAATCCACACAATACAATTCATACCAAAGATGGTTAGGGGGATGACGTTGAGGTTGATACAAGGGAGGAAAATGACCACAATATTATTGAGAATGAAGGGATAAATAGGTTGATAAATGACACATTTTTTCCATGGATGAGAATGCACTTACATATGAGATCTACAAAAATATTCTTGATGTACCTCTTATTGATAATGAAAAAAAATCCTTATGCAAAGACTCAAAGAGAAGTATTCTCTGTGTTGTTTTGTTGCTTGTCAACTTGAAATTAATGATTGGTATTTCAAACACGAGAATGATGCAATTGTTAAGGTACTATGCAAAATTTATCTGTATGTAATTGTAATTGTTTGTTATTTATTTGTGATTGTACTATACATGCCCTTAATTTAAATTTTCCGTTATATCAATTAATGTTTATCATAAATTTTTACGTGATTCTCTTCTACCACCATCAAATATTTATCTCGCACATATAGAGAAATGTGCACCATTTTGAAAGATTTAGAAATGGAGTATAACACAATTAATGCTTGTCCTAATGATCATACTATATATTATGGACAACATGCACACAAAAATGAGTTCCCTGAATGTGGAATTAATAGATATCATACTTATCAAGTAACAAATAAGGTTCCCCGCAAATTTCTTCACCATATATTGATAATTCCACATTTGCAATGATTGTTTAGGTGCAAAAACATTGCGGAATTTATGGATTATTATGCACAGTAGAGAAGTGAAGATGGTGTGTAATATCCCGATTTTGACCCTATTGTATTAAAAATTTAAAATGATGTAAATGTGCCAGTGTGAATTCTTAGTGCGGAGCTAAAGGCCAAGGCCTAAGTGAATGGATAGACATGCATGATATTTGGATTGTATGGCTGGATTTTATGTCGATTTAGAGTATATGTAAATACTATGTGCATAAATAATAAAATGATCCAACAATGGTTATGTAAGGAGCACCAAAGGGGCTATGATTCCACCAGAGGGGAAGAGGAACTTACGTATTAAGGTGTCACACAGTTTTCCTAAGCATTACCATAACAATAATTTCTCGGCAAGGATTTCTCATCAATTGATTCAACTAAGGGTCTCAACTAAATAATGAACTTCGCAAAGGTTGTAAATAATGAGTTCACAAAAGTAGTCATTTCTGCAATGTTCCTCTTATACCTCTATGGCACTATAGACAATATAATGTGTAGAATCGATTTATTAGTAAATACTTAATATAATAAATCAATTCTAGATAAATATGGTATAAATTCCGTTGTATTATTAGAGCAAGTAAGAGTGATTGACAGGATGGTCTACATAAACAATAATATACTGCCACTTGTTTAATAAGGGCAAAAATCAATGAAAGAACAAGACTCCAAAATACTCTACTTTGACATCTGCGAGCAGGGATCAAAATTGAACATGTCACAGCACGTCAAAGGGCTCTCAGCACATCCCATAAGTGTTGTAAAAAAAATGGACGTAAAAAAAAAAAAGATTTTTAATTTTGAAGTTTTACAAATAAATGTAATAATTATGTTAAAATTTCATTAGAAGTGCTATGTTTAAAATTGCCCATCAAAATTTTTACAGCATAGGCACGGGAACCTGCTGACAGGGATCAAAATTGAACATGTCACGACACTCAAAGGGCTCTCAACACGTCCCAGAAGTGTTGTTGTAAATAAAATGGATGTAAAAAAAAAAAGATTTGGCATGGTCCGGGACCGACTCTCGGAGACTCTGACTCTCCATTGATTGATTGATTAGTGATTATTTAGTGAGTCCAAAATCCCAAGTCGGCAATGGCATTGATTGATTATTTAGTGGGCACTGGAGCCTCAATATTTAACAAATTTATTTTACATCCATGTAGCTAAAATCTTAACTTTTTTATAGTTGTATTAGACGAATCGCCGTCGCCGATCTCTAGTCCACTGTCTGATTAACTCCGCATTTAATTCCGGTTCAGAGAGTGGTTCAGAAAATTTATGATTCATGAACCATGACAGAAATTCCCAATGCCCATTGCCAAATTGCCCAGGCTCAGCGACGGCCAAATTCCAAATTCAATGTATTATGTCATTAGAATTTGGGCAAGTTGGGACTGCGAGAACCGTCACCGAGAACATTCAAGCTTCAACCTGGGTCATTCTAATTTCTCCACCAATCGACAATGGTGAATGGTGCGAAAAGCAAGCCCCAATTCCAATTTCCCATCCTGTGTGCTCGTTTGAAACTTTGAAATGTGAGCAAGCCCGAATTCATTTCCGGTGGTATTTTATTCTTCTCATCTCGCTGGATGTGGGTGTAGTGAACGTAGAGGCGAGAGGCCACGTTGTTGACAAGTGCTGGTGTCCAGACTCTGGAGCCCAGTGGTCGTTTGGCTTTCTGTGGTGTTCCAAATTCCAATTGTTATTGTTGAAGGAAACGTTCTGTCACCTGTGGATTCTATGATCTTTTGCTAGCGATTTCTTTCAAGGTATGTTTCTTTATTCCATTTCCAATTCCCATTGTTTGTACTGGCACGGTGTGTATTGTCTCGAATAGCTATTAAAAAAAACTGTCGAGAACAGAGAAATTAGAATGACAGCATCTGTACTAACTATTATCTCGAACAGGATTATAAAACTACAATCATTGAGCTATTTTAAGTACATAGGGTTGAAACCATAAGTGCATAGGGTTGAAACTGGAAGCTGAAGCTATATTAGGTACTTAGGTCACTAGTTGTGCGTCCACAGAATATAGTCTTAGTCTCTGTGCTTCGAAATAGGGCCCCATCTTGGAGAAGAAATGAGTTTACCAAGTGTTGCTAGTAGTGGCTGCATGGTCAACATAATATAGTCTCTATGCTGCAAAATTCACCCCTGCCAAACCCACCGTGGAAAAATTCAAAAATGCATAGTGCCCTCAATTTGTCAAATCCCATCAAAATGATTTTGGGTAGCGTTTTGGGTATATCCAAATCAGAATCCCTTGGTATCGTTTTCACATTTGGACTGATGGTATATATGCCCTATAAAGCTCATAACTACAGCGAATTAATCATCTAGAATCATTTGTTCATTCTAGGACTTGCGATCCTCTGGTTCCAATATTGAGCTAAAGTAATGAATTATAATAAAAAATTAATAAAAGAAAAAGAAAAAAAATATAAAAGACAGACAAACTAATTTTAAAAGGAAAAAAGTATAGAAGATGGACAAACTAATTTTGAGAGCGGTGAATGTAAATTTTAGGAGTTGTTCTCTCACTTTCTTTCTTCTAAATCATTTAAAAGGATAAAGTTCACAAATACAATTACTTAAGTATTTTCATAGCAATTATCTATTAATTTCAGATAACCTTGCAAAGTTTCAATCATCTAGTTCTAATACTGAGTTAAAAGCGATGCAATACAAAAAGCCCAGTGAAAATAAAGATAAAAAAGAGGCAAAATCATTTTCCTGAACCGATTTTCTAAGTGATAATTTTAGGACTGGTTAAGAATATAAATTTTAATATAAAATTCTCAATAATGTTAGCTTTACATTCTCGGATAGCTTTTTCTCAATGTATATCTGAAACAATTTGTATAATGTATGCAAAGGGATGATGTTCTACATTATGCAAACAATTTGTATAATGTATGCAAAGGGATGAAATTCATTCCATTATTAAGAATAATTAATAGTTATTGGAATGGAATGAATAATTTATTCCATTGAATACAGATTACTTTGTTTCTATCTAGCTCAGTAATCAATGGACCATTGGAAAGAACTTGGTTTTCAACAGAGTAGAAGAATTCATATCCTAAAGAAAAACATGCCCACGAAATTCGGAACTCTTCTCTTTAAGAAAAGGATTTATTGCTCTGTAGGAAAGCTTAAACAATAACAAACAAATGCGCAAACCAACTTATGTTCTAAGTCACATAATTTCAGCTTATGGATTCATTTGGAGTTACTGGAACTCACCAATTGTCGATTGAGACCATGCAATCTGTGAATCCGTGGGAAATGGATTCATGCCCATCCTTATTGTCAAGGGTTGTTGCAGCAAGAGAATAAGAATGGAGATGGGCACTCAGTACAATCAAAAAGTAAATTATGTTATAAAGAGGCAATAAAACTAAATTAGTCTCCAAATATTCTATTACTAGGTTGGTTTCCGGTGATGCCAAGAAACAGAGTAATCTGTATTCAATGTTTTAGTAAATATAAAAAATTAAAATGTTATATTTCAAATCAATTTATAATTGAAAATTGATTTGAAATATAATATTTTATTTAACATATTTTTTTAATTTTTTTAATGAAGTGCATGAATAATTTATTATTGTCAATTGAAAAGCAAAATTTTCTAAAGCTTTTCATCTTCGAAGTATGCAAGAATATATACCCTTCAAATTTAAATTAAGACTAGCCTTCAAATTTGATCACTGTCTGCGAGGCTTCTCCCGAATAAATTAGGATACAATGCATAAAAAGGGAAATTCCATTTATACAATTTACAATACAGAACGGAAATTTAAATATTATAAAACTATGATTCAAGGGAATCGAGTTATAGAATTATAATACAAAGGATAAAAGGAGTTTTAATTATAAATCTTTAATACAACGACTAACAAGAATTCGAGCTGAAAAAGAATATAAATCCACGAATAGAAGGAACTGGGCTTTCGAGCTTCTCGGCCTACCCATCACCCACTCGCTGTATGCATGGCTGAAGTGACACATGGATAATTTGAACTTCGGTTATGGCGTAAAATTGAACGAAGATATCAGCCCTTAAAGTAAGGCGAGTTCCAATTAAGACCATGATGAACTGTGGTTACATACTCGCTAAGCTACGACTAGTTTCATGTGACCGTCACTGGTGGGAGGCCAAATTGGTAGTTCGGGGATGTGTAATAGTTTAGAGAAAAGAAATTAATTAAACACAATGATAATTAGAATAAGATAATATTATACCTCTTTTATGATTCAGAAAGTCACTGGAAAACGACTGTCGATGGGATTAATAAATATTACAATTCGGAATTCAATTACAGAAAATGTCTCTCAATGGCTTGATCAATTATATAGTTCAGAATTTAATTAGAGAAAACCACTGTCAAAATCATCATCTTAGCAGAACATAAGACAATAATAGCAACTCAGAACTAAATGCATGGGTTTAAGAGAACCAAAGATAAGGTCAAACTAACAGACTGGCCCGTTTATATGTTTAGGAAAATAGAAGACAGGATTTGAAATTCTATAAGCTATTGTACTGTGAAATAATTTCCCTTAGACTCAAGATAGACTATCATTTAGACCATGTAAACCGAGAACCAAAGATATATAGAGTCTGTACTATATCTCTTATATCTCTTTTACAGGTCTGATCGGAATACATCTTTTTCCTAGCGACAAACAGGAAGACCTATAAGCGCATGAGATTCACTTAGTGTTCCTTGCTGAATCTGAGGTTGATTTGATTATGAAATCGAAATTCAAGTTTTATATGATACACAAGCCCATAATGGTCATTCCTACCATCAGGGTTCGATTCCCAATTTCATTCTTGACTTCTACAGTTATATACAAGTGATTTAACAGAGCTATAATACTCAGAAAATAAATACAAAAGGGAATAACGTAGATCTCTAATATCAGTAAACAAATCGGAAAGCATTAAGCACAAATTTTAAAGCAACAGTAAAGACCTGGGACGCCCTTCCAATTCGACAAATAAAAACATAAAGATTTTTGCACAGACGGTTGTGGATCTAAAGATGCAAACCCTTGATTATCTGAAACGCCTTTCCCCTTGGACAAATAAACACAGAGATTTATGGGTCAAGTACAAATCGATTGAGGGAATAATGTAACATCTCCCAAATATTGTTGTTAGAATTTTGTGAAGTACAAAATTTCTTTTACAAACTCGTAATAAAGATAAATAGACCCCATGGAATACTTTGCAGGATTTCATTTCATTCCAAACATTTTCTATTGATTTTCTTATTCTTTCATTGCGTACATTAACCTGAACAAGATTATCCTGCCCAAACATTTATAACGTTTATAAATTCATCTGATTCATCTAGATACAACATTTATAGTTTATCACATGCATCTAAAAGAAGATATACAAGTAATTGACGCAACATCCCCATTGGCAAAACAATTAAAAATAAATAGAGTAGTCAAACCATCACAAATTAAACATTTGATAAAAGCACAATAACATAAGTGACAACCATCCAAAATTTAAACACATGAAGACGAGATATAGGTGGTTCACCCCACACTGGGCTACGTCCACAAGGAAGGAATCATATCTTTCTATTAAGAATAGAGTTTACATCATGCGACTGAGTTGTCGCAATACATTCTTTCACTTCCTCCAAGCCAGTAATTTAGCCCATAAACCCCAATGCTAGGATGGAGATATATAAATCAGCTTAACCGAGTTTGACATGACGACATACGTCTAACATATAATTAACTGAAATCTTACCTTGATGTTCATATATAAATATCTATATGTAAATTCTGTCATTCAAAACTAACATTCTTTCACTTCCTCCAAGTGAGTAATTTAGTCCATAAACCTCAATGCTAGGATGGAGATATATAAATCAGCTTAACTGAGTTTGACATGATGACATACATCTAACATATAATTAACTGAAATCTTACCTTGATGTTCATATATAAATATCTATATGTAAATTCTGTCATTCAAATCTAACATTCTTTCACTTCCTCCAAGTGAGTAAGTTAGTCCATAAACCTCAATGCTAAGATGGAGATATATTTAAAATCCAAACTAAAATAAGATAACTATTTTATAAGAGCATATATATATTTTAAAGTAATGACCCACATTCTTCGCACTCGGGATCCACATGCCTACAGAGAATAATAAACTAAAATCTTGTGATAACTCTATCTATCAATGACACAAAGTTATATGCAATCAACAAAACAACATCCTATGTTTTCTTCCAGTATGTGATAAATATAACTATGAAAAAATAATATGACTTACCTATTCCGTATAGGCCAATCATTTACAGACCAACATTTCGTGTTCTTGGTGCTAGGTTTAAAAATGTTGATTCAAGGTATCTCCCTCGCTGAACATCCCTTCACACCCAATAGGTTTTGTACACAGCTTAACGACAAAACCGAGAGATAGTTTCTGTCCCAACACCGCGCCCCTATTCTTCTCTTGACTGTGTGTCTCCTAAAATTTTATGGATCATGGTCCTATCTAATGCGCAGAGATATTCCATTACTAATTATGCAAAGATAGCTCAGAGATACTCACTTACTCGTGTGCAAAGATAACATAGGAAACCCGATATCCAAGGTAGCATTTCAAAATAAAATTTCAACGGAAATGAATGTTTCCTGTGTAAACTATTTAGAAACGAGAACCGAGATCGAGCAACTTATGCATCTATTCCGTAACCAACATAGGGGGAATATTCTACTTTGGTTTCATGCCATTCATAATAATCGACAGAAACAGGTTGTACCTCGGAGAGAGGCCGTGTGGTTTTTCCTTGCAGGGACGCAGAGTAAGGTATAGACATAGCTAAAAAAAAATACCCATACCAAAAACGTTCAGGGGTCGATATTACCGAGGAAGCTATAAAAGAACTAGCAATAGAACTAGCCCTCAAGTTGAGAACGCCGGTGATTGACACGAGATCGACTATCTAGAAGCGAACTTGTTGTCTAACCAACAGATCGGTCAATCCAGGGAATTAGATGTTGTAGAGGCCAAAATAACTCCAAGGTGAGAGCCATGTATAACACTTACTCGTCTCTCAATGAACAGGAGAAAAATCTTCAAAACAACTTCGAATACTGCAGCATATGCAACCACCGTAACAGAAGCTAAGTGGCAGTGACACTGACGTCTCTTCACGCAGATATTTTTGCAGCAATAAAATAACACAAGCACAAAAAGGGAAAAACCGGTCTGATTTCAGTGCTAGGATGTAAGAGCATAGGTGAACGGATAAGAAAATATTCAAAGTGACCCAACTAAATGTGAATCAGAAGAAAAATAGTTTAACCCGTATAGATCTAAACCTTCATGTAGAGATCAGATCAAACTCTGTAAGGAAATCCAGATCTTGAGATCCTTCATAAAAACCTATCACAAATACTATGGAGATTAGTTAACTACTCTGTCCAGAATCGCCCGTATAAATCTAAACATTTATACAAGGTCGAGGTATCATAAGCATAATTTATTTTCATAAAGTGACTTTATTCATACTCAAACACAATCCTTTACAGAAGAGTCCACACAATACTTATTCATCATAGTCAAAATAACGATATGGCTCTAATCAGGGATAGGTGAGAAAACACCATAGTACTTACAGACCATAGATGATAACACAAAACAGATCCATTGTAAAATTGCACCATCCATCTACCTCGTCGCTTGATCTCGTCGCTTGATCTGAAACGGATCAGTTACAAAATTGCATCATCCATCTCTGGTCACATAGTTTTCTTACAAGTTCATATCGCATAGGTCTTCTCTCAGATTGCCCAGATCTTCTTTTCCTCTCAGATCGATAATAACACGGTTATCCCCAAATACTTTCCTCCCTTTCTTCCTACTATAATCTTCATTATATAATTCCCTTATGCGTACCATTCGAGGGTCCGCCCATGATTCTTCCCTCCCTACATTATAGCGTGACGGTAGTTAACTTAAACTCCATCTTTCCCCATGTTAACAATGCTCGGCGGCGAATTTAATCTACCACTCCTGCGTAACAGATTTTTCACTAGTGAGGAGAGATGACATAAATACCCGAAATCAAGGGGGTTGTTCCTTCACGAAATTCCCCGTGATCTAATGGGAAGAAAAGGATCTATAAATTAAGGATCGTGTCCCCCACTAAGAAGGGACAACCAAAACTACGGTGATCTCCGATGATTTCCATAAATCGATATAGGGAAGGTGAAGCTCTCCTCATAATGAGGCTATTTCATAATAATAAACCAAGTGGATTCTAAAAGAAAGGTTTTCAACTTTAAATAATATTTCCACAACTTTATGACAAGAAACATGTTCACTTTTAGTTAGTGACCTAGGTAATACATTCTCCTCATATAAGTTATCCTTTTACTTTTAAAAGATAGTCTCTCTTTTTTTAAGTTTTTTAAATGGTATTTTTCTATCATGTTCTTACTTGGAAAAAGACCATAACTTAAATCACGTCTAGGATGATCTCAATGAACATCTAATAAATACTTCGTTTTATGCTAGTATATAGGTCATAGGAGCTCCCTATTTGTTTGTAGCGAACAGTTTCTCCACTTAGGATTGACCCTAACTTTAGGGTGACACCTAAAAGTACTCAGGCCATTGAGTAAACTTACTTTCCGTCGAGTTCCTGTGACACCAAGATGAACCTCATCATCAATATCTAGTTTTACTCGGATTCCTAACATTCGAACCCTTTCCCCAATGGATTTGTTTGTCCATCGTTTTAGTTGCGTCATTATAAGTTTACGATATACATTCATAAATCTACTAGGGATACAAGGAGGGATATTACAAATAAATTTCTGGAATCGTTGATAAAGTTAATGAATCTCAAGGTGAAATTTCAGTCAGTGTTCCAGATAATCTGATGTATAGGAAATCGATTCACTCAATAAACTCGATACATAAATTGCAGCCAGAATTATAATTTATGATCTATATCAGTGTGCTTTATTCATTCCCATAGATCCAAATCTCAAATTGTAACTAAGTTACAGATGCATTATTAGATCTTGTATCCTAAACATTATACATTATTTTCCATCTCTTATGAGACATTTTACAAAAATACCAAAAGAAGGACATATAATACTCAACATAAATCTAGAATAATTAATTGAACCTGATTCGGCAGTCGAGTTGAGATGAGGTAAATTGTTGTAAAAGTAGTTTATTCGGTTGTCCGGTTCCGAATTTCGATGAAGTTACCGACAATCCCTCGATTGACCTCCCTACCGTATTGGGAGTAGTCTTCTTCCTCCCAAACCCCTGAGCAAGTGGGTTCGTAAGAACACACTTGCAGCCTCCCGAAAGGATCTCCCAATCCCCGTTCCAGCTAATCCCAACTCTCAGGGATCATAACATAATCTGAGATTATGATGCCCATCTAGCATTAGGGAGCAAGAGATCCTTCTCTCCTTCTCCTCCCTCATTATATAGCAAATTCTTGTGTGCCATGTGTCTGTCCATGCACATATTTAAATTAATTTAATATTTAAATTAATTTAATTCTCAAGTTACAAGTGTCTGTTTCTAACTCAAGTGTACACCTAGTTCCCTAATTCAGTGCAAGGTAGGTGTAGTTGTCTTTAAGAGAGTCCCAGTTGTGTTTGTCTTCTCAAATATAGTTGTTGTATTTAACCACATGCGCATTCTATATTCCTTTTCTTTTTCTTTTTATAAAAATATTTTATTCAAAAAAGTTTTCTAATTTATTTATTTTATTTTATTTTTCTTTCAAAATAATAAAAAGAAAAGAATATTTTATTCAAAACATTTTCTATTGTAATTATTTTCTTTCTTTTTCTTTTAAAACAACAAGAAATATATTTCAACTAAAAGATAAAAGAAATGATCATTGACTTTTCAACTTTTCAACCTTCTTTCTCATAAATAATAATTAACCATTATGATAATAACCATATAATATTAATTCTTTTATTATTAAGTTTTCCAGAATCTCCACACATATTTTATTTTTTTAATTATGCGTGCATGAATAATTTTATTTTCCCACTTTTCTTTGTCTAGGTACCTCTTCGGCGTGTCCTTCCAACAATATCTTTCTTTCTTCTTATGGGGAGCACTGCGTAGCAATTGGGAGTCATTACCGCGATCTCTCAACTACGCTCCTTGGAGACTAAGGGATGTTGAGGGATAAGGCTCTCCTTATTGCATGCCCCTCAACTCATCATATGCGACCAAGTCATTATGGTCTTGCCCGTATGGCATACGCTTCCTCGGGTGAGCTGAAACGGCTTCGTCCGTGTGTGGATTACTAATTCAGGGTTGAAAGTCAGTCGTCGTACCCCTAAGTGTTCTTTCCATTCTTACGACCCCGATAATTCCATTGTGGGTCAGTCGGTAAATTGTCTTAGCTGCCACTGCACAAACTCAAACGCATATTAGTAGCGTTGCACTATAAAACATTTGTATCATCCTTTTCATTTTCTCTGTCAGTCGAGTATAAACAAATCATCATTTTTCATTTCAAGTAATTTCAACATTCATCATTTTCATTTTCTCTGTTAGTCGAGTAGAAATAAATCATCATTTTTCATTTCAAGTAATTTCAACATTCATCATTTTTTTTCATTTTCTCAGTCAGTCGAGTATATCCATAAATCATCATTTATCTAACCATTTTCATTTCGCATATAAAATCTAAAGTAATCATTCATGGTCCAAGTTTTTATAAGTCCGGGTCACTTCAAACCAGTGCCCTCAAACAGTCAAATCAGTCATAGGTCTCAAAAGTAGTCTGATAAATCACAGGTCTCAAATAATCTAATCAATCATAAGTCTAAAATAATCAAAATCAAACATAAGTGGTGAGGCGGGCATTACATACACCCCCTCTTATCAAAACTTCATCCCAAAGTTCAAAACAATTAAGGAAAGTCCCGATGCATCTCAATTGCGTCCTCCCAAGTTGCAGAACTGGGACTATAGATGTCCCACTGAACCTTGACCTGATCGATCACACGGTGCCTAAGCTGCCGTGTTCAACAGTCCAATATGCATATCAGCTCTACTGTCATGGCCCCTTCGTCTGTTATCTGTAAGTTACTCATGTTAATAATATGTGCTGAATCAAAAATATAATGTCTAAGTGCTGATACATGAAAAACATTATGCATCCTATGAAATGATGATGGTAGTGAAAGATGGTAGGCAACCGATCCTATCCATTCCAATATCTCGAAGGGTCCCACAAATCTAGGAGATAGCTTCGTTCCTTTCCCAAACCTGATAGTACTCTTTTGTGCCCTCACTCACAAAAATACTCGATCTCCAACCTGATACTCTCTATCGAGTCTATGTGCATCAGCATAACTCTTCTGTCGATCCCGTGCCACTTTCAGTCGAGCATAGATATCTACCATCTGTTCTTCCATCTCCTGAATCACTTCGGGCCCAAGCAGGGTCCTATCCTCTAGTCTGTCCCAGCTCAAGGGTGTCCGACATGGTCGGCTATACAAAAACTCAAAAGGTTCCATCTGTATAGAAATATGATAGCTGTTGTTATACGCGAACTCTACTAGAGGTAAAAACTCCTCCCAATGGGTCTGCTGATCCATCACATACATCCTCAGCATGTCCTCCAGTATCTGGTTCACTCTCTCAGTCTTCCCATCAGTCTCTGGATGGTATGCGATGCTAAAGTTGAGTTGGGTTCCCATGGATTCCTGGAAGCTCGTCCAAAATATACTAGTGAATACTGATCCCCGATCAAATATTATCTTCCTCAGCACTCCATCCAATCGTACAATCTCATCGATGAACACTCTAGCAATCTCTAGGGCCTGATAAGTGTTCTTGATGGGTATAAAATGTGCACTCTTCATGAGAGTGTCTACTACTACAAAGATGGTATCATGCCTCTTGCGAGTCAAAGGTAATCCCACAATAAAATCCATGGAGATGATCTCCCACTTTGACTCAGGAATGGCATGAGGCTAGAGTAGTCTGGAGGGATGTCTATGTTCAGCTTTGACTAGCTGACATTCCATGCATTTGGAGACAAAGTTTACCACGTCTCTCTTGATGCCATGCCAGAAAAATAGAGGATAAAGGTTTGCATACATCTTCTTCACACCAGGATGTGCTCTATAAACAACTCGGTGAGATTCTTCTAGGACTAGGTTCCTGAGCTCATTGTTCTCTGTACATAAATACGGTTGTTGTATCTCAACAACCCATCATTTTCCAACGAATAACCCTTATACTTGGGTAGTTCCATCTGTTCCTGTTCTAGCTCAGCCTTTACCTCGTTGTACCAATTATCTTCCTGTTGTAATCCGAGTACCTTTTCTCTCAAGTTGGTCTGCATTGGGATCACTGAGAAGATACGGGGTCTACGGCTAAGTGCATCTGCTACCTTGTTCAGGGTCCCCTTCACATAGGTAATGTCAAAGTCATACTCACTCAACTGTTCTGGCCATCTCCTATGTCTAGCATTTAGATCACTCTGAGTAAAGATATAGTGCAATCCATGGTGATCCAACTTAAGTTCAAACTTCCTACCTACTAGGTAGTGTCGCCATAAGCATAAAGCATGCATTACTGTAGTCAGTTCCATGTTGTTTGTTGCATAGTTTTCCTCATGTGGTCTGAGTCTCCGAGAGGAGTAGGCAATCGCTCTCCCTCCTTGCATTAGCACACATCCGACTCCATCCTTGGATGCATCAGTGCATACCAAGAAATCTTCCTCCATGTCCGGCACTTTCAGAACTGGTGCCGTTGTTAATAGCTCCTTCACTTTTGCAAATGCCTTGGCACATTTATCCATCCAAATAAACGGCCTATCCTTCTTCTGCAACTTAGTGATCGGTCCTGCAATCCTCGAGAACCCTTCGACAAACATTCTCTAATATCCCGCAAGTCCCATGAAGCTTCTCACTTCATGTACGTTTGTCGACACTGGCCATTCCCAAATGGCCTCAATCTTGGCAGGATCTACTACTATACCGTCGCCATAAATAATATGTCTCAAATAGTGGATTTCCTTCTGGAAGAAGGAGCATTTTGACAACTTCCCATAAAGTTGGTTTTCTCTGAGACACTGTAAAACTAACCAGATATGCTCTTCATGTTCCTATGGTGTCTTGGAGTAAATAGGAATATCATCGAGGAATACTTGCACGAACTTGTCGAGATACTAGCGGAACACGCCGTTCATCAAGTTAATGAAGACACTAGGTGCATTGGTCAACCCAAAAGGTACCACTACGAACTTGTAGTGTCCAAACCGTGTCTTAAAAGCGGTCTTCGGAATATCAGTTTCCGTAATTCTCAACTGATGGTGACCTGATTGTAAATCAATCTTTGTGTAAATCAATCTTTGAAAAGATTATGGCGCCTTTCATCTGATTGAACAAGTCATTGAGCCTAGGAAAGGGATACTGATTCCTCACAGTAGCCTTGTTCAACTGGCGGTAGTCAATGAAAATTCGCCACGACCCATACTTCTTCTTAACAAAGAGTACTGGTGCTCCCCACGGCGAGACGCTTGGTCTAATCAGCCCTAGATCCAAGAGCTCTTGTAACTGCATCTGAAGTTCCTTTAGTTCCGGCATGGACATTCTGTATGGAGCTCTTGCGATCGGTTTTGTTCCCGGTTTTAGTTCTATGGAAGTCTAATTCTCTCTAAGGTGGTAATCCGGGTAAGGCTTCAGGAAATACATCCATGTATTCTGCAAATAGGGGATGTTCGGAGATGTCGGCTTTGTCCTTGTCTTTATTCATTGCTATTACTGCATAGAGCTGACATCCATTCCTCGGGCTTCTCTTCAGCTGTAAAGCGGAAATCATCCGCAACAATACCTTGTTCTTTATTCCCCTTAGGACTTTCTTATGATATTCATCGTCATAAAAAGTCAATTCCTTGCTACGAAAGTCTAAAATGGTGGCATGGGACTCCAACCAATCCATGCCTGGGATTAGGTCATAAGCTCCGAGGGCGGTCGCATAGAAAGAAGTTCTAGTGTGACATACTCCTATGTCTAACTCACAATTCTCGAGTTTCAGTCCCACACTCTGGGTATTCCCGGATGCCATTTCGACTAAGTCGAAATCATCTTGTGCACATGCCATCATCTTGCTTCGTTCTAATGCTGAATAAGAAATAAAGCTTTTAGTAGCACCTGGGTCAATGAGTAAGGAAAATTGAATACCGTTAAGTATGCCAGTCGTTTCTAGTACAGTGGACTGATGTTCCACTTGACGGTTGTTAACTGCCGCATGTATACGATGTGCTCGACCCAGATCTGATGCAGTAGTCTAAGGTGGCCTCTGTCCCTATCTCGGTCCTGTTTGCTGCTGAGGGTAGTCAACCTAAAAGTGTGGACCATCGCAACCCCAACACCCTTACTTTGGTCCTCTTCTTGATCTTCCAGTGGGTGCATTATTGCCACGTGGTCCTGACTGTGATGGATTCCCAAATGTTCTGGTGTTGTCTCTTCTAGGTGGTGGTTTGTACGACATTTTGTTGTTTCTAACTGGTTTTCCATGCATAGGTCCTCTGAAGTTATTTTGCTGACTGAAATTCACTCTCGGTAGGTCAAAAGGTGGTACTACACAATTTTGAATGGGAAAGTTTTGTCTAGATGGACTTGTGTTTACCAGTTCTTCTTTTGCTATCAATGCCTTTTGTACCGCATCATGCAATGTAGGCGGAGTAAGAATGCAGACTTTGTCTCTAATCTTTCCGTTCAGTCCATAAATATATTTGTTCACTTTCAGCTTCTTTGTCGAGATGTGAGGTGCATACCTCAGAAGTTCCATGAACCTGATCTCATACTCCTGCACTGTTCTTCCTCCTTATCAGAGGCATTGAACTCATTGAGTTGTCTCTCAGTGAACTCTTCAGACATGTAGTGTTTGCGAAACTGTTCTTCAAATAGTTCCCACGACACTTTGTTGGCCTCGACTCCCAACTGTGGTTTCAATGTCTTCCAACAGAGTAGGGATTCCCCTTTCAATTGAAAAATGGCCATATGTACCTTCAGGTTCGAGGTGTAGTCCCTCAAGGTGAAGCACATCGCCATGTTCTCTAACCAAGCTTTTGCCGTGGCTCCTTCAGTGGAACCCCAAAATTCTGGAAATCTTACTTTTTCCAGTTCTCTATGAATGTTGGCAGGAGGTGGATTCTGTGGTTCAGTTGTAGGTACTATGGGCCGGTCTTCTGTGCGGTCCAATCGTGTCAACAGTGCTTCTGACATTCTTTGGAAGTTTCTCATCATGTTCATGACTTCACCGGCGGGCAAGTTAATCGTCTCTACAGCTCTAGGTGGAGTAACTACTGGAGGGGTTGGTGGACGTGTTGCTTGTGCTCGTCCCCTCCCAGTCCTACCTCGACAAGTCCGTCAGTCCATGACAAAGTCTGATTTATCACGCAAGTAAAGTTTTGTTAGCTAAACAATTTATCAAGTATTGCAGAAACATTTTGGTTCAAACTAGGTTCGACCGTGCTCTGATACCAAATGTAGGGGTCCTTCAAGTTGAGCAAGATTTTTTTTTTTTTTGGTACTACTAACTTATGTAGTAAGGTGTCACACAGTTTTCCTAAGCATTACCATAACAATAATTTCTCGGCAAGGATTTCTCATCAATTGATTCAACTAAGGGTCTCGACTAAATAATGAACTTCGCAAAGGTTGTAAATAACAAGTTCACAAAAGTAGTCATTTCTACAATGTTCCTCTAATACCTCTATGGCACTATAGACATTATAAAGTGTAGAATCGATTTATTAGTAAATACTTAATATAATAAATCAATTCTAGATAAATATGGTATAAAGTCCGTTGTATTATTAGATCAAGTAAGAGTGATTGATAGGATGGTCTACAAAAACAATAATATACTACCACTTGTTTAATAAGGGAAAAAATCAATGAAAGAACAAGACTCCAAAATACTCTACTTTGACATCTACGAGGCTTCTCCCAAATAAATTAGGATACAATGCATAAAAAGGGAAATTCCATTTATACAATTTACAATACAGAATAGAAATTTAAATATTATAAAACTATGATTAAAGGGAATCGACTTATAGAACTATAATACAAAGGATAAAAGGAATTTTAATTATAAAACTTTAATACAACGACTAACAAGAATTCGGGCTGAAAAAGAATATAAATCCACAAATAGAAGGAACTGGGCTTTCGAGCTTCATTTTGTGTCGAGCTTCTCGGCCTACCCATCACTCGCTTGCTGTACGCATGGCTAAAATGACACATGGATAATTTGAACTTCAGTTATGGCGTAAAATTGAACGAAGATCTAAGCCCTTAAAGTAAGGCGAGTTCCACTTAAGACCATGATGAACTGTGGTTACATACTCGCTAAGTCTACGGCTAGTTTCATGCGACCGTCACTGGTGGGAGGCCAAATTGGTATTTCATGGTTGTGTAATAGTTCAGAGAAAATAAATTAACTAAACACAATGATAATTAGAATAAGATAATATTATACCTCTTTTATGATTCAGAAAGTTACTCGAAAATGACTGTCGATGGGCTTAATAAATATTACAGTTCGGAATTCAATTACAGAAAATGTCTATCAATGGCTTGATCAATTATACAGTTCGGAATTTAATTAGAGAAAACCACTGTCAAAATCATCATCTGCCCATTAGCAGAACATAAGACAATAATAGCAACTCAGAACTAAATGCATGGGTTTAAGAGAACCGAAGATAAGGTCAAACTAATAGAGTGGCCCGTTTATATGTTTATGAAAATAGAAGATAGGATTAGAAATTCTATAAGCTATTGTACTGTGAAATAATTTCCCTTAGACTCAGGACAGACTATCATTTAGACCATGTAAACCGAGAACCAAAGATATATAGATTCTGTACTGTATCTCTTTTACAGGTATGATCGGAATACATCTTTTTCCTAGTGACAAACAAGCAGACCTATAAGCACATGAGATTCACTTAGTGTTCCTTGCTTAATCTAAGGTTGATTTGATTATGAAATTGAAATTCAACTTTTATATGATACACAGGCCCATAATGGTCATTCCTACCGTCAGGGTTCGATTCCCAATTTCATTCTTGACTTCTACAGTTATATACAAGTGATTTAACAGAGCTATAATACTAATAAAATAAATACAAAAGGGAATAACTTAGATCTCTAATATTAGTAAACAAATTGGAAAGCATTAAGCACAAATTTTAAAGCAACAGTAAAGACCTGGGACACCCTTCCAGTTCGACAAATAAAAACATAGATATTTTTTAATAGACGGTTGTGGATCTAAAGATGCAAACCCTTGAGGATCTGAAACGCCTTTCCCCTTGGACAAATAAACACAGAGATTTATGGGTTAAGTACAAATCGATTGAGGGAATAAATTTCTGGAATCGTTGATAAAGTTAATGAATCTCAAGGTGAAATTTCAGTCAGTGTTCTAGATAATCTGATGTATAGGAAATCGACTCACTCAATAAACGCGATACCTAAATTGCAGCTAAAATTATAATTTATGATCTATATCAGTGTGCTTTATTCATTCCCATAGATCCAAATCTCAAATTGTAACTAAGTTACAGATGCATTATTAGATCTTGTATCCTAAACATTATACATAATTTTCCATATCTTATGAGACATTTTACAAAAATACCAAAAGAAGGACATATAATACTCAACATAAATCTAGAATAATTATTTGAACCTGATTCGGCAGTCGAGTTGATATGAGGTAAATTGTTGTAGTAGTAGTTGATTCGGCTGTCCGAATCCGACTTTCGACAAAGTTACTGACAACCCCTCGGTTGACCTCCCTACCATATCGGGAGTAGTCTTCTTCGACGTGAACCCCTGAGCAAGTGGGGTCGTAAGAACACACTTGTAGCCTCCCGAAAGGATCTCCCAATCCCCATTCTAGCTAATCCCAACTCTCAAGGATCATAACATAATTCGAGATTATGATGCCCATCCAGCATTAGGGAGCAAGAGATCCTTCTCTCCTTCTCCTCCCTCATTATATAGAAAATTCTTGTGTGCCATGTGTCTTTCCATGAACATATTTAAATTAATTTAATTCTCAAGTTACAAGTGTCTGTTTCTAACTCAAGTGTACACCTAGTTCCCTAGATTAGTGCAAGGTAGGTGTAGTTGTCTTTAAGAGAGTCCCAGTTGTGTTTGTCTTCTCAAATATAGTTTTTGTATTTAACCACACGTTCATTCTAGATTCCTTTTCTTTTTATTTTTATAAAAATATTTTATTCAAAAATATTTTCTAATTTATTTTATTTTTCTTTCAAAATAATAAAAAGAAAAGAATATTTTATTCAAGGCATTTTCTATTGTATTTATTTTCTTTCTTTTTCTTTTAAAACAACAAGAAATATATTTCAACTAAAAGATAAAAGAAATGATCATCGACTTTTCAACTTTTCAACCCTCTTTCTCATAAATAATAATTAACCATCGTGATAATAACAATATAATCTTAATTCTTTTATTATTAAATTTTCCAGAATCTCCACACATATTTATTTTTTTAATTATGTGTGCATGAATAATTTTATTTTACCACTTTTCTTAGTCTAGGTACCTCTTTGGCAGGTCCTTCCGACAGTATCTTTCTTTCTTCTTATGGGGAGCACTGCGTAGCGATCGGGAGTCGTTACTGTGATCTCTCAGCTACGCTCCTTGGAGAATAAGGGATGTTGAGGGATAAGGCTCTCCTTATTGCACACCCCTCAACTCATCGTACACGACCAAATCATTATGGTCTTTCCCGTATGGAATACACTTCCCCGGGTGAGATGAAACGTATTCGCTCGTGCGTGGATTACCAATTCATGGTCGACAGTCAGTCGTCATAGCCCTAAGTGTTCTTTCTATTCTTACGACCCCGATAATTCCATTGTGGGTCAGTCGGTAAATCGTCTTACCTGCCACTGCACACACTCAAACGCATATTAGTAGCACTGCACTATAAAAAAATTGTATCATCCTTTTCATTTTCTCTGTCAATCGAGTATAAACAAATCATCATTTTTCATTTCAAGTAATTTCAACATTCATCATTTTCATTTTCTCTGTTAGTCAAGTATAAACAAATCATCATTTTTCATTTCAAGTAATTTCAACATTATTTTTTTTTTCATTTTCTCAGTTAGTCGAGTATATCCATAAATCATCATTTATCTAACTATTTTCATTTCGCATATAAAATCTAAAGTAATCATTCATGGTCCAAGTTTTTATAACTCCGAGTCACTTCAAACCAGTGCCCTCAAATAGTCAAATCAGTCGTAGGTCTCAAAAATAGTCTGATCAATCATAGGTCTCAAATAATCTAATCAATCATAAGTCTAAAATAATCAAAATCAAACATAAGTGTTGAAGCGGGCATTACAGTAATATCTCAATTTTGACCCCATTGTATTAAAAATGTAAAATGATGTAAATGTACTAATGTGAATTCCTAGTGCGGAGCTAAAGGCCAAGGCCCAACTAGTGAATGGATAGACATGCATGATATTTGGACGGTATGGCTGGATTTTATGTCGATTTAGAGTATATGTAAATACTATGTGCATAAATAATAAAATGGTCCAACAATGGTTGTGTAAGGAGCACCAAAGGGGCTCTGATTCCACCAGAGGGGAAGAGGAAAGGGGCTATGGGAAACCCAATCCTATGTTTCCATTTGTCAACCTTAGAACTCACCCTAAATTCTATCATGTGATGATAATAATCCAATTATCTCCTTTTTTGACCATTTTCCAATCATTTATTGCACATGTGAGGTTGGTGGGAAAAATCACTTCTTGTAGTTATTGAAGCATGGGGGTTATGACAGTTATGTCAGTTGTCGGTAGTCCTATTTTTTCTATGTTTAGAAGCCATGTCAGCTATCTTTTCACCTTTACCTCATATCCTTGGAGTCAACACTCTTTTTTCTATTCTACACCATTCTCATTCTCTCACGCAAGTTGATGCTCCACGCAGAGTTACTTCATGGTTGTTGATGCCCAATTTGTTGGACTGGGTACTGAACCCAGAAATTCGGATTAGAAGACCTACTTGCATTTCTGGAAAGAAAGATAGAATCCCGTAGGTGTTTCCTTCACCCTGGTGGACTCATAGCCCATCTTGGGGGTGAACTTGGGAGCTGAAATAGTATAGGCTGGACAAGTTCTATGGTTGGGTGGAAAAGTGCTCTCACACAGCTAGTTGCTTGGATTTGCATTGGATAAAGATAAGTAATCTTATGCATTTGATTCTGAAGCATTTTTATTTAATTCCTGTGATGCTATGAGTGTGGAATTGAATGGTATATGTGTGTGGAAAGGTTTTATTTCCGCTGTGCATGTTTATCTTAAGCTTCTGCACCCATTGTATTTGTTGGAAAACCGTATTATGGACTTGGGGTGAAATTTGAAAACCCAAGTTTAGCTAGCGTCCCCTCCTGATGGTCGGATAAGGTGAGGGGGACATTACAGAGTGGTATCAGAGATCTTGGTTGCAATACTGGAGCTGCATCGGCCATAGATCACGAGTTACAATAAAAAATTAGAGGCAATTCCATAAAAAACCGTTTCTATTATTGACAATGAAGGAGACGAGAGTGAGCTAGAGTTGTTTCGAATTTTTTTCGTCATTGACCAATGAAAGACCATCAAAACCTGAAATCTTTTAAATTGGGAAAATTTGGTTGGGCCCCACCCATTCCAGGAGGAAGGGTGACATGGCAGATCCACGTGGGAGGGATGTCCGACATGGAGGATTTGCGTGGGCAGAGGGTGCGACATGGACTAGCCACATCAGCCCTGGGTGCGCAGGCATATGGGAGGAAGTGCGGAAGCGCTTTTTGCAATGGGAAAAGGCATTTTCCCTTACTGCTCTCCCGAATTGTGAAATCATATGGTGCCGACACGTGGAAGGTGGTTTGGTATTTTGCAACCACCCTTCCCTTCCTCCTAGCGCGCATGTTGGCGATGCGAAATGGTTGTGGGCCATGATTTTTTCACCATTTGATTAACGACCGTTGATATTTTCCGCCATTTAACCGTACTCCAACGGTCACATCGCGACATTATATCCTGTGCTTCTTTTTCGAGCGAAACCTTCCTCCACCGTAGATCTCGTCGTTGTTTCAATCTAAACTGTTTATCCTTTTCATCATTTAACTGTAAATGAGGGGAAGCGTGTAGGTGGTTTCACACACATGAGAAATCATGTGATGCTCACATGTGGATGGCTGTTTATGATTTCGAGCCACTTAACACTTTACTCTGGCGTGCATGTTTGCAGCATGAAATGAATGTAAGTCATTGATCTGCCTCCAATTGATTTACCGTCGTTGATCTTGTCCACTATTTAACCACGTCCCAATGGTCATTTTGACGATTTGGAATTTGTTATACTTCTCGCATCTTCCTCTTGCGAAACTTATCTCCGCCGTCGATCTTGATCGTTGCTTCAATCTGGACCATTGATCTATAAACATTTGTAGAATGCGTCAACAGTGAGGGAAAGCCCCCTTGACCCCCATCATCCCCCTGAGACAGTCGTGTATTGTGAGAGAATTCTGTGGGGAGAAATGGAAATTTTTCACCTTGATGGAGTAATTCAAATGGTTTGGAATTGTGTAAAGTACTTCCATGGTAAAGAAAAGAAAGTCTCATTGTTGAATGAGGAACAAGGACATATAGTAGACCTTGAAAATACTCCATATGGATATGGAATGGATTAAATTGCAGTATTGATTAGTGTAATGAAGTCCAAGAAAGGTTAATTTGGACTTGGCAGTATTTTCTGAAAGCAATTGGAGCAGTAAGGCAATGTTGATAAAAGGGAATTTCTCACCTTAAACTATTTATGTTGCAACATAAGAATTGTATGCTTAGAAAGTGGCAAGTATAAATGTTTTACATATGTATATGTATTGAATTGTTGCTTGGTGAGAAAACCATAGCTAATGATTCCTTGTGTACTTGTTAAGGGGCCAGGAAATTGGATCAGCTATGATGTGGAAGAATAATTCCCTGTTATGATGGGGAATTGGATGGGAGAATCCCTCCACTAGCCTCTTGCTATTGTATTCATAATTATGAAGTTGTCATGCATATAAATTATGGCATAGGGATGCTGGAAATGCAAGAGAATAGTAGATTAAATGCACATGAATTAGTGGGCATGATTAAAGAGTCATTGAATAACGCATGTGAATTGCTTATGTATGGGCATGATTTTGCATATGGGTAAAGTTAGTAAAGTTACACATGCGGTAGCCATTAATGGTATTTCCTATGGTTGATGGAAATTAATGTTGTTGATCATGGTTGTAGGAATCATACCATAGAAGCATGACTGAAAATGCGAAGAAGTCACGGCATGTGACTAGCAAACCTTGAGAGGGAAGGCTAGAGTAATGATTCATGATCAAAATATTAACAAAGGGATTGTGTAGCCTTGGTAAGAGGCCAACTGATTAGGTAACATCAAGCGATGTTAATGACATCCATGCAGGTAAGGGTTATTTGTGCTTAATTGCATGAATGTTGAAAGAGGATTTGGTAAGATCCCTCCAACTATGTTTAAACTATTTTGATTTGGTTTCCATGCGGTATTGAGTGCCTGAATGTGAATGTCATCCTAACAAGTATGGTGAGGTGTGGGTAAGTGAAGGTAAGGATCTTTACACCCTATAGTTGCTTATAAATCTCAATGCATTCATATGAATTATACCATGCCATTTGTGTATGTTGGTTATGAGTTTAATAACAAAAGCAAGTAAGGACTTATGGCCTTGTTATGATAGAATGAATGACATGACAGTATAGTATTCATGAATCAGTGCAAGGTGGCATTGAATGGATATGCATTCAGATATTTTACAAATCTTGTGGTTGCATTGAGTGAATGCACATGAAAGGATTATGTGAATGTTGTAGCGGTGCATGCATGTGTGTGGGTGCACATGTTGAGATGCATTGCGTGAATGCATGGTTGTGTTATGTATGTTTCATTGCATTTAGATAATAGATGAAATGATGAATTAAGGGTAATCCTGAGATCATTTCATGAGTTGCTGCAAATGGAGGAGAATGATTTCATGAAGAAGGTAGCCATGTTGATGGGCTATTAGAGTGCACTGTTGAAATGACATATTTGCATGAAATGTTAAGTAATGAGTGTTTAAATTTTATTTAAATTGCACAGATAATGTGCCCGTGTCTTGCAATTTTATTATGATAATGATGCATTTATGGATATATATATTTCATTGCACCTAAAATGTTAACAGCTGAAAGTGTTTGAATTATTGAGTGTTATAGTTCTAAGATCACTTCAGTGACTGCAGTAGCAATGAGAAGATTATTTGCATAAATACTCACAACATGTTTGGCTGATTGAAAGTTTCATATTTCAGGTAGAAATTTCTTGAGTATGGCAATGATGATAAGTCCATAGTAAAGATCGAGACCTACCATGTGCAAAGGCCAAATAATGTGAGGAGGATCTCATGGTTTACAAATATGATTTCTACATGAAACAGATCTGAAAATTTTCTGGTTTAATTTTATGAGAATAATCCCATGGTTGCAAATCTAATTTCTATAGGAAAATAGATTTGTAAATTTCAGATATGAAATTTTGCTAACAATTGCTAATGGCTATTTGGCTTATATAAAATTGTGTCAGGAGGACATTTTGTAGGTGGATTTTCATGTATGGTAGCAAGTGTAAAATCATAATGGACAGAGTGATACCACTTACGATAGCCAAACAATATGAGGATGTCCTGATGGTTAAACAAATCAATTTCTGTAGGAGACAGAATTGTAAATTCATGTTTGAATTTAATTATTAATGCCATTGATTGGTTATGGAAAGATCATATTAGAATTTATTGTTAAATGACACTGACTGTTTGGTTGTTTGAGAAGTGTGTCAAGAAGACACATTACAGGAAGACCATGTGTGATGGCCTGCAGAAGTCAAACTCCATGGTAAGGATCCCATGCTTTGGAAATGGGTTTAAGGTGAAACGCCATTGATAATATCTCGGCTACACTGCATGATGGGAAACCATGCGAGTGAGATAGTAAAATTATGCCAAGAAGGCATGTGTTGGTTATGGAACATGAAAATATTGGGGTGGAAAACCGAAGGACTGTTGACTCATAGAAGGAGCCCCCATTCTTCGCAAATGAAGAAAAGATACATCTACAAAATGGATGAGCATTCTGTAACCCTAGATAAGAAATACATGTTTGATTATTAGATTTAATATGTAGAGCATGTTTTATTATTTTATTATTATTCCAGACTGCTTGAGTGTGACTAGGGCCTACATGACTCACATCGGAAAGCAATGCATACCTTTCGGGTGTTAGGTTATGTTAGGGTTGTCAATATTGACTACATCCTAAGGGAATGGATGCATTCATGGTGTCTCAATACTTGATAGTGAATGCTATGAAATATGGTTACAATTTAGAGAATCAATACTGATGAGTTTGCTTATCCTTCTTGTGTTGTCAACTTACACAGATGCAATTTGGTGTTGCACATTAAGAGGCAAAGTGAAAAAGGGTAATCAGGAGGACTATACGAGCATTGGTAACCTTTCTACACTCACACTAAAGAACACTAGAAAGGATGGATAGGCCCGAGGAGCTGTGTAGTAGAAAAGGGGTATCATCCTTATGTAGTGTGAGTGGGTATTGTGGGGCCATGCTAGCCTCCAATCAAGAAAGTCACCTGCAAAGTTCTTAGAGGAAACCATTGGTTTGAATCAGAGGAGTTCCATCCTTGTGTGGATGAAGAGTTGATGTGTGTGTGAAGGGTTGTGGTGTGTAAAGGTGTGGTGACATTGATGAAGGCATAAAATCTCTATTGGGTCAGTAGTAAGGTGGGGTACCGAGACTGACTGGAAACCTTGAGATTTCTATGGCTCTGTAGTAGAGCCTTGGCCTAGAAATGGTTGTGGTGCAGTTTCCTTCCATTGGATTATGACCCAGATAGATGTGTTGGCTTGGCAATGGAGAGGGAAAACCAGGTATGGGACTAGTTTGGCACCACCAATGCTTGGTAAATCTAGAGAGTAAACTGGTTGGGGATTAAATACTTGATGTTGTGGAGTAGCATGTGTGCTGGCCAAACATCCATCCCACAGGTGATCCAAGGCTTGTAAAGAAGAGAAGGAAACCTGTGGAGTAGCGAGAAACTTCCCAATATAGATAAGTATTTATTTTTCATTCATTTTTTTCGGATAATGAAAATTTCATGATAAGTCTTATGAAAACCAAGTTGATACATTGTTTTTTCTTTGTTGGAAACCTTGGTCATTACAGGTATCAAGGATCTTGAAGGCACCATGAGTGCTTCGTAAGTCCAGTCGGTGCACTGGTTGGGCATTAAATGTTGTAGAGCAGCCGACGTGCTAGACAAACATTCCTTAAATACTTGATAAACCCAGTCAAAGTACTGGCTTAGCATATTGCTAAATGGGATGTCTAATTAACCGAGTCAGCGTACTAGCTTTCCATTGCCTATTTGAATGATTGTGGAGTAGCCTGCATGCTAGCCCAATATTCATTATTGTATCCACGGGAAATCCAAGCCTTGTACAGCAAAGAAGGATCCCGTGGAATAAAGTGAAGACATCAAATAAAACTAAATATTTGGTTATCTGCAGCTTCTTGCTTATTTAATATGAACATATGTATGTACATGATTTGGTTATGACTTCTTAAGCTCTTGTTTAGAGATAAACCCTATGAAAATAAACTAAACATTTGAATTGATTCAATGTTTGAGTGTAGGTATTGCTGGAATCAAGGAGTATGAAGGCATCCTAAGGATGCATGTGGACATGTGACTATCCTAAAGAGCTCAGTATGAGCAGTAAGGAAATATGGTGCTAGTGGACTTGTGTGGGTCCTAGAAGCCAAAGGTTCTGTAGGCAACAATGGGGAAGGGTTCCCTACTTGAAAAGCCTTAGGCAGACCTTAGAGACTAAATGTCATGGCCAGAAAGGGCAAGTCAAGCATTCACATTGAAGTGAAAGAGGCGAAGGAGCATGAAACCACAGTGGTGGTGTAGCTCCGGATTGGATCAAGATTAAGAGGGGGAAACTCTTACTCTTCTCTTTCCTTTCTGATTGATGCATTTCAGAAACAAAAGATTGTTGAGTGCATGTCATGGCTGAAAACAGATTGTGTTTAAATTGCTTGAAATGAATTGTGAATGTTGAAATAGTTAATTTCCTGTGAAAGGATGAACACGAATGAGTTCATGTGTATGTTTGGAAAGCAAGAAAAGTGTGGAAGTCACATGAGTAAAGCATGGAAATTCCATGTCAATTGGAAGAATAATTGACTAATTTTAATGTTTATGTTATGCTTGGTCTAACAAATAAATTCCATGATGAATTTCATAGGTGAGAAATTAAAGCAATTGGTTGCAACTGATACAAGCAAGTGTTGCTAGTAAGAAAAGTGTGGTCAGCTGTGCACATTGACCATGGAAGCAGACCTAAATCTATTTGATTTGGCTGAAAGTCTTCTTCAAACAATTACCAAGACCCAAGAAAATCTTGGAGAGATGCTCAAGCTACATAAGCAGCAGTGTTAGGCTCCAAAATTATCTTTTATAATGATGTTATTTACATTAATTTCCCATCCCATCTACCATAATTTAGTACATCTATGTTCGATGAGGCTATTTTTACTTTATTTTATTAATGAAAATTCTTAAATGTAAAGAAAGCCTAACCTACTTCTTTTTTATGTATTATGGTCCATACAACCCTCATTCTGGTACTCCATTTGACATTCCATTCGGTCTCTAAGTTCTGACCCGGGTTTTGATGACATGTTTCTTATTGGTTCACTAAGTTTGGCTTGCCTTTGTCTTTCGGCTCTCGTTGATCCCGTGATACCTTCATCTTCTGATTCTTGCTAGTCCTGTTGGTCCTGCAAGTGCAAATCAAAAACCATGATGATGAGCTTTGGAATATTTTAAATTTCAAATAAATGAATAACCGAAAATATATTATATTAAAATATTCATTATCTTTTTAAATTATCTCAAATTAAAATCATAAATTAATTAAGGTCATATGGAAAAGAGTAGTGGTTTAAATTTTCCACTTAAAACAAAACATTATAATATATATTAATCATTGTAAAAAAATTTCATATCATACAAGCCACTTATATAATAATTAAGCCATGGTGGAAAAATGCGTTGACTTCTTCCATAATTCCTCATGTGATATGCTTTTTATGCCATGGTTTATTTTATTAACTATATGCCATGATTTTATGATTTATAACATAACGCATTTGTTTACCCATGATATAAGGAGAATGCGTTCAAGCTTAAATGAACCAACGCACGAGCTTTAAAATGCAAGCTCACATGCAAAGGAAGAAGATCATGTGATACAACAAACACAACCCAGCACATAATTAAATTACCAGTCATCAACTCACCACCCAGCAATTCAATCATGCAACAACCTAGCACCAATTCAGCCAAGAATCCAAATTTATGAACTAATTGCAGTTATAGGTCATTCGAATGCTCATTCAGATGTCCATTCAGATTGCCTTTCACACTAAAACTTGGAAGATCATCCATTATCATACTTCCAGTTCACTAATCCAAATTATGCCACTTGGAGGAGTCATCTATATGCTTCTATATGGTGAGGAATCTATCGGATGTCACCCAGAACTGTTTAGATGTGAGAAGCTTGCAATTTAAATATTATGTCAAAAACGTGTTTTTAACAGACAACACATTTTGGGCTTCATTTCCGGGCAAATGGAGGTGAAATTCTAAATTCCGGCACATGGGTTTTGTGCAAAATAGGCCTCTTTAGTTCCTACTATGGAATTTTGAAAAAATTCAAAGCCATTTGGGAGTTGTCCATGATTCTTTGAAACCAACTTGCCCAGAAAACATGCTTGGTCGTTTTCTGAGTTTGTTCCTGTTTTAATGGGTCGTTTCTCCAGCATTAAACGCCCTCTATTTTTAGAGAGGTCAACCACTGAAAGGGTTGACCTGCTTTCCCTTGTAAATATTATATAAACACACCTAGGGTTGTGAAGAAGACACATAAAAACGTTTCTAAACTTTGCTTCTGATATTAATACAAAAGCTCTGCTCAGTTGTTAATTTCGTTTCCAGTTTAGTGTGGAACATCCTCTGTTCTTGAGAAGGGCCCCTCAGCAACAACAAAATTCCTTGTTCATATAATTTGTTTTTGCTTCTTTTGTGCATATAAGTCATTTTGATTTAGAGTATTGTGAACATTCATAGTTTCAAAGTCGTTTTTCCTGTATGTATCAATTCAACATGTATAAAATCATTTAACTTGTCTTTGTTCATAATTTGTGTAATTTTTAGCATCCAGTCTGTCATACAGACTCTCCTTCGACCTTTAATATTTTCAGTTGCATTTCATGGTTAACTAGGATTTAAAATTCTTGAATTTGGTATTGCATTTACATTTGGTAGCTGGCCAACATTTGAGTCCATAGTTAGAGTCTTAGTTTGCATAGCATAATGTTATCATAGAATTTATTTCCTTCCATTTAGATTTTAGTTCTTTTCATTTCTGTAGTTACAAGAGCCTTTAGCATTTCATTTCCATTCTGCATTTGAACTTACAGTTGGTACTTCAACTTTGATTACATAGCATGTTACTGCTCTAGATTCTGCTAGTTTCATTCTTAGCTTAGTCTATTTCATTTTTGTAGGTGTAGAAGAATAGAAGTTGATTTTGAATTAAAACTCAATGATCTTATTTGAATTTCAAAGATGCATTAGTTTGCATGGTTTGATTGTAGATCTCACATAAACAAGTTAGCATAGTTCTGCTTCTCAATTTTAAATCAGCATATGATTTGCTTTTCAATTACATAGCTTATTAAAATGCTTATGGTTTGATTTAGAAATAGAACAACAGTACTTGGTTTTCTCTTTTCTTACAAATTGAGTTTATTTCCAACCATTTTCTTTATGCTTAGTTTAGTTTTCTTTTGTATTTGATGTCTTAGCTTGAAATCTTGATAGAATTAGAAGCTCAATAGATGTTGCATATTTCAATTACAAGATAGTCATTTTAGAGTGCATGCTTTTGATTTCTCGTTGATAGGGTTAGATAGCTTTTTTTTATCTTGAATTGATTCTAAGTAGTATAATTAAATTTTTAAATAGCATTTGCTTGATGGATAAGTACTAGGTTACAATGTTCAAATTCACTTTTGGTCTATTCTTAACTTGCATCTCTTTCTAGAAATTAAATTAGAATTGCTTCCATTTTGCATTTCCATATCATTTGAAAGTCACTTCGACATAGTTCCTCAAGAAGAGTACAGTTAGGGAGTTTATATAGGTCTATTTTTGAGTCATTTACCGCTTCTAATTCTTAGTTATCAATGCATGCTTGGGCCTTAGAATAATATTTCCTTTTTCCTGACTTTTCAATTAACCGATAGATTGAATTCTTTAGTTGTCTTTTCCAAAGTAGCATAGTTTTCCTACTTTTAAATAGTTAGTCATAATTGTATTTGTTTCATAGCCAGAATTTTTATATCAAATAGAATAGCCTTTCAATTCCTAGAATAGGTTAGAATGATTGTTTTTGTAGTGTAGTTTTCGTTCCTTTAAGTGTTATTTTCTAGACTAGTGATCTGTTTCCATTTTGCAATCTTAATGCTTGTTCTTAGACTAGGATGATGTAGGATTAGTTTTGAATTGATAGTTAGGTCTTACATTTTGAAATCCTAATTCTTTCAAGTTAGTTAGGTTAAGTTTGAATCCATACACTAGATCATTGTTTGAATAATTCTTAGTTACTCGGTTTTTCATTTTGAAAGAAAACATCTCTAGGATCTGCATAGTACTTATCATAGTTCATTTTCTACCTCAGCATATATTTTGTGACAACTCTAATTTTACCAACCCCGACCGATAATTAAATATTGGAATTATTTAACACATAATAAAACCAACATACATAATGAGATGAACCATGGGGTTTTGCAGGACTCTATTTGTCTGCAAAGAGAGGTGAAAAGCATTCTGGGAGCAATCAGTAGTGGGAAGGAAAGTGAATCAATGAAGAATCATTCATCCAATCATCCCATTAAGAAACGTTTCAGGTGGGGAGACTCAATGAAGTTTCCTAGGCGACTAGCTATGGAAGAGCAATGTTCCACCAACCCATAGGAACTATGTCTAGAAATTTATCTCTTTGCTGAATGGACACGTGGGACACCCCAGATCTTGGCTATGTATCCACTAAGAAGGAACTACACAAGTTCACTCAGAACCACACACAGTCAATTCTCAGGCTATGCTAACCTACAAGATGGTTTTGTCAAGCATGAGGAAAGACACATGAATTAAATTCTAATATAGTGAAATCCCCACTACGCTTCAGGCATCTCAATTGGTCTCAACCAGCCTTGGCACCCACAATACCTACCACACCCAACAAAAGAAAGGTCCCCTTTTGTGCTACACATTCCCTCAAGTGCCCCTTCCGATAATAGGAAATAGAGTAGGGACGTGTCTACTCTAAATATGCTATCTTACTAAGACGTGGTGAATTTCTACGTCAGAAATGAAATGATTAATACAAATTTCTTAAGATCTACATTCATCCATTAAACATTCATTAAGATCTAAAGCCATTTGAGGATTCAACTCAAACATAATAAGCAAAACTCAAACCCTTGAATGTAAAAACTTGAATCATTTCATATTAAAACAAGGAAGAAGATACATATTTACCATGGATCTTGGTGTGCATCCTTCCTCCATTTCCATGAATTATCCTTTCTCCACACTTTCCTTTGATGAAGATGAACTCTCCTTTCTTTAGAATCTCTCCAGCATGCCTTTGGTCCTCTTTTGCCTCCCTTCACCATGCCCCAAATGTCTTTCTTTTATAGCATTGGGAAATGGGACTTCAAGTTACTCTTTTCCATGTGGGATAATCATTTTTTATTATTTTCTCTTAAAAACCCCACTTTCCATATTTTATTAGGCTTTTCTCACAACTTAGCATATTTAAGTACCTTTTAATGCATTTTTGTGCATTTCTTCTCACTATCTGACTGTTAGAGCTTTGATTTGAGCTTTTGGTGAGCAATTCAATCACTAAAATTTGTCTCTATTAAACTCCTTCATTCTTTACTCAATCTTTCCAGTTATGAAAGTAGTGATCAGATCAGAGAGGATTGTTCTCTCTAGTACTTGTTTTTGTCTTCATGTTGTGGGAGAATGGTAAAAGTATGCTTCCACCCTCACTTGATTAAGGTTGTTAATTTGATTGTTAACACCTTCCCTACATTTTTATTTAGGGTGGGCATAGAAAGGTCTAAGCTACTAATACTTCAGATATTTCTTTCCTTCACTATGCTTATCAAGTAATTTGAACCTATGGTCTCTCTTTGCCTTAAATTCTCTCTTGAATTCTCTAAATTTTGGACACCCTAGGGTGTGTGCAAGAAGATGAGGGTCACTTTAGATGCAATGCTACTTTTTTCAAATCTCGTTCCTGATATCTAAAACATAACGCGTTTCTGATATTTACCACCTGCCATGGTAAGACCCGAGCCTAACATGTCATTGGACATGTAGGCTAGGTAACAATAACGCGTACGCGTTATGTAGTTAAAAAACGCGTACGCGTTATGTATTTACAAATCGCGTACGCGATATGTAAAACTAAAAATGAATTTAAAAACACAGTCGGCCGATTGCCGACCACCCGCGACACTCACGCAACAGAAACGCGAATAGAGGCGAAATTGACCCTGGACGAGGACGCTTTGTGGCCCACTCAACTATCCGTGTTGCTCGATTTAGCTGGAGGGGAGACAAATTCACCGGTGCATTCTCATTTAGTCAGGTAATTTATTCACCCAAATCATTTTTTTGTGATTTTTTAATCCAAATTACTATTTTTTTATTGTTTAACCTAGTTTTGTAATATTGATCAAATTGGGAATAACCCAATTTGTAATTAAATTCACACCTCAAAATGAAACCCTTTTCAAAAAACTCAAAACTTCATAATCAAACCAAAAATTGAAAAAATTAAAACTCCCCCCTTTCTACAATGTATTCATCTAAGTCACCCGACACGAGGACACGGGACACGAGTGTCCCCACCAGGCTTCAAATTTGAAGCCTTCAGGCCACTTCAAATTTTCCCACACGTCATAGAAGGCCACTTCAAATTTTACCATGCAAAAAAAATTTAATTTCATGGTAAGCCCTTCAATAATTAAATTAACCACTACTGTTTAAAATTGCAACAGAAGGGTAGCTTCAAATTTCACCCATCAACAATTTTTAGTGGGAAATTGGGAATGCGGCTACTAGCTAGGTGACTTGGGAGTGGGACTCGCTTACTCTCCAATATCCACGTGTTCGATCATCCATGGATCATGGACCATTGGGCCTCTAATAATATCATTGAGCAACTTACGTGGGCGGGCTTACACTGAGTAGCCCATGGCTTGAACGCTTCGAAGTTCTCGTGTTTGTAGCGAGCGCTTACGTGTTTAACACATTTAATGGCATCAACAAAATTATTAAACCTGGAAGTTGGCTCATACGTGTTGTTGCTAGCGGGCTTACCAAGTTACAAGTTATCACATACCAATTCGTGAATGCTGACTCCGTGAGTTAATTGAGTATTCAATGTATAATATATTATGTTAATATGCCCCCGCGAATTTGGCATTTCAGACAAAATCCACAATCCATAAACTTCTTGTAATGTTGCAGGTTGTTGCTCCTGCCCGTGGCCCCTACCTATAGACCTGTGTTTTCTTTGTTGTATCAAGTTAATTCTACCATCTACGGCTCCCAGCCTCACACCCTGTGTTTTCTTTGTTGTATCAAGTCAATCCTGCAGCTCCCAAGTTCCACCTTTTGTTTTCTTTGTTGTATCAAGTCAATGCTGGAATTCCATGCTTCCATGGCTCCGACCATATTGCATGAATAGAAACAAGCTTTTTCTTATACCCCTATTCCACTGTGGTTGAGCTACTTCCAAGTTCCACCTACCCTATATCCTCCAGTCCTCCAGGATAGTTTGCGGAGCGAAGCTGGCAATGCCAGCCTGCCATAAACATATTTAAAGAAATTCGTTTTCTTTGAGGAGCTCAACTTCAAGGCTGACTAGATTTTTGACATCCTATGAATTTACAGGTCTGCTATATCCACTGAAAAATAAAGCCTCTCAACTTTACTACGTTAGTAAACATTGAAATTTTGATGTACTATTACATTTTCAAATGAAAAGAATAACTTATTATTAATAAAAAAATCAAATCATATTAATATATTAATGAATTTGAATTTAGATTCCCAATTATATTAAAATAAATTATACATTTTAAATGATCCACAACCAAATATTATACTGAGAAGGAAATGGAAAAAAAGGAATTTCCTCAACACAACATGCTATTTCCTTATGATGATGCTTTTACGTTTATGATTACCAACCTTGGAATCAGGTTTGGTTATCCGAAGGTGTAATATCTTCTAAGCTAAGTCAATAGGTAGGGATGTTGGTATTGATATAATTATGACAAAGTTTTATAAAGGATTAGGAACAATTCCGTTGGCTTGTAGATGACATATTTATGGATAAAAAGCTTGTTGTTATGAGATAATGACATCATGCCTCAAAAACATGTCCCATACAATCTAATGTTAATGGGCGCTCTAGATAGAAATTGGAATGTCAACATTTGTGAGTACAATAAATATGTGGATGATTTTGGCCTACTACAACTTTAATATATTGAGTGGATTGATAACCTTCACAATTATATAAGAGATTGTAGCTATGACTAGGAGGAGAGTTAACAATGCAACAAAATCAAGTAATCGAATTTTGTGCATAAAATGAACATAAGACTCCCACCAAATTTCACTGAATCTACGTCTTAACAAAAGAACTCATCGTTTCACGGGATTCCACCCCATCAATCCTTTTAACAGTAATGGCCATAACAGTTGCTACAACCCTAGCGCGAGAAAAATCAATCGAGCTACGCATGACAATACTTGAAACCAGACTTTTTGAACTCCCTATTACGTCATAGGAATCAATACTACTTTCTCCACAACATGTGGCACCCTCAATATCTTCCATCACCGCAATTTACATTTGATAAAAAACTTGTTCCCAAATAGTAATTACCCCATTCTTTGCTCTAAAAAGGCCTCGGTTAACCTAGAATCCAATCCATACAACATGAACACATCCATATATACACATAGAATAAATATTAATAAATTTCTCATAGCCCTTCAATAGTGTTCAATATCTCATAGCCCTTCATAGTGAAATGGGACCCCACCCTTCAAATTTGATCCCTGGTCCCCACTAGACACGGTGACCCCCGGAATTATGACACGTAGGACACGGTGACCCCCGGAATTAATATATTTTTAAAATATATTAAAATTTAAAAATATAGACATATAGATCATCCAATAAAATTTAACATTTACAATTACAAATATTCAATAGAAATTACATTTACAATTACAAATATGAAATATTCAATAGAAATTAGATCATTCACAAATCACAACACATTTGTCATTCACAATCACAAAACACAATGAGACATTGAGACACATAGATGCAAACTCATCACTGCCTTGATCCTCCTCCTCCATGCCTGAATCAACAAACTCATCACTGCCTTGATCCTCCTCCTCCTCCTCTCTGCCAATCTGACTAACTTACTTTTTAATTGTCAAATGTTTAATTTTAAGTTTTAAATGTATGTAAGTAAATGCCATTAAATTGCTTATGTGAGTTTGATTTAATACATGTTCAATTTTGAAGAGACGTCATTATATACCATGTATATGTTTCTAATGATTTTTGTATTAATGTCTTTATTGCAGTTGCGGCTATGGATGCCAATGCCGAAATATTGATTGAGCTTGCCCAATTGAGGGGCATAAGTGAAGCTTTTAGTGGTGGCGACAGGATTCGCCGTTCACTTGCATCAACCTTGGATGCAATTGTGGACACAATTTCACAATCTACGAATGTCCTATATGATATTGCATCTTACAGAGAAAGAAAAAGACAACAATATGCTGATGGACTAGATTACAATGCAGTAAAAAAGTTGAAAATATCCAAAGAGGTTATATTTGCATTGTTTAGGGACCCTCGGACGGGGGAAATCCCTAATGCAAGCAAGCCACATATCTCCATTGAGTGGTGCACGTTTCAACCATTTGTTGATAACTGGATGGACAGATGGTACATGGTTTTTGATATGCCACCACACAACAACAGGGAAATTCCCTTATATTTCCTTCGAAAGATGTATGCAGAGTTCGTGTTGCATAAACACGTTAACTATTTTGACATCTTACAGTTCCATGGGATCGGTGGGGGGATGCCCCAAAACCGACCCAATTCCAGGCTTCGAGACCAGGATCGCCCTATCCCTGCACCTCGCAGGCAGTTGCCTGGGCCAGATGTCCCACCAGCACATCGCATTATTCCGCAGACACGGGATGCATTTTTGAGTTTGGCACGGACGGTTGTTCACCATGGCAGGATGGTTCAACATATGGGTGAGGAAGGGACATCTGTCCCTGGTGTGGTACATACACCAGCTCGTCACCATGCAGGACCATCAGCTAGTGCAGGACCATCTAGACCATCCACTAGTGCAGGACCATCAGGACCGTCCACTAGTGCAGGACCATCAGTTATTCCCCATCCTAGTACTGATCCTCACGAGTGCACTTCATGTGGTCGTCCCTGCTATGGTATTGCATCAGATGTTGCCTTTAGTGGCTTTTTGAGAGAGGTATCTTGATGGTTAATTGTAATAAATTCTTCATTTATTTTCGTCTTTGTACACATATATATAGTTTGAGCTAATATATTAATTTTGTGAACTTGCAGTTGATGATGATTACCGGCAGTGACGCCCCAGAGCCGGATGTTCTAGACTCGACAGGGGGGCATGATGCTACCCATTCGGCAGGCCCATCTTATATACCACCTATTGCCGTATCTCACACCGAGGTAAACATTTTAAAATTTCAGTTTTTTAATACTTGTTAATTTGTTAATTTCCACATACTTTACATTTTAGTTCATTAATGCTATATACGGTCTAATATTTACAATTATTAAACTTGCAGATGGTAGATCCTTCACAGGGGCAAGGTAATGTGGAGGTAGTGCCCATGGTCATACCGTCCCCTGAAACGTCTGGGCTCCAGGTAAACAATTAAAAATGACATTTTTTAAATACATGTTTGTTTGTTGAATCATGCATGTCTAACTACATGAACACTTGCTGACTGTAGGCACCATCCGACACATCTGTCCCATTGCCTGGATTTGCATCTCCCTCCAGGCCATTCGTGAACAAGGGTCGTGTGTATGTGAGGCATTCTACTCCGAGAAAGACTCCAGCTGCCCACGACCATGGGCTTACTCACACCACGGTAATGTATATCCTTCGATGATATTTGTTGTTTAACTTGAAATCCAGTGCATAAATCATTTTTGTTAATGTTTGAATTGCATGTTTACTGCAACAGGAACCCGAGTTGTCTGCTGAGAACCTTGCATCGATGGTTGATGCAGCAGTTAGTGCCGCATCTGCAGTGGCGACTGATCACACATAGGTATGTAACTATTTCAACATTATCTTTACATAGTTTATTATTGTTGGACCTATTGTTTATTCATGCATTTCTAACTATTTCAACATTTTTTCATTGTAGCCACCACCAGCAGGAGCAGTGCCTGGCCCCCCTGGTTCAACCATCCTGGATGTTCAACCGACGGCTCCATCTGCTACACAAGCAACACAATCTCCTTTGTCAGTTGAGGTGAGATGTCCTTCAGTGACCAAGTGTTTCATGCACTTTCCATGCACCAGTTGATAATTGTTGAGATAATGTATTAGTGTACATAGTTAGTTGAATTTAACAATTGATATTTAATTTGCAGGATCCAGGGATGCACATTGATCCTAGGGATGTGCCTAGAGGATCAACGTCGGGAAAGAACAAGAGAAAGCTTGAGTTTTGATAGTTTTGGATAGTTTTGGACACATGTGCTTTTGGATACTTTTGTATATATATGTACTTTTCGATACATTTAGTTTTGGAGACATGTACATTGACTTTATTGTGCATGTACTTTTGGAGACATGTACATTGACTTCATTGGATACATGTACTTTTCGATACTTTTGGATATACATGTACTTTTGGAGACATGCACTTTTGGAGACTTTTGGATATACATGTACTTTTGGAGACATGCACTTTTGGATATATATGTACTTTTGGATACATGTACTTGTGTCATTCTAATGTGTTGATTTGTGTGGATTATCTATTACTCATGAATGCACTATGTCAAAAGAACAAACTATTATATTCAAAGGTTTCAACGAATTCACTACATGCATGCACTAATTGGTATCTAATTAAAATTTGTGATTTTGGATGATCATTACAAGTTATGTCAAAGTTCTTGCTCGTGTAATTTAATCAAACTAAATGCAATACAATGTTTTCAAGGTTTCAACGAACTCACTCATGCACACCCATTGCCATCAACTACCAATGAAAGTATAACATTATGAGGTTCTTCTTAAAAATGGGTAATATTTCCTTGATGATCGTAAATTGAGAACCATTTGTAGCCACTCATATAATACCATCTTCACTTATCTTTGTACATGATAATCCATATAATGTGCTATGTTTTTTAACCTAAACAATCATCAAAAACCTAGAATTATAGGGATATGACAAAGAACCTTATGGGGCACCTTATATATTAACCTTGTGTATACATTAGGATCTTTGTCATACCATTGTTTGAAATGTCATTCAATACCTTCAATTTTATCAACATCAAATTAGTAGACAAAGTGACCCATCTTTGATCTCTTGTATAGGCCTTTGTGTGCCTTATCAATAAGATGTACATCATGAATATTATCATAGGTCTCATACATAGGTGCATCCTCATCCATGCAAACAAAGGTGTCATGGATCAACCTATTATCCCTTTATTCTCAATAATATTAGTATCATTATCTTCCATAGGATCAAATTCAACTCCATCACCCCCATTATTACTACTCTAAATTACAGCCTTAGGAGTTTTGATCATGTGTTTTTGTCTCTTTAGGAGTTTTGAAATATTATACTCTTTCAAAAATAATATGGAAGTTCAAATATTTAAAAGTGGCTTAAATTATAAAATGGGCGGAAATTCACCAAGTGTCCCTGAACGGCATTTTCATGCGACTTGCAACTCGACATAACTCGGAAACCGGACGTCGGACCGACGAACCGTCGACTCCGTTGGTCTCCTGGCGTGCGATTACCTCTAGGGGGCCCTCTCCCTCGTCTCCCCATGGCCCAGTGGCTTCATTATGCATTCATTTCGTAAACTAGGGTTTTGCTCAGTTTAATTGCATGCAATCTCGCATTGGTGGGTCAACTCTGCAAAAACCTCCCCCGAGCCAGTGTTGGCAGTGTTCCCACGTCGGCATTGCCCACACACACTTGCGGGAGCCAACGGCACGCAATCTTCTTGCTCCGTTTGCTTTTTGGCTCCCGGACGGAAATTCACCAAGTGTCCCTGAACGGCATTTTCATGCGACTTGCAACTCGACATAACTCGGAAACCGGACGTCGGACCGACGAACCATCGACTCCGTTGGTCTCGTGGCGTGCGATTACCTCTAGGGGGCCCTCTCCCTCGTCTCCCCATGGCCCAGTGGCTTCATTGTGCATTCATTTCGTAAACTAGGGTTTTGCTCAGTGTAATTGCATGCAATCTCGCATTGGTAGGTCAACTCTGCAAAAACCTCCCCCGAGCCAGTGTTGGAAGTGTTCCCACGTCGGCATTGCCCACACACACTTGCGGGAGCCAACGGCACGCAATCTTCCTGCTCCGTTTGCTTTTTGGCTCCCGGACGGAAATTCACCAAGTGTCCCTGAACGGCATTTTCATGCGACTTGCAACTCGACATAACTTGGAAACCGGACGTCGGACCGACGAACCGTCGACTCCGTTGGTCTCCTGGCGTGCAATTACCTCTAGGGGGCCCTCTCCCTCGTCTCCCCATGGCCCAGTGGCTTCATTGTGCATTCATTTCGTAAACTAGGGTTTTGCTCAGTGTAATTGCATGCAATCTCGCATTGGTAGGTCAACTTTGCAAAAACCTCCCCCGAGCTAGTGTTGGCAGTGTTCCCACGTCGGCATTTCCCACACACACTTGCGGGAGCCAACGGCACACAATCTTCCTGCTCCGTTTGCTTTTTGGCTCCCGGACGGAAATTCACCAAGTGTCCCTGAACGGCATTTTCATGCGACTTGCAACTCGACATAACTCGGAAACCGGACGTCGGACCGATGAACCGTCGACTCCGTTGGTCTCCTGGCGTGCGATTACCTCTAGGGGGCCCTCTCCCTTGTCTCCCCATGGCCCAGTGGCTTCATTGTGCATTCATTTCGTAAACTAGGGTTTTGCTCAGTGTAATTGCATGCAATCTCGCATTGGTAGGTCAAACCTGCAAAAACCTCCCCCGAGCCAATGTTGGCAGTGTTCCCACGTCGGCATTGCCCACACACACTTGCGGGAGCCAACGGCACGCAATCTTCCTACTCCGTTTGCTTTTTGGCTCCTGGACGGAAATTCACCAAGTGTCCCTGAACGGCATTTTCATGCGACTTGCAACTCGACATAACTCGGAAACCGGACGTCGGACCGACGAACCGTCGACTCCGTTGGTCTCCTGGCATGCGATAACCTCTAGGGGGCCCTCTCCCTCGTCTCCCCATGGCCCAGTGGCTTCATTGTGCATTCATTTCGTAAACTAGGGTTTTGCTCAGTGTAATTGCATGCAATCTCGCATTGGTAGGTAAACTCTGCAAAAACCTCCCCCGAGCCAGTGTTGGCAGTGTTCCCACGTCGGCATTGCCCACACACACTTGCGGGAGCCAACGGCACGCAATCTTCCTGCTCCGTTTGCTTTTTGGCTCCCGGACGGAAATTCACCAAGTGTCCCTGAACGACATTTTCATGCGACTTGCAACTCGACATAACGCGGAAACCGGACGTCGGACCGACGAACCGTCGACTCCGTTGGTCTCCTGGCGTGCGATTACCTCTAGGGGGCCCTCTCCCTCGTCTCCCCATGGCCCAGTGGCTTCATTGTGCATTCATTTCGTAAACTAGGGTTTTGCTCAGTGTAATTGCATGCAATCTCGCATTGGTAGGTCAACTTTGCAAAAACCTCCCCCGAGCTAGTGTTGGCAGTGTTCCCACGTCGGCATTTCCCACACACACTTGCGGGAGCCAACGGCACGCAATCTTCCTGCTCCGTTTGCTTTTTGGCTCCCGGACGGAAATTCACCAAGTGTCCCTGAACGGCATTTTCATGCGACTTGTAACTCGACATAACTCGGAAACCGGACGTCGGACCGACGAACCGTCGACTCCGTTGGTCTCCTGGCGTGCGATTACCTCTAGGGGGCCCTCTCCCTCGTCTCCCCATGGCCCAGTGGCTTCATTGTGCATTCATTTCGTAAACTAGGGTTTTGCTCAGTGTAATTGCATGCAATCTCGCATTGGTAGGTCAACTCTGCAAAAACCTCCCCCGAGCCAGTGTTGGCAGTGTTCCCACGTCGGCATTGCCCACACACACTTGCGGGAGCCAACGGCACGCAATCTTCCTGCTCCGTTTGCTTTTTGGCTCCCGGACGGAAATTCACCAAGTGTCCCTGAACGGCATTTTCATGCGACTTGCAACTCGACATAACTCGGAAACCGGACGTCGGACCGACGAACCGTCGACTCCGTTGGTCTCCTGGCATGCGATAACCTCTAGGGGGCCCTCTCCCTCGTCTCCCCATGGCCCAGTGGCTTCATTGTGCATTCATTTCGTAAACTAGGGTTTTGCTCAGTGTAATTGCATGCAATCTCGCATTGGTAGGTCAACTCTGCAAAAACCTCCCCCGAGCCAGTGTTGGCAGTGTTCCCACGTCGGCATTGCCCACACACACTTGCGGGAGCCAACGGCACGCAATCTTCCTGCTCCGTTTGCTTTTTGGCTCCCGGACGGAAATTCACCAAGTGTCCCTGAACGGCATTTTCATGCGACTTGCAACTCGACATAACTCGGAAACCGGACGTCGGACCGACGAACCGTCGACTCCGTTGGTCTTCTGGCGTGCGATTACCTCTAGGGGGCCCTCTCCCTCGTCTCCCCATGGCCCAGTGGCTTCATTGTGCATTCATTTCGTAAACTAGGGTTTTGCTCAGTGTAATTGCATGCAATCTCACATTGGTGGGTTAAACTTGCTCACCTTGCAAACATCATCCATCAAACAGAAATTTGATGGAGTTGAAATCAATGGATTGCTTGTCACAATAGGCATTCATAAGTTTGCGTAATTGAATACTCCTCTTAATCCCTAAAAAATACTTCATTCCCATCCTGCAGATCCCAAACAATGTCAAAGGTAAGAAGGATTTCCATATAATCCAAATATATGTTTTTTTTCAAATATATTTTACATGGAAACATAGCAAAATGGAATCTAATATTTCGTTTGCATTCGGAAGAAAAGATTGGGAAGGCCAACATTGGCTTCCTTTTGGATTAATATCTCCATTTATAATTCCATAGATTTATACAGTTGTCTTAATCCTAACTGTATACATTGCATGAGAATAAACACCATCAATCTCATTTTTGAGACTTGGTTGTCATGTTAATGCAAATGTAAATGTAAAGGTTGCCTTTACAGGACTTTTGAAACTGAGTGTGGGAAAGGGGATCATGATCGAGATGTTGTGTAGGTAAACATTATATTCTGCAGGTAAAAATGGAATTTTACGAGAAATTCTCTCATTAGTTACACAAAATCTATTGTTGAATGGTGTTCTTCAATAATTGTAGATGGAACAAGAAGACGAGATATTTTTGGGAGGTGGTTGATGTAGATCAATCACATAGAATAATGCATGGAATTTGTGGATTTCATTTAGTTTGAAACTCAAACAATGTTATAGTAGAAATATGAACAAGAAAATTCTATCACTCGCCATTATTCTAGGTATAAATATTGAATTATCCTAGTTGGATGAGGACTAATCAACCATTTCACCACATTATGATCATGTCTCAAATCTTGTACAACCAAGTTTTGTGAATATGAGATTAAATCTTATCAACTAGCATGAATACATTACATTTTGTCTATTTAGTGGACTCACACGTTGGAACTGATGTTTTTTAAAATGAACATATATGCAATGGTTTCCCTGAAAGATAATTAATGGGGCACTCACTATTTGTTGGCATGTTCCTTAAAGGCGAACCAAACCCTCATGTCTCACTAATAGATGACAATGGTGATCAACTTGTAATCAGTTTGATGGTTATTAAAGGATAATATCTAACACTGGATGACCAAACATGGAAGAAGGTTGGTTATGTATTTCAAGATTAGACTAGGTGAATCTATATACCACTTTACAAACTTAGTTTTCGATACAAACCTCAAACTACAAACAATGCCAAGGAAGCACCCATCAAAGGTATGATACTTCAAGCCTCATTGTGAACATGAAAAGTTAATGGAGATCATTAGTAATAGACATGATCCAAATGGTCTACTTAGATGACCATAGGTAAGTAGATAAGTAAGATTGCCTAACATGGTCACTCTTGTGTTATATTCCAAGGTATATGGGTTGTTTGTTATTTTTGTTAATTTTTCAATTCATTTATGTAGATTACTCATATTAAATTGTTTATAATGAATTAGTCTAATAATGGTGTCCTTGTATGTGTCCAGATTATCCAAAGAATCATAAGCACATGAAATCCCATCAATAAGAACAATGGTCTTTTTCAACACCACCAAAGAAAAAATAAGAAAAATGAAATGACCTACTTCAAAAATTATTTTATTACTTATTGTGCATGGTCCATCAAACAAAAGGTAAACAAACACAATTATATGGCCTACAATGTAGGTCTTTTGATGCTCTATTTCACAAGGTTTTAACAAACACACTTGTTGTGATCATCATTAAAGTCTACAATTTCTTTCAATGAATGTGCCAAATTGACCTAACAACATAGGAAATTGAAAACCACATCCATTGAAAGGAATAATTCAGTTTTTTTTGTCATGAATTAATTTACTATCATGGATTTATGGCTCCCGGCAGTGTTCCCACGTCGGCATTGCCCACACACACTTGCGGGAGCCAACGGTACGCAATTTTCCTACTCAGTTTGCATTCTGGCTCCCGGACGGAAATTCACCAAGTGTCCCTGAACGGCATTTTCATGCGACTTGCAACTCGACATAACTCGGAAACCGGACGTCGGAGTGTGGCCCATGTGTCACCTTGCAGGTCCATCTTGGAAACTAGGGTTTTGCTCAGTGTGGGAGTGTGCAATTTTTGCACACGAGGGTCAACTTTGGAAAATCATCCACCGGGCAAGTATGGCTAGTGTTCCTAGCCCGAACCTGTCTAGACACACCTGCAGGTCTCCCCGGAACCCGGTTTTGTTGCATGGTTGGAGTTCTATGCCCCCGGTAGGTATCCAGCAGGTGTCCCTGAAGGCCTTCTGGTAGTGAGACGGGACGAGCCATAGAATGAAGACCGTGGCTCGGATCGACGAACCGTCGACTCCGTTGGATTCAGCACACCGGGATAGTGCCAGGGGTGCCCCTCCCCTCCTACCCGGTGGCCCATGTGTCACCTTACAGGTCCATCTTTGAAACTAGGGTTTTGCTCAGTGTGGGAGTGTGCAATTTTTGCACACGGGGGTCAACTTTGGAAAATCATCCACCGGGCGGGTATGGCTAGTGTTCCTAGCTCGAACCTGCCTAGACACTTTGGAAACTAGGGTTTTGCAGGTCCATGATGATGATGAAGATGTTGATGATGATGGCTTGGTCTAAGGTGGTGCTCTCAACTAGCTAATTCATTATGAAATATTTAACAAGACATGAATTAAATTTAATATAAGTGTATTGTTTAATATAGTGAGCATGAATTGAATTAATTTTGTTGGGTGAAGCCAATAACCAACATGATGAACATAATATAATTTTAGGGTTTACTGATCATATGTAAAAAATGGATTAAAAAACACAATTATTATAATTTTAGTTTAATGTTTATCCACTTTAATCCATATATTTTTTAGTTTTGACTATGAATACACAATAATTATTATATATATATGTGTGTGTTTTTGTGTGGATAACTTAGAGATGTATAATAAAAATGGGTAAAGGTGGTTGTCACTAGAGACTTTCATAGTTGTATAGTGAAAATGTAATAGCTATTAAAATTTGGATTAGAAAATTATTAAAGAAAATAAATTCTATAGAAATGGGTAAAAGGTGGTTGTCGCTAGATTAAGAGAGACTTTCATAGTTGTATAGTGTACAATTGTCTAGTGGTTATGGCAGTGATGTGTAAAATCTTATGATCACATGAAAGAGATCACAAATAGGTTCATAAAACTAAGAACAACAATACTTTGAGCAATTTTTCAAAGGAAACTAGAATAGAGCCAGTAAAAAGAAAAAAATACTAAAAACTTGATTTCATACTAAAATGAATGAAAAATGGTTTTACATAAAGAAATTTGAATTACTCAAGGAACCAATTCGATTGTCTAGTGATTCATAAGGATTTAGTTGGGCTTAACATAGAGCTTAAATGCCCTTAAAGTTAGCTAAGCAACCTCTCAAACATGATTAATATATGGTTTACTGATCATATGAACATAATATAATTTTAATCCATCTCTTGTAAATTTGGCATATCAAGAACGCAAAATTGACATATTCATATGAAACATACATGTGAAAATTGAGCATATATCAATATTCAATTACAAATAGTGAAAATAGTATAGTATTAAAAGTATGTAACGTACCTCATCATGCGAGATCCCACCTATTATCATACAACCAAGCCCTCCGGATCATCTCTTATACTGATGGTCTCCATTAGTCTCTCGTGCTCTGTATCCGGTAAGAAGTAGCGTACCTTCGATGTATTTCGACTAGGCATTGTTCGTACCTGAAGGTTTGTGCCAATGATTAAGTTGGTAAAGTGATATACACTTGCACCTGGTTTGTAATCCCTGTAAACATATCCACCCTTCTTTCTTCCATTGTTGTCCCGTGTCAAGTATTCACCTTTAACAACCATAGACCCAGTTGGAAAGTGGTTGTTTTCATCGTCAGTCATGGACACAATGAGGGTTTGCTTTCCATCTATACAGCGTGCCAACCAGTATTCATCACCCCAATCAGTATCTTTTGAGGCAACCACTGCGTATATGTGCCCTGCATTATATGATTGTAGGTATATGATCAAAATATTTTTCGTGCGATACAAGGCCATTAATGTGCATTTGAAGACTACGTAAACAAACAAAAAATGTTAAGGAAATGCATCATACCGGGTTGTACAAGGTCTGAGACATGATCAAAATCTGCAGAAATAGATGATTGGTCTTCTTCCAACGGAGTTAACTCAACAATTGCACGCTGATCAAGTGGAAGTGATATGCGATCCCATCCATCAACCCAATCCAATGATTCACACCCATCCCAGTCACCATCACAACAAGGCGGGCAAAACAAGCAAGTTTTCTGGTCCAAATTTCAAATACTGGGTTATCAGAGCTTCGAACCGAATGAAAGCCACGAGTCCCAGGCACAGTCTTGCATTCCCATGCATGTGAACGATCTATGTCTACCACCTCCCAAAAAAATCTCTCCACATGTCTCTTTCTTGTGGATTCTACTCGCATAGTTGATTCCTCTCCCATTACTGACGTGCACCACCTGACTATAGATTGAGCATTTAGAATAGTAGATTCTGTAGATACTTTCAATTCCTCTCTTCGTAGGGCTGTTTTGACACATGCTCCGGCTCCATCATGCTCTCCTTTACCATGCCCAGTCTCAAAATAGTTCCACATATGTGGCACTTTGTAGTTTTTATGCAATGAACACAACCACTGAAATATGCGTGCATTTTTGAACTGACCAGCACACCCATCAGACCAAATCCAGTGTCGGTCCATCTGTATGTTCCTTCCCTTCAAGTGATCATAGAACATGATGAAGCAATGACGTACATAGTGGAAGTCGTGGCACCTATCATCACTTATGTAGAAGTGATATTCCTTCAGAATTTCTCTTTGCTCTTCAGTGCTATTTGGGCCATGCCTGTATGTGATATGGACCATCAAGGAAACCTGCTCAGAGTGATAATACTGACTTTGGATCTCATTTTGAGGTTGCAGAGTGTAGTTCTCGGCAAAATCAACAACTGAAAGTATAGTACCAAGGGGAAATGTATCTCTGCATATTCTAAACTTCTCATCCTGCCATCGTGCCACGTGGACATGCTGAACATATTGATGTGTCTTTTCAATAAATTCCTTGATGAAGTCACTAACTTGTACCTGGTGACACAAAATGATCTCAATGTCAGTTTTTTGTTGTAAGTAAGGATCGAAATGTAACCGTTACAACATAATTTTATAGATATAAATGCATACCTGAGATGTCACCAATTGTATTTTTTTGCTTTCTTTCCCTGGGACTATTTCATAGTTGATATATTTGAAACTTTTCATGTCTGTAACCATTTTCCCAAATTCACTGTCTCCATTCTCGTGCATACATTGGCTCAATAATGCCATTCCAGCACAGTTGGAGCATGTTCCATCCAAACAAGATTTTGCATAGTATGTTTGCCCCTCGGGCCTATTGCACATGATGCTATGAATGAATTCTCTTGATGAAGTCAGTGGTATTGTCATGGAGCAATCCTGCACAATGTTAGTATGCAACACACGACGAATGTACAAAAATGTTTCATAGTAATATTCATATTCTACATGGTATCTACAACAACAAGTGTTACGAAGAGTATTTATTCTAACATACCATGGCTTACATTTCTCAAAAGATCTTTGCCCCAAGTTCAATTGTCTATGCTCAATCTTAAATTTTTCGTAAAGCTCTGTCTGTGTTATATCAAGAAGATGCTTAGTATGTGGCTCACGATCCTTTGAACCCCTTCTTAGTTTTAGTACATCCTTTCGGTTTGAAGAAGGCCTTGTGTGATCATGCCAAAAACTATGCACTAGTCCCTTTACTGCATCAACTAGCTTCATGTCACGACGTGGCAACCGACCAACAAAGGCCCAAAAATCTGTCTGATCGGTTGTGTCAAGATGTTCTCTTCTAATAGAATACCTACGGAGGGTTTTTACATTCAAATTAACTAGTTTGGATGTAGGCCTGAGAATACGAAGGGCCCTGGTGTTCTTATCTGCAATTGATTGTGACAACACACGACGAGCAGCATTGCGGTCCTTTGAACGTGTGTTCTTACCAATTTTACCAAATGCATCTACTAGGCTTTTAACTATATGAGAACTTGGTTCAGAATTCTTTATCATCTTTATCCCTAACTTTTTCCTAACAACATTCATGCTCCTAGATTTTAACAATGATAAAAATAATCTACATTTATCTCCATCACATTTAGAAACAAAATATTTATCAAGTATCTGTTGAGTTTGATAAGCAATACTACGTTTAGATAGCGTACCTTCAATGGAATTCATAAGTCTTTCATCAACTTGTATACGCTTCGGAGTTCTTCGACGTGTGCTTGCTAATGGAGGTAAGGGGGTTGGAATTGTACCATGTAGCGCATCACCAAGATGCTCTGGCGTTTCAGTAGTAGCTTGGTGTCCTTCATTCTCTTCCTGGTAGTTGGATGGTGGAAGTCTAACATCCTCATCCATGGTTTGTGGAAGTCCAACATCCCCTTGTGGAAGTCCAACATCCTCATCGATGGTGTGGATAACATTCTCTTCTTCAACAGTAGGCAAAATGTCCAACGCCTCTCTGACTTCATCGCTTGTATAACCACATCCGGATAGCAAATTGTGTGTTTCTTCGTGAGCTTCATCTTGAGATGGTAACTTATCACTTTGACTTGAAGTGGGAATTGAAACATCCCCTAATGAGCACCTACGTTTTGCTTCTTGATTACTTCCATGGGGTTCTTGTTCAACAACTATTGTGGAAATTGAAGGTCCCTCTTGTCGTGGATTAATAGGATGAACCATGGTATCCTCTACAATTGGATTTGGATTAGTTTCCAAAGAAAGCCTCCGATTCATCATGTATATTCTTTTCTTTTCTTTCTCTTCTTCAATGACTTCTTGAGGTCTCTTCTTCCTTGTTGATTTGTTTACTCGGTTACGTGCATTCCCCATCACCACAATGATCAATTCAATATAGTTTGTTTTTGTTGCTCCTCAATTACAAGCTCTTCAATAATAAGCAAATGGAAGTTCTTCCTTGTTGGTCTTGAAGCTTGATATCTTACCTTGTGTGCTCCTCAAATATAGGCAAAATGAATCTTTCAAAGGCCTTATCTTTGGTGTTCTTCAATTGGAGATTCTTCAAGCTTGCTAATTATTTTCTTCAAATATGGCCATATAACCCAACACCACAGTGAGCAACCATGAAAGATGTCCTCAATGCTGCACCTGCATAAAAAAAAATGATGGAGTTGGTGTAGAATGTGAAAATTTTCAGACGCGGGCTCGTGCTGTTCGAAAAATCGCGGGATTGTTGCTTTCGTTCGGACAGAGTGAAGTTGCTCTCGGACAGCAACAGTCCATTATTTCTGGAGTTCCAAAACGCGTACGCGTTATATCAATATAAAACGCGTGCGCGATATGTAGTGAACAAACGCGAACGCGATATAGTCAAGCACAATAAATAGGTTAGGTGCACGGCTAGGGCAACGAACAAAATCAAAGAAAACTAATAATTTATATGATTGCATACAAAACAAATGTTTTGTATGGTTTAATACCCCCTAGCTCTCTCCCAATAATCCCTAGATACCCCCTATCTCTTTCTAAATATCTGTCCCTCATTCTCCCTACATGTTTCTTTCATGTTTCTTTCTCTCCCTTCAGCCATGTCTCTACCACCCCACTCTCCATCTCTCCACCTTCTCTTTATCTTCGTCATTATCCCTCCCTATAGCACTCTCTCCCTTCTTCTCCCTTAATCACTAACCCTCTATGCCTTTATCCCTCCCCCCTGCCCTCTCTGTCTTACCTTGTTCCTAGAGCCCCTCCCCCATAAAGGCCTTTAGACCCTCTTCTAAATATTAATCCCTAAGTACATAAGTGCACAAGATGATGAGGAGGAGGAGGGTGATGACAATGAAGATGATCATGATGTAAATGAAGATGATAAAGATGATGAGGAGGAGGAGGGTGATGACAATGAAGATGATCATGATGCAGATGAAGATGATAAAGATGATAATGTTGATGAAGATGATGGTGATGATGATGAAGATGTTGATGATGATGGTTATGAAGATGTTGATGATGATGGTGATGATGATGGTGATGAAGATGATGGTGACATGATGGAGATGTTGATCTGATGAGGAAGATGATGATGATGATGGTGATGATGGTGATGATGATGAAGATGTTGATGAGGACGATGATGGAGATGAAGATGATGATGATGAAGAAGATGATGATGATGGAGATGTTGTGTTGATGGGGAACCTAGAGATGACAATGATGATGAAGATGGTGATGGTGATGGTGATGGTGATGGTGATGACGATGAAGATTTTGATGATGATGCTGATGGCGATGATGATGAAGATGTTGATGATGATGGTGATGGTGATGTTGAGATGATGATCATGATGATGTTCAGAAGATCATGATGGTGATGATGGTGATGATGATGGAGAAAATGACAATGATGGATATGTTGATGAGGAACCTGCAGATGCCAATGATGATGATGATGGAGATGTTGATGAGGAACCTACAGATGCCAATGATGATGGTGATGACGATGAAGATGTTGATGATGATGGTGCTGGTAATGATGATGATGATGATGATGACGAAGATGATGGTGACATGATGGAGATGTTGATCTGATGAGGAAGATGATGATGATGATGATGGTGATGATGATGAAGATGTTGATGACGATGATGATGGTGATGAAGATGATGATGATGAAGAAGATGATGATGATGGAGATGTGTTGATGGGGAACCTAGAGATGACAATGATGATGAAGATGGTGACGGTGATGACGATGAAGATTTTGATGATGATGCTGATGGCGATGATGATGAAGATGTTGACGATGATGGTGATGGTGATGTTTAGATGATGATCATGATGATGTTTAGAAGATCATGATGGTGATGATGGTGATGATGATGGAGAAAATGACGATGATGGATATGTTGATGAGGAACCTGCAGATGCCAATGATGACGATGATGGAGATGTTGATGAGGAACCTACAGATGCCAATGATGATGGTGATGACGATGAAGATGTTGATGATGATGGTGTTGGTAATGATGATGATGATGATGATGATGATGATGAAGATGAAGATGATGGTGACATGATGGAGATGTTGATCTGATGAGGAAGATGATGATGATGATGATGGTGATGATGATGAAGATGTTGATGACGATGATGATGGTGATGAAGATGATGATGATGAAGAAGATGACGATGATGATGGTGATGAAGATGATGATGATGAAGAAGATGACGATGATGGAGATGTGTTGATGGGGAACCTAGAGATGACAATGATGATGAAGATGGTGATGGTGATGACGATGAAGATTTTGATGATGATGCTGATGCTGATGATGATGCTGATGATGATGATGATGATGATGAAGATGTTGACGATGATGGTGATGGTGATGTTCAGATGGTGATGATGATGATGATGATGATGATGATGGAGATGTTGATGAGGAAGGGGGAGATGACAATGATGATGAAGATGTTTATGGTCATGAAGATGATGATGATGGTTATGGTGATGATGATGGAGATGATGGAGATGATGGAGATGGCGATGAAGATGATGATGATGATGATGATGGTGAAGATGATGAAGAAGATGACGATGATGGAGATGTTGACCTGATGACGATGAAGATGATGATTATGGTGATGATGATGAAGATGTTGATGCTGATGATGATGGTGATGAAGATGATGATGATGGAGAAGATGATAATGATGGAGATGTTGATGAGGAACCTACAAATGCCAATGATGATGATGATGATGATGGTGATGACAATGAAGATGTTGATGATGATGGTGATGGTAATGATGATGAAGATGATGATGATGATGGTGATGGTGATGGTGATGTTTAGATGATGATGTTCAGAAAATGATGGTGACATGATGGATATGTTGATCTAATTCAAGGAAGATAATGATGATGATGATGATGGTGATGATGATGAAGATGTTGATGATGATGATGATGGTGATGAAGATGATGATGATGAAGAAGATGATGATGATGGAGATGTTGATGTTGATGGGGAACCTAGAGATGACAATGATGATGAATATGGTGATGGTGATGGTGATGGTGATGACGATGAAGATTTTGATGGTGATGGTGATGGTGATGATGATGAAGATGTTGATGATGATGGTGATGGTGATGTTTAGATGATGATCATGATGATGATAATGATGATGGAGATTTTGATTTGATGAGGAATATGATGATGATGATGATGATGGTGATGATGATGAAGATGTTGATGATGATGATGATGGTCATGAAGATGATGATGATGAAGAATATGATGCTGATGGAGAATATGATGCTCACAACTCCCTCTAGTCTCTCTCTCCCCAACCATCAATCTCTCTCTCTCTCTCTCTCTGTCTCTCTCTCTCTCTCAAACACACACACATACACACACATTATGTCACTTTCCATTCTCAAACCCATACCCCCTCCATCCATATCTATCTCCAACTTTCTCCCTCCATCCCTCACCCTACCTTCTCTCCCTCCCTCTCTCATCGCCTGTCTCTCACCTTCTATCCCTCCCTCATCTTTCCCTCAACCTATCCCAATCTCTCCATCACTCCCTCTCTCTCCATCGCCACCACTCTCTGCATGTCTCCCACCAACACTTTCTGTCCCTCCCTTCCCATCTCTTATTTCGTTCTATCCCCATCTATCTCTCACTCCCTCCAAATCCATTCCTCCCCATTGTCCCTCTCCCTCCCTCGCTCTATGTCTCTCCCCCCCTTGTATTCTTTATTTCTCTCTCACATCCCCCTTGCCTCCATCCATTCCCCCTTGTCACTCAAGTCTCACTTTCAACTTCTAACCCTATACCTCTTCAGAACCTATTCTACTCCTAATAGTGCTCTCAAGCTCCACTTCCCTTCACCCCCTATAGCCCATCATGTTCTCATTCCCTTCATCTCTCCCCACTCAAGCTTCCAACATCCTTCTAAGCCCTTGACCCTTTCCCACCCCTATTAAATATTAACCATAGATTCCCTTGACCCTTCCCCACCCCTTCTCAAATATTAAACAAAATTTCCCTTGACTTCTACACCCCCTCTTTCTCAAGTATTAAACATGTATTTTATGATTTGAATAACGCGAGCGCGTTTTGTAACTATATAACGCGTACGTGTTATGTAGTTATATAACGCGTACGCGTTAATTATTAATATAACGCGCACGCGTTATTTAGTTATATAACGCGTACGCGTTATTTAAATCTAAAAGCGCGGCAATATTTTTGAATTTAAACAGGCCGAGTCACATGCTCACATGTCAACAATAATCCTATGTGTATGCTTTGGAGTTTGCTTCGGTAATTCCAAACCTGTGCTATGTTAATGAAAAACCAAAGCTAATTGGGTATTTCTTCCAGTTTCTGGAGAAGCCTGTGCTTAGCCACTCGTTACAATATGCTACACAGAGTCATTTTTGACGAAATCTTAGACACAAATAGCATTTTTTCTGCAGATTCCAAATATGTAACTTTTATTTTGAAATATTAATTTTTCCTATTTTCTTTCAATTTCTTTTCTGTCCTACCTCCTTAACTCGTGAAACACATTGTTAGTGTTTCTTCCATAACTTTTTCAATTCTCAATCATTTCAAAAAAAAATTGTATGGTGCACAAGAGGACACTAACCTCCACGTTCTATGAAAAACCCATTTCAAGAATTTTGCATTAAGACCTTCAAAGGCTCTACCCACAAAAGATGTACTATTTTTGAGGTTTGATCACTTAGACAATTATAAAAAAATTATAAAATTACTAATTTAATTTTCAAAAAATAATGGCGCACAAGTGCTATGTGTTCTCTACATGCATGCCGATTTTTGTAGCTTGATTCCATCATTTAGGCCCTCAAAGGCTCTACCCACAAAAACATATACCTTATCATTTGCCTGAAAAATAAAAAGTGTCTGTTAGGAAAACTGAAACTTGACATAGCTATGCAAATTTTCAATACATAAAAGTTATATATTCAGAAACGTGATTCAATTTCCTACATTTCATCTTTTTTACTCAATGCAAGATATTTTCCGTAAGTAAATCAAAAAATCCAAGTAAGTTTAGGGATGCCTGCTTTTTCAGTTTTCTATTGCATCTAACGTGCCAAAAGTGACCCTCATTAGCTTGCACTGACCCCCTAATTTTCAGCCACCAAATTCAATTTCCAGGTTCCCAAATATGGGTTTTCTCATGGATTTTTAGGCTTTTAACACCCTCAAATTCACCCCCAGGACGATATCTATGGATTCCATACCGGATTTCACAATCCACATGAGTTTTTGGTAATTTTTAGCACTCTAAAACGTGGCTTCTCCTGTAGTTATGATTTATGTTCTCTTCATTGTTGGGGATGCATAGTTTCTTGAAAAAAAGATTGATTTCTATTGCCTAACCATGTAATGGGAATGAAGGGAAACAAATCCCATTGAAGGAAATTGACTCCTGGGTATAAAAAATTGAACCCGTACTTAGCCATACGAATTTCTGGGTTCAACCCATCCTCCATTAAATTCCTAAACTGATTTCTTCGCAATCTTCTTACAACATAATTAAACATCGGCAAGGAGATCCACCTGGGTGGTTGCTTACCATTTATGACACATGGGTTCTTAATGTGACACTTGGAATTAGATGATTTAATCCCACACACCCCTCTCCTCTCCCTAGTGGATAAAAATACCCCCTTGTTTTAGTTGCTTCCATAACCAACACTTAGACTTCTATTTGCACTATAAATATTTACATTTTTTTTACAATTTCACATAGCTGACTAGAACATGTCCACAAAATATAAAATACTTGCCTCTATAAGCCAAGCATTCACTAGTGTGGCTGTAACGCCCATATTTTTGATTAGGCATATTTATCAGTTAGACACACCATGCTTTATTTTCTTATATGCTCTGTTGAACTCAGCTCGACTGAGTAAACTATATTACGATATGATGGACCTCATTATATGATGCTACCTTGTTTTATTATTTCACTATGATTAAGACGTTGCTATGTTATGTGGTTACGATGTCATGATCGTCATATGATTTCTTTATTTACGGTTACAGTATATGTTTATATGTTTTCGGTACGTGGATACCATCTTCTTATATGAATTATCGAAGTATTATATGGCATATGCATCTACGATGAACTGAAAGGTTTACATGAAATAAAATGATTTTGATAACATGGGTCAATTGGCGATCTATGGGAAATGCTTCTATAAACTGTACTATGTGAAATACTAACCTACAGGACACAGGGGCTACCAGATAGCCAGTTACTTGATCTGATATATGGGACACAAAGAAAGCTTGTTCGTACAGTAAACCCTAGCAGCCAAAATGACGATACGATAACACAAACTGATAATCCTGATAGCAGCAGAGTATGATTTGATAAGGGCGTAGGCCCAGTATGTTGAGAGGGATGGATGTGTTTCCCACCCTATGTCCTATGATACCCGAGATCGTGGGAGGGCCGTGCTGAGACACGCTCCCCATGTATGTGTGATGACGATGGTCGGATGCCTGCTAGGAGAGGATAGGTCCGCTGTTCAGCCGACGCTATCGCTCTCAAGTTCTATGTGGTCAGGTCGATGAATCCGACATCCACTTTTGTACTAGCAGAGGAGGGATAGGGAGGATGTGGCAGTAGGTTAGGATGGGAGGATATGATAGTTAGTACTGTTGAGGGTTGGGTATTCCTTGACCCGGAGTTAGTGGTAGTAGGCAGCTTTCCTTGTACCTGATTGGTTAAACTAATGTAAAGATAAAGATAATGATGTGAAATCGTAAAGGATTAACTGTTAAATAACTAAGGAGGTTAAAGTAATTATACTATATAAATATATTGCTTGTCTACATGAGGGTAGATACTACCATTAGTTAGCAAGTATGCATAGGCGGGATGGGGTTTGTCTATAGTGCATTTATGATCTGTGCATACGCTGGCCACGCATGCACACCTTGCACATGTACACTAGTATCGATAAATAAACACTTAACATATTGAATAAATGTATAAGTTGCCGTAAGTAGTTATGCTAATCATGCGTTGATCGAACACTGATAATGAAAATAAAGTTAATTAAGGTGTGTAAAACAAATCAATTAAGCTATGTATTACTTGTTGGTCAACATTGTTATAAACAAATGATTTCAAAGGCATTCTTTATTAAATTCACCATTTACTATTACTTTGTGGTGATTTAAGTTAAATATTATTACTTAAGTAATGTTACTTTAATAATATTACAATCCTTGTCGTAACAATTGCAATATAGGTAAGGTTTAAATATTGATTAATAAATGATTAAGTGTGGTTAATCCCATTCTAAGTTAGACATAATAGGGTCAACTAGTTATATAATATTTTATTAATAACATTTAATACAAAAGGGCAGGAGTTAATGGTTGAGGGGCTCGAGAAGGGAGTTTGGGGGCGGTGGAGTAAGCCCAAGGCCTTCTCGAGTAGGGAAAGAGGTATATAGGGGGGAGGAAGTGGAAAGAAAAGGGGGATATAGCGGGAAGTGCAGAGCGAAGGATTGGGAGAACGAAAGGAATTCTGCTCTCAGAATTATCAGTTTGTGAGCTCGGGGGCTTGGAAATCCTTGAATTTCCAAGGGCCAGCAAGAAAATGGCTGGTCGGTAGGGTGGAAACATCGTTTTGGCTGCCTAGGAGAACAAAATCACAACCTGCTACAACCGACGGTCAATTAGCATCAGCATCAGGTAATTTTCTTGTTATTTATGTTATTGGATTATTATGCTTAACGTATAAAAACCTGGATATAACTTGTTATTTACTGAATTATTACGGTGAAACATGTTCCTTGCTGGGAACAATTGTTGCAAGAAAGTATTGACATGATTAGTTATTTTCTTTTGATACGCATGTATGAATTTTAAGGGCAAGCAGTAAACTAAATCTGATTAACAGGAATAGAAATTTGGTTGGAAACTACCCATACACCTAAATAAGTTTGATACATAGAGAATCAACTCAGGGACTCTACTTAGTGCTCTGCCTAAAACCAGGGCACTACAGATGGTATCAGAGCCCTAGGCTTGAAAACTCGGACCTTAGGGCCTATTCACACCCAAATACATATATATATATCCTGGAAATTATAGGTATCTAATTTTTGCAAAAAAAAAAGGAAAGAGAATTACACTAATCTGTCTTTCCAATAGTTGTAACCACTTGTAAACTACCTGCACCTACAGAATGAAACGAAGGTATATTTAGTTTTTTTTTTATTATTATTCTTTTTATTTTTATTTTTTTATATGATACACATAGCAAGAGAGTTCTAACTAAAAAAAAAAAAAAAAAACAAAACATCTTAATACTGTTAAACATACTGTTAAACACGAAACATGCAAAAGCCAGAAAATGAATACCAAATATCTATTTGTGACCAATTAGATTTCAAGTGTATTGACCTGCATTAAAACAATGAGAGATTATAGGGTTCACATTCATTTACATATAATTGACGTTTTGATAATTGTTTCAATTCTTATAAAAAAAAAATTTCTCGGTGAATATTCAAATAATCATCAGTATTTTATAATCTTAAATTTATATTCATTATCAGACTTTTGAAATTTTATATTTATAATGCAGTAATACATACAAATAATTAATATTTTATGATTCAAAATAAAACTATTTATATAAAAAAAAATTATTAAAACATTTGAATATCCCATTTCAAATATATATCTATCCCAAAACTAAAATCACACATGAGAAATGCATAAAAATAAATAATGATTAAGATGGAAGGTCGAATATTTTACATCTTACGTCTCTTCTTAAAGAGTCTCAGCATAAAAAAAAAACAGGAGGAAGAGAATAGTAAGCCGATTTTCCATTTTGGATAAATAAAATTTGAAATTTCAGATTCTGGTTCTACAAAACTTTACACAACTTTACACAGACAGCCATCTGCCAGGTCGAATGGGGACTACCGCGCACCACCACTATGCTATGGGAGCCAGGGACCAGGCCCAGCCCTACCACTCATTTTTTTACTTCTGGAAAAATTGTTTGGGCCGCCAAATTATCGACCTCTAGCATTGAAGTAGGAAATCATAGCCAAATGCCAAACAGGGTTTGAAACCCACAAATATAAACGCCTGATAATTCAAACAGTTGCGCAGGAACCCTCAGGTAAAAACTGATAAAAATACCATAATTTAAAACCAGTCAAAAAAAAAAAACCCCTGAAATATAGCAGAGCATCAAAAAGAAATGTTGAATTTTAACGCAAACCCAGATTTTAAATCCCTCAAAATTGAATAGGAAAAACCTCGAGAAGATCAATTACTGTACGAAACCTCCCGAAGCATTTACGTTTTGATCCTCCTTCATTTCCGTAGCAGGTCAACATACTCAAGCAGAAATTGCCATTTCTGCATTCCGATGGAAGCATTGAATATTCGAATAGCTGGCCACGAATTCCAGGCGCCCTTCAAGCGTCGAGCTCCCATAAGAGCGTTTTTTTTTCTTTTCTTTTCTCTTTCTGAGGACTGCTGGGTCGCGCTCCCTCCGGGTTGAGCTGCACCCTCTGGCTGAGCTGGGATGCCGCTCAAAGAAAAAAAAATAATAAATACTGTAAATAAAACGCATTGGGCCAAGCCCCAGCGCACAGCAGCAAGAGACTTCCAAGCAAACCATTCATCGGCCAAGCGCCAATTTCACTAGCATCTCATATCTTGTTACATTGGGCGAAGCCCACCCACCAAGTCATCCCGAGCCACACACATCCATGAGTAAGCACCTAAGTCCACGAGCGCTCAACACAGAGAGCAGAGCAAACGACCAGCTGCCAAGTTTGGAAGGGAACCACGCACACCAATACACGCAGGTGCTCAGCCTACCCTAAAAACGCCCAAAATAGTCCAAGCGCACTAGCCCAAAGGAGAGGAGCATAGCACTACGCATCCACCCGAGAGCCGAGAGCCCAGGCTCGGTACTGAGGGCCAGGGGCAATCCCGCGGCCAGCTGCGGAGCCCAAAGGGCCGACGCAGTCTACCCAATGCAAAATAATAATAAACCTAGTTCTCCTCCTTAAATAGGCAATACTGATGCCACGTAAGCGGTTTCCGCTCAGGCTTTAAGTGGTTTACTATACCACTTTTCTGGACGCGGACATGCGAGAAACGGACGCGTGTAAGGGCGGTTTCTTTACCGCGACCACTAGCCAGCGGTATCATCCGTGCAAGTTTCCGGCGCGGAACATAACTTTATCGCGTCAAATCACATGCGAAAAGGAAAGGTCCTTTTTTTTTGTGTGTGTTTTGTGTTGTTTAAAAAAAAAAATTATTTATTATTTAAAATTAACGTCTTTTGATAATAATTTAACTTTATTAATTTAACTTAATGTCTTTAAATTTAATTTAATTTAATTAATTCGATTTAATATTTTTTATTTAATCTAATTTAATTAACTTGATTTAATGTCTCTTAAAGTAATTTAATTTAATTTGATTAATTTAATTTAATGTCTTTTAACTAATTAATTTAATTTAATTTAATTTAACTAATTTAATTTATTTTTATTTTATTATTTAATTTAATTTAATTTAATAGTTATAAAAAAAAAAAAAAAAGGGGGGGGAGTTCATTATAGATTCAAAATTTTAAGGTTAGTAAGATGGATGATAAAACATATGAATTAATAAAGTTAATGAGCATGAAATTTATAAAGATTAAGCCCTAAAACGTATAGGATTAACTAAATGTTAGGGTTGCTGCGAAATAGAACGCTATTCTAATGACCATTTAAATTGCAAATCGAGGTTGATGTTAACCATATTTAATTAACCAATATCAATGGTCATAGAGTTTAAATTGAACCGTGGAATTTACACAGAAATCTTTAGTAGATTTGGGGTCAGAGGGCCTCATCCAAATGCAGTAATCTATAGCTTATTTTCTGAAATACGTCTATTTTGAAGATCAATTAACATGCTCCTTAGAAACTAAACGATGTGGTGTTTTACTCCATGCATCAGGACCAATCATGGTAACAACACGCAGAGGTCGAGGTCGAGGTCGGGGTCGGGGTCGAGGTCGACCACCGTCACCGCCACCTCCGCCACTTTCACCGCTACCTCCGCCACCGTCATCGCCGCCGATACCGCCACCACCAACCTCAACACCAGAAATGCAGATTATAATGAGGTCTTTGGAGGCTATTATGACCACGATGAACAGGCAGTCGGAAAGGGCCGTCGAGGTGGAGATGACTCAGGTGAGTCGAGAGAACTCTGAAAGGGCACATGGCCCAAGGCAAGAACCGCTTCAGGACATATCAAGGGAGTTGCAGAAGATAAAGGTTCCGGAGTTTTCAGGAGGACGACCCGGCAGGCATGCCGAAGCATGGCTGGAAGGCATGAAGAGATGCTTCGCATTGAATGAGTACACATCTAGTTCCAAGGCCAGGATGGCCGTCTTTCAGCTTAAAGGTGATGCTTTGAACTGGTGGTCAGATCTTGAGAGGCAGTTGCGCCTTACTCCTCTTACAACTTCTTGGGAACTGTTCGAGGAGAGGTTCCACAAGAAGTATTTGCCAAATTATTACAAGGAAGAACAGGCAGGTGCACTCCATGCTTTGGTACAGGGAGGCAGGACAGTGGAGGAGTATGAATCTCGGTTCATGGAACTAGTAAAATATGTTCCTTACCTGGAGGCAGATGAGTGTCAGGTAGAGCGTTTTGTATATGGAATTAACTACAAGATTAGGGCTGCAGTGCGGATGTGGAAGCCAACTTCAGTTGCCATGGCAGTTGAGTATGCTCGTTATGCAGCTGATATGTCAGATGGAAAAGGGGGTAGTAGGTTGACTGGAACCAATCAGTATGTTTCAGGGAAGGCGTCACGCCCTTACTTCAGGGGAGGACCATCTAGACCTCTTCCTTACGGTAACAGGTTCACACCAAGAGGTAATGCTTCAGTTAACTCAGTGTCGCAGGCATCGTCCGCAACCCACCAAATCCAGGGACGTACCCAAGGAAGTTCCTACAGAGGATCAAGGGGTTTTAGAGGAACCAGGGGAAGGAACTCATCTCAGAGGATTCCTCCGAGCAACATGCAAGCCCCTCCCAACCTCTCTTGTTGGGAATGTGGAGGTCCTCATCTCCAGCGAGACTGTCCCAGGGGTCAGTCAAGCAGCAGGCACAGGGAAGGAAAAGCGCCCATGGATAGTCCGGGTAACAGTCATCGGATTCATGCAGCAGTTCAGAACCACCAAGCAGAACACCAGTCTACCGTAGTAGAATCCACGGGTAAAGTAAACAATGTCAAATTTAAAATTTTGTTTGATCCTGGAGCAACTGATAGTTTTATTTCACCATTTGCATTAGATAAATGTGGGTTGGCAGCCTACGAGCACGATGATTTTAAACTGGTTGAAATGGCTTCAGGAGCTAAGCAAACAGTAGGTCTTAAAGTGAGAAGTTGTGAGGTTGACTTAGGAGTGTGCACCACTAAGTTGGATGCCTATGTCACCAATTTGGGGACTTATGACCTCATTATTGGCATGGATTGGTTAGAAGGCCATAGAGCTTTCATAGACTGCTATGCAAAGAAGGTGTTGTGCCTAGATGACGAGGGTAGGACAATTCAAATCCAAGGCATGAAGCGGAAGGTATCCCTCCGTTTCATCTCTATGATGAAAGCTAAGCGGTGCCTAAGACAAGGATGCCAGTTGTTCGTAGTGGAGGCCGTGAGCGATAGTAAAGGACCTTCCTTGAATTCTTACCCAGTGCTTCCTGAGTTCAAGGATGTCTTTCCAAAGGAATTGCCAGGACTACCTCCAGAAAGAGAGCTCGATTTCACAATCGAACTAAAACCTGGTGCGGAGCCTATCTCAAAAACTCCTTATAGAATGACAACCCCAGAGCTCCGTGAGTTACAGATCCAGTTGAAAGAGTTGCTAGATTTGGGACTGATTAGACCTAGTATCTCGCCGTGGGGAGCACCTGTGATCTTCGTTAAGAAGAAGGATGGATCACTGCGACTGTGCATAGATTACAGAGATTTGAATAAAGCCACAGTTAAGAACAGGTATCCCATACCAAGAATTGATGATCTCTTTGATCAAATGAAAGGTGCGTCAGTCTTCTCAAAGATTGATTTACGATCAGGGTATCACCAGTTGAGGATCAAGGAAGGCGACATTCCTAAGACTGCCTTTCGAACTCGATTTGGACATTACGAATTTGTAGTGGTACCATTTGGCTTGACCAATGCTCCAGCTGTATTCATGAGCCTCATGAATGGTGTCTTCCGAAAATACTTGGACCGTTTTGTTCAGGTCTTCTTAGATGATATTCTTATCTATTCCAAGAATGAGAAGGAGCATGAGGAACACTTGCGATTGGTCTTGACATGTTTAAGGGAACATAAACTTTATGGTAAATTATCAAAGTGTTCCTTCTTCCAGAAGGAGATTCACTACTTGGGGCACATAATCTCAGGAGAAGGGATCTCCGTAGACCCGGAAAAGGTAAAGGCCATTGAAGATTGGCCAATCCCAAGGAATGCTCATGAGGTGCGCAGCTTCATGGGGTTAGCAGGATATTACCGGAGGTTTGTGGAAGGATTTTCTAAAATTGCAAAACCTATTACCACCCTGCAACGCAAGGGAGTCCGATATGAATGGACCGGTGAATGCGATGCCGCCTTTATAGAGTTAAAGAGATTGTTGACAAGTGCACCGATATTGCGGGTACCAGACATGGATAAAGATTTCATGGTATGCACCGACGCCTCGAAGCAAGGTCTAGGAGCGGTGTTGATGCAGGAAGGTGGGGTAATAGCTTATGCATCTCGCAAATTGAAACCTCATGAGGAGCAGTATGCCACGCATGATCTAGAATTGGCAGCAGTAATGTTGGCACTAAAATTATGGAGGCACTACCTAGTTGGTAGAAGCTTCACCCTTAAAACAGACCATCAGAGCTTGCAGTACATCTTTACCCAAAGGGATTTGAACGCTAGGCAAAGGCGATGGAGTGAGTTCATGAGTGAGTATGACTTTGGTATCTCTTACATCAAAGGAAAGGAGAATGTGGTGGCAGACGCTCTAAGCCGAAGACCGAGACTTTTCTCCTTAATTCCCTTGAAGGTCGACTTGAGGGAAAGAGTACTAGGACAACTATTGGGCGATAGTTGGTACCTAAAGGTAACCTCAGCTATTCAGAATGGAAAGGAACAGGAATTGAAGTATGGTGGGTACCACCTCGAGGGAGATGGATTGTTGCGGTATCAGGGAAGGATGTATGTTCCTAAGGAAGGTGATATCAGGGAAACAATCCTTAGAGAGGCCCATAGGCCACATTACTGTGCACACCCTGGGGTGAAGAAGATGTATACCGACATGAAGAAACTCTTCTTCTGGCCAGGTATGAAGACGGATGTAGTGGATTTTGTTTCGAAGTGCCTTGAGTGTCAACAAGTTAAGGCAGATCATCGTCACCCGGCCGGTCTCTTACAACCGCATGCTATTCCTATGACTAAATGGGAAGTCATTTCCATGGACTTCGTTGTAGGATTACCACTCACATCTATGAGACATAATGCCATTTTGGTGGTAGTCGACCAACTGACCAAAAGCGCTCACTTCATTCCAGTCAGAGACACCTATGATGTGACAGATGTGGCAAGGGTATTCATAAATGAGATTGTACGTCTTCATGGAGTTCCTAAAAAGATAATCTCTGATAGAGACCCTAAGTTCACCTCCAGATTTTGGACTAGCATGCAGTCAGCGTTAGGGACGCAGTTGAACTTAAGCTCAGCTTATCACCCCGAGACGGATGGACAGACGGAAAGGGTGAATCAAGTAATGGAGGACATGCTTAGGATGTATGTTATGGATCAGCAGACACAGTGGGAGAAATATCTTCCTTTAGTGGAGTTTGCATACAACAATAGTCATCACAGCTCCATTGGTATGCCGCCATATCAGGCATTGTATGGGAGGCCATGCAGGACACCACTCAGCTGGGACAGGTTAGAGGATCGGGTTTTAATTGGGCCTGAATTGATTCAGGAAATGGAAGAGCAAGTGTTACAAATTAGGCAGCGGTTGAAGGAAGCAAAGGATAGGCAAAAGAGTTACGCTGATGCACACAGATCAGATAGAAGTTATGAAGTAGGGGATTGGGTATTTATTCGCATCAGACTAAATAAAAGTACCATTCGGTTTGGGAAGGGTACCAAATTGTCACCTCGCTTTATAGGTCCATTTGAGATTCTTGAGAAAATTGGACCGGTTGCTTATCGTCTTGCGCTGCCACCCCACTTGCATAAAACTCATAATGTATTTCATGTTTCTGTATTACGACATTACATAGCCGATGAGACTCACAAAATTCATTGGAAGGAATTGCAGGTCTCGGACGAGGGAACCTTCAGGGTCGAACCATTACGTATACTTGATCGTAGGGTTCGACAGCTCCGTAGTCGCCGTGTGGACCAAGTTAAGGTCCAATGGCACAAGTATAGCCTAAGGTCTGCTACCTGGGAGGATGCAGAGACCATGCGTCGAGATTTTCCCTCACTATTTTGACCATAACTTCGGGACGAAGTTTCCCGAAGGGTGGGTGTATGTAACGCCCATATTTTTGATTAGGCATATTTATCAGTTAGACACACCATGCTTTATTTTCTTATATGCTCTGTTGAACTCAGCTCGACTGAGTAAACTATATTACGATATGATGGACCTCATTATATGATGCTACCTTGTTTTATTATTTCACTATGATTAAGACGTTGCTATGTTATGTGGTTACGATGTCATGATCGTCATATGATTTCTTTATTTACGGTTACAGTATATGTTTATATGTTTTCGGTACGTGGATACCATCTTCTTATATGAATTATCGAAGTATTATATGGCATATGCATCTACGATGAACTGAAAGGTTTACATGAAATAAAATGATTTTGATAACATGGGTCAATTGGCGATCTATGGGAAATGCTTCTATAAACTGTACTATGTGAAATACTAACCTACAGGACACAGGGGCTACCAGATAGCCAGTTACTTGATCTGATATATGGGACACAAAGAAAGCTTGTTCGTACAGTAAACCCTAGCAGCCAAAATGACGATATGATAACACAAACTGATAATCCTGATAGCAGCAGAGTATGATTTGATAAGGGCGTAGGCCCAGTATGTTGAGAGGGATGGATGTGTTTCCCACCCTATGTCCTATGATACCCGAGATCGTGGGAGGGCCGTGCTGAGACACGCTCCCCATGTATGTGTGATGACGATGGTCGGATGCCTGCTAGGAGAGGATAGGTCCGCTGTTCAGCCGACGCTATCGCTCTCAAGTTCTATGTGGTCAGGTCGATGAATCCGACATCCACTTTTGTACTAGCAGAGGAGGGATAGGGAGGATGTGGCAGTAGGTTAGGATGGGAGGATATGATAGTTAGTACTGTTGAGGGTTGGGTATTCCTTGACCCGGAGTTAGTGGTAGTAGGCAGCTTTCCTTGTACCTGATTGGTTAAACTAATGTAAAGATAAAGATAATGATGTGAAATCGTAAAGGATTAACTGTTAAATAACTAAGGAGGTTAAAGTAATTATACTATATAAATATATTGCTTGTCTACATGAGGGTAGATACTACCATTAGTTAGCAAGTATGCATAGGCGGGATGGGGTTTGTCTATAGTGCATTTATGATCTGTGCATACGCTGGCCACGCATGCACACCTTGCACATGTACACTAGTATCGATAAATAAACACTTAACATATTGAATAAATGTATAAGTTGCCGTAAGTAGTTATGCTAATCATGCGTTGATCGAACACTGATAATGAAAATAAAGTTAATTAAGGTGTGTAAAACAAATCAATTAAGCTATGTATTACTTGTTGGTCAACATTGTTATAAACAAATGATTTCAAAGGCATTCTTTATTAAATTCACCATTTACTATTACTTTGTGGTGATTTAAGTTAAATATTATTACTTAATTAATGTTACTTTAATAATATTACAATCCTTGTCGTAACAATTGCAATATAGGTAAGGTTTAAATATTGATTAATAAATGATTAAGTGTGGTTAATCCCATTCTAAGTTAGACATAATAGGGTCAACTAGTTATATAATATTTTATTAATAACATTTAATACAAAAGGGCAGGAGTTAATGGTTGAGGGGCTCGAGAAGGGAGTTTGGGGGCGGTGGAGTAAGCCCAAGGCCTTCTCGAGTAGGGAAAGAGGTATATAGGGGGGAGGAAGTGGAAAGAAAAGGGGGATATAGCGGGAAGTGCAGAGCGAAGGATTGGGAGAACGAAAGGAATTCTGCTCTCAGAATTATCAGTTTGTGAGCTCGGGGGCTTGGAAATCCTTGAATTTCCAAGGGCCAGCAAGAAAATGGCTGGTCGGTAGGGTGGAAACATCGTTTTGGCTGCCTAGGAGAACAAAATCACAACCTGCTACAACCGACGGTCAATTAGCATCAGCATCAGGTAATTTTCTTGTTATTTATGTTATTGGATTATTATGCTTAACGTATAAAAACCTGGATATAACTTGTTATTTACTGAATTATTACGGTGAAACATGTTCCTTGCTGGGAACAATTGTTGCAAGAAAGTATTGACATGATTAGTTATTTTCTTTTGATACGCATGTATGAATTTTAAGGGCAAGCAGTAAACTAAATCTGATTAACAGGAATAGAAATTTGGTTGGAAACTACCCATACACCTAAATAAGTTTGATACATAGAGAATCAACTCAGGGACTCTACTTAGTGCTCTGCCTAAAACCAGGGCACTACAGTGGCCTTGGCCTTGAGCTCCACACTAGGAATCATGCATTGCATATTTACAATATTGACATATCAGACCAATACATTCTAAGGGTCAAAATGGGGTATTACAACAAGCCAAGATGGGGTCAAGTAGTATAAGCTTAGGTTATATGTGTTAAGAGATGGCATACAATGCTATGGGAAAGGCACAAATAACAATTAGTCTTTTAAAAGGGAAAGTCATGTTGTGGTGGGTAAATGAAGAAACCATGTTCAAGGTCATGATCCTCGTCCAACTTACATGGGACATGATCAAGGAAAACATTTAGAACTTGATACTTATTAGATGAATGAAAATATTAACATATAGGTGTATTCCATGAAATAAAATAGAATGGAAAATCAATAGAAGATTATGAGGGAGAATTACGCAATTCTTTCTAAGATGTATAGTTCTAAACATCTCCTTCACGCATAATGGATTTGTGGCACTTGCCTATGTTAAAAACACCAGTTTGTTAAAGTTTCTTCCATGTGCTCCAATTGTGTGTTGTGATTTAGAGATTAAAATTTGCAGGTTCACGTGTCCGTGTGTTAATTAATTAGGAGAGGGAATATATTAAAACATTCATTAGTGGCAATCCTAATAAATATCACTGCAAACAAGTTATAGAACTTGATGATAAATTTATACCCAAAACGAGAACTCTAGCCATAAAAACTCATTTTTTGTGTTAAAAACAACAAAAACAACCCTTGATTTGAAAAGTGGTGCTACTAGTAGCACCTTTTTTTTTCAAGTCCAAATTTACAAAAGTTTTGAAATCCCAATCAATATGATTGCAATCAAAACCCTAAACCAACTCATCAACCAAAAAGTGGTGCTCCCAGAATCACCCATATTTGGTGGGGAGATAAAATTAGGAATTTTTTCAAATTGTGATCCTAGCAACAGACATCGTTATAACAAAACTCCTAAAAAAAAATAAAAAAAACATAAAAAAATAACATAAAGCACATTAAAAACAATTATATATATAAAAAAAAAACATTAAGATATAATTAAATTTTAAAAAAAATATACTTAATTTAAAAAAATTATTACACTAAATATTAAAAAAAAATTAAAAATTAAAAAAAAACTAAAAAAAAAAACCATACAAACAAAAAAATAATAACAAAAACATAAGTTAATCCTCGTGAAAAAATTGTCTAAAATATAATTAAACGGAAAATATTTAAATATACTTTTTTTTTTGAAATTACCATAGACATTAAAATAAAGAAGTATAGACCCATATAACTCTGTTTCTACGAAGCGTCGAGAGGCATCAAATCCCATGAGGTGCAAACACATTTTTTTAGTGAAGGAAAGCAAAGCTTTGCACCTTAAGGGATTTGATCCCTCTCGACGCTTCATAGAAGCAGAGTTATATGGGTCTATACTGGTTCCAATTGTGTTGTGCACGTCAAAATGATGTGGTGTTTTAACATATTACCGGTAATCACAGTTAAATTATTTCATCAAATTTTTTAACAATACAGATCAAATAAGATGATTTTTAAATATGATATATGTCAACATGTTGGTTAATGTTATCAAATAATATAATCCTATGTAATGTTTAAATACAAATATATTACAATGTGATCAACTTTGATATTTCTTCATTTTTTCTTGATTCCACTCTTGCTCCCTTTGGCATCTTCTCGTATCGATAATATGTGAAAGGAGGAAGACTATCCAGACCTTCTACTCATGATATTGTTGTAAATGGGAGTCCCTGTCATTCTTTGTTTCCAATATTTATAGTTTCCTTCTCCAATGTTAATCCCCATGAATTTTTTTTTGCACTGTTTATGTAGATATATTAAACGTAGCAACATTGGTTGGGGCCAAAAGAAGTAATGGTGACTTATCAGTAAAATAATCAATTTCTAGTGTTTGTCTAATAGCTCCAATCAAGTAAGATTTTCTTGTACCTGTAGTTCCTTGGATAATCATTCATAGTGATTCATTGTTCCCACCTCTATAATGCTCAAGAATAATGTCAAATGATTTTTTTTGCTTCTCTTCTAAGATTTCAATTGAATAATTTTGAGTACGATTATTATGAACAATGGCATTCAATTGTCGTTTTTCAGATATGAACTGTAGTGCACGATTAAAAGTTTCCATATCAACAAAATTAGAGTTTCAATTTTCCTTGTTATCACATTCCATGTATCCAGGTATGTCATATTCATTGGTAGTTATATACTGATTCCTATATAACCCTAAAATTATCTCCCATTCATGCTTTTGAGAATCTCTTTGCACAAATAACACTTCTTCACGATCTCTTTTAATTCACGGTTGTGTTTTCTTTGTTCTTCTATATGCTCTGATGATTATTTTTCTCTTTCTTTTCTATCCATTTGTAGTAATTTTCTTCTTTGATCATCAATATCTTAATTATTGGCAATATTATCATGAGGATCCACAATATACCTTGAAATAGAGGAAAAAAAAACTTTAATTTGTTGAAATCATTGCAAAGTATTTTTTCTATTAAATAGATAAATTCAATGTATAGATGTAAATAACAAAAAACAATACATTGTTGAAATCAATGCAAGTTTTTTATTTATTTATTGATTAAATTGATAAATTCAATGCATACATGTAAAAAACAAAAAACAATGCATTGTTGAAATCAATGCAACTAATCAAATCAATATGCATCTTGTATTTTTTAAGAACATTTGTTTGTGATCTATTTAACAATGCATTGTTGAAATCAATCCAACAATGTTTTTTTATTAAATTGATAAATTCAATGCATACATGTAAAAACAACAAAAAACAATGCATTGTTGAAATCAATGTAATGAATCAAATCAATATGCATCTTGTGTTTTTTAAGAACATTTGTTTGTTGTCTATTGGTAAGTAGTGGGATGATTGGGCTTAAGGTTCAAATCCCTTCCATTTTTTCTATTTCTTATGTCGGCTATATTAATTTTTTTTCTACTTTTTTTGTTTCTACTTCTTATGTCAAATATAATATATTTTTTACTTCTTTATTTTATTTCTTATTTTTCTACTTTCTTCTTTATTTGTTTTACTTCTTATATTTCTAGTTTTTGTGTCGGCTATAATATAATTTTTTGTAACATCTTTTTGTTAAATTAATGAATTCAATTTATAGATATAAATAACAAAAAAAAACAATGCATTGTTGAAATCAATGCAATGAATCAAATCAATATGTATCTTGTGCTTTTAACGACATTTGTTTTTGATCTATTTAACAATGCATTGTTGAAAAATCAATGTAACAATGATTTTTTATTAAATAGATAAATTCAATGCATAAATGTAAAACACAAAAAAAAAATGCATTGTTGAAATCAATGCAACTAATCAAATCAATATGCATCTTGTGTTTTTTAAGAACATTTGTTTGTTGTTTATTGGTAAGTAGTGAGATGATTGGGCTTAAGGTTCAAATCCCTTCTATTTTTTCTATTTCTTATGTTAGCTATAGTATTTCTTTTTTATTTCTTTTGTTTCTATTTCTTATGTCTACTATAATATATTTTTTACTTATTTTTTTTTATTTCTTATGTTTCTAGTTTTTATGTCATCTATAATATTTTTTACTTCTCTATCTTTTTTACTTCTTATATTTCTAATATTTTTGTTTACTTCTTATATTTCTAGTTTTTATGTTGGCTACAATATTTTTTTTTACATCTTTTTATTAGATTGATAAATTCAATGTATAGATGTAAATAACAAAAAACAATGCATTGTTGAAATCAATGCAAACATGTTTTTTTATTAAATTGATAAATTCAATGCATACATGTAAAAAACAATGCATCGTTGAAATCAATGCAATCAATCAAATCAATAGGCATATTATGTTTTTTAACAATATTTGTGTGTGATTTATTGGTAAATCAATAGGCTATAATATTCTTTTTACTTATTTGGTTTCTACTTAGTATGTCCACTCTAATAGTCTTTTTTACTTCATTATTTCTTTACTTTTTATGTTTCTAATTTTTATGTCAACTACAATATTTGTTTTTACTTCTTTATTTTTTTACTTCTTATGTTTCTAGTTTTTATAGCGGCCTTAATATATTTTTTTACATTTTTTTTTTACTTCTTTATTTTATGTCAGGTATAATATTATGTTTCTACTTTTCATATTCACTATAATATTTTTTAAACTTCTTTATTTTATGTCAACTATAATATTTAGGACAAACACATCCCTCCACCCAGAAATGCATCTCTCGACTCAAAAAAAAATAAATTTATTAAAATAAATAAATATTAAAAAACTAAACCATATAAAAAGACAAATATTAAAAATATATAATTAAAAATATATTTAAAAACAAAACAAATATTATAATATTATATGAAAAAAAAAAAACAAAAGAACCAATATAAAAAACAAATAAAAAATAACATATAAATAAAAGAAGGTTAAAACAATGTATATGTAGGTTTTTAATGGAGTGGGGAGGGCATAGAGGGGGCACGATTCTAGGAATCGCGCCACCCCTTAAGCACAGCGCATTTGAAGCGACACTTAAGAGAAAAATCACGTCACCCCTTAAGCATCGCACGTTTGGAGTTGCACTTAAGGGGTGGCACAATTCTAGCCCTCTATGTTATTGCACCCCCTCTATGCCCTCCCCACTCCATATGAAACCTATGCATCACATTGTTTTAACATGATTTATTTTATATGTTATTTTATTAAATTGTTTTTATATGGTGTTTTTTTTGTTTTATGTTTTTTAATTTGTTTTTTTATATAGTTTATGTTATTTGTTTGGTTTTTCATATATTTTTATTACTTGTTTTGTTTTTAAAAGGTTTTGTATCATATCTTTTTATTTGTTTTTCTTAATGTTTAGTTTTGTTTTTATTATTTGTTTTGTTTTTTTAAATGTTTTGTATTTGATTTTCTTTAATCTTTACTTTTATTTTTGTAAACTTTAATGTAATTTAAAAAATAAAAATTAAAGTATATTTATTATTAATTGATTAAATTTTTATTTATTGTGTTATATACTTTGAAGTTGGTAAGGGGTATTTTTTTTTATGACAGAGCATAATGAGGTTTAGGAAGAGAGCAAAGTTCCAAAAAATACTGATTTTGATAAATATTTTGATATACATAATATTCTTGATTAGTAGCACGTACTTGAAGAAAATTTTAAATTTGACAAATTTTTATAGTATGTTTTTGTAATATTTTGATTTTAATATTTTATTTTAAGAATAAATATAACGTTTTTAATATGTTATTTACAAATATATGGCATAATTTGTTTTGAGTTCATGTAAATCATCACTTTATGGAAAATAATGTTAAATAGTATCATTTTTATACATAAAATCTCTAAAAATACATTACAATGGTTTGAAATGTTTTTTTTTTTTTTTTTTTCCAAATTTGTCCACAAAAATCAATTATTTAAGAGGAAAGTTTAAAGGAAAAACTTCCAAAATGTATATATTTTTCATTATAACTAGCTTCTAAATGCGAAAAAAGTTCCAAAATGTACATATTTTTTTCATTATAAATAGATACTAAATGTATAATTTTTTGTTTACTTTGAAAAAATGCATTTGTAAATAAAAACTATAATTTTTTTATGACCAAAAATATTCAAAATTGCAAAAAAATGACTCAAAATGAAAAATTGTGCTACCAATATATACACTTTATGAAATTAAGATAAAAAAAGCTAATAAAATTGACCAAAAAAAAGAGAACAATATTGAGTACTAATCAAACTATATAACTTATTTGCAAGCATGAGTGACATAAAAACTTCTTCTCAAAATTGGTTACTAATAAATATAACAATTAACGTGTCAAATTAAACGAGCATAAACTAATGTCTACAATGCAAATACTAAGCATTTAGAATGCAATCATTCTAATATTTTTTTGGAGGATTCATGTCCTTCGATGTAAAATCCATAGTTTCTATAGAGTTCACTCATTATAGGGTTTTAGTATGTTAAGATTGGGACACACGATCATTAGAATCCAATCTCTATCTATTTTTTTACACCCAGTTCTACATCATAAAAAGTAAAATCACAAATTGGAATTCAATACATATCTATATCCTTAAACCCATATCTACATCATAAAAACCTAAAATATTGGTATAGACTAACCACTTGAAAATATATATTATTAACCAATATCTACATCATAAAAAAGTAAAATATTGTTGTAGACTAACCACTTGAAAATATATATTATTATTTATTTAACGTGTGACTTCACAAAGACTACAAAATTACCATTTACAAATGGACTAGAATAACATTTACAAAAGCATGAGAATATCAAAGTCAATTTGGTATGATGTTAAAGTTGTAGGAATGAAGCATTCAGTATTAGAATGGGGGACATTGCTAAAAAGCAACATGTGTTAAATTTCAATAACGTTTAACAACTTGCTTCATATATTTGATAGTTACATATCCAAAGTGCTAAACATGTCAATATGATCATGCCCCAAGTTTTTGCTAATCACATTGAGGTTTACATATCCAAAGTGCTAAACATGTCAATATGATCATGCCCCAAGTTTTTGCTAAGTACATTGAGGTCAGAAGTTTGTATTGTACATGCTATTATTAATCAATTCCAAAGCTTCTCCTAAACACACCGAGGTCCCAAGTTTCCATTAGAAATTTTGAATTTGTGAAAATATGAAAACTTATAATATAAGGGGTTCATATCATGTTATTTTAGGTGTTTAAAGATAAGAATATATGTAATTTAATGGTAGTTAGTTATTAAATAAAATTTCAAAATATTAAATTGTTATTTAATATGCATTGATGATAATAATGATAATGATTTTGTTTGTTAAATTTGATAAAATAAAATTAATTATAAATTTTAATAAAATATTTTAATTTATCAAGGGAGATTGGATACCTGTGTATAGTTTAAGTTCTCGACGCGTTTCGGACTGCATAGTTGAGTCCATCTTCAGGAGAAAACATATCTCAATTAAAAGCTGCACGAATTTTTATATTATTTATATTGTTGTGTTATGATCTTCATTTTAAATTTTAAGAGCCGACTTTAATTCATTAATGTGTCAATGTACAAATACAATTTATTAATTAAATGTAACGAAGTAAATACTCAATGATAACTAATGTATATATGTAAATTATATTTATAATTTTTATTTAATTTTTAACCCTAATTTTAAATTAAATGTTACATTTTGTTTTGTTGTGTTGTAAAATGATAATTTAATTATGTTCTTAATATTAAACTATACTTAATAAATAATTAAAAGTTTGTTAATATTAATTTTAAAAATGTTACCCTATATCTTATACTTCAGTTATGCTATTAGAATATTTATAGTTTAATAGTTAAAAGTTGTATTATTGACCATAAGATATCTTTTATGAAATAATATTTATTTTGATTTTAATTTTTCTACAAACTTATAGTATTAAGTTTTAAAGTAAAGAAATTTTGAAGAAAATTTTTGTGAAAATTTTTAATTTTTTAAATTTTATAAATTTTTTATTTAAGGATTTCTTAAACTTAAAATTAAATTTTGAAATTAAAAAATTTATTTTTTATGGTGATGGTGATGATGATGATGAGATGTTTAACGTTAATTGAGGCCAAATTTCATATTCTAGACTTTAAGAAAATTATTTGATTTTTCTTAAAATTTTATTCTTATGCGCAAAAAGCTTAAAGAGAAGCATTCCTAACTTACTATAGTTTTTAGAAGTGAGAAGGTTAGAAAGGTCAATGCTGTTTTAGATATTTTGAAATTGATACCTGATGTGGGTGTACGCGGGGCATTATAAGATAAAGTGTTTTTCATCTTCAACTCTCATAATGTAATAGAGATGACAAATTCTTTCAACCAACGGTGTTTTAGGAGTTTTCCAACACCCAGTTTCACTTTGGAGCTCATGAGAGTTTGTCCTTATCTTGGAAATATTAATTTTCTTCTTTGAACTAGATAAAACTAAGAGATATTAACTTTGAACATCTAGGTTAGGGTTAATGGCCTCCTCATAGTATCTCAATTTTCTTTTAGCCTCTAACTCCTTGCACCACACTTTCTCTTTAAACTTAAACGTAATAATATTTTTGATGTTATCTATATTTTACAAAGTGAATTTTTTCCAACACCCCCCAATGGTTTAACCATGCCATGGCATCTTCGTGCCAACCCCACTTGAGGTGCAGTAGGTTTTGGCTTGTTTTTAAAGAAATTTTAGGAATTCTATAGTCTCCCATGTTACTTATCTTATGCTTGTACATTGGGTAACTAGTCATAGCCATACTCATAATGGGGGGGAGCCCCACTTCTATGAGGGGAATAGGATAAGGTGTATTGGTTTTGATTTTAAGGTTATAGGTTATAAATGTTTTTGGATGTGCTCAATTTTCCTCCAAGATTCTCTAAATATGTTGCAACCCCAAAATTCACAGTCGTTTAAGATAACAGGGGTGATGAGAGTTTCAAAGAGGAACTTATTTTTATCCCGACTTACAAGATTTTCCAATTTGCAATTATTTTCAAGATCAAAGTAGGATTTCCACCCTCCATTATTCTATTTCCCATGATATAGTTCCAATTGAGCTTGTGATGAATATCAATTCCAAGATATTTGTAAGAGGTCACTTCCTCCAAGTTTCTGTTTCCATAAACAAAATTAGTATCAGTGACTTTCTTAGACTTGATAATCATAACTTTTGTTTTGTCGGTGTTAACAGTCAGGCTCATATTAGAACAAAAATCATTAATAATTATTAATTTCTTATCAAGATCCTAGGGACACTTTTCCATAAGAACAACCTCATTGGCATATACATGAAGGATGATGACTATACCAGCTAAGGTCGTTCTAGCGTAGCCTGCTTCCTCTAAGAATCTCTCTAGATTATCAGTGTAAATACCAAAGAGAGCAGGGGAGAGAGGGAACCCTCGCTTAACCCTAATATCACAATTAATCTCTTTCTACCACCCCTTAGTGTTATTGAACTTGGCAATGACACTCTCATGTATAGTCTTACCGCAGTAGCTCTCAACTCAATAGGAACCTTTAACTCCTCTAATCTATTCCAAAGGTTATTTTTGGGCATCGTATAAAAAAAAATTCTAAATTCCACAAAGAAACAAAAGAGATTGGATTTATTATTATGACATTATTCTGTCATGATCTTGAACGTGACGAGGTAGCATGTGGTTGAGTGTTTCATTCTAAAAGCCGCCTATACTTTAGCTTAGTGCCCTTCATTTTCTAGCCATGTTTTGATCTTTCTTTCCAAAATAATACAATATAATTTTTCTAAGAGAGTGCTAATCATAATGGTTTGATAATTAGAGGGGTTATTTTTGTCCCCGCTTTTGAAAATGGGAACCATGAGATTTTGATTCCAATGCTTAGGGAAACCTTGCTTGACTGCTAGTTGAAGAACTTGTGGATGTAAGGGATGAGGACAATCCCTCCAATTTTTAGGATTTTAGTTTGGTATCCTTCAATGTCCTTAGATTTCTCATTTTCTAGGCGCTTAACCCCAAACTCTATGTCTTCTAAATAAAAAACTTGATGCATTGTAAGGAGGGATTGAATCTTATCTATGACATCAGGGGACTTGTAAATATTTTTAAGATAGGAGTTCTAGTCCTTCAAATATATAGTAATATTTTCTTTAGTATTTCAAGTTAGAATTTTCCTCTAGAATTTCTTAGTGATCCTCTTATATAAGAGTAAAAGATTTTCCTGCATTTTTTCATATAGTAATTTTTTTTTTCTTTTAATTAGGGCCTTGTACCTATTTATCTTATCATATTTTAGGGACTCATCAATAGCTTCCTTAATTTTTTTTTGTGCAATCTTACACTCTTTATCATACCAAGGGTTGGTTCTTCTATTTTCATTTTTACTCAAAACTTCAATACAGAACTTGTTAATAATAGGAGGGTCATAGTAAAATTATGATAGAGATCGTCTATGTTGTCCTTACTTGATAGAGGAAGCGAATCTTGTTTTATTTCATTTAAAAAAATATCCTTTTTATTTTTATCAAAGATCAAGTGTTTCTATCTTTGAGCGTTTTCTTCAGTAGGATCGTTAGGCATATCTAAACTAAGATATATAATCAAAGGTCTATAATCCAAGTCAAACTCATGGTTAGTTAAGATGTCAAAATTGTTATTTTGTTGTATAAATGTATATGGGAAATAACATAGTCTACCACACTACTCCCAAGACCATGAATACAAGTCATTCGACTAGAATTTGGCCATTTCATTAGTCCATTGCAAATTATGATATCTTGAGCACTACAAATCTTGACTAGTTCAGAACTGAAAGATTTTTCACCTAGATCTTCAGACCCTCTTTGGTACCTGCTAGCTGAGGCAAGGTCCTCATCTAACCAAAGAGGATTAGGGTTGGAATAATTTCTTAAGACAATAGCTTGGGTACTTGAAGTTCAAGCATTAAAGTCCGTCATTAAGAGGATATTTCCTATAGACCTCAGACTATAAATATCATGTTCTAACCAATTATAGGGACAACTTTTTTCTAAATTGCAATTTTTGTAGAAGTTAGATTTAATAGGGGCAAAATAACATATGTTGATGTAGGTTATTTTAGCATTAATATATGTAATCTACAACCAAATATATTGATTAGAGGGGTATTTATTATAAATTATGACATGCGGGGAGATAGTTTTCCTAATGAAGCAATCTATACCTCTAATGCCTCTACGATGGGATCACTTTTTCCAAATCGACGATAGGAAAAAAACATTCTATATTAGGGATCTTAGACTCTTCATGCTTCTAAGTTTCAATAAGAAATATAATATTGATTTCATTCAGGATCCAACTTAGCTTGTGGCCTTTGTTCCATGAAAATCCTTGTCAGTTCCAAGAAAGGATCCGGAGTGAGCCAAATTTCTAGTTATCAACATCTTTTTGATATCTATCCTGGATTATTGCTTTTATATTTCTAATGAATGCCCATTTTCCTTCCATCCTAACCTCCTTTAACTTTTGAACCTCCTTCCTTAATTCCTTATATTATGAAGATAAAAGAGTTAAAAATAAATGTTAATCATTTTCAAATTCATTTATATCACAATTTTACAAATAAAGTTATTTAATATGCTTTTCATTTATATCACAATTTCACAAATGATCTCATTTAATATGTTTTCCTATTAGTTAAACACTATTTTCACTATGTAAGGGATATACACTAGTCATCAACGTTTCAGTATTCATTTTATTGTTTAAGTTGTAATGTTCCAAAATTGGTTTAAGTTATTAAATAAAGATTTATAAATCATTTATAGTATTCAAATTTATTTTACAAGTAATTCTTCCCATACTTATCCTTGAACTTCATAAAATCACAATTTTACAAATAAAGTTATTTAATATGCTTTTCATTTATATCACAATTTTACAAATGGTCTCATTTAATATGTTTTCCTATTAGTTAAACATTATTTTCACTATGTAAGTGATGTACATTAGTCATCAACGTTTCAATATTCATTTTATTGTTTAAGTTGTAATGTTTCAAAATTAGTTTAAGTTCTTAAATAAAGATTTATAAATCATTTATAGTATTCAACTTTATTTTACAAGTAATTCTACCCATACTTATCCTTAAACTTCATAAAAAAGGAAAAATCTATTATTATGAATTCATTTGTTTTGTTTTATATTTTCAATATTTAAAGCAAGCTTTGAAATATTTAGTCATTTTTTAAAAACTCTTATAACTAATAATTAATGTTAATATTTGAAACTTCATATGCTAAGCATAGTATACATTCATATTTTAATGTTAATATTTGAAACTTTATACATTCATATGTTAAGCTTAGTATACATTTTAATTAACTTTGATAATATTAAATATATTAATAAATTACATCAACTTTAATATTATTAAGTTAAATTTTGTTAGTTCATTTGGTTAAGGTGTGGGTTTCATCAAGATGGTGACCTAGGTTTAATTTTCCTTAGCGGTAAGTTAGTTGGGAGGAGACACCCAAAAATACAACTAGTTGAGGGCTGGTGTGGCCCAAGCTAGGTGTGATCAATGAATTATTTTGATAGCTTAGATGTCCTTGGGTAAACATTTCTTAGACCAAAGGCCACTCCCGCAAATCAGAAAAGTTCTAAGAAACAAACAAAAAAACATTGATATTATTAAATATATTTATAAAAATATTAAATTTAATGTAAATTTTGTTTATTTAAAATATTATCTACTTTAAAATGATAAAAAAAAAGTCTCTAATAATACATGTTATTATGTTATTTTTATGATTAGGTGACCGGGTTATTGGAAATAATTTCAAGGGAATACTAAAGTTGGGTATTCACCTTAAAAGGACAAAAAAGGCTACTAGAGTTTGTGATAAACTCTAGATGAAAAAATGAAACATTTTGTCTTGTAATTATTGTGAGAGAAGAAGTCTAGGTTTTTGTGGCATTTGAAAATGATAGTGGTATTAGTTATGCATGTTGGAGAGAAGATCGAAGTAGATGTTCTTATACATTTTTTGGATGCTAGTATATCTATCAAGGATAACTTGTTGGTGTTGATGTTAGCTTGTTGAGGATTTTTTATATTATGACAACTTTGATAAGGAGTGATTCATAAATAGGAGTTGGTAGCTAGGATTTTATTATGGTTTTCCTAGTGAAAGTTTGCAGAGCTTGACTTGTACCAAATTTTGAAAAGTTTATTGTGTAAACAAAACGTTCTAGCTGTCCAAATTTTTATGTGAGTTTCAACTTATATTATATTCTTTCTTGGGTATATTCTAGTGATGATTTTGCATGCTAATTTTGCATAATATAAGGTTGAATTAGTTAAGTAATTAAGAAATATCTATGAATATAAGAGGGAAAATTTAATGTCAAGATGATTTGTTGTAATAAAGCATTTCAAAATTGTTATAGGTTTGGAAATTGTGTCCTAAGGGTATTTCCTTGAAGTACTTAAGTAAACTCGAATGGCATTTATTTTATTTTCCAAACTTGTGAAATCGGATTGAAGAGAAGTTATTTCCATTATAAATTCATATTTCAATTTCAACCATAAGGAAGAAAGTTGTAGGGACCCCCATTTCCGGGTCCTAATTAGAACAATTTTATAAAGCTTGAAAACATAATATTTCCATTACAAATCATGATCAACAATAAAATTTAATAAATTCAAGAACTAACAAGTAAACACATAAACATAGAACCTATTGCTATAGGTCGAATATATTGTTGGAGGAAAGGTCACCGCCATCATTCCAATCCCGCTCGTCCTTTGTTGTATGCTTCTCTCGTTAGATCCCTCTAGTAAAAGCTCGTTCAACCATAGGTGAAGCAATAGTTAGCTTCTCCACCCAACCATAGGCTTATGCAATCAGTCACATAGCCACCTCGGAGCCTCGGGGTCATACAGGATACACACTTGCAAAGGTTTAGAAATGAGATACCCCTCACCAGAATCCTTAGAGAAACTTGCCATAGAAAGAACAATCAGAAACTCATAGCCATTACGGCAGTCATCCAACAATAGCATCCCTTTTTCCTTCTTCTCATCTTTCTTAAATAGGAAATTTTCCTGCGACACATGTCACTTCATGCAAAAATACTCAGATTTTATGCAATATTATTTAATACAATTATTCACCCACCCATGTGTCACTCTCTGATGAAAGTGCACATACTTCCCACATTTTACTCCTAGATGTCCTCTGATACTAGGATTCCAATCCCTATTTTAGTGGTTGCATGGTGAGTTGACTAGTTAATGACTCCTAGTCTATCTTTTGCTCCATATTTAATTATTCCCAAATATTTAATTATAAATAATCATTTCATGCACAAACAATCTAATTCAATACTATATGCCAAGTATATAACTACAAGTAATCCCTTTCATGCACCAATAATTTAATGCAATTCTATATGCCAAATACATAACTACAAATAGTCTTGTCATGCACAATTAATTTAATGCAATTCTATATGCCAAATACATAACTACATATAGTCCTTTCATGCAAAATTAATTTAATACAATTCTATATGCCAAAAACATGGATGTTCATTTATCAATTTTCTTTATTCGTCTAGGTACCACATCATCGAGTCCTTATTAATTTATTTCCTTAATTGTCTAGGTACCACATCGTTGGGTCCTTCTGACTTTCTTTCCTTACTTTTCTAGGTACCACATCGGCAGGTCCTTCTGAATTTATTTCCTTAATTGTCTAGGTACCACATCATCAGGTCCTTCTAACTTCCTTTCCTTAATTGTCTAGGTACCACATCGTTGGGTCGTTCTGAATTTCTATTGGTGATTGGTTCGGTTATGCGACTGAATAGAAAGAGTAATCATATTAGATCCATAACTCGGCGTTTAGGATAAAAGAGAAAGAAATAAAAAAAATGGTACAAATTTAAGCTCAACTTGCGTACTGAACTGATGCGCTAGGTAAATCCACTATCACACACCCTAGGCCTAACCTACGACCTTGATACATTTACGATAGGTTTCGTTAAGCATCACTTAAAGGAATCTTAAACTGCGGCTTAACTAAACTTAAGAAGAGGATTATATCTACTCCCAAAAAATCATTGCCTTGTCATCCATTAGACTAGTCTAAGATATATGTATGTGGGATCAGGCACTTGATCTATTTAAGATATGACTATTTGTTGGAAAAAAAAACTTAACGAACTAATTTTGAAGAGTTGGCCGAACTCACATGCTATCCACAGTTTTTGTAGTTATTCAATCAATGCCGCCAGAACTATGGGAAATTTCTAGTACCATCAAATCTACAAACTATTTTTAGATAAAGCACATAAAGTGGACATGATTGCATTCCTCCAAAGAAACAGAGCTTAATTGCAATCATATCCGAATTCCAATTTTTAAACTAATTGTTCTCTCTTAGTTCTGGTAACTACGTTTATTAAGCAGAAGGGAAACCTAGGAATATTCACTAGTACAAAATGAGAGATAAGTGACCAAAAAAATGACCAAAATCCACATATAAATGACCACTTTTGAGTTGGTGACCACTGGTAGCAAATTAGTGGCCATATATCACGCAACCAAAAATGTGGTCATATTTAGCTTGGTCATTTATAGCTTATTTTGTGGTCATATATTTGGTCGTATATTTGGTCATTAATTTGGTAATATATTTGGTCATTAATTGTCACATGATAAATGACCGCTAATTTGCTACCAGCAATCACCAACTCAAAAGTGGTCATTTATATGTATATTTTGGTCACTTATCTCTCATTTTGTACTAATGGTCATTTATATGTAAATTTTGGTCAATTTTTAGTCATTTATCTCTTTTTAGTGGTTTCAGAATATATATATAGGGCACAGAGGAATCAAACCACCAACCTCCTACCTATTAGGCAGGTGCTCTACCATTGAGCTAGTACCCTTAAATAGAATTCCATATGGATTGATACGAGAATAAAATTTCCAACAGTTAACACCATCTTGTCAAATTATGGAAAATGGTCACATACCTTGGTAAGAGACAAAGATTACCCAATAGTCACCAAAAAGGATTATCAATACCTTATCAATAATAAACCACACAATTATATGACGTAATAAGTCAAGCAGATGGATAAATTAAAATATTTGATCCTTTAAAATATATATTGTGCATTATAATTGACTTGTTCAAAACATAGCCATAAATGGACTGCACTTATGGACAATTCTCTCCATGAAATTTTCCTTTTCCATCTCTGAAGTTCAAATTTTTCACACTTGTTACCAATTCAACATCTTCAGTTGCCATGCCTATATGGTGTAATGATATTGAGAGATTAGGGAGCAGAGTAGACAACCACTACCTCTGTGATCAGTTGGAAGAATAGAATGATAAAATATAAACAATGAATTTATATATTTTAATATATTTTGATGGATTTATATCTAAAAAACATGTAGGATGTTGAATTAGCTCTAAAAAACATGGATTAAACCATATAACATCAATCATCTAGTAGTTATAACTTATAACGTTGTCATCAAACGATCAACCATATTAGCTTTTATAGGATCTTGGCAAAGAAGGGGGGGGTACCATAACATTGTCATCAAATTATCAACCTAGTAAAGGAGCTTTTAGTATAGGAGAGGTAGGGAGCACCTCGAGAACGAGCTTTCGAAGGGAGCGAGAAGGGAGCAAGCTTTAGGAAGGGGGAGAAAAGGAGGGTTGTGGGGGTGCTCCCATGCAACATAGGTTAAATTCAAAGAGGTATTACATATAATAAAAGATGTTACTGGATATACTATATTCCAACATGCAATCAGATCATATTAACATTAGAAAATATTAATATGTTACATGCAAAGAGGTATGCAATAATTCATGATGGTCCAAATATGAAGTGATGGAGCATATAATAAGAGATGTTACTGGATATACAATATTACAATATGCAATGAGAACATACTAATATTATAAAACGTTGATATGTTTTTAGAATGCTCATCAATTATGTTTTATGCACAAGAAGATTTTGCACATGCCCCTAGGATTACTGAATCCCTATGATAACTGCAGTGCAATAAGAAACATCTTTTCAATCATTGATGGAACTCATTGGTATCACTTTATATATTGGTAAAATTATATACACAATTCACAGATGCCCTAGATGCAGAAAACAAAACAGAAGATAAAACATATGAAGTCCAGGAGTGAACTGCTTTTCATTACATCTTTCCTCAGTTTAATGATTAGAACATCTAGAATTCAAAAGTAAAAAATTCTCTGTAAAGAAATAAGACTAATTTTGTTTCAATACACTTCCAACAAACAACAACTTTGATATTGATCCCAACAAATATTTCAGTACAACAGCATTGCATAATCATTGGGACATTGACATCTTTGGTAACCCGCAAAATAAATATTTTCCTTTCGTAAATCACACTTGGATATATCTTATCTTGAAACGTAATGTGACCATAACATCTAATGAGAATTTCAAACATCCATAATATCACTTGGGTTCAATCCCACACAACAATGACTCTTTCTTCTCAGACCATATCACAATAAACATTACTAATAACAAGTCCATTTCCTATATGGTCAGTAAAAGCCAAAAGGAAAGAAAAGTACCAGCAACAATTTGCCACCTCTCGATGCATAGGACCAGAAACCTGCATTTATAAAAAAATGTCACATGAAACCTTAAATTCTAGTTTACTAAATATATCTAGCTTATAGAAAAAAGAAAATATATTGCAACTGATTCTAGTAAAATTGTACCAAAGAAAGGCCATACAAACCTGTTGGAGAATTGCAAATGATTTAGAGAACTCATATACCTCATTAAGCCTCACCTAATATACAGGAAAAATGTCCACAAATTCAATACAATATCCTAGGGATTCTAGGATTACACCTCAAAACATAAAATATTTAAAGTATGCACTTGCGGAAAGCGAAAGAAAATTCAATGAAAAATTTTAAAAATGCATTCTTAACAAAGAGGTCCAGTCTATTGCAATTTGAAAAAATATCATACCTCTGCTAACTGAAGTTTTCCAGTTTCTATAAGATCACGGGCATCAACACAAATAGGGACAGAGTGCTTTGATACTGCATGCATGTCCAATATGTCCGATGTTTTTAATGGAGCCTCCGCATCAAGCTCATATATCCGTGCAACAATAGTTAAACCAACCTGACAAAGGCATAGGCTCACATTTAAATGCTTCATAGACAATATTTTACTAATATAATATTATAAGAAATTAAGAACCCCATAGTGGAATTATAATAGTACAGTTATAGTTACAACTTAAAAGACATCTTGCTTGCATAAAAAATACAGTTGATAATCATATCTGGCATTTTATATTTCAAAGAATACAAATGTGAGCAAAATCCCCATCTCTATGAAAAACCAAAACCACAGCTGGTGTATTCAGAAAACAGCGTCTCCACAACAGACATAATGATTCATCATCTAATGTTACTCAAACATAGTCTGCTATGAATTGCAACTTATGGCAAATACAAAAATATACTATAAACACAAGTTGCAGACAAATACAGAACAAAAGATTCACACAAAATAGATATGGATAAAAAACAAAAGAATGGATCCTAGACCAGTTCAGTTTCTACAAGCCATTAAGCCCTCTTCCTTCAAATTTTTTAGTTTCATGCTCTACCTATAACTCAAGGTTACACAGAAACAACCTGGAAATGAAACTGATTAAGCAGGCTCTATAAGGTTCTTATTAAAAGCTGTACAGTTAGAAAGTTGGACTATATAGTAGTGCAGCTAGATAACGTGATTTATGCCTTCACAATATGCAACCTTTGAAAGAGCCCATGTCAATCCAAATGTTACAAAAAGACTCAGTACAACTGATTAAGGAGTTTAAAGAGCATGGTGAGGAATGGATAGTAAAGAGTATTAATTTATGAAAATGAATGAATAAAATTGATGACACTATGCCAAGGTTTTTATGTAGTAGATAGCACTTACCTGTGTAGAAAGATAAGTAAATTCTCAATCTTCAACGAATTCACAAAGATGAGACAAGCCACTTTCTTTTGCTTCATGGATATCTCATATGAGAATAAGAATAGAGTCCAAAATAGCTTTCTTATATTCAAATCCCCCTTCTTCTCAAAGTATATTACTTAGAAAGTTCATTCTAAAAGGTCATTTGACAAACAACATAATTATCAACTCTCCTCCAAAGGAAAGTGAGCAAAGATGGCACATAATTATCATTTTTGCACCTTTTTCTCTCAAGGCATCCATAAGAAAATAACATAACTTGATAAAGAGCCCGAGGATAAGCTAACAGATCTATAGAACTTGATAAATAGCCTAAGGATAAGCTAACAGATTTATGTCAGCTCCATCCTCAGGGTTTCACCCACCTGCAAATTAATTCTCAGCATTAGTGCCTAGAATGTGGTAAAAAAAATTCAACTTTGACTGGAAAGTTTTCCTACCAAACTGTGGCAGTTTTTGGTGTTTCACATTCTGCAGTAATGAATAGGGTTCTGATAAATATGGGTTTTTGAAAGGAAAATATCAAGGAAAAAAAATATTTTTACTCAAGTCTTTTAATCATTTAGTTTGGGAAATTTTTAGCAGTATTTGGGTTTATTTTGGGTATTCCCAAAATTAGTAGTTTCTGTTTTTTTATGTTGCTGGTAACTTCTTTCTTGGATGGTTTGTGGTTTTTTCTACTGGTGCTCGTGGAGACTGTGTGCAGTCCACACTTTTGTATTAAAGCTATGTCCATATTACTTATAAATGTGAGCAGAATAACCTGGTAATACACATCTGCCCATGAAATTTGTGTAGGAAAGAGGAGAGAAAAAATGCCCCCTTTTGGGACTATTGCTGGTACCATTCTAATCTCTATTTTTTATATGCATTTAACTTTGTAGCAGTTATCTCTAGCTGGAAATCCTAGCATCTTTGTTGTTGCTAGTCCACATAATCAACATTCAGGCCTTTGAAGAACATTCTGCATTTTCTAAAAAAATATAAAGAGCAGTAATGGAAAGTACTCACAAGGAAAAATAAATTACCGACACAAATTTAGTAAATAATATGCAAAATGACAGTTACCATCAGTAAATTATTTAGATATACAAGAAAATACCTGGAAAGATGTTTTGAAGATAGAACACTGTAGAAATGCCATCTTCGTTTTCCTTTTCTAATTCATTAATAATATACATAACAGTGTCCTTTTGTAATATGGAGTAAACACACTGCATTGTTAACAACTCCACTTATCAGGTTATAGAAGTAGTAAAAAAATAGAGATAAAACCATTATTCTGTGCCTGATAATACAATAGTGTTCCATATCCTTACCTAAATGAAAGCATTTCTCACACAGGTTTTGTTGGTGCCATTTTCATGAACAAGGAATTAGTGAAAAATTGTAATCGGCGTCTTGCCTCCAAATTCTTCGGAATATTGGCAGCAAATTCCTTTATAGTCAGGAGTAAATGAAGCTGCTTGATTTGTTGTCTCTACATTTAATATTGTACATATAGATTAGCCAGCTAAAGCATTGACAAAGTTCTAACTGACTGCATTTCTGGTGGCTATTGCAAAAGAACTCGTATAGAATTCCAACAAAAAAGAGTTGCCAAGCAGCCAATGTCCATTCAAGCAAAACATATCTCAACAGAAAATGAAAGCACAAGAATACCAGTTCTGGATCTTTGGGCCATTAGAGTTTGGAGAACATTCGTCCTTCATTCGTTTCTTTTTCCCGGATCCTCCAGGTGTCATAGTGCTCTCTGAGCATCCCACGAATATGATAGTTCAACTACCCAATGATGGACATATTTATGAAACAAATCAATAATATTTGAACCCTAAGCCTCTTTGAAATATAAAACAGCTAATAGAGTACCTTAAATTATATGAAAGAATACCATGGGTTACATCATCGTAAAGATCTTGGACGGCTTTCACAACACCCTCTGCCAAATCAGGTGTCTCATCATGTATCTGTGAGAGAAATTTGCTTGTCAGGATAATCAAAATTGAAAACAACAAAGACTTTCATGTCAAGAAAACAGATACTGTATATCCATTGTCCAATAATTTGCTGTAAAGAAAGCCTATCTTGCACTATTTGTAATTTCCCTGCACGTGTAGTTGCTTTCCATTGCAGAGGCATGCATAACTTTATCACTTCACTTTCACAGCTATTTGACTTTGAATAGACTTATATACAGATTGCAAGATCTATAGATTCTTTTTATGCTTAGCCAGTTTCTAACAGAGAATCATCCTTTCGATGATTAGTTGATCTATGTTTTTATTTCGGTATTCAACTCTAAGAAACTTGAGTGTGCTTCATAAGTTAATCTTTTCTGGATCACTTAACATTTTGTTTTCTACACTAGTTGGTTCCTTTCAAGGCAAACATTACATGTAAAGCTAAGAAATATGATCAGATCTCCTTCTCTTGGGAATCTACTGAACTCGACAAGGGATTCCAAAAAGAGAGGAAAAGGATATAATTATAATCACAATTGAGGCCTTTCTCTCTTGGCCACTGGATAGATAAAAGTGTCCTTATTCAATAGAAAGTATCTAATTGTTCCAGTGGTACACAAGAGCCAACCCAATATGGAGATATAGCATAATGTCGTATACAATTTCTGCATCTTTATTACTGTAATTTAAAATCTCTGACCTTCACACATATATGGATGTTCTTAAGTCTGCCATCTTGTCATCAAATTATGTGAAATGTTCTAGGGTATATTTGAAAATGAAAAACAATGACAAGCATTCTATTGTTCTGCAACAAAAATAAAACAGTAAATCATATTGTACCAAAGGTCCAGTCAGTTCAGTGATTTTTAATAGCACAAGAGGTAGCTTGGTCAATTGAAAATCATCAAGAATAGACTCTTTGTGTAGACTGTCCATTATGTCATAAATATCCTGTCCACCCTGCAGTCAAAATTGCACAAATTTATTTCCTCAATCACATTACTAAGGAAGGACATACATAAGTCCATCTATCTAATTGTCTACACCTGACCTCAAGCGATTGCACAGTGCTAGCCTATCTGACACTAAGAATGAAGCATAAGATAAAGTGACTTTAAAAGGTATCATGGACATCATACCATAATCTTACCTCATCATCCAGTATTGATTTCAATATATTTTCCACACTGTAATGGCATTCCACAACTGCATATTTCATATACTCATCTTTGGAAATTATTTCCCAAAGTTCCACCTGTGAATCTTTGCTTTCTACAGCCATTTCTATGCCCAGAAAAATCTGTCCAATTCAAAAAGTCTGCTAAGCTATGCTATTTTGAACAATGAAATCTACAGAAAGCATCTTCTTAACAATCTAACATCTCAAAGTTGCAATTTCGAAGAAATGAGAAAACAAATAACTCATTAGTTGAAAACATATTTAAATGACAAAAGCAAGGTGTAATGCATAGGTTGAAATAAACACCTTGTTGACCAGAAGGAAAAGAGGCCATTGTACTAAGGGTAAGCTTCTAGTATTTCCTGGGATAAGAAGTAACTCCATCTCCCTATAATCAACTCACATATTAACCGTATCAACTCATCAAATCTATATAGAATATTCAATATTACTAAAGATGTATACAATACTCGTTGAAATGAATTATTAAACTAACGGATTCACAATATAATCTTCCTCACGTATGCTCTTGATAATTTAATTCCAGAGTGGAGAAAATATGGCAGCATAACTCTTTTTGGCTTCAGTGGATGCCTTCATGGAAATACAAAACAAATTAGATTATTCTTTCATTACCAAATAAGAGTAAATAGCAATGCCCAAAGAAAACAAGAAACATCAAACACTACAACTAGAGAAAACCCATAACGTCTTAAGCAACAACAGAAATCGGTCAGGGATTGTCCCAACATGCTTAGATTTATTGTTGTCCTTTGATGTGATTCGTGGATATGATCTCAGATGTGCTTGTGCAAAATGGGTCTTTGGCACAAGCACATCAAAGTACCACATCCATTTTTTCCCTAAGTCGTCTCTAATCTCTGATTGCCATATTACTTACAGGGTTCGATACTTCTGTGGGAACGTTAAGCATAGAGATCGAATTGCTTCCACAACTAGAATATTGAACTCATCTGCTATATCTGGCATAAAATTAGTGATTTGCTTCATCAAACGATCCACACTCGACTCATTTCCTATTTTCAACAATGTAGTAATAGCCAGAGTGGCTATGCTCCGGTTTTGATCTAAGATCAGGATCTGCAATATTGATGGTGCTTTTGCATGACGGATCCACTCTTTTCTTTTATCCAAGAAAGAGTAAGAAGGATTTTACTCTTTTTACTAAAGACAGATGAAGAACCATACCCAGGTCCAGCCTTAGCATGACAGATCAATAAAAAAATATCCTGATGGATATTCGACTTTAGCAAGATGGAGTACTGGATAATCAAGCCTTGGGTCTATAGTACCCCGCATGATTTCCTAACATGATATTCAGCTGACCTGGGAGTAAATGAGCCTAGTTAGAGACTCGACTAGGCCCTTATTTTAATGACTAACTCGAGACCTGGGGAGTCGAACCCCATTTCACCATTGTACCCTTTGTTACTAATGAGTTTTAAACAATTTAAAGGATAGTTTTTTATATTCAGGGCATCCTAGCTTCTAGAGAAGTTCTCTTTTGACAGAGTGCCTTGAATTCTACCATATCAGTGCTATTAGATGCTACCGTGGGATTTCAAAGGTCATAAATAAAATCTATTAAACATGGAGTGAGTTATGGCTTTAAAAAATCTGTCGCCCTCCATATCAATATTGCAGTTTGCCGAATTTTCCAGAAAAATTACATATCAATCAGACTCCCTTCTATCACACAATGCATTCGAGATTCCTAGAAAATATGTTAAGTTGTAGACATTGAACTGTGGGAGATAAAAGTCAAATCAAATTTTGATTCCTCATAAGAATATCAAACTCTGGATGTTAAAAAACCCTAAATATACAAACTGCAGTTACTAGACAATCCTGAGAAAAGTAATTGTTAATTTTTAGATGCACTGAGTAATTATTCTATCACAGAGTAATTGAAGTAGATTTACTAACCTGAGAAGAAGTAGATTTTAACTTTGCTGCTGCTGTAGAATCCCTCGCACACCATATTTTGCCCAACAATTTGCATGCAAAGTAGTTACCTTCTCAAACCCAAACCCAAACCCCTCCCCTCCTACCAAAACCAAAAATGTTGGTGTAAAATCCAGGTTTCACGACTGCCCTAAATCCCTTGGTGGTCGCGTTCACGGGTATCATGGGTATGGACCAAGTAGGGGTTTTGGACAGCCCTACCATAAACATGGTTGTTTTGCTTTAACGACTTGTTTTTTTAATTTTGTTTTGTTTTTTTATTTAAAATATTTTTTTTTGCTTTTTTTTTAATATAATTGTAATTTTGGGATGGTGAAATTCTAGACTTTGAATTCTCTTTTAAAACAATTTGAAATAAAATTGAAAGGTTGGAAAAATAATAGTTATTTAAATTGTAAAGTAGAATAATAGTGTTATTTTTATTTTAATTTAAGTTATGTGTGATGTTGTGTTAATGATTTAAGTATATTTCTAAAATATAAGGTTTATATATTTAGACTTTATGTCATTTCTTCATTATATATTTAGAACTTATCTCATTCGTTTATTATAAAGAGAGTTATTTTATTATTTTTTTCATTTTATTTTGTTTTTTTTAGTTGTTATTTGCTACATATTAAGAAATTGAAAGAATTTGGAGAATGAGGTTTGATTTTAGGAAAATGCCACTTGGGACTCTTTTATAGATGCCATTAAAAAAAATATTACCTTGTGGTAAACTATGGTGATTAGTACACAAGATGGAACACACTGTGTCAAGAAAGGGACCAAACAGTGTTGGAGAACACCAATAGCTTCCATACCTTGTGAACAAAGATGGGTATTAGAGACTCTAAGTGTCACCTGGTTTTGAAATATCATAGTGTCCTCCATCAGCTATTTAAAATAATATATATTATTTTATAAATAACAATTTTTCTTTTTTATTTAAAACAAAATATGAGTTTTCATTTGAAGATAATATTTTGGGAATTCTATTAGGGGTTTGTAATTTCCTAAGGTGAATTTATGTTCATTTTTTCCCATGGTAAAACTATCATTAAAAACTACAACTTTGAAGGCATGGCATACAAACATATCATGGATATTGATGTTTTTCCCATGGTAAAACTATCATTAAAAACTACAACTATGAAGGCATGGCATACAAACATATCATGGATATTGATGGCTTTAGAAAGGATATCAGTTCTCACATCTCTAGTACTTTAGAAAAAGTCCAGATGGTGGAATGAACACATAAGAGTTAATAAGTTCCACAATGATAGTTAATCAATTCACAATATTGTGACCACTAAGAAATATTTTTGGCTTCAGATTTTGGGTAAATAATAATAAATTCAAGAAATCCTAGCTAAAGGACCATGACCATTTTATTAAACTGATAGGTTCTCCTTATGGTTATCTTTTTTACATGATGCTGCTTTTCGGTAAATAATAACAAATTTAAGAAATCCTAGCTAAAGGGCCATTACCATTTTATTAAACTGATAGTTTCTCCTTATGGTTATCTTTTTTACATGACACAGCTAGCTGATAGAAAAATTTTCTCAAATGGTGGAAACTTCCTTACAATATAATATGCAAAATTATCTAAAATCTTTTTTGCAATGAGAAAAGATTTTTTTTGTTCCTCGTCTTTGGAAGTGCATTATTTCAATAGTTATGTAATTTTAAGTTTTTATAAAGGAAGATATAAATAATATCTATCAACCTATTGACAAGTCGACTGCTAGAAAACTGTTAGGTTCCATTAAACACCATCTATGTCGAAGTACAACAATTCATTAAGAATTTCACTATAAACCACTTGCTTCTCCTTTTGAACATAAATCATTGCATATAATACTACTAATTAAGTATTCAAAATTGTCCCCTAATTCCTAAATGAACTATATTTGGCAAGATATTTTGGGTGGTCGACATGGTTTACAATTGAGAACATGACACTTACCTTGTTGCCTATATTGGGAAGAAATGGTTTGTAGCCTGATAAACGTAAACAAACATTACCAAGGAATCTTGAGAATTATCACTAACACAAAAATAATATTGTATTTGGGTTTGTGGAGGTACGTACGTGATCATACTATATTCAATTCCAATTTATATGTGATATTATTGAATAATATTATATAATTATGATCATTAATATTATATACATGGTTACAAAATTATGGCTATGGGGTACATTAGTGGGTATAATTATAATTATAATTATGATGCTAGTCATCAACGTCACACCATCATGCAAAATATGCAGGTGTCTCCTAATAATTATCATGACGTCACCATGATCAGTAACGCTAATTATTTGGTGTCAATGGTTGATCTGTGACACATGAGGGGGTGTACAATTTACTAAATTTTAACAATGCAGATGGATTCAACTATTTACTAAATTTTAACAATGTTTGTCATACACCTGAATCGGTAATTTTCCATTATTGGAGTGACATAACTAAAAATGACCAAATAAATGACCAATTTTTATGTGGTCATTTTTAGTTTAGTTCTTATTCTGTGACCAAATTGGTCATTTATCTTGGTCATTTTTAGTTTAGTTCCTATCACGTGACCAAATTGGTCATTTATCTTGGTCATTTTTAGTTAATTCACTTAAAATTTATCAATTTTGGTCATTTATCCCTTGACAAAGCTATGGTGACCAAATTTTTTGGTCGCCTAGTCATTTACCTCCCATTTTGTACTAGTGATTTGGTATAATCTTGAACATTGATCACCCAGGTAATCTCAACAAAAAATAATGTTGAGAGAATTTCACTGCTAAATATTGTGTGTCTATGTAGGGTTTGACACAACTGGTTTTTGGTGTAGATTTTGGCTTGTTTAAGGTAAAAAAAGTTGCATTAGTATCAAATACATGAGAACAACTCAATTTTAATCTCTATCTATTGCATGCTTAAGTGTTCATATGTTGGATCTATTGATTATGATTTATTAATTGGTTAAGTGTTCACAGTGACCAAAAAAAAAATGTGGCAAGGTGGTTCCAGCTTATTTGAAGTTCTAAATGGATTACCGATTCAGGTGTATGACAAACATTTAAATATAGTATGCAGACCAATCAATTCAATATCCTATTGGTATCAATTTTGTGGTGACTCATTGTATAATGAAAGAAAGAAGGCTATCAATTTCAGACATCATAGAGACATTCCCAGCAAATTGAAAAAATCCAAGCATAGCAGTAAATTGGAGGATCATCCAAAGGAATATCAGGAGAATAGGGTGCAGAAATTATCGAGATATGGAGAACGAGATGCATATGGATTATTTGATAGATTTGGAAGTGCAATTTTTTTTTCTTTTTTTTTGTATATTTGATAACTTTGTGAATAGCACTATCTTAGTGTGATGTAAATACACCCAAAATTTAAAATCAAAGTCTTGGCCATGTTATGGTTGTTGATCTATCACCACAACGCGATTTTTTATTTATTGTTGCATAAAATAACTTTGTTTTATAAATGTTAGTTTGCCAGCACTTCATTTTGTTGATCACACATAAAGAATGTTAAGGTGAGGGCCCAAGTATGCATTTTCTTATGCCATAATTTCATCAACATTCATTTAATCTTCAAACAATAACAACTCACATTTTATTAAGGTTCAGGATTTTCCACACTTAAAAAGAAAAGTTTACATATTTACTCAAAATGTGTTCCATTTGAACATGCCTATGAAGAGTATACCGTTTAGTTCTAAAGTGGGAGGATTTTTGTTTCATATAAGCAATGGGACGCTTCCATTGAGTCGTATACCTACTTCGATTGCATAGAAACAACTCTTATAGTGATTCAAAAGTCACTGAGGAAAACTGGTTGAATTCATTCAAATTACCAAAAGTCGTTTCCTATTTTGGTGAAAAGGTTGCCACTTCGATGCTAGTGAGGGACCTATCTTAAACTCGGTGACAGTATTGTAATTAGTGCAATCCTTTTCACGGTTCACTATCACCACGGTTGATAAATAACCATTACTTTTCTTCAAAGTTAATTTTAGGGGTTCAACTTGTTGAATTTTATAATCCTAAATAATTTTTCTTTTCTTATGCAGGCCAATGCCAATCTACATAAATTCTCTGCAGGCATTTATCCAAACAACAAATTGTTGGAGTATCTATATTGGATGCATCTTACACATAAATGATTGAATTTCATAATTTAATCAAGGACTTTAGATAGAAAATTTGAAGAGCGGTAGCTCGAAAAGAAATTGAGGATGTACCACACTGATTCTGAATCTAAGTTGAGCATCTTAATTGACTTTAAGACAATTTTTGAAACAGAATTACAGATTGTGATGAAAGAGGAACTTGATAAGGCAGAGCGGAGAATTTTTTTTTATATTTTTTTTCCTACTGCAATTTTGATTTCAAAAGAGAAATTAACATGCATATAATTTCTATCTAATGAGCCTTAGGTCTTATAGGGATCAACCGGCTTTGATACCAAATGTAGGAACCCCCATTTTCGGGTCCTACTTAGACAAATTTTATAAAGCTTAAAAACATAATATTTCCATCACAAAGCATGATCAACAATAAAATTGAATAAATTAGAGAACTAAAAAGTAAACACATAAACATAGAACCTATTACTGTAGGTCGAATCTGTTGTTGGAGGAGATTTCATTTTCATCATTCCAATCCTACCCATCCTTTGTTGTCCGTTTCTCCTGTTAATCCCTCTAGTAAAATCTCATTTAACCATAGGCGAAGCAATCATTAACTTCGCCACCCAACTGTAGGCTTATGCAATCAGTCGCATAGCCATCCCCGATCCTGGGGGTTGTAGAGGATGCACACTTGCAAAGTTTCAGAAATGAGCTCCCCCTCACAAGAATCCTTAGCCAAACTCACCATAGAAAGCACAATCAGAAACTCATAGCCATTACAACAGTCATCCAACAATAGCATCCATTTTCCCTTCTTCTCATCTTTCTTAAATAGGAAATTTTCCTGCGACACATGTCGCTTCATGCAAAAATACTCTTTTATGTAATATTATAAATACAATTATTCACCCACCCATGTGTCACTCCCTAATGAGAGTGCACATACTTCCCACATTTTACTCCTAGATGTCCCCTAATGCTAGGATTCCAATCCCTATTTTAGTGGGTGCATGTGGAGTTGACTAGTTAATGACTCCTAGTCTATCTTTTGCTCCATATTTAATTATTCTCAATTATTTAATTATAAATAATTGTAATGCCCCTAGAATGACTGTGGACCTTAAGGGAACCTGTCAAGGAACCCGACTGAACAACTTCGATATATTGGTCTCTTGAGCCTCGTTTTATATGTGTGAGTGGTATAATTGATTGATTACATCATGCTTAATGATTAGCCCTGATTGATCAAGTCAAAGTGTAGTAGGACAGTTACAGTCCTAGCTCTGCGACTTGGGAGGACGCAATTGAGATGCGTCGTAGCTTTCCATTTTTATTCTGAACTTCGGGATGAAGTTCTAAATAATTAGGGGTGTATGTAGTGCCCCTAGACTTGTGTATACATTGAGGGCACTTGCTGAGTGAACTGGCTGATTGAAACATTAATTAAATAACTGTTTGACCTTATTTTTTGAGTATGTGTATCTAAACTGTTGAGGTAAATGAATAATTGCATATGTTAAACGATTAGCTATGACTATGGAAAATTATGTTGATGGATAATGCTTAAGGACTAGCTGTATGGTGATTATGTATTTGGCGATGAAATGTATATTTGATAAGATGAATGAGAAGTTTGAATAAATCATAAATGTTTAACAATGCTAGAGTTAGAAACCAGATGATGATTGTTGAGAACAGTGCTACTAATAATTTGTTGTGAGAAGTGTGTGTAGAAACAAGTGAGACGATTCACCAACGGACACACAAAGGAACATGGAAGGTCGTAGAGTACGGGTAAATCACACACAGGGGAAGCGACGACGATGTCGACTTCCGACAAGAATACCACGCATGAGCAGATAAGCATTGATCCGCTTTCTCAAGAGGAATGCGTGAGGGCGTACAAAGTGGGCCATGACAGAGCTGGTCACGTACGAGTTGAGGGGCGCGCAGTGAGAACGGAGTCACTCCTTAGAGCCATTAGTCCCTAGATAGCATGTAGACAGAGGATGGATGGTAACGATTCCTAAAATCCCTACAAGAGTTCCCGCAAGTCAAAATGGAAAGATGGTGGCAGAAGGGCCCAACGACGCGGTACCCTGTCGAGAACGGAAAGAATGGATGCAAGGAACCAACGAGGTGGTACCATGCCAAGGAATGGAAACCATGGATGATTGGACCCGACGGAGTGGTGCCATGTCAGGGGATAAAAAAAATTAAGGAACCAGGAGCCCAACGACGCGGCACCGTGATCCTAGAGAGTTTGATTGTTAAATTAAACTGCATAAAAAAACTTAGGAGAATAACTCTAGATTATTACTTAGCAAATGCATAACAATAGCTTAGACATTTGCACATGAATAGTTATTTTGTTGAGCATTTAAAATAATAGAAATTATTATTTAGGAGCAAAATAGATTAGACACCTAGTCAACTAAAAGCTAGAAGTTGATTAAAATATCTGGGGGACAAACTAGAGCAAACTTAGGGATGTAGGTGCACTTCCCAGAGAAACTGACACTTGGATGGGTGAGTGTTTTAATTAAATAAATAATTAAAAATATGTATTTATGCATGAAGCGACATGTGTCGCAGGAGATTTCCCTTTATAAGGAAGGCTTAAGGAATGGGTAAGAGGCCCATAATTTGGACGATTGTCATAATTTTCGAATGCCTCAAAGACTTGCTACTATCTAAGGGTTTGGCTTAGAAATCCTGGTGGGAAGGGAAGCCCAAGCTGAATTTCTGAAATACTTGTGTGAGCTCTACGACCCAAAGCTCAGGGGAGGCTATGCGACTGAAAGCATGAGCCTATGGTTGGGTGGCGAAGCTAATGGTTGCTTCACCTATGGTAAAACGAGCTTTGCTGGAGGGATCCTACGGAAGACGCAGACAACAATGGACCAACTGGATCGGTTTGACAGGTTAAGGTTTTGCTTATTTTTGTTAAGTTATTCACTCTTTTATTTTATTTTTCCAATAACTATAATGGCTAATTTGTTTGTATGAAGTTGTTAAAGTTTCAGGTTCAGTTCAAGGGGACCCTGAAGGAGGGGCCCTACATTTGGTATCAGAGCGGGTCGAGCCTTGAGAGCACCGGACTGATATTATTCAAGGTTTGTCGATAACTTCGTCGAATTCGATCGGACTGGACTGCCGAATCAACCGCAACCACAACGACCATCATGTCAGTCAGGTTCAGTAAATTGTTTTATTTATTTTCTTTTGTATGTGAGATTGATGTTTTAGTTTTAGTTCAAAAACAAACCGGGGGTGAATCAATCTATTTTTCTGAGATTTTTATAAACTCTGTTTGTATTCTGATTTCGTTTCCAGAATTTATTGTTTGCAGTCGAATGAATTCTCAAATTTATTTAAAAGATTTATGATATTCCCAGTTGGCGTTCTCTAAATATTATCAGAAATCAGTTTGAAGGGTGAAAGAATTATCTAAAACTCTACTTGTAATCCGATTTCGTTTCCAGAATCCATTGTTGCAGTCGATCTACCTTCTGAGATTTAAAACTCTGTTTGTATCATGATTTCATTTCCTGAATTCTTTTAAATTAGATTTTCCCTTATTCGTTGTGGATCAAATACCCTGCATATCGATTTCTTGGCATCTCTGATCTAATAATTGGTTTTACTTCTGATCTTAAAGGGACTGCGTTGATCCCAATATTTTGATGTTTCCAAATCTAAGTATTTGAGTTACTTCGGCTCCTTAAAGGATTGCATTGATCCCAATCTTTGACGTTTCCATATTTTATTTTCTTTTTCCTTATCAAAAACTATTTTTAAACCCTGTGGTTTTCCGTTCGCACTCCAGATTTGTTCTTGTTGGAGTTTAAATTTATTGAAACCTTGGTTTACGATCCATCGGTGTTCTCAGATTACTTTATCAGAATTCGATCGAGATAAAACTATTTAAACCCTATGGTTTCTAATTGCATTCCATATTTATTTCTCGTTTGGGGTTTCAGATTTATTTTGGGTTTACAATCTATCTGCCGTCTCCATATTCCTTTATCAGAGATCGATTTGGGTTCCCGAAATTTTCAACTCTGTTCTCAATAGTATACAATAGTATACCAGCTTCGCTCGATTAGCAGACGAACTGGGTTAAGTTATTTTAAAATCTTGTGGGTTCCCAAGGCCCGTAGAATAATTTGTAATTCACTTTTAAAGTTATGTTGATCCCATAACCATGGCATATCCAGGGGCATTTTTTGATTTCAAGTTTGATTGTGATCTTTATTTTAAAGACCGTATGGATCCAGTCCCAGATGAGTTTGATTGTGATCTTCTCCTTAAAGACTGTATGGATCCAGTTCTAGTTTTCCGATAAGTGAATGTGAAACGTGACCCGATTCTCACCTCAAAGACTGTTAGGCGTTTCGAGTTTTCGTATTATGAATTACAACTACCACTGCAATTCTTTGTGCACCGATTTCTCATTTGGAATATCCCGAATTCTCGATTCGCCTCTCCATTCCCTGGGTATCAATTTCTTACTTAAGCGTTCCCAGGATTCATAAATATCGAATGAGTTTTCCATTTATATTCTGTGTGTCGATCTCTTGATCAACGTTTTCAAAATTTGTAGAAACAAATTAAATTTGCTCTTTCTCATTTTTGTTCTTGAATTACTGTGTGTGTATCATTTATTTTGAAAATCTCTGTAATCTAAATTTCAGATTGAAAAGAACGTTTCAAGAATCCCTAAATATAATTGCAACCTAGATCTTTAAGGTTCTCTGAGTTTTATTTCAGGAATTTATTTGTAACCTGGAATTCTTGATGCGAATTGAAGTTTGCTTACTAAATATCTCTGCGTATTGAATTCGAATGGCAACTCCAGAATTCATGCCAAAATGTATGCTAATCCTTTTAAAAATCCTGTGTATCCATTCGAAACCGAATGGCATATTAATCCTTTAATTTCTCTGCGTTTCCTACTTTCAAAGTGGGAAGGCGTTAAAGGGGATTTCCTATGTTGAATTTTTGGATCTGAATGGACGTTTCCAGATCTATCGATTAATGGCATAGTATTTAATTCAATTTTTCTGCGTCTCCTGCAGCTTAAATGGCGTCTCCCAGATCTTGAATTGTAAACCGTAATGATTCAGTCATATGATATTTCCAGATCTTTTAATCCGATTTACAAAATGCTCATTATAACAACTCTGTGTTCCCATCTCAAGCCACGGAACGTTTTCCCAGATTCCATTAAATGAATGTAACTCCGATTCTTATAAACCCTGCATATCTATTTCGAGGGTCGAATAGCACTTCCAGAAATTATGCCACCTATTATGTTTCCCTTATATTTGTTTAAATGTTTTGTAATGACCATATAAACCACACCTACAAGTGCGTCCAGGTGGTGGACGATGGCGTGTAACTAAGGTTATGCGGTGAACATACTTGTGGCTGTAGTTATGTTTTGTTTCCACTCTGATTAAATTACATCCTGATTGTTAAGCCTTTTCGTTGCTACAAAATACTTTATGGAAATGATTTTAAACTCATCTTTGATTGCCATAGAAAATATAAGGTAAAATGCATATCTTAGGTATGATTGAATGTTAGCAAAAGTTAAGGATATATCGACATGGCGTTAATTGAATTGAAATTTACTTAATTGTTTCCATTAGTGAATGGAGTAAAATTTTATACACAGACCATACCCCTTTTCGATGACAAATTTATTAGTCATACCGACACACAGAACTTGTGGAATGGCAGTCAATGCATTTACATGATAATAAAAAAAGTAAATTTTAAACATAGCCAAGATATGACTAAAGTGCATCCTCATCTCGATGCGTAGACGAATAGATTCTATTTCGTTTATAATTCACACTTCATTTTAACAAGTGTAGATGAAAGGATGCAATATTGTTTATAACTCACACTTCTACATTCATAAAATGGCATGGGTTGGCGTTAGAATAGTTTGTTGACTTAATTAGTATATAACATGCTTAGGTATAATGTAACACAATCTTCTAATTGGTTAGTGATTGTTTATATGTTATGACATGTAGTTACTATTGTATTCAAAATGTAATTAATGATATGCAGTATTGTTTGGTTGTTTATCGTTGAATATTTAATGAAAGAGAAATGCGGTATTGTTTGGGTGTTTATCGTTGAATATTTAATGAAAGAAGAAATTGATATATAGTTGAATCGATTTTGTTTACTATTTGATTCTGTAATTTATATTTTAAATTGGATTGAAACCCTAGTGCAGACTTTGAGTGAGATCTGCATCTTATGAATATTACAGTTTGCAATTCCCATTAAGGACAGAAAGAAGTACTTGACTTAGATTTGTCTCAATCTGATTTACTAATTGACCCTATATTATAATGATTTATTCTTAATTGCATTTTGATTCTGCTCTGTTAAATTTTAGATCAATTTCCCCAAATCGATTGACCCCGTGATATAATGATTCATTCTTATTCGAATTTCGATTCTGCTCTTCTCTTTTAGATCGACTTTCCCCAATTTGATTCGACTCTGTATTCCAATGAATCTGTCTTAATTGATTCTTCTCTTCTCTTTTAGATCGACTTTCCCCAATTTGAGTCGACTCTATATTACAACGAATCTGCCTTAATTGATTATGCTCTTCTCTTTTTAGATCGACTTTTCCCAAATCGATTGACCCTGCATTACCATGAGAAATTTCATTCTCAATTGAGGGATTTTGTATTCTAATGGTTGAAGCTCTTTCTCAAATCAATATCCATATTGTATATTAATGTTGTATGTCATTTCGGATCTCTACACACTAATTGATTCTTTAGAATACGATCAGTACACCGTTTGGTTGACAGATATCTTATCACTCTCTATTATATTATCTGCATATGAGGTATTGATATAGGTGATAATACTCCCGGAGACGCGTTCTATGCACAGAGTTAACGAAGCTCAATCCTATGTTACAAGTTATATGGAATCGCTGTACTCCATCGACTCTCCCCTGGCTTAATAATTACTATGCTACCAGTCACTGCAGGTCGCTTAAGGGTTGACAGAGTTGATCTCTATAACCCATTGACTTTTCTTGCCTTAGGTTAATTTAAGATCTTTAAATTTTTTTAATTGCACTTCCAGATCTGTATTGCTTACCAAAAATCGAGATCCATTCATTTCTTGGTTTAAGTTAATCTAAGATCTTTAAATTTTTTTTTAATCGCACTTCCAGATCTGTATTGCTTACCAAAAATCGAGATCCATTCATTGTCTATACATGGAAGAAGCTATGACGGTGCTATCCTCAATATCGAATAGAAGTCTTCCTTTAAACCTCTGCAAGAAAGTTAAGTTCAGAGTTTTGTTATTTTTATTTTTTTTTATCTCTGATAATCAAGGGTATAGATTTGCTTCTGCTTGGCTAAGGAGTCGATTTTTCTTTATGGGCAATAAAGGACAATTCGGTAAATGGATTAATGTATGTATTATAGATAAAGAGTAGTTGTTTATACTACCTCTGACAATCTAAGGGATCGATCTTTGATTTTGACCTTATTCGGCGTGTTTCCAGAATTATGAATGCACAGTTAGTTATTGAGTCCTTGGCGTTCTCCCCAATCTTACTATTTAAGATTGACTACTATGATTATCACTATTATGAGGATTGAAGGAATACTGTTGGATTCCTAAATAATTTAAGTTTTACGGTGTCAGTTACCTTGCAAGACAAGCCGAGACACCATACCTGATCATGTCGATTTGTAGTGCTACCTATTCACCATCTGTTCACTTACGGTACAATTTAAGGGGTATTATATGTTGTGTTCTTAATTAAGTAAATGATGATGTAATTGTTCCATATATATTTTCTTTTATTAAAAACAAATGTTGAGGTATCATGGCTAGATGTAGTTGATATTCATTCTATTTAAGTTCTTTTTAGAAATAGAAAGCCGAAACTATAGAGTGAATGTTTACATTACTTGTAAAGAAATATCAATTTACAGAGTAACATATAATGTGGTTGTATTAGTGGTCTAGTTAGTCAAATAAGATCTCTTTAGTTGAATTACACGGTGGCATAATTAGTGTAATCACTAAGTTATAAAGTTTATGTGAAACTTAGAGATATCGTATATAAGTCATAATTATACGAATGTAATTCATACTAATGATATTGTGTGGACACTTTTCATAAATTATATTAAGGCGTAGAGTATGAAAAAGAAAAGGTAAATATAAGTGATGATGAGATTTTCATTATGTTATCTTAATTTGTCATTATGTAATTATGATCAATTATGATGAAAATAAAGGATACATAGGAATGTAGTAAAATGCTTATTGGAATGCTAATACTTTTCCTTATGTAGATTTATGAATTTATGAAATAGTGAATCATTCATGTTAGTATAGCTACACCTTGGATACATAATGTATGCTCACACTTACTTCACTATGAAGAGTACATGAATCAATGAATTAGCAAGGTGTTATATTAGCATAATCATATTAAATTAAAATATAATGGAATTGATATAGAAGGTATTTATCATAAGAAAGGCATGAAATTACATTTCTTATTTGTAATGGAATCTGTCTTGGAAATACATAAAATGGTTTAGTCGAATGTTTTCATACACATATTTAATTAGAGAATATCAATTTATTTTAATATTCGCTTGATGATATAGTTAGATTAGAACAAGAGAAATAACGTTTACTTGAATAGCAACTAATACATCACCTTCATTACTTCTAGTTACATTAGAATGCATAAGTCGATGCATATAATTATCTATATCTAAGATACTAGAGTCTCTATATTATGAAAGAGAGTTCTTATAATAATGCATAGAGAAAGAAAGATGTCAGTAGATTTGTAATATGATATAATGGTGTTCAATTCTTGCCTTGATTAAATATGTTAATTAATTATTAGGAGTTCAGAAGGAGATGATGTTAGACATGCTATGTACTTATATAAATTCTAAACGTTTTGTAGAAAATACTTTCATTGTAGTTAAAAAAAAAAAAAAAAAGACCCCGATGGGTCTTACGACATATGTATATTCAAGAGTAAGTGGTATTTAATATTATAGAAGTGGGTAATATATTTAGTCAGTCTTATCGTAGTTATACAAAGTATAGTGGAATAGAAGGATGTTGTCATATAACTATTCCTACAGATTAGGCAGGAGATTGAAATGAACACCTAGGTAATTTAAGTACTAGAAAGACCCTCTTATACATGTATTCGAATTATGAATTTCCTAGATTATACTTAGAAAAAGGGTTTAAAGCCTCTATGAATGTGTAGGAATGTTGGATTATTTAAATTGGTACGTAGTTAGAAGCTTAAGTCTCAGCTTTTATAAACTGTGGTGATGCAAAATATTGGGTCACATGTTTATTAAATTAATAGTGGTTGATTGTAGTATTTATAATAAATTACAGTGATTATGTTTTGTAGCAAATTATACGATGATGAAATCATGTTAGAAGTAGTCAACATTTGAATTGTATGCATCTATATAGACACGATTATAGTCACAACTATAAGGGACTATGTGATAGTGCAATCCACTAGGAACTTTCGATAATTGAAGTTAGTATACACAACGGAATCAATAACATCTTGGGTTTCTATTGATGAAATGAGGTAAGGATGTGATAATCTCGTTAACCTCGAGTAATTATACTAATGATTAGAACCACGAGTTCTATGGCCATGACTGTTGGAGAAAAATAGAATAGAATGACCTCGAGATGAGAATAGAAATTAAGTAAAGCTTAGCATCGGAAGCACGAGAACAAAAATTAACTTCGAGACGAAGTTCTATTTAAGGGGGGGTGTATGTAATGCCCCTAGAATGACTGTGGACCTTAAGGGAACCTGTCAAGGAACTCGACTGAACAACTTTGATATATTGGTCTCTTGAGCCTCGTTTTATATGTGTGAGTGGTATAATTGATTGATTACATCATGCTTAATGATTAGCCCTGATTGATCAAGTCAAAGTGTAGTAGGACAGTTACAGTCCTAGCTCTGCGACTTGGGAGGACACAACTGAGATGCGTCGTAGCTTTCCATTTTTATTCTGAACTTTGGGACGAAGTTCTAAATAATTAGGGGTGTATGTAGTGACCCTAGACTTGTGTAAACATTGAGGGCACCTGCTGAGTGACCCGACTGATTGAAACATTAATTAAATAACTGTTTGACCTTATTTTTTGAGTATGTGTATCTGAACTGTTGAGGTAAATGAATAATTGCATATGTTAAACGATTAGCTATGACTATGGAAAATTATGTTGATGGATAATGCTTAAGGACTAGCTGTATGGTGATTATGTATTTGGCGACGAAATGTATATTTGATAAGATGAATGAGCAGTTTGAATAAATCATAAATGTTTAACAATGCTAGAGTTAGAAACTAGATGATGATTGTTGAGAACAGTGCTACTAATAATTTGTTGTGAGAAGTGTGTGTAGAAACAAGTGAGACGATTCACCAACGGACACACAAAGGAACATGGAAGGTCGTAGAGTACGGGTAAATCACACACAGGGGAAGCGACGACGATGTCGACTTCCGACAAGAATACCATGCATGAGCAGATAAGCATTGATCCGCTTGCTCAAGAGGAATGCGTGAGGGCGTACGAAGTGGGCCACGACGGAGTTGGTCACGTACGAGTTGAGGGGCGTGCAGTGAGAACGGACTCACTCCTCAGCGCCATTAGTCCCTAGATAGCATGTAGACGGAGGATGGATGGTAATGATTCCTAAAATCTCTACAAGAGTTCCCGCAAGTCAAAACGGAAAGATGGTGGCAGAAGGGCCCAACGACGCGGTACCCTATCGAGAACGGAAAGAATGGATGCAAGGACCCAACGAGGTGGTACCATGCCAAGGAATGGAAACCATGGATGATTGGACCCGACGGAGTGGTGCCATGTCAGGGGATAAAAAAAATTAAGGAACCAGGAGCCCAACGACGCGGCACCGTGATCCTAGTGAGTTTGATTGTTAAATTAAACTGCATAAAAAAACTTAGGAGAATAACTCTAGATTATTACTTAGAAAATGCATAACAATAGCTTAGACATTTGCACATGAATAGTTATTTTGTTGAGCATTTAAAATAATAGAAATTATTATTTAGGAGCAAAATAGATTAGACACCTAGTCAACTAAAAGCTAGGAGTTGATTAAAATATCTGGGGGACAAACTAGAGCAAACTTAGGGATGTAGGTGCACTTCCCAGAGAAACTGACACTTGGATGGGTGAGTGTTTTAATTAAATAAATAATTAAAAATATTTATTTATGCATGAAGCGACATGTGTCGCAGGAGATTTCCCTTTATAAGGAAGGCTTAAGGAATGGGTAAGGGGCCCATAATTTGGACGATTGTCGTAATTTTCGAATGCCTCAAAGACTTGCTGCTATCTAAGGGTTTGGCTTAGAAATCCTGGTGGGAAGGGAAGCCCAAGCTGAATTTCTGAAATACTTGTGTGAGCTCTACGACCCAAAGCTCAGGGGAGGCCATGCGACTGAAAGCATGAGCCTATGGTTGGGTGGCGAAGCTAACGGTTGCTTCGCTTATGGTAAAACGAGCTTTGCTGGAGGGATCCTACGGAAGACGCAGACAACAATGGACCAGCTGGATCGGGTTGACAGGTTAAGGTTTTGCTTATTTTTGTTAAGTTATTCACTCTTTTATTTTATTTTTCCAATAACTATAATGGCTAATTTGTTTGTATGAAGTTGTTAAAGTTTCAGGTTCAATTCAAGGGGACCCTAAAGGAGGGGCCCTACAATAATCATTTCATGCACAAACAATCTAATGCAATACTATATGCCAAGTATATAAGTACAAGTAGTCCCTTTCATGCACCAATAATTTAATGCAATTCTATATGCCAAATACATAACTACAAATAGTCCTTTCATGCACAATTAATTTAATACAATTCTATATGCCAAATACATAACTACAAATAGTCCTTTCATGCACAATTAATTTAATGCAATTCTATATGCCAAAAACATAGTTGTTTATTTACCAATTTTCTTTATTCGTCTAGGTACCACATCATCAGGTCCTTTTGAATTTCTTTCCTTAATTGTCTAGGTACCACATCACCGGGTCCTTCTGACTTTCTTCCCTTAATTGTCTAGGTACCACATAGTTGGGTCCTTCTGAATTTATTTCCTTAATTGTCTAGGTACCACATCGTTGGGTCCTTTTTCCTTTCTTTCCTTAATTGTCTAGGTACCACATCGTCAGGTCCTTCCGACAATAATTTCTCATTTTTCTGTTGTGATGGGATTCCATGTAGTGATTTAGGAAGCGTTACCATAAATCATCCAGCTACACTCTATGTGAGACTAATGGTGTTGAGGAGTAAGTCCATTCTTACTATGCGCCCCTCAACCTCATACGTGACCAATCCATTATGGTCTTCCCCATACGACTTCACGCTCCTCCACATAAAGCTAAAAGGGATTTCCAAACTCATGCGTGGATGATATCAGGAGTTGACATCGTTGGCATACCCATGTGTTTTTTTTTCCCATCCTCTACAACCCCTTTCTTGTTCTATCATGATTTAGTCGGTAAACCTCCTTACCTATCACTGTACACATACTCAGATCACACACATCAATAGTACTACTAAAAAATCGTCATATTATAATTCATTTCATTTATTTGCTAATCATTAAGCAAACATAGATAATTTTCCATTGGATTTATATTATAATCACCCTCATAATTCCATTTCCATACTTCAGCATAAATACGGCATTCATCATAAGGTTTCACATGTGTTAATCCATCAACAATATTTCATATTAAAATCACAAGCATCCATGATCGTCATTAAATCAATATTTTTTATAAACATATTCGTTTATCGCATACCTCGCTAATTAGTCAACTATTTTATTCTAAATCAACTTATATGTAGTCATTCATGTTGGTTTCTCTAGCTGGGTCACTTACCAATAAGTGTCGTCAATATCGATGGTCATAGTGGGTTTGAGGGGCGTTACAAAAGTTAATAGGAAAAAATATTTTAAAAAACTCAATGTTGAAGTGAGATGTATGGATTTACAATAAGATCTATTTCTAAAAAAAAAATCTACATGGTATCATAGAATTTCAAAGGTCTACACATTCTTGAGATTAGGTGCACTAGTATAGGTTTAGTAGGAATGTCATACATGAATGTAGGGAAACATGCCTTCTAGCCTCAAGGTATATATATATATATATATATATATATATATATATATATAATTCAACCATAAGGAAGAAAGTTAATAGGAAAAAATATAAAAAAACTCAATGTTGAAGTGAGATGTATGAATTTACAGTAAGATCTATTTCTAAAAAAAATCTACATGGTATCATAGAATTTCAAAAGTTTACATATTCTTGAGGTTAGGTGCACTAGTATAGGTTTAGTAGGAATGCAATACATGAATATGGGGAAACATGCCTTCTATCCCCAAGGTTTATATATATAATATTTGTTAACCTACAGGGCATAGAATAGACGGTGATTGGGTGTATTGTTAAGGCACTGCTTGCATAAAGTCACATGTTCAAACTTCGTGTGTACAAACCTTACAAAATAGTATATATATATATATATAATATTTGTTAAATTTGATCATAATGTTGGTCGAAACATAGAGTGGAATCTACATACAAGACTATTATAAAGACATGTTGCTACACATAATGTATCTATAGTAATTTGCACAACATAATAAGATCCAATTAGAAGCAATGAATGTTGGTTGGGATAAATTCATTGTAATATAAGAAACAAAAAGGATGCCATTTTTACCTTACTCTTTTTGTTACATATATATGTACAAGTTAGACGCATTCTTAGGGGATATCGAATGTGTTTCCATGGACCTTCTATGAATAATTCACATTCTCCTCTTCGATGCAGATCACATTGTTCTTTTAGCAAAAAAAGCATTTTAAGTTCAAACAACAAATTCAAATACTGTGAAAATATTTTTACACTAAATATGAGATTGTTGTAAATACTAATGAAAAAAGGGTAACAATTACTAAATAAATAATACTCAATGAATATTTGGTCATGATAACCCCACAGCTTGCAACAATCCCATTCATACAATTATCTTGGAATCAACATTCACCATAAGCTAAATTAGAATTATAGTGATGAGGATTAATAGAGGTTGGAAAGTTTTTTATCATCATGAAAGTACTTATATAAAAGCTAACTTTTAGTTTTGGTAAAAAAATCTTTTTTTACATGCATATTATATGGTTGTCAAGTTTGAGGTTTTGCATTTCTAGGGAAACATGGAAGAAAATTGAGCATATGTAGAAGTGTTTATAATACAAAATTTTAAAATTAAAGGCAATACATCCTACCTATCATTATTTTAGACATGAGTCTCCCGTCAATGGAGAGTAAAGCTATGTTAAGGTAATTATGTGCAAGTATAAGTTGACTAACATAAAGAAAGAGAGGCTTCCTTAAAAAGCATTGAACACCAATAAATATCAATCGAGGATAAAGGCGAGTAGACTCTAAATGTGATTTCATTACCATAGTGTTATGGAATAGCAAATGACACTATATTTAAAATATCAACAACAATAGTAATATTCTTGTAAGTAATTTTAAAGAAAAGTTATAACATCAAATAAGATTAAGACCGAAAAAACTGATTTATTATAAAAAGATCAAAATTATTTCTTCGTTGCAACTAGCTTCAAAATGAATATAAATAGTCTGAAAAGAAGAAAAAACTCCCACAAAATTCTTATAAATATAAAATCAAAATATTTTTTAATGAACAAACTCCCATGAACTTTATATAAAAATAAAAACCAAAATATTTCATAAAAAGATGGACTTAAATTTACAACTTTAATGAAGTGGAAAATAAAAAACATACAAATTTATATTCAATTTTTAAAATATTTATAACACTATTTAAAACTTAAAATAATCTCCATCTTATTACACACTCTTTCAACTTTAAAATTAACATAATAAGACAAATTTATGGTTGTTTATTTTGAACATCATCACCATCCCCCCACGTTGGGTGTAGCTCTGGGCACACCCACATGCCTAGATTATGATTTCCCCACAGGGCAATGCACAAGGAAAACCACCGAGTGGGTGGCATTTCCAACTTATAATGATGATGGGTGACATGATTTTAGTAGGCATAATGTTTTGGTTTCGAAGCCCAACTTGCTCGAGTGAAACAATAGTTATCAATCCAACCTCCTGCCGAAATAGTTGGTCATTGCTATAGCATTCATGGCGATATTTCCCCTCGTCAAATATTATATGGGTCCAAATCGTGCGATGGAATGGTTGATCATTTATCTTTGGAAGCGAGCAGGTCTTCAGCACCTTGGAATTTTGCATCTCCTCTATTCACTATTTTCTAGTCTTCAATTCTAGCTTGGCATCCCATAGACCGTAGGTCATGTAGCTCTCATTCAAATCCCCCTGTCTCTGCTTCTGTTTCCATCATGGTCCATTCCAGGGACACTAAGCTAAACACCATTGCTAGTCCTCATCAGTCACACATGCCTCACATTATTCATGAGAAGGATAAAGCTAAATCTTGATTTGACAAGATGGTTCCTCCTTCTGTTCAAGAACAAATTCATGAGATGGACACTCATCTTCAAGAATGTCGTTGAAATCCTAATCTTGACAAACTAGTGGCTGAATTTGGGACAATGGTGGAATACTTATGCCCCACTTGAACTAGAGAGATATATGTTACACAAATAATTTGGGCTTATGCTGGCACATTAAACTATCATTTGGAAAAGTGATCTCATATTATGAGGAGGGGTGTTTTCAAGAAAATTCTCAAGGACTCTGCATGCATGCACACATGGATTGTTTGGAAAATTGGATGTGTTTTTTTACTCAAGCCCTAGTGAACTCAGATGCTAAGGTTAATGCCAAACTCAATGGTCTAGCATGCGAGTTGACTGGTAAATCCTTCTACTAGGCTCGACAAATTCTCAATATGCTCAGATGCCTTCTCAACGAGTTCCTCCCAAGGTTGAGTGAGGCAAGTCGTCAGGTACCAAGTGTGATGGCCCAAGTGCAGATCTCTTTGCTCCTACACTCCTTTTCATTTCGGGTGATGAATAGTTTTTTTGTTTCAACTTTCTGATCCGCTTTGTTTTCAGTTGGATATGGTGGCCATAACACTCAGCCTATGTGGTAGTTTGGAAAATAAATTTACCTCTCTCGATTCTAATAGTTGGCTCGGTAGCTTAACAATTATCTTAGTTTTGTCCAAATGGTGGCTTCTCACTATTTGTAGCTAACATGTGGACTCTTATTTAATCATCGTTTGGCTCTTTGTTTTCATTCTATAGTTAACTAGTTTTTTATTAGAATTCAAACTTATTAAAAAACATCGTCATCATCATCATTAAAAAACAACAAAAAATACTTGTAACACAATCTATAATTTTACAAAAATAATATAATTATAAAATATTTATTATAGAAAATAAAAATTTAATAAATCAATTACAAAATAAAAGAATTCATTACATTAGTTATAATGTATAAAATATTACATATGTACAAATGAAAAAGATTTAAAACATTATAATATAGATATATCCAACAAATTTTATTTTTTATATGTAATCAAACACCCCAACCTCCAACAGGTAAGATATGCATCATGGCTCACATGAACTTCAACTAATAATTGGCCCACAAGAGCAAATGTGTCCCAATGAAATTTAAAATCAAGTAGGAAGGATAGTAAATCTTTCTCACAACCACCTTATTGTGACCTAAATAACAATCATTACAACTCTATTTATTCATAGAATTGATATATTAAATGCAATGCATAATTTATTTCACTTTATGATGATTATCATTGAAAATATTTTTCCTCTAGTTATATTATATTTATTAAAAAAAATAATTGCGTCAAAAGGCGTATTTTATAACTCAGTAAAGGATGTGTAATTCCTTCTGTGCTCATCCTACAGTATATATGTAAAACTACACAAATTAGATAAATTAAAACTATAAACATTGCATTACACACTTAAATAATATCGAGTTACACCTCGAGAGATTTGATTCCTCTCAAAACTTGGTAAATCCCCTTTTAAAATAGATTTTATTTTATTATCTTGTTTATTTTATTCTTTTATAAGTTAAATTTTATGATTTGTGTATTATTTTTTCAAATTATTTACTTATATATAAAAATAATAATAAACAAATTATACTTTCACATTAACTTTATTAATTATTACGAAATTTGTGTATTAAAAAATTAAATTGATGTTCAAATCAACTTTATTAAATAATGCAAAAATTTTATATATATAATTTGAAAATATCAAAACATATTTTATAATTTTTTCAATAAATAAAAAATAGTCAAATAAAAAATTATATTTTATTAACAATATTTTAATAATAAATTTTATAAATAATATTTAAATTGAGTAAATTTTTTTTACAATCCATACAACTCATTAACTAATTAAAAAACTGAAAAAAAACTATAAGAGAATAATAAGATTAAAAAGGCAGTAGTCAATGATATGGTGGTTTGTTGGTGGGATAGATAGATTTATTTTCATTTATAAGAGTTCCATTAAATTGAGACATTTTCTGGCTTAAATGACCAGCTAAGATTTGCTGGAACTACCGATTAAAATAGCCGTTGAAAGAAAGATTCATTGCATACTTAATGTATCTCACGAAATCAGGCCCACATTCGTTGCATCTCGTATCAGCTCTACCATTTTTTGCATACCCTTCTAGCAGATGAGGACAACGCCTAACTACTGCCGCCTCTCCGATCCGATCTTTAATGCGAATGCTTCCAGACAGAATCCCGTCTCCGATCCAGATTTCCAGAGTTCACACTCTCAATTCAATTCGAGGCGGAACGATTAAAGCTAGTTTCAAAATTTTCTTTTGATGCTTTGCATTTTTCTGAAAGCTATAAAAGAATTCCTAAATGCCTATGTTTAAGTTTATATTCTTCCGTGTTTCAGATTTCGGACGGCTTCCTTCCTTGAATCTTGAGTTGCGAATTTAGGTTTTCTGGCCTGAAAATGCAGAGAATATGATCATTGATTTCTAAAGACCGGCTAATGGAAAGATTGTTAAGCTGAACCGGCGTTTAAGATTGTTAAGATTGTTAAGCAAAGAAAAGGTTTTGGACATTCTGATTCAGCCGTGAAATGGACAGCAAAAACCTATCCATCTCATGCTATGTACAAGGTCCCCGTCGGAGATACCTTATATGGCAGAGCCAGGCAACTTCAGGCTAACTCTGCCTCCTTATTGTATCCCTTTTCCTTGGAACAGTCTACTTTATAAGTTTATTCATTACTTTTGTGTGAAGATCAAAGCAATTGAAATTTTGCGGGTACAGTTTGTGGCTGACGTGATTCCATCATTTTCAGAAGCTACTAATGCCGGATAACGCATTGAAGGACATGGCCATGGTGATGAAGGAGCAAAAACGGCGGATCGAAGCCATAGAAGCCGTTAAGTCCTTTAGAAACCTCTATTCACATCCAGCGCAGGGATCTCTTGATAATGTGCTCATTGATGTCTTTTAAGGTATAATCTCAAACAAATCCTATGTTCATAAGCACGATATAGTATATACTCTGCTTCTCAATATTTTATGTCTCGATTGCAAAAATACGGAAGATTGGAGGAACGGTGCCTTTATGTTGTGGATTCGTGTACCGCTTGCTCCTAACAGGGATTGACTACGAGATTTTCGATCAAACCCCGTTTGCACGAAGATACCAGCACTCATCCACATTGCAATGGAAAGCCTACTGAAGGTACGAGCATTCATCCACAATGGAAAGCCTATTTGTGGATGAGTACTGGTATCTTCTTGTTAACAGGGTTGTTTGGCTGCGTGTGGCAGTGCTTTAAAAGGATTTATTACGAGGTTTTTGAAGCCCAGCGGATATTGCATTCAAACCCTGTTTACAAGAAGATACCAGTATTCATCGACAATCCATAGCGTAGAGAGACTCCTCCTCCCGTCGGATTTGCAGGACATTCAACAAAGCAGGATCACTCCAAAGGCTTCAGGTATTATCCACCACCGGCATTGTTGAAACCAGGTGTGTGTCTAATGCGGAAAATATTTCGCAATTTAATTTAATTTACAAGGTAATATAACTTTTTGGTTAGTTTTTAAGATCTTCATTGCAATGTCTTTGCGTCATAACACAAATCTATGCAGGCAATTGTGTCGTGAAACAATTGTATATTGTATGATCTTTCAACTTCTGATTTTCCTCACATTAAGGAGAGTTTGCAACTGCTATCTATATTAGATCATATCTATATTAGATCATTTGGATGGACTTGGCGTCATATATATCTTGGAGCTTCTTCTCTCAATGGAATTATATTACTATATTTAGAAGAGAGTCACTTCTCTATGGTGGATGGTTATAAGTCATAATCATCTTGTGGTTTGGGGAGATTTTCATGTATTTCTTAATGGATCACTCTATTGAAATATGGATGTTTGTTATTTCTTATCTTATACTTTTCTTGGAGCATCTTGGTGATTTGGTGATTATGTATGATAATGTTATGATATTGGTGTGTCACTAGGAGAGGGTGTCCTACATTGTTACACTCTTGTGTTCATCATATTTTATGTGTCATGGCAACATATTTGATGTGTCACTAAGATATAACACTTTTCATATCTTTCATATGGTATTGGATGCGATATGGTGATATGCTTTTCCTTCTTGGGATTTCTCTTAATGATATATCTATATAACATTATAACATCACCTCGTGGGAATGTGCATTTGTGATTTAAGTACCATTTTGTATGTGCATTAATTCATGTTTATGTACTTTATTATGGAGAACAGCTATATTTCACATGGTACAACACTTTGAAGCACACCCCTTTCGTGTACACATGTAGAGGTAGATCACCATAATTTATTATTATTTTCTTTAGTCCAAGGGCCATCCTCTTAGTCTTAGAATTCGTTAGGTTGACTTGATATGTGGATAATGTTTATCTTCATGGATCTATCCACTCTACACTTTCACATTGTTTGATAATTTGTAACCACCTTATAGTATTTTACTATTATTTGAATGGTTTTACATTATCAAACACTTTAAGAATGAGGTGGTTATACATTGGAGAAAATATTTCACTTTAAGAATGAGGTGGCTATACATTGGAGAAAATACTTTTCTATTTTGAAAGGTTTGTTGAATGTCCAGGAACTTTGACTTTTCATGCATGTGAAGTGCTCTAACCATTGATCAAAATTGAATCCTTCCTAGCCCTTTCAGGGTTGGATCAAAATTGAATCCTTCCTAGCCCTTTGAGGGTTGGATCCAGGAGATCAAGGCAAAGGAAAAGAGGCTCCCAATTTTAAGAGGGAGCCAACATGGAAATAATTTAGGGAATAATGGTGTTTACTAAAATAATGACCCATTATGATGGAAGGAAAATAAATATTTGTAAAGTTCAAAAGGATTAGTTTCTAAATAATCCTTAAATATTATATTAATTTTTCAAATGTGTATAGCTCATAGACTCATAGGATATGTTGAAATGCTAAGCATGCCCTATATTTATTTAATTAATTAACCTAGACATCACTAGTAGAGTAGTCACCTTAATGCACTAAGTATTTGTTGTTGTTTTATTTACTTAAATGGAAACTGCAGTTACTACTTAAATGAAAATTGTTTAAATGGAAATAATCAAACGGAGGCCATTGTTTAAATAGAAACTACAATCTATAGTATGAGTTAGCCAGCCTTGCATGCCATAATCAAAGAGAAGAGCCATGGGTCACTGAGTTTATAATGGCATGTAGAAGACTTTCTTTATTATTTCAAGTTGCAATCTTTAGAGTATTGGTTCAACATCCCTTATGCTATGTTGCATACATGTTATAGCCCATTGTGTCTATTTTATTTTGGGTACTTGCCTCATTTATGTTGCACATGTGAGATTCTGCTAATTTGGCTTCATTTTGATTTAGGCAAAGAAGGGCACCATCAAAGTGGTACTAGCGAGGATGTGTTTGTTTGTTAATACCATCCATTAGTATGAGATTATGGAGTGTGACCTCTGTAACACATCTCAGGCACTCCTATTTCATATTTGTGCTCACACCCATAAGAATTTTTTTTTTTCTTTGGAAGAAATGAAATTATATAAAGCTTAAATTGGAAATTGTCAGGATTTGATTGGTGCTTTGCTCAAATTTCCACAATTATCTTATGTGTTTAGGTTAAGGTTTTTACCGATGAGCCTATATTTATATAATCTGATTGTCCACTAGCTGCATCACATTATGTGTATATAATTATATTGTTAGCTCGGGAGTCCTGAAAAACGAATTGTTTCTCCTTACTTAACTTTATGGCAATGAAAGGAAAGAACACCAATGCAATGAAGGGAAGTGAGTAGGATTATGTCAAGTTTTACAACGGCGATGACTATTGCTAATTTTTGGGGTTTTACTGCATTTGTGAAAAAGAAGATGGGACCCATATTAGTGAGCCCCGACTTGCATCTACCCACAATGCTCTTTGACATATCGACATGCACCAACGATCAAGTGATCTACTCTATTTAACCAGTAGCCATCTTGTGTGATTTTACCAAACGCTTTAACTCTATAGAGGACTAGAAAAGGGAGGAGCTTAGAAAAAAGCAAGATCAAAGTTTGAATTTCTTGGTCCTTTGGTCATACGAGATGTTAATTTAAGGAAACTAAGCGGTCCTTTTTATGATAAGAGGATTTTGCACATCCCCAAAGATCTCTTAGACAAAATGACTGCATCTCAAAAATAGTACTGGAAAACAAAAAGTCTGTATATGGATACAATACTATTTTTTGAAATGGTAAGTTTGAGGTTCTCAAGAGGCCTTCCAAAGTTGGCAGCTCCTTCAAAAAGTGCATCGTCTTTAATCAGAAGATATGTTTGTTGTTCTTGGCAAGGAATTATGTTTAAGATACTTATCATTTGATGTAGAATGTTGCTCACCTTTACCCCATGCTTTCCAAAGATCACAGTAGATGCTCTGTTTTCATTTAAATCAATGCAGCTATGGGCTGTCGATTCAAACTGCACACTATTTCGTGGAATTAAACAAACTCATCAATGGAAAACTAACAGACAGTTACCACATGGTCTCAACATTTTTTTATTAGGTTTGGAGGCAAAGCTTCAAGGCCATTTTGCAAAGATATGTATAAAAATGTACAAATTATATTTACAACATTCAATGATATGTTACTCCTATCATACTATCCACAAAATTGTATGTCAAATTACTTGCTTATAACAATAGTCTTCTATTTGAAAGAAAGCAAGCTTTTTTATTAGATAGATGTTGATTTGTATGCATGGACTCCTTTGCTTTTATTATAGTGCAAGATTTTATTTTGAATGAATGAAACCCATGAACCACCTATTTTCCTTGCTACTCATAGCTACAAGTACAATATGCTATCTTTGCTTTCTACTTGTTGTTAAGGTCTTCGCAAAGGTCTTCTGCAATGTCACAGGACATTACCTGCTTCTTCGAATTTTAAATATAGTGAATTGTAAATATAGTTGTTACTGTCTTCCAAATTCTCTCCTCAATGACATTGCCACCAAGTGACTCTGGTTAAATATAAACATATAAATCAATGACATTGCCACCAATGACATTGCCACCAAGTGTGTCACGACCCCTCCGCGACCACCACCTAAATGCGAGCATGTGAATGCCTAGGATGCACTAAGAGGTGGGCGCACACCCCGCGGGCTAGCCTTGGATTTTTGGCACACTCCTTGGCACACCTTGACCCAACGGGAGCTTATGAGCTAGCTGGGCGAGCAATCAAGAACGCACAAGGCACAAGCGTGGGCAATGTGGGAAAGATGCGGACCAACATAATGAAACGCGAGGCAAACAGGCGCATGGAAAGCGCTAGTGGCATCGGACAAGAAAAATGCCAACATATGGGCGACCGACCCACCTTGGGGTGTGGGAGCACGACCCTTTGATGGGCATTGGCCGAGAAGTGCGGAGCACGCTAAGTCACGGCACACTTAACATGCGCGCTAAGCAAGACAGGTGTTCGGATACCATGCGGAGGCAAGGTATAAAAGAAGGGCGCTCGGCTAAGTTTGCATCAAGGAAGAAAACAAGGAACAGACGTGTGGATCTTGAGCAGAGGGTTCAACACATGACTGTAGGGCGGCTTACTAATAGTCCATGATGTTTACTTGTATTATGTAAAAGGGTGTTTTGCTAGTTGGGAAGCACTCAGGAGCTCTGCTAGTTGGGGCAAATCCATTGATGTAAAAACTCTGTTATATATATTTATTAAAGGGCTCTACCAGTTGGGAAACCCACCACTTATATCTTGTGTCTCTTCTTCTTGGTTGCATTGTGTTTACGTTTGGCTGAGTAAGGCCAATGGCTAAGTTAATTTGAACAAGTAATTAAGTGCGCATATGAGAAAGTATTTCCACAGGTTAAAGGCGTAGTCTGTAGGAACGTTGGTTGAGTTGGCCAAGCCCTCAAACGTAGCATCCTAGTAGTGCTGCACACCACTCTTCGGTTAGCTAAGACAACCGGTCGAGCGTGGCTGTGACAGGTGGTATCAGAGTCATTTTGGTGAAACGCTTAGGATGGTGGGAATGATGGTTGGGTTGCCAAAGTCCCGCAGAAAACAGCGATGGTGTCACAGGGTATGGACATTGCTCCTTAGTGAACTTTCAAGTGCACAGGTGCGGAACCAGTCAAGGCATTCGCTAGGCTGGATAGCCAGTGCATTGAGGTGGGGAGATGCAGCATGCTCCACATTAGCGAACCAATCGAAGGAAGCACTGGCTTGGAAGAATGAGCTTCCTGAGAAGTTGCAGAAACTTCTAAGTGTGGGTGCCGAGTTAGGGCATGCTGCAACCAAGAAACCAGTTTGTGACAAGTGCCCAGAAATGGAAGTGCGGAAGCTAGGTGTTGTGAAAAGTGGCCAAGGGATGAATGCCTTGTGTTTTGTGGACATTGTGATGAATGGTACAAGTGTGAGGGCGCTGGTTTACATGGGTGCCTCGCACAACTTCGTGAAGCGAGAAGTGGCAGATGAGATTGGTTTGAAGAGGAAGGACTGCGGCGTGAATGTCAAAGCAGCGAACTCAAAAGCTAAGGCTACTGCAGGTGTGGCTTACGGAGTGCTATTTTAGCTGGGACGTTGGATGGCTAAGATTGACTTCACAGTTATGCCTTTAGATGATTTTGATATGATTATTGGGCAGGATTTTCTGCGAAGGCAACAAGCGGTGTTGCTACCATTTGCAAACAAGATGGTTATCTTCTGCGGAAAGAGACCAAGTGTGGTGAAGATGGTTGAAGGTAAAACGAATGGGCATGAAAAGTTGGTTTCTTCTCTAAGGGTGAAAAAGGCTTCTCGAAGGTCAAAAACACAGATGTATGTTGCAGCACTCTTGGAAGAGTCTGATGCGGAGAGTGTGGGGACACCTACACCCTCGTTACTCTCTGAGATGTTGGCTACTTATGCAGATTTGATGCTAGAGAACCTCCCGAAAGCATTGCCTCTGAGAAGGAACGTCAACCACAGAATTGAGTTGGAACCAGGTTCCAAGCTAATGGCCAAAGCGCCATACAGGTTATCTGGGCCAGAGTTAGAAGATTTGAAGAGGCAACTCACAGAACTCCTGGATGCAGGCTTTATACGGCCATCAAGGTCACCCTATGGTGCCCCAGTTTTGTTCCAAGGGAAGAAGGACACTACCGAATTGAGGATGTGCTTGGACTATAGGATGTTGAACAAGTAAATGATTAAGAATCGGTACCCGCTCCCATTGGTGGATGATTGTTTCGACAAGTTGGCCAAGGCACGAGTGTTATCAAAGTTGGATTTGAGGCAGGGCTACTATCAAGTTAGAATTGCGGAAGGATACGAATACAAGATGACATGTGTGACGAGATATGGAAGTTATGAGTTCCTAGTTATGCCATTTGGGTTGTGTAACACCCCCACAACGTTCTGCACGTGGATCAATGATGTGCTGCAGCCGCTTTTGGACAAGTCGGTTGTAGTGTATTTGGATGATATTGTGGTTTACAACGAGACATTGGAAGATCACAAGAAGCACTTGGAAGAGGTGTTCAAAGCACTGAGGGAGAATCAGCTCTACTTGAAATATTCTAAGTGTTTCTTCGGTCAAGAAGAGATTCATTTTTGGGGGCATCAAATTGGTCGTGGCACATTTCGCACGGATGACAGCAAGGTGCTGCGATCCAAAACTGGGTGGAACCAAAGACAGTGCATGAGGTACGTAGTTTCCTGGGTTTGGAGAACTACTACCGCAGGTTTGTGGAAGGGTAGTCAAAGATTGTTGCGCCTCTCACAGACTTGCTGAAGAAAGACAGAGCTTGGAAGTGGTCCAAGAAATGTCAAGGGGCTTTTGATGAGCTCAAACGCAGGCTTGCAACTGCACCGGTTCTGCGGTTGCCAGACTTTGAAAGAGACTTTGAAGTATAGACAGATGCTTCCGATTTTGCCATTGGGGGTGTGCTGATGCAAGATGGGCATCCAGTTGCATATGAGAGTTGCAAGCTCCAGGATTGGGAGAGGAGATACCCAATTCATGAGAAAGAGATGACTGCGGTGTTACATTGTTTGAGGACGTGGAGGCATTACTTGATGGGTAAGCCTTTTGTTGTGAAAACGGACAACATAGCGATGAGTTACTTCACTACATAGCCCAAGATTTCGCCAAAGCAAGCACGGTGGCAAGACTTTCTTACCAAGTTTGACATGATTCTTGAGTATTGGCCAGGAAGGTTGAACGCTGCTATGGATGTGTTGAGCAAGAAAGCGCAGTTAGTGACATTGAGTGAGGAGCAACTCAATCTAATAGCTCAGTTTGTGTCTGATTTACAGATAAGGATTCAGGAGGCTTTGAAGGAAAACCCGATAGCTAGGAGCATCCTTGTGCAGATAAAAAAGGGTGAAGCTAGCAGGTTCAAGGAAAAAGATGGACTCATTTTCTTCGACGAGCGGTTGTATGTGCCGCAGGCTTCGCAACTCAAGAAAGAGTTGTTGAAGGAGTGTCATGACTCAGTTTGGGCTGGGCACCCAGGATAGCACAGGACAAGGACATTGGTTGAAAAGAGATTCTATTGGAAGAACCTATGGCAGGACATAGAGGAGTATGTCAGGACTTGTCTCATTTGCCAACAAGACAAGTCAACTTCGCATAAGAAGGCAGGTTTGTTGTATCCATTTCCAGTGCTAAAGAGACCATGGGTGAGTGTCTCCATGGATTTCATCACACAGCTACCGGAAGCACCAGGGTATAATGGGATATTCGTTGTGGTAGACCGTTTCTCCAAGTATGCGACATTTGTGCCGATGAAGTCGTAGTGAAAGGAAGCTGAGGTTGCGAAGCTTTTCTTCCAGAATGTGGTTAAGTATTGGGGCTTGCCACTCAACATTGTTTCAAAGCGAGACCCACGGTTCACAGGCAAGTTTTGGCCAGCTTTGTTCAATTTGCTTGGAACATAGCTACTCAAGAGTTTGGGCTTCCATCTAGAGATGGATGGACAGACGGAGAGGGTGAATGCGATCTTGGAAAGTTACTTGAGACACTATGTACAAGTTGATCAGAAGAATTGGCCTGAGTTGTTGGATGCGGCTCAGTTCAGCTATAACATGCACATAAGTTCGGCAACAGGTTAGAGTATGTTTGAGTTGGAAACTGGGCCGTTGACTTCGCAGGTTATTGCGACTGGCGAGATAGGCTCTAGTCTCGCTACAAGAGAGTTTATGTTGGCATGGTAGGATAGGCTAAAATTGGCTAAGTCTCATTTGGAGGAGACAACTGGAAAAGTGAAGAAATGGGCAGATAGACATCGTCGGCATGAAGAATTTTCTGTCGAAGAGAGCATTCTCCTTAGACTTGGGAAGGAATAGTTTGTACATCCGAAGGGCCTGGCAAGCTCTTTGGTGAGGAAGTATGATGGACCTTACGAGATTTTGGAGAGAGTGGGAAAGGTCGCTTACAAGCTAAGACTCCCAGAACATTTGCAGGCATACCATCTAGTTTTTCATGTAAGTCAGCTGAAGCGTTGCCGAGTTGATGCGGATGAACCAGAACGGCACGTTCCTATTAGAGCTCCTGCGATGATCATGGACAGGCCAGATCAAGAAGTGGAAGCTATCTTGGGACATCAGTTTAACCGACAAGGAAAGGACTCAAGGTTGGAGTATTTCATCAAATGGCATGGCTTGCTGGAGGAAGAGAACAGCTGGGAGAGGAAGGATTTGCTTTGGAAGGAAGAAAGTTTGATCAAGGCATTTCAGGAAGCGCATGGGCTTCCACCTTGGAGAAACCCTAGGAAGTCTCATTGCTGAGATGACGACTGGTTTGGTGGGGGAGGTTGTCACGACCTAGCCGCAACCACTACCTGAATGTGAGCATGCGGATGCCCAAGGTGAGCTAAGAGGTGGGCGCCCACCCCGCAGGCTAGCCTTGGAGTTTTGGCACACCTTGACTCAACGAAGTTTGGGAGCTTGTAAGCTAGTAGGGCAAGCAAGCAAGAATGCACAAGGCACAAGCGTGGGCGATGTGGGCAAGACGCAGACCAACAGAATGGAATTCGAGGCAAACAGGCGCATCGCAAGCGCTAGTGGCATCAGATAGGAAATGCGCCAGCGTATGGGCACCCGACCCACCTTGGGGTGTGGGCGCGCGACCCTTTGATGGGCGTCGACCGAGAAGTGCGAAGCACACTAAGTTGCGGCACACTTAGCATGCGCGCTAAGAAAGACGGGCATCCAAAAACCGCGCGGAGGAAAGGTATAAAGGAAGGGCACTCGGCTAAGTTCGCATCAAGGAAGAAAGCAAGGAACAGACGCGCGGATCTTGAGTAGAGGGTTCGGAACATGACTGTAGGGTGGCTTGCTAACAGTCCATGATGTTTACTTGTATTCTGTAAAAGGGTGTTTTTCTAGTTGGGAAGCACTCAGGAGCTCTACTAGTTGGGGCAACTCCATTGATGTAAAAACTCTGTTATATATATTTATCAAAGGGCTCTGCCACTTGGGAAACCCACCACTTATATCTTGTGTCTCTTCTTATTGGTTGCACTGTGTTTATGTTTGGCTAAGTAAGGCCAATGGCTAAGTTAATTTGAACAAGTAATTAAGTGCGCATATGATAAAGTGTTTCCGCAGGTTAAAGGCCTAGTTTGTAGGAACGTTGGTTGAGTTGGCCAAGCCCTCAAACGCAACGTCCTAGCAGTGCCACACACCACTCTTCGGTTAGCTAAGATATCCTGCCTAGTGTGGCTGTGACAAAGTGACTCTGGTTAAATATAAACGTATAAAACAAATAAAATTTCATATTTATTTTGTGTTCTCCCCTCTTTTTCTCTATATTTTTCTATATCTAATTTAGAAAACCAATAATGCAATTACAACAAATGGTATGCATACATATTGTAAAACCAATCATGCAATTACAAAAAAAGGTATGCATACAATTTGTATATATATAGTATGCAAACAATATACACTGAAGTTAATATAATATGCATAATTATATATTGTATGCAATGTCAAGAAAATTGCAAACCAAAATATATAAATATTTTGATATAACAATGTTTCTTAATATCATTTTACAATAAATTTATTATTCACTTTCACATTAACTTGATTCATATAGTCAACCTTTGATTATTAAATAAATAAAAATTATTATTATTATTATATAAAAACCGTTTAATAACTTTGAGTATGTTTTAAAACATACTCGATAAAGATAGAATTATAATTTTATTATTAATATTTTAAAAAACCTTACATTTCATATGGAGAGTAAAAAAAATGAAGTTGTCATTGCCTTGGAAGAAGACTATTTCGGCCAGCAACGTATGTGGAGGGAATCAAGTCCAGGTTCATTGCATATGTATTCGCCCCTACATTTCAGTTATTACTTCAGTGCTTCTTCCCTTGTGTCGAATCTTTCCACCAGAGGACGAGGACGAGGATGCATAAATTTCAGAAGAGCGTATGTCGATTCTCCTTGGATAATCCCAGCTCAGATCTAGATTTCTAGAGCTCTCAATCTCCATACAATTCGAAGCCAAATGGTCAAAAGGTAGTTTCAAAATTTCTGTTTACCCCTTGAATTTTTCTGAACTCAAGAAAGTAAAAGAATTCTTAATTGTAGGAATCTTCAAGCGTTTACGTTCATATTGTTCCTTGTTTCAAATTTGGGATGGTTTCCGTGAATCTTTAGATGAGACTTAATGTTCTCTGGCCTGGAAACACAGAGCAAAAGTTGATTGATTTCCAATGGCTGACTGATGAAAATGCCAAAGACTATCATGGTGAACTTCCGTTAACAGTGCGAAGGACTTTTTAGCTATGGGAAAGCTTTGAACATTCTCCCTCAGCAGTGAAAGAAAACTTAAATGCCGGATTCTTAAGGCATTTGAGTTATATTCTTCTATGTTTCAAATTTCAGACGTTTTCCCTGAATATTTAGCTCTGAATTTATGTTCTTTGGCCTGGAAATGCAGAGCATAAGGTCATTGATTTCTAATGGCCAACTATGAAGGGAAGAGAGCACCACAACACCGCACAGTCAATTTAAGATTAATTGCGCAGTAAACAAATCTTTTCTTTCGCTACGAACTTTGACGGAAACTCCAATTTTGACTTCGCGAATGAATTTCACTTCCGCAAGCATTTACTTCGCGTGGATTAAATTTGCGGAATTTTACATTGCCGCAACATTTGATATCGCACCAAATTTAATTCGCACCAATGCGATATGCTTAACCTTATGTGATATGCAATATGCTATAACCTTGCAATAGGCAATACAATGTGAAAATTATAGACTTGAAGTTATTTTTACTCCGCGTAACTTCATGGCGGACTTGTTGACATCGACAAGCCTAATCTTAAGCAAATATTTTAATAAAATATTTCTTGCTAAAACATAAGAATAGAAGAATGAATATTATGCTGAAGTTACTCTGCGTTAAGCTAAAAACATTCACCACCGTGAAATACTTGGAATTCTTGATTTCTTTTACTGACAATAAATGTAAACAACATTTACGCAGATGAATATGAAGAAGATGTGCGACATGTAATGACAACCATTCTTGAGAATGAACACAAAATAACTATTGACTTATATATATTACCATAGTAAAACAAGTAACATTGCCGCAATACAGAGAGATGGTAAATACTTCAATATTTCACCATTTTACACAGAGCTTGGGCTCCTCATACATTTCACAATGAACTTCTTCTTCTTCTTTCACTTCTTCATCTCTTTCATCTCTCTTTAATCTAATGAGAGTGATTTACATTTATACAAAAAAATTGGTATTGCTTCGCTTGGAAGCTATTGAACTCCATTAAAGACTGTAATTAATTTCTATCTAAGAAATTCAACTTGCGGAATACAGACGCGGCTGATTAAATACTAGGAAGTGTGCACGATGCCTTCTCATAGATTGACAAACTATCTGACATCTATGCGATACAACGGACTAACAAAACATCTGACGGGATGACTGACAGAGCCAGCGCGAACTAGATGTGCATTCAACTCGTAAGTACATTTCTCCAACACTCCCCCTTAATTATGAGTCGATGAAAAAATTTTACAAAATGTTTCAGAGATGAAACATGCTTTGTGCATGACAAAGTTCATTGTGTAGAACTTGTCACTCCTAAAAAACTTCGCAGATGTTGGAATGTGTCTCTTGCCAATGGTTTTGTGAAGATGTCCGCAACCTGATCTTCAGACCTGCAAAATTCTAAATAGATTTCCTTGTTGTTTATTAATTCTCTGATGAAGTGATACCTTGTGTCGATGTGCTTGGTTCTCTTGTGGTAGACATGATTCTTTGACAGTGCGATAGATGAATTGTTGTCACAGTAAATGACTATAGGTTCTTGCTAATGTTGTGACAAATCACTTAACATCCTCCGCATCCATACGGCTTGACATGCAACACTTGTTGCTGTGACATACTCTGCTTCTGCTGAAGAAAGAATTACGATTGGTTGCTTCTTTGAAGCCCATGATACGACACCTGTTCCAACATGAAATGTATTCCCGAATGTTCCTTTTATGTCATCTACGTTGCTTCCATTTCCATTGTCTGTGTACCCAATGAGTTTGAAATTTTCTGCAGTTGAATACAAAATACCAAAGTCTTTTGTTCCATTTACATACCTCAGAATTCTTTTTCCTGCTTTCCAATGCGATTCTTTTGGTGTCTCCATGAATCTTGAGATTAAACTGACTCCATACATGATGTCTGGCCTTGTCGCTGTAAGATACATAAGGCTTCCAACAAGTCTTTTAAACGACGTAGGATCTACATTAGATCTGTCATCATCCTTGCTCAATTTCGAACATGTTATCACTGGTGTTCGTGCTGTCTTGCAATTTATCATCTTACATCTGTTTAAGACATCACTTGCATATTTCGACTGAGATATAAATATCCCATGTTCAGTCTGATGCACTTCAATACCTATAAAGTAGTTCATATGCCCCAAATTTGTCATTTCAAATTCACTTTCCATGACTGTTCTAAATTCTTCTATGCCGAAATCACTAGTAAATATTAAATCATCTACATACAAGCAGACGATTAGCTTATTACCTTTCTTGTTGATTTTTGTGTACAGCGTTGGCTCACATTCACTTCTGTGACATCCATTCTGAATGAGGTAAGAGTCAATGCGACTATACCAAGCTCGCAGAGCTTGCTTCAAACCATAGAGTGCCTTTTTCAGTCTGTATACTCTATGTCCTTGTCCTGGAACTTCATAGCCTTGTGGATGCTCCATGTATACTTCTTCCTCCAAATAACCATTTAAAAATGTATATTTGACATCCATTTGATAAACATACCATTTATTTTGTGCTGCGATAGCCAAAACTATTCTGACAGTGTCCATTCGTGCTACAGGTGCAAAAGTTTCATTGAAGTCTATGCCAGGATGTTGTGTAAATCCTCTTGCTACCAATATCACCTTGTGCTTGTGCACATTTCCTTCAGCATCTTGTTTGGTCTTATAAATTCATTTGACGCTTATCACATCCTTGTCGATAGGAATGTCGACTAATTCCCATGTTTGATTTTTCTCTATGCATTCTATTTCTTAATTCATGGCTTATGCCCAGACTTTATCTTCTACAGCTTCTTCATATGTTAGCGGATCATTAATTTGAGAAAATAATGCAAAACATGAGAATGAATTAGGTGTACCAGTCTCATATATCTCACGTAGACTTCTTGTTCTTGGTGGAGTTGCTGGTATCGAACTACGAGAACTGCTTGATGGAGTTTGTTGCGCACTTGTTGTGCTTGTCGGAGTTGCTTGAGCTGTGACTGATGTTGCAATACCTTGTGCTGAAACATGTTGCGTTGTCCTGGGAGTAGACAGAGCTGCAACATTTTGGTTTATATGCGGATTCTCAACCGCATCTTCTGCGATGTCATCATGTTCCATATGCGACACGATTTTAACATTTTTCTCTATGGTTCCATCCCATGCTTCATTTTCAACAAACTGAACATCGCGACTGATGATGACTTTTCTTGCAACAGGATCATACAACTTGTATGCTTTTGTGTCTTCAGAATAACCAATAAAAATGCATTTTTGTCCTTTATTGTCTAATTTCCTTCTCAGGTCATCTGGAACATGTGCGTATGCTACACAACCAAATACTTTTAAATGCAAAACACTATGTTTCATACTTCTCCATGCTTCCTTCGGAACCTTGTTCTTCATGCTCTTCGTCGGACATCGATTCATGATGTGAGCCGTAGTTGCAACTACTTCAGCCCAGTATTCATTTGACAGATGCATCACTGCCAACATGCTGCGCGTCATTTCCATAATGGTTCTGTTCTTCCTTTCTGCAATGCCATTCTGTTGCAGTGTGTACCGTGTAGTGAACTATTTCTGTATGCCATGATTTTTGCAAAAATTCAAGAAATCATTTGAAACATACTCACCTCCTCTGTCTGTTCTCAATATCTTGATGCTGTAACCAGTTTGCTTTTCCACGAGTGCCTTGAATTGCTACACAACCAAATACTTTTAAATGCAAAACACTATGTTTCATACTTGTCCATGCTTCCTTCGGAACCTTGTTCTTCATGCTCTTCGTCGGACATCGATTCATGATGTGAGCCGTAGTTGCAACTACTTCAGCCCAGTATTCATTTGACAGATGCATCACTGCCAACATGCTGCGCGTCATTTCCATAATGGTTCTGTTCTTCCTTTCTGCAATGCCATTCTGTTGCGGTGTGTACCGTGTAGTGAACTATTTCTGTATGCCATGATTTTTGCAAAAATTCAAGAAATCATTTGAAACATACTCACCTCCTCTATCTGTTCTCAATATCTTGATGCTGTAACCAGTTTGCTTTTCCACGAGTGCCTTGAATTGCTGAAAACAATCAAATGCATCAGATTTATGCTTTAGAAAATAAAACCATGTTTTTCTTGTGAAATCGTCAATAAATGTGAGAAGATAAGTGCATCCTCGCATGGACGGTGTTTGCATCGGTCCACAAATATCTAAGTGCACAATTTCAAGTGATGCACGAACTCTGTATGACTTTCCAACTTGAAAAGTCTCTCTATGCTGCTTTCCAAAGATACAACCTTCACAAATTCTCTCTGTCTTTTCAATCAATGGAAATCCTTTCACCATGTTCTTCATGTGCAATAGCTTTAGCCCACCAAATTTCAGATGTCCAAATCTGAAATGCCATAACCAGGATTCATCCTTCATTTCTGTTTGAAACACAGCTTGCATTGTGCTACCTTTTTCTTCCTTGTTGCTGCGAACTTCTGCTCCTTTGCTTTCTGTCTTGAACACAGCTTTAGAATTTTCATTCTGACTTTCATGAGCAACATGAGTAGTTTTACCTTTGATGATTGGTGTTATCCTCAAAGGAAACAAGCAATTGCTTGTCATCGGCACTCTGTCAATTAATTGATTGTTTGGGTATATGTATTTGATCACACAATCCTTTCCTATCATGTGAACTCTGTAACCTTTCTCCATCAGTTGTCCAATTCTTATCACATTATTCTTTAAACCTTGAACATAATAAACATCAGGCATAAATTTCTGCTCCCCCTATTTTGTTAAAATATCAACAGTACCCTTACCCAAAACAGTGACTTGGATATTGTTTCCAAGTGTTACATCAATTTGAACTAGTTTATCTAGACTAGAAAATAAACTTAAATTACCAGTCATATGATTGCTACAGCCTGAGTCTAAATACCATATGTCATTTGGACTTTCTTGGACGACATTGCACTCCAACGATGATGCACATGCTAAGAAAAGTGAACTATTCGCAGTGTTGTTGATGTCTGACTGAGTTTCATCTTGCTTTCCTTGTTCATACTGTTTCTTCCTGCATTCATATGCGAAGTGTCCATACTTCATACAGTAATGACATTGAATTTTTTATTTATCATACCTTTTCCCACTTGGCTGATTGGAGGTCTGATTCTGGCCTCTACCAGCAACATGTGCAGGATTGTTGTTGCGACCTCCTCTGAAAGAACTTTGTTCTCTGCCTCTAGAGCTTGATCTTCCTCTGCCTCTACCACGACTTGTGGATGATTGTGTTACGAATGCACATTCCAGCGATGTCTCTGAACCGCTGATTCTATGTTCATGATTGAGTAATGAGGCTTGCAACTCATCAATGATAAATGTGGACAGATCTTTGTTTTCCTCCAGGGTTACAACCAAAGATTCAAATTTCTTTGGAAGAACTCTAAGAACTTTTTCAGCAACCCTTTGGTCACCTAGAGTTTCTCCTTGAGACTTTATTTGATTAACCAGACCAATTACATGAGTATAGAATGAGTCTACTGACTCTGTATTTTTCATTGACAGTGATTCAAAATCTCTTCTAAGAATTTGTAATTTAGCAGTTTTTATCTTGTTCAAACCTTGGTATGTTTTTTCTAGCGTGTCCCATGCTTCCTTGGTTGACTGCACTCCTTCTACTCTTGGGAGTATTGATTCATGTGTCGCTTGATGTATGTGGAACAACGCCTTTCTGTCTTTCTTCCTCTGTTCCCTTAGAACAACCTTCTCAGCTCAAGTGAGATTGTTGTATGCTACTGCATTTGTTGGTTCCGCATAACCAGTCTGGACTATGTCCCATACATCTTGAGCTCTGAACAAGGTTTCATAGTTAGCGACCAATATTCATAATTTTTACCGAAAAATATTGGAGTTTGCAAATTACCATAAGTGGAAGCCATATTTTAATCACTCTTCCCTTATGTAAATAGAATTCTTCTTTGCCATAAACCAAGATCCGATACTAGATGAAGGGAAGAGATCACCGCAACATCGCACAGTCAATTTAAAATTAATTGCGCAGTAAACAAATCTTTTCTTTCACTGTGAACTTTGATGGAAACTCCAATTTTGACTTCGCGATTAACTTTGCGGAATTTTACTTTGCCATAACATTTGATATCGCACCAAATTTAATTCGCACCAATGAAATATGCTTAACCTTATGCGATATGCGATATGCTATAACCTTGCGATAGGAAATACAATGCGGAAATTATAGACTTGAAGTTATTTTTACTCCGTGTAACTTCGTAACTTCGTGGCGGACTTGTTGACATCGAAAAGCCTAATCTTAAGCAAATATTTTAATAAAATATGTCTTGCTAAAACATAAGAACAAAAGAATGAAGACTATGCCGAAGTTACTCTGCGTTAAGCTAAAAGCTTCAGCACCCTGAAATACTTGGAATTCTTGATTTCTCTTACTGACAGTAAATGTAAAAAAAATTTACGTAGATGAATATGAAGAAGATGTGCGACATGTAATGACAACCATTCTTGAGAATGAACAAAAAATAACTATTGACTTATATATTTTACGGTAGTAAAACAAGCAACATTGCCACAATGCAGAGAGATGGTAAATGCTTCAATCTTTCACCATTTTACACAGAGCTTGGGCTCCTCATACATTTCACGATGAAATTCTTCTTCTTCTTTCACTTCTTCATCTCTTTCATCTCTCTTTAATCTAATGAGAGTGATTTACATTTATACAAAAGACTTGGGATTGCTTCGCTTGGAAACTATTGAACTCCATTAAAGACTATAATTAATTTCTACCTAAGAAATTCAACTTACGGAGTACAAACGCGGCTGATTAAATACTAGGAAGTGTGCATGATGCCTTCTCACAGATTGACAGACTGTCTGACATCTCTGCGATACAGCGGACTGACAAAACGTCTAACAGGGTGACTCATAGAGCTGGTGCGAACTAGATGCACATTCAACTCGTAAGTACATTTCTCCAACAGACTAATCCAAAGATTGTTAATCCGAACCGGCATTTACGGGGTGTAGGGTTTTTAGGACTGTAAAGGTTTTGGACATTCTCATTCAACAGTGAAATTGACTGCAAAATAAAGAAAATGACAGTCGCAAAAGAGTCTTCACCGTTTTCTCTAAATAAGCATGAACCACACTATCCACAGAACAACACGTCCCCTACTTCTGCTCAGGCAAAGTCGATCGGCTTCATGAAAGCAAAAGGAAAAACCGATCCATTTCATGCTATGTACAAGGTTCCAATCGGAGACATGACCTATGGCAAAGCCACCTTCAGGTTAACCTTCCTCCTTATATTGTCCATTTTTCTTCGAGCAAGCTATTTTATTCATGGCTCTTTATGAAAGTTCAAAGTATTTAAATTTGGAGGATACAGCTTGTGGAAAAGGACCCAGTTGGCGCCATCGCATTGTTCTGGGAAGCTATTAATGCAGGAGACCAAGTTGACAGCGCATTGAAGGACATGGCCATGGTAATGAAGTAGCAGAACCGACCATTGGAAGCCATCGAGGCCATTAAGACCTTCAAACACCTTTGCTCGCAGCAAGTGCAGGAGTCTCTTGATAATGTGCTCATTGAACTGTTTAAGGTGCAAACACAAAAAATTCCCACATACATAAGCACTATATAAGAACCGCATGCATTGCTTCATAGCATTTAATGTTTAGCGTTTGTATTACAGAAATGTGGAAGATTGGATGAGCAGATTCACCTGTTGAAGCATAAGCTCCATTTAATTCAGCAAGGATCTACATTCAATGGAAAATTCACCAAAACTAGACAGTCACATGGAAAGAAGTTTAAGGTTTCCATAAAGCAATAGACCACTCGGCTTCTGGCACATAGCATCCACAAAGCAAGAGACCACTCATCTTCGGCTTCTGGTACATAGCAAGAGACCACTCGGCTTCTGGTACATAGGTTCCTGGTTCTATTAGTATTTCTGTGTAACAGTGGTTGAATGAGAATGTAATGGGTGTTGGCAGAGTAATTTGGGATTGGCATATATGCAACAACATGACTACTGTTCTACAAAAATCGTTTACAGGTAGATTTCATTTGAAGATGAATCAATTTTCTATTATTCAATTACAACGCTAGAAACAGAAATAGATGATGTGTTTAATGAATAATTGCAAGCAGGGAAGCACAGGTTTTGGAGCCAGATGAGAATAAGGCCTGTAATCTAAGCGTCTATCTTATGAGGCAAGGAAAGGTGGGGGAGACCATGGGTTTTCTTCAGGGTGTTCTGAACAACAATAAGAATTCTACGAGATATAATCATAATAATAGTAGAGGAAACTCTAAGTCACTAGATCGCATCGAAGTGTTGTTGAAGGAAATCAGGGATTCTAAAACAAAGGGAAGGATTGGAGAGGATTACCAATCAGCAACATCCTGTGTTGAAGATTTGGAATGGTTTTATTGTCATGAAAATGGAGTAGGAGAAGAAGGATCACACGGAGGACAAAAAGGATTGGGTGTGGCAGTTGAGGTGAATCGAAAACAGAATCGATTGAGATTTTTTGAAGAGATGACATCTGCTCCTAACAAGAAGGGCCATTTTAATAGAAGCAATATTCAGCCTGCTACGTAGTGTTAAGAGCGATATATATACAACTGTACTTAATGGTTGCTCATTCTCATTGTGGTAGCCTGGGTCACGTGTAATTCCCACTTAGTAAGTGGAGTTGCCTTGTGGCTAACTATATGACCACTTGGTGAGTGGAGTTGTCATTGTCTCTAACTATTGGTTTAGGTAAATTAAATTCAACCCTCTAAGTGGTCAAGCAGGAGCCATGTATCATCCTCTATATTGTAATTGTTGTTGAGTATTTGTTCTTAAACCTTTGGGTGAACTTTACATGTGCATTTATATTCTGCGTTGGACATTGGTTGTTGATTGAGCCTATGTTTTTTATTTTTTCATATTTATTGTTTTTATAATGTTAATATTGAGCAAGTCAATTCTGTGACGTTGATGATAATACCACACGAGAATGTGAAGTATTATTGAGTTATTAAACAATTTGGAACAAAAGAGTGAAGTTGAAAATCAACTTAGTTTGATGTGAAGTATTATTGAGTTATCAAACAATTCTGAACAAAAGAGAGAAGTTGAAAATCGACTTAGTTTGTTAGGTAAAATGATGACAAAGTTACTGGAGCATGTGTTTAATTTAAATTAAATTATTTGTATAATTTGGATTTATTGAAACATAATGATTTAAGAAAAGAGATTCACAATGTCCATTGGTTGGAGCTTGGGTGGTTGGGAGGAGTGATTGTTACCCTCCCCATCTAGGTTCAATTATTGCAAGTGACATGATGAGATAACAAAACATTGTACTATTCTTAAAAAGAAGAGAAAGTAAATGCTCATGAAGAACAATCTTGGAAAATCCAAAAGTTAAGTGAGGATCTGGTTTGTTACTATTGTAATGTTGAGTGTTGGAGTAGGCTAGTCATGATAATCATGAACCCTACCCCAAATTGTAACTAGAGGATCAACACCATTAATACTGGCAATGGGCCTGCCCTAGTGTTAAAATATTAGATTGTTATTTTGCCCCAACAAATGCATTTGGTACATTGATAAGCCCAATTTCAGGTCCTTTTGGCTCCTATTTGTATAAATCTACCGTGCATTCTCACCCTAGCTTGCAGCAACATGCTAGCACCCAAATTTTTTCATGAACCAACACATCAGCTTCCTTGTTATGTCCAAAAGAAACATGTGATCACTTATAAAAAGTTGTGTGTGTGTGTGTGTGTGTGTGATATATATAGAGAGAGAGAGAGAGAGAGAGAAATATGTATGTAGAGTACAAAATAATATAAGACTCTAGAAAAGTACACAGCGAAAACACTTGTATGTCTTTGATTTGGGTCCTAACCAATGTAAACCACTTTATCCAAAGATGAATTGAAGGATCAAGGTTGGAAAGTATTAGCTTGAATTGCCTTTGAAATGGCTAGGAAAAGGTTTTGATCGATAGACTTCTACTCTCTCTCCTCCAAAGAAACTCTTAGTTTTCTCTGCAAGTTTGACATAAGTTGTTTTGTGTGCTTAAGAGACACTCATGGTCCCCCTTGGCTATTTGACATAAGTTGTTTTGTGTGCTTAAGAGACACTCATAGTCCCCCTTGGCTACTAACATAAATCCTTAGAAAGAGATTGATTTTGAACAAGATCAATGCATGTATATAAGTTGTTGTACGCTTGTTTGATATGAAATACATATATGTCTCTTTTCCAACCCCCTTCCCCAAATTCTGTGACACTTGAGTTTGTTCATATTTATGTTGTTTATGTAATTAATTTTTTATATTATTGATTTTTCCAAAGAAAAAGTAAGGGTAATTATCTTTGAGTTTATGTAGGAATTTGTTGACTTTAGATGTTGAGGATTCATCTAGTTGTTAAACATGAAGGCAAAGGAATAAGAAACCATCCACAAGTATTCTACCTCTCTTTATTCTAGTAATTTTTAATAAGAAACCATCCACAGGTATTCTACCCCTCTTTATTCTAGTATTTTTTCATTTGCCTCTATCTTAATAGTGAAATGAAGATTGTTATTTTCTTTTATCTATTAATAAGGATCTAACCCCTTCTCGGGAAAAGAATATTGATATTTGTTTTCATCTATCACTAAATATATAATGTATGTTGACATCATTAGAATTGATTGGATACATTGGTATTCCTCTTTATATTAAACATAGATGCAATTTGAATTCGATTCTTAGAATAAGTTCTTTAAAAGAAAAGGTAAGGATATCAAATCGAGCACTTTAGGTGTAGAGGATTCTCTAGTTCTTAGTCCCTGCCGTAGGCAGAGACTATATGTTCCGCCCAACTATAAAAATTTGTAGGGTAGTAGAAAATGACCATACAAATAGCTAATGTTTATGGAAAATAATGATTTGTTGATTTTTTTATAGTAATTATTTTCATATATCTAACAATTCTATTGGATTAGAGAGTATGATTTGACTAATTTTATCATTGCCAGAGATTAGTAAAAAATATAAATATATAAAAAATATTTCACAACCTTAGTTCCAAACTTTATTTTCTTTCAAACAATCATTCATTGCGGCAGAGGTGTTCAAGGTGGAATGTTATCTCGAAGTTCAAAGTAGGTACCTAACAAAGGCTTTAATACATGGCAGTCCAAGTAGTGCAATAACACTAAGGGTATTAATTGTCTTTTCCATATTGGGATGCCATCTATTAAATGCATGGATGCTCTCAAGCATTGGAATTTAGAGTGATCTCCATGACCTAAAAAAAATCGACTCACTAAAGTAAGAATTTTACTTTATTTTGTAATGCCATCATTATCCGTGCATAGATCATTGTGTGTACCGAGTATTAATCAATGTATTTAATATATTGCCATGAAGCTATAAACATTAATACTATGCAACACTTGTACAACCTCTAAGTTGTGAGGTGTATTGACTGCCAAACTTTTTCTAGCTGTGGTTTTGGTTTGAGAGGTAACTCTATGTGATTATTATTTATTTTGTACATTGTTTACGAACCTCTACATTGTGGTCTTACAGGTTTACTGATTGGCACTGTAAAATAGGTTCATAATTAAATTATTATGCTAATATTCATCTGTTGTTGTGCAGAGGCATTCTTCAGGAAAATAATGCCATTCTCCTTCTCTATCCGTCTGTGTCTATTGTGCAAATGCATTCGTCTCATGAAGGAAATGTCATTTTCCTCTTTGCAGGTAATGATATGTCAACTCAACCCATAATTTGTTTGTATTTCTCTACTGTATCTTGCACCATGCGTATAACCCTGCTTTGTTGCTCAGGCACCGAATCATACAAAGTAAGAATGGGAGGCTTTATTAAACACAAATGGGGAAAGTGGGAGGCTTTATTAAACACAAATGGAGAGAAGGTAGAAACTACCCTCTGGAAAAAAAATTGAACTGGTTGCGTGAAGCTCTGTTAAACCCATATTGGCTCCATCTTACCTACTTTGTTGGAATTTCTATATTCGGCTTCTTCCTCTGCGTCTGTCCCAAACCAAAAAAAAAAGATACCTGAACCAATTGAATGATTTTTATACTTTTGTGTCGCTCGTTACAGTGCAAGAATTCTCTAAGGACTAGCTTTTTGTTCTCACAATATGGAGTTTCCATACTCTTTCATTTTTCTAGGTACAAGGGTTTTAACCTCCTCACTCCTCGCTTTAGTTTTCTAGATTGTGGATATTATTCCTCGCTTTAATTTTCTGGATTATGGATATAATATTCAAATATACAATAACCACTTTTGTTTATTCCTTTGTAGAAGAAGTATTTGTTATTGATGTGCTTAGCAGAATTCCTCTGTTTAGACGACATGGTGATGAAATTCACTCTACTCCATCAGCATCACCGAGCTTTATCTGAAGCATCAGAAGGAGGAGAAAGAAAGAAAACGGAGTCTCTGGGAGTTGCTCTCTCATGATATTACCATTACCAGTGCCCATCCTGAAATCAATGAGCTGCCCTATTACGACAACATGCTCTCAAACCCATTATAACGTGTTCATCAGTCCAGTGATGTCTGTTCAACTTGAACGAATCGATACAGTAATACCCACATTCATGGCCGATGACTATATGACTTTTTTCCCGCGAAAAAAAATCATACTACTGTTATTCAATTAAAGATGAATCAAGTAGTACAGATGTTCATCAAAACATGTTACAATTTTATCAGAAGACCAAAAAGTCTGGTACTTCTTTACACTTCCAAAAAAATAAAACTAAACTTTTCATAGCTAACTGATCTATAGCTATTGGACTGTCATACAAAACTCTATGACTTACGTAGGAAAGAAAATAAAGTGAACGAGAGTCCACCACCACATCCTCACAGATATCCTCCCAAAATAGAATGCCTTCTTCACCATCAATTGCCAGCTTTGACAAATTATCAGCTTGAGAGTTATGCTCACGGTAAATATGATCCAAAGAATATGACATGAAAGATCCCAAAATCTATTTTATGCTATTGCACCAATAGACTAGATTCAGTACCTACAGATCAAACTCTTCCCGAGCCCATTTAATGGTAACTCTAGAGTCACCAAAGATTTTTACCTTATGCAGTCCAAACCCACATGCCACTTTAACAACACACTAGAGAGCTAATAGTTCCGCCTTTATGTTTGTCCCATAACCACCATGCATACGTAGAGTATAGAAGTGATCAGAGTTGATGTAAATAACTCCCCCAATACCACATTTACCCGAAGAAGCAGCACCATCAAAAAATAATACCGGATCATCCACAGACAGCTGGAACCTTCCAATATTCCTACCCACAGCAATTTTATCATCCTGCTGATATTTCAAATAATAACTTAATGCATCACGAAACACAATTTCAACAAAGGGATTAATATTTTGAAATAAAGCTCTATTCCGAGCTCTCCAAATCGTCCAATAGATGAATACTGGAAAATTCATATGTGTTTTACAACTTCTCACCCAATCATGCAGACAATTTTCAAAATTATCACCTGTCCAGTGGGATGAAAGGTCCAGGCTACTGTTGAACTTTTCCCAAACATTTATAGTAAAACCACAATCCAGAAATAGATGACCCGATGTTTTGGACTCCATACTACATAGAACACATTGACTCGGACCACACCAACCCATCATCCCCAAATTATCCCAAGTTTTAAGCCGATTCACTAAGACGAACCATAAAAAACATTGCATTTTCAATGGGAGGTGCCACTGCCATATCGCCTTGTACCACCAATGAAATGGGAATATACGTCTGCGCTTGATAATATAATCATAGGAAGAATGAGCAGTAATTTTTCCAGTGGCTGCATTTCCGGCCCAACTAAGTTCATCCTCGCCAGTGGTACATCGTATACCTGCAGCATTCAAAGTCCTAATGTACAGGTCCCACTCCATCGCAACATGCCGTGGCAGCTGCAGATCAAATGCATCCATCCAATAACCCTGAGGCATCTTCTTAACAATCTTGTCCAGAGTATAACAGTTCTTCTCCCTTAATGTAAGTAATAGACTGTGAGATAGAACCACCTGGTCATTTATACCTGCGATCAGATCCACCCCAATAGCAACCTCGGCATCTTTACCAACCTTCCAGCATATACCATCTGCCAACCAACAATAGACTTTCATAAACCCATTCCAAATGGGTGAAATTCCTCTCACTACTTTCTTCAGCTTCCTCAACCAATGAGACAGTTTAATTTTAATGTACATCTCCTGAATCAGAACTGACCAGAGTGTCCTTCCAGTTAAAGCTCACCAAAATCTCTTTAGCCTTAAAGAAACACTAAAAACATTGAGGTCCTTGATTCCCCAACCCCCAGCTTCCAATGGAATTGAGATTTTGTCCCATCCTACCATAGATAGATATGATTTCTTTAAGCCACCAGACCATAAAAACTTGAATATCAAACTCCTCAATGTATTTATAACCGAGCATGGGACAAGGAGCAATGAAAGCCAATAGACCAATGTCCCAGTCAATATTGATCTTACCAAGGTCAATTTTCCCCCAATAGATAGCAATCGGTAAGTCCAATGAGCCAACCTAGCTTTAAATTTTTGAATAAGCCACTCCCAGTCCTTCACTAGATAACCATTTGGCTTAAGCCTGAAGCCAAGATATGTAAAGCCATCCTCGATCTTAAAGCAATAATAAGGCAGCAGAGTTTTCAACTGTTGCAAACATTCCAATGAGACCAAATTCTCATAAACAGAAGATTTTCTCAGGCTAACTTTCATTCCAGATGCCACACAGAAAAGATCAATAATCTGTTGAAATGCCATCCACTCTTCCACAGAATCAATGCCAGCCAATAATACATCGTCCACAAATAGAGCATGTGTCACTGATAAATTTTTTGAAATTTTCAGTCCCTTAATTCTCCCTTCAGCAACAGCTTTTGTTATGCATTGTAACAAAAGCTGTTGATGAAAGTGCAATATTTCAAGCATCCTCAAATTGTACATCTAATATATGATCGGTTCCTTGCAACTTATGGCCGATTTCCATGGAACGATGAGGTTCCTAATTATTTTGCTAGATTTTTCTATGCGGAGTTTTTTTTAGGTATGAAGCCAAACTATACTGATATTCTTTCTGACTTTTATGGAGTTGGAAAGGGTCGAATATATAATCGAAAAGGTGCTCTTAGAGACCCTACAACTCTTTGACCTCCACCCGAGATACCTCATCCACCCAGGGTTGTGGCTTTAAGATCGGAGATGGAGCCCACATCCCAACTCAGGACAACTACAAGGGATTCTGTAGGTGATGGTTTAGCGTCAGCTCTTGTTGGAGTAGAAGTGGGATTGGGTCGAGAGAGGGCTCGTGCTACTATTCGTCAAAAGTTTGTTTACAAGACGAATAATGAGGTAGATGGATTGAGCATCGACGATCTCAGGGCTTATGCCAAGTCTTGTCGCGACATAGCTTCAAATGTGTTATCCAATGACACATCGAGTATGGGAGAGGTTTGTTGATTATGCTATTACAATCTATTTGATCTTTTATTCATTTTGAATTGAATTTTTTGTTACATAGTAATAAGTATATTAAGCAAATGTATTTTGTTTGCAGTTTTCTAGAATGTTGAATGCACATAATTTTCGAGTCTCAACTAGTCAAAATGAAGAGCGTCTTGGAGAGGTATATTTATAATAATATTTATGCTTGAACTTGATATTTTATCTTTTTTTTTAATTTTAATAAATATCAGTGTATCTTATTGTTAATTTGACTTATCCATGCAGGTTTCTTTAGAATCGAACTTTTTAGATGATTTACCATCTCTTGTGAGCTAATGATTTTAATTTTTTTGTTTTGGTTTTAAGTTAATTGCTTAATTTATTTTTTGTTTCTACTATGTTTTATTCATTAACAAAATTTAAATTTTAGGGGAGAGACCATATGGAAATTGGGGGTGAATATGTAGGTTCTTTGATGAATGTAGATATTGGCACCAAGGTAATTTTGTTTAACTTGAAATGATCTCTGATATAAGTTTAATATTTTATATTTTTTTGATTTATTTTAAAATTGTTTCAATACTTTATTGGATTCATAAATTACTTTTGTACATGTTGCAGCTTGGTTCTCTTAGATCCTTTGGAGCCAAAGGGAAGACTCCAGTGGAAGAAAGTGGTGGACATGCATTCAGAGAATTTGATGTACAACGTTTTTAATAATTGAATTGTTCTTTCATATATAAGTTTAATATTTTAATTTTTTGAATTTAGTTTAAAATTGTTTAAATAATTTATGATATTCATAATTTGTTTTTATACATGTTGTAGGTCGAGTTGAGTCCAAGGGAAGGTCCTAGTGGAAGACAGTGGGAAGATAGTGGTCCAGATAGATAGTGGTTCAAATGTTTTTGTTTTTGTTGATATATATATATTGTAGTTGTTTTGGACATCGAGGGTATTTATTTTTTGATTATACATATATGTACATTGAACTCACATGTTCATGAACTTTTTTATTAGATTATATATGAGTACATGTTAATTATTTGTCATTTGGTAAAAATTTTAGAATATGTTTTGCATGAATGTGTAAAATGTTAAGAATGAATGTTTGGAACTTTTGATAGGTGCAAACTAAAGTTAGGAAATGTTGAATGTTGAGAATGAATGTTATGGTAAGAATGAATATTGGGAAAGAATGAATGGGAGGTGTCAAGAATGTTTAAAATGTTAATGTAAAAGTTAGGAAATGTTGAATGTTTGAGAATGAATGTTATGGTAAGAATGAATGTTGGGAAAGAATGAATGAGAGGTGTTAAGAAAGTTTAAAATGTTAAGAATGAATGTTTGAAACATTTGATAGGTGCAATTTAAAGTTAAGAAATGTTGAATTTGTTAAAAATATTCAATGTTATGTTGAGAATGAATGTTATGAAAATAATGAATGTTGAGAAAGTGTTGAATCATAAGAATGAATAAGTGTCAAGAAAGTTTAAAATGTTAAGAAATGGATGTTACCAAAGTTTAAAATGTTAAAAAATGAATTTGTTATCAAAGTTTTAGGAAGTTTAAGAATGTTGTACCTGATATGAATATTTAAGAATGAATGAATGTTAGAAATGATAGGAATTTTTGATAGAAATATGAAGTTTTAATAGGTTCAATTTCCTAATGTTATGAATGAAAATTTATGAATTGTTTGATAAAAGTTTCAATTTTTTGGTCGTTCGATCGATATGATGTTGCATATGTAAATTTTAAATTTTAACTAATGTTTCTCATATGTTCATTGTTCAGGTACTTTGTAGTTCGTGAATTTCTAAATGCTGTTGAAATCATGGCAAATGGAGATAAATAATTTTTTGTTTTTTAATCACAAGTGAGGATTCCCAGATTGTGAACTTTATGTTAAGTTAGAGCAATGAATTTTAGACAACAATTCGATGAATTTTTATCGATTTGTTGTAAATAATCATTGCTCTAATTTAGCATAAGCTTCACAATCCAAGAATTCTTGTTTGTGATTAAAAATCAAATGATCGTTATCTCCATTTGCCATGATTTCAGTTATGTGAACTTACATGTAAGAGATATATTATCTTTGTGCAACAATCATTTATTTAAAAACCATATAGATTAACAACTTGTTTTAAAAAACTCATCCAGATCATATTTATGGTGAAGTACATTAGAGAAACATGTTCAATGGATTAGAAAAATACAAAATTTAGTAGGTTTCTCGGTGATTTCTCATTGGCATCAATCAATCAAAAGTGAAAATTCGGGGCGAGTGTGGGGATAGCCACATCCGTTATCTCATCCCTTAAGTGGTCTAATAGACATATAAGGACCCGAATAAAATACTTTATATTACGAAATTACAAATTAAAGACAAACATTCCATATAGCTGAAATTTACAACATTTTTGAATTTTTTGATATAGAAGTGATATTCTTTAATCACATCTCGATTGTCACATGTGCTTTCAATGCCATCAACATCCTATTGAGAATGTCTATATATACAACATGGACAAATATCGAAACTTGGTCAGAGTGATAGTATTCACTCTGTATCTCTTTTTGTGCAGCAAATGTATAGTTTTCAGCAAAATCAACCACGGACAAAATTGTTTCGGGTGGAAAAATTTCACAAGATTGTTTGAATTGAAGATCTTGCCATCATGCTCTATGTGAATACTGGGTGTATTTATAAATTTTACTTTCAAATTTTTTGAGAAAATTTGTCACGCATATCTTATCTTCTAGCAAATCAATTCTTTTGAAATGTGAGTCACTAGAACTTGTAGTATAATTGATGTATTCGTATCTCCTCCAATCAACATTTACATTTGACAACGATTGATCATTATCGATAGGATATTTATTGTGGAATAGCACCATATTTCCACAACGATGACAATGTTTTCCATTGACACATTTCTTTGAATAAAATACTTCAACGTGATTTCTCTCACATAAAATTTGAGATATGAATTCACGTATTGTGGGCGGAGGTGGTGAATTTATCCAAAACATTTTACCAAATTCAAGAAATATGTCATAATATAACTGAAATTGCACATGATAACGGCAACAACATGGATCATGTATAGTAATAGGTCTAACATACCATGGTTTTTGTTGCACAAATGTAGTGATTGATATATTAATTCCACGATGATTTTCCTTAAATTTATTGAACAATTGTACTTGTGTCATGTCCATTATATGTTTCGGTTGGCTTTCATATACATTTCGTGATATTCTTTTGTGTATCACATCTCTTGAATTTGGTGAAACTCGAGCATGTTCCAACCAATATTCTTGTACAATATCTTTAACACCTGCTCCCAATCTATCTTTGTAAGGTTGTCTACAAATAATTGCCCAACAAGCAAGTTCATTATTTTCATCTATTTGCATTCTGAATTTGCTATGTTTGTATAATGTATTTCTTGATGTTCCAACTGGTTTTGCTAGTTTTGTTGTCAAACGCTTTTGTTTAGTACTAGCTGAAAAAATTGCTGCATGAATTGATTTACATGCAGCACTGATATCTTTCCTCATGGATTTTCCAAATTTTTTTATTGTATCACCTATATTTTCTATCACATTTTGTTTCAATTTCAACTCTTTTGTCGCCTTGTGAATACCCAATAATGATGTAGCACCTTCTAACTTCTTGGGCACTAATAAACATCTCAAAATTTGTGTTTGTCCTGCTAATGAGTAATCTTTGAGAACTTCATCATAAAATTTTGTAGCACGATATCGTGCAACATGTATTGGTAGTTTTTCTCCATATTTGTCGCAATAAATATCTTCTAAAATTTCATCATCAATGGTGAAAGTACCTATACATCAAGTTAAATTTAATTTAACATATATCCAAAAATAAAATTCATTATAAAAAAATGAATTTGGAAAATATATGATATATATATACCAGGTCCAATTTCTGGATCTTGAACTTGAACTTCAATATTGACTTCATCGACATTAGCATCTAAATCACTATTTACATCTTCTACAATGGTCTCTTCAACTTCAATTTATTCTTCTTGTACTCTATTTTCAATTTTCATTTCCTCAACATTATCATGTAAATTTGTATTTATATCTTCAATAATTCTCTCTTCCATTTCGGCAACCCTTTGTTTTTTGGCAATATATCTGAGTTTTTGTTTTTCTCTATTACCATCAACATCACGTTTACGATCACCTTTTTTTTTACGTTTTCTCTTATTGCCCATGATTGTTTAATCTATAGATGATAAATTAAAGATTCATTACTTTATAGTAAAAATAAATAAATTAAGATTTAAAAACATTTACAGAATTTATAAAAACATGAACTAAAATTTACTTCACCTTATAAAAATCTTGTAAGAGTCTTTTGAATAAGATCTTTTTGCAATTAAATTTCCTTTGAAAAAACTCTTTGAACAAAAATCTTCTTTGAAAAAAATCTTCTTGGAAAGAAATAAGAAACTCCTTGACAATAAATCACCTACCCATTGGAAAATAATAAGAACACCTTGTAAATAAATCTTCTTTGTAAAAACCATTGGAAAAAAAAACTTATTTGAAAAAATATCTAGGAAAAAGCCACTAGGAAAAAATACTTTGAAAAAAAAATTATTTTTAAACATATCTTGGAAAAAACCCTTGTAAAGAAATAACTGATTTGCAAAAATACTTTGAGTAAATAACTCTTTGAAAAAAACCCTTTCAAAAAAATAAGAAGTGCAAAACTATCTTGGAAAAAAACCCTTTGCAAAATACCATAGCAAAACAACTATTTGGAAAAACCCCTTTCAAATAAATAAGAAGTGCAAAACTGCCTTGGAAAAAAACCCTTTGCAAAATACCTTAGCAAAACAACTATTTGAAAAAACCCCTTTCAAAAAAATAAGAAGTGCAAAATTACCTTGGAAAAAAAACCATTTGTAAATTACCTTACCAAAACAACTCTTTGAAAAAATCTCTTTCAAAGAAATAAGAAGAAAAAATACATTTTTCTTCCAAAAATATTTTGGAATAAACACTCTTTAAATACAACCCTTGAAAAGAACCTCCTTGAAAAGAAACATTATTGGCATAAACCACTTTGCAAACATGTCTAAGAAAATAAATATTTTGAAAAAACTCCTTGCAAATATGTCTTAGAAAAAAAACACCTTAACAAAAATGCCTTACAAAAAAAATCATTTACAAAAATGCCTTACAAAAAAACTCCTTCAATGTGCCTTTTGAAAAAAAAAAAAAAAAACATACCTTGTAAAAACCTCATTTTGCAAAAAATGTCTTATTTAAAAACCCTTTCAAAAATAGTTTGACAAGAAATATACGAAGTTAAAACATGCAAAAATAATGAATCAATTTAAGTTTATTTATATGAGTATAGAAAAATTTTTCTTTTTTTTTTTTTTTTTTTTTTCTTTCTTTCTTTCTTCTTCTTCTTTTTTTTTTTTTTTTTTTTTTTCGGTCGACGAAATTTTTTTTTCCGTTTCATTATTCGGCCAAATAACCTTTGTTGTAATTGGTGGTGCCATTACGGAAAAAGGTTATTCGGCCGAATAATTTCTGGAACATGGAAGCTTCACGATTCTGCAGAATTTTCAAGTTTCTCCATTTTCGGAAGGGAAAAACAATCTCTTACACTACAAAACAAATGTCGGACTTGATACCATTAGGTTCATCATTGAATCTACTTTACGTGGGTATAGATTTTGTTGTGTATAGATAAGAACGATATTTTTTATGTTTTATTTTTGTAATATGTGTCGAGTTTGGATTCATCTCTTTAAAAAAATGGTGAAAAGAAAAATCTATAACTTTAAAAATACACCACCAAAAAAATTGAAAAAAATGTGGGAATCTTAATTGGTGTGTCTACTTCAAAAGGGTGTTCGTAGATTTTTTATTTTTAGAGCCGATTGAGAGAAAAGTGGCGCAACAAAAAGATGTTGAAAATCGACTAAGTTTCCCCATTAATCAACTTTAAAAAAATATAATAATTAGTATATAGATCCATTGGTTACAAACTTATAGTCAGGCACTAGTACATTGTGTGTACATTGTCGTAGCATTTTCTGTTTTTGCAAAAAACAAGTCTAACAACGATTTTACGGGCGCAACAAATCATAACTATTTTGTAGTCTTTTCATTTTATAAGAACACACTGTCAAACATTTGTGAAATCGACATATCAAATATCAATAAAAAAAATTGAAAAAATTATGAATAGAAAGCTAACATAATTCTCTAAAAGTTTTCTTTTTACTGCAAAATGAAATTTTAAACAAAAATATCACTTTTGTTCACCCAAAGTTGAAAAACATGAAAAAACCAGAATTATTTTCTCACGAGACCCCCCAAAATAGACACCCATCTTCATTTTTTCACCCTAGAAAAACTCCTAACACATCAAACCATACACTACAAATGGAGAGAGCTACTCTTTTAATAGAGTTTAGCTCTATCTCACAATAAAAAATGATTTATTTTCCTATATTCACTAATATCTCTAAGGAAAAAAATACAATATAAATATCTAACAACCAACTCTTATGACAAGTAAACAATGAATACATTAATGGAGTGGTTATGCCATGTGTATCCTCCAAAGGTGGTTGACCATGTCAATAAGATCCAACTGATCCTCCTCAAAGCTCATCCAAGAAGCCTCTCACCCTTCAACTTCTGCCAGGAGCCATCCATGAACCAGAAGCCTCTCACCCTTCAACATAAGTGAGCCATATGTTGGTGACCTACAGTATCAATTACACCATGTGACATACACTATTGATTGAGTTATAACCTTAGGTTCGAGGGTTCTAGGAAAAAACTTAGATTGTATAAATATTAACATATCCTCAAGGATGTTTTAAAGTTACAGAAAGATATTTCGTAGAGTTGTAAGTATTGATGTATATGTGGATGAGTAAATGGATATATGTGCAAGCTAGGTTTAGGACATATACAATTAAATAAAAGCTTTTATAAAAATTTTAAATATATAAGTATAAGCTATGTACCTATTTGCTTTAAGTGGAAAATGAACAAACACATATAACACACTTCTATAATCCAATCCAAGTCATAAATTCCATCTCATCTCATAATGAAAGTTGTTCTATAAGTACATATTAGCTTATGTTTTTTCTACAATTAAATTTCAAGAGGGAGATGGTTAGATATCATTAGGGAAAATATATGTATATAAAAACATTTATACGTACATAAATTGAACCCAAAAAAAAACTACATGGACTTATACATCTTCTCTTTTAAAGGACATAGTATATACATCAATATGAAAATGAACCATCGAGTCCTTTCTAATGTATACTCCTTGATAAACAATACAAAGGTAGATTCACAAGGATATGAGCAACATAGATCTATTAAAGTATCCATAAATGTTTTATTTTAATCGTGATCAGCTTAGTTTCTTTAGCAGCTAGGTCTTAAAACCTTTATGCATTACCATTTCGTTAGCAGCTATCAAGTATTGAACTTGTATCCATCTGAAAACAATCATGCTAGGAAGACTTTTAAAGGTGTCAAACAAACCATAGATGGATCCTATTCATCCGTCAGCTCGTATGTTGATTATCTGGATTAATAGTAAATAACGTAGGTTCAATTAAATGTATTAAATAAAACCATTATAAAAAGAACTCGCCTTGAAATAGGTGTTGTACCTATAATGGTTGGATGGTCAAAATTACAATTGATCATAACAACACTTACAATCTTTATTGTGTCTTGTATAACATAATATCTTTTTTCTGGGAGATTAGATTAAATGTTTGGAATGTTAAAATATCAAAACATGTAGAATTTTAATATGTTATGAGTTGATAGTTGTGTCAATGTAGATTTCATATCAAATGGAAAGAGAGGATTCTTCAAGGCAAAAGCGTTGAAGGTCACGGTCATCAGGAATTGGTGTCTTGATTGACAATCAAAGGTTGTTGGATTCACCTCGGGATTCAAGATTATTGTATATTTCACATTCATCTGACCATCGGAGAAGCCAAAGGGGTACAGATGATTCCCCTATATCTTCTGTGGGAGAACATCGATCTGGACCTTTTGTTGGTATGAACATTTATGTCTTAATACATGTATCAATTGTAATTTTGTGCGTGTTCAAAAATTTTGTACATGTTTAATTTAAATTGTGTTTATGCTTGAAGCGGAGCAAGGTTCTGAAGAGGCTCGTAACTCTACATAGAGGGATGAAAATTGAGCAAGGAGGACAGATGCTGAACCCAATGTGGGCGTAGAGCAAGTTTCGCAAGAGCCTAACAATTCTACACAAAGGGAAGAAGGTCAAGCAAGGACAACATATGTTGATTTAGAAGAGGGTTGTGCACCCATAACAACTTATCCATCTGATTTACCCGATCTGCTTCCATGGGAAGGTGGTGTTCAACAAACTACCCTTGAAAGTTGTAGATCCCACTATGACAGGTTGCAAAATGATCTTTCTAGTTTGGATCTCCCTCCAGAGAGCAGACAAAGTCTAGATATTGTTTTGAGATCATTGCAAAAATTTATTGAGGCATATGAGGATCTCAGACCAACTACGAATGGTTTTGTTGACTTGATGCGTAGGCGAAGAGAACAAGTGATGGGTCCGGACAAGTGGGAGGTTGTGAAGGAGAGAGTGACCAAAGAACAAGCCAATTCAATGTTTAATTTCAAAGAAGGACTGAAGCGAAAAATGTTGAAAGTACAATATTTCAAGCATCCTGAAATTGCACATCTAATATATGATCAGTTCCTTGCAGCCTATTGTTGATTGCCATGGAACGATGAGGTTCCTAATTATTTTGCCAGATTTTTTTATGCGGAGTTTTTTTTAAAATGAAGCTAGACTATACAAATATTCATTATGAATTTTACGGAGTTGGAAAGGGGTGAATATACAATCGAAAAGGTGCTCTTAGAGATCCCTCAACGATTCGACCTCCACCACTTATATCTGACCCACCCAGGCTTGTGGCATTAAAATCGAAGATGGAGCCCACATCCCAACTTGGGACAACTACTAGGGATTCTGTTTCGAAAGGTTTAACGGCAGCATTTGTAGGTGTTGATGTGAGATTGGTTCGCGAGAGAACTTGAGCCACAGTCCGTCAAAAGTTTGTTTACCAAACAAATGAAGAGGTAGATGGAATGAGCATTGAAGATCTTAGGGCTTATGCTAAGGTTTGCCATGATACAGCTTCAGATATCCTATCTAATGACACATCCAGTATATGAGAGGTGTGTCAAGTTTATGTACATACAATCTATTTAATTATTTTATTCATTTTGAATTGAACTTTTTGTTACATTATATTTTTGATGTATAGTAATAAATACATTACGCCAATGTTTATTGGTTGTAGTTTTCTAGAATGTTGAATGAACATAATTTTCGATTTTCCACTAGTGAAAATGTAGAAGAGAATGTAGAAGAGCATCTAGGAGAGGTATATTTATTTATTACATATTTATATTTATGTTTGAAAAATATTGTATGTTTTTTTTTAATTTTAATTTATTTATGTATCTTATTGTTAATGTGACTTATCCATGCAGTTTCATTTAGATTCCAACTTTTTGTATGATTTTCTATCTCTTGTGAGCTCGTTATTTTAATTTTTTTGTTTCGGTTTTAAATGAATTGTTTAATTTTAGTTTATTTTGCTTGCACAATGTTTTATTTATTAACAAAATTTAAATTTTAGGGAACACATGAACATATGGAAATTGGTGGTGAGGATATAGGTTCCTTGATAAACGTGGATATTGGCACTGAGGTAATTTTGTTAATAATTGAAGTATTCTTTTCAAATTTATTTTTGTAAGTTTAATATTTTGATTTTTGAATTTAGTTCCTAATTGTTTGAATAATTTATGAGATTCATAATTTTCTTTTATACATGTTGTAGGTTGGGTCTCTTCGAGGAAAAAGGAATACCCCAGTGGATGATAGTGGTGGACTTTCATTCAGAGGCACTGAGGTAATCTTGTTAATAATTGAACTATTCTTTTCAAAAAAAAATTATAAGTTTAATATATATTTTTTGAGTTTAGTTCCTTATTGTTTGAATAATTTATGAGATTCATAATTTGCTTTTATACATGTTGCAGGTTGGGTCTCTTCGAGGCAAAGGGAAGACCCCAATGGATGATAGTGGTGGACTTTCATTCATAGAATGATTTATATTGGTATTTATTTGTGTTTTCATACTGCCATATTGGATACATCTTCATGTTGATACATATGATGTAGTTGTTTTGGACATCTAGGAACTTTATGTTTGGATTATATATGTACATTGAACTCATGTTGACGCAGCGTCTATCAATAGGGGTTCACTTCACACTGTCGCCAACAAACTATCAACCCAAACTCCCTTATACACCAGCCTGGAAACGTGTAACCATTTCCAGCAACACTTGCGGAGCAAGTGCAGTCTCACCCAAGATGGATAAGGGGGCTGCTGGAACCAAGTTTCCACAGTGAAGTTGAGGATATGCTTTCAACACACATTACCCTTGCAATAACCATAGATTATAATATTCCTAGCATGTTACTAACTTATAATTCGCACTTTAAGTCATTCGCAGATTTCAACAAACATTCAAAACAACGTATTTGACATACTTATTCAGATTATCATTACTTCTTACACCTATAGCATATTCGCATCAATCAACATAAAAAATTCACATAACATATTTCACATTCATCATTGCACCATTGCATAAGAATAAAGACAGAGATTACACCATAACTGAACATCTTCATTCATTCACCAACCTTGCAGAATGAACCTCGAAGAAACTATCAATTCACCATGTTGCAGATACAAAACAAACTCGAAAGATATGATCAATCCTCCAAAACTCCGATGCCCTTAGGATTACAATCCTACTCTATTTATATGCTTCTATTTGATTACAAAACAGTCCACATGATCGACTTAACTAATCTAACAATTCTTGTGCTTCCATGAACCCCGCGAATGGTCCTTCTTTCGTGGGATGACCCCTTTCACACCTGTCGGCTTCCGCACTTCCTACGGATCTATCCCGTGACAATAGGCCCCCAACACAAACTTGTGGCTCGTTTCGAGCCACTTCAGCTGAACATTGATGGCTTGTACGCATCCTTCATTGTGTTCTGTTTCTGAAACTGTTCTTGCCATCTGGAGCTCGTTGTTGTGTACTTCTCAACTCCGGCCATCGATCGTTGGCTCGCTGTCATGTACTTCTCAAACTCTTACGGAGATTGCTTGGCTTGCTGCTATGTACTTCTAAAACTCATCCTCCAGTCTCTAGGAATTTGATACAGACTGAGGAAAAGTTGGCAGATAGCACTGAGGTGCGAAACAAGCCAACTGCTATGGCACATCTATTTCGCACCTAGGATCGCTTCCTATCGGGACTAGGGGGCCACCGCACTTGTTATTCTGGTGGTCGTCGGGACCACGAAGCTTCAAACTCTCACCACATACCTAGACATCTCGGATGAAACTTTGGCTCTGTGACACCCGAGTTCCCATGCCTCTTTCTGCTCAAGGTGCTCATGCACACTCGTCGTTCGAGCTTGCAACGCACCTGGTGTACTACCGCACGAAATGAAATGGATCATTTCCACAACCTCATTGGAATTCCTAACCTATCCAATTACCTGACCTACTCGCAGCATGTAGTTCTCTTGTCTGGTAAATACCTCTTTGCTCCACTAGCCTCTGGTGCCTGTATTTATGCATTTCCATCTTATGGGACGCCTGCTTCGGAAATCATTTGCAAATCCATTCACCTAATGCGCTGATTTGGTCATCATTTGTTTCCTGCGTGTTGAGACCGGACTTCCTACATGCATGATTGGTGACCATACTTCTTGTAGCTAGGGTTTTCTCCCTAGCTTGTGCAAATGAGCACCTACTAAGGAGAAGGGCCTCCTTAGTAGAAGTTCAATAAATAGTAAATAAAAGCAGTAAAACAGTATGAAATTTAACCTAGCATGAGCATTAACATAAATAACAAAACATGAAAATATGGTGAAGATCTCTCCTTTTGTATCAAAAATTACCTCAGATGTAGAGGTTGGTGGAGCCTTTGCAGCAGTCCAAGAGGGTTGCTTCCAAGCTCCAGTGTTGTTCCTTCTCCTTCTCCCAAATATGTTTTGGAAATGGGGCCAAAAGGGTTCTCAAGAATTAGCTCCAAATGGAGAGCTAGGGTTTCAAGGGAATTTTCAGCAGAGTAAAGATAGGGATGATTGTGGATGAAAAATGGGGAGCCTCCATCACCTATTTATAGGTTTTGAGTGGTGGAGTGCTGACCCATGGTTTTGGGCACCATATGGTTTAGGTCAGCTGTATAGGGTTTTTGCTTTCTTTTTTTCCTCTTTTTCCTTTTTTTGTATTTTTTATTTCCTTTTTTTAGGGTTTTTGCTATTTTTGGAGGAATTTACTTTATTTTGGGGAAAAAAGAGGGGTTTTGGCCTTTTGGAAGTTTTTTTAATGGTTTTTTGGCCTTTTGGAGGCTTTTTAATGGGTTTTTAAGGTTTTGGAGGCAAATATGGTAGGAAATATGGACAAATGAGTCATGTAATGGAGTAGATGAGGTAGTGAGCACTTTTTGGGTGTTAACAGATTGCCCCCTGATGTGTGAGGGTAGGAGCTCATCGTATGACCGATAGACATCATAGGTATTTTATGGTTTTCCTGGGATGCGGAGAGGAGAAGAAACGAACTAGAGCCCGGAACAACGGTCCTGAACAAACTGCAAAAACTGAAAGTACATGACCTCAATAATGAATGAGGAATAATTTAAACATATGGATGAGGTGGGCATTCCCATGCTCGTATCAAGATATAGAACAATAACAAGGGGGTCCAAAAAATGGGGACCTGAAATATACATGGCCTCAAATGAGGAAGAATCTCAATATATGGACGAGGCGGGCATACCCATGCTCGTATCTAGAGATATATATAAAAACTAACAATGAGGCCCAAAAATGGGGGCCTGAAGGATACATGGAGAACGATTGTGTACATCATAAGGGTCCAAGGGGACACAAATCTGGGACATACTGCTGGGCTAACCATGTCTAAGCTGAAGAACTGATACACTGGAATAAAAATAGTGCTGCTGAATGTGGTACTAGAGGAACTGATGAACTGCTGGATCATAGTGATGGGGAGTCATACCCTCAATGGTAGACGAAACTAGAACTGAACTGGGTACTCAAGGAAGCATATAACTGGATGGCTCCCGAATACAATCGCCTACACAACCCGGACATCCACGGGAACATATAACTGGGCGTTCCAAAGTGACTCACCAATGTGCTAGAGTCGGGGGAAATCTGGGGTCTTCGACCAATAACTGAAGGGATATATACCCTACGCAATTCTCAACGATGCGATCAAGGTGTTGGAGTTGAGCATGTGAGAAACAACCATTCGGAGAGGCACTGATGACTCCTCTCAAAATTGTCCATAGGAACTCACCACAAATGGTGATGAGTCCAAGGCACAGGGACCTCTGGGTCTATCCTCTGGAATAGAGGGGTTGTCGTCGATAGAGGGAGACCTACAACTAGCAAGGCAATGATGTTTCTTGGATAGGAGCTCGACGTGGAGAACCGGAGTGTGAGAGTACTGATGGTAGGACTGACATACTATGGAGGTAGAGAATAACTGGGCAAGTAGAGTGGGTGGACTCAAACTTCCTTTGTTCAGAGTATGATGGCGGGGATAATCGGGCAGCATATGAAACTGACTGGTGGGAGAGGGATCATAGCTGTAATGGACCAAGGATGGTGACTGGGATGAGTGATACTCAAGTTGGTGTAAGATGGCAGGAGACTGCAGAATACTCTGAACAAGGGCGACCTTATTGGGGGTGCTGCCGAGATGATCGATCACGGTGCCGAGAGGAACAGGGGGAACTTCTTCAGGGGTTAAGGAACTAGAAGAAGTGTGTTCAAAATGGTACTGTCGTGTGGATTTATACGAGCCCAGGACAGTTCATGCTCATGATTGCTTTCAATTTTAAGGAGTCTGAAAGCAATAAGAAGACTCTAAAATAATGGAATGGTACTATCGTGTGGATTTGTACGAGCCCAGGACAGTTTATGCTCATGGTTGCTTTCAATTTTAGAGAGTCTGAAAGCGATAAGAAGACTCCAGGGGGTTTCTTTTCCGTGTGTTAGTCTCCAAGGCCTGAAGAAGCATAAAAGGATACAATGAAGAACTCTTATAGCCGGTGTGACTAGAGTATTCCTTTTTCATAATTAGTCTACCAGGTCTGGAAAAGGGTTAAACTTATACCAGATAGACGCCCTTTCAGGTACTTTAATGAGCATGAAAGGAAGCAAGATTGCTCGGCGATCTTTTCATTGTTTTAGGAGTCAGAAAAGAGCTTAACAGAAACTCCCTAAGTGCCTTTTTCGTAAAGGAATTGTCCGGCCCGAAAAAGGGATAAAATTATACCGAACAAAAGGAATGGTCAGGCAAGGAGGAAGTGCTCAATCAAGGAACATTGATGATGACCAAGAATAAGGGTAGGGGGGAACACTAGTGGGCCTCCTTGCGAGATAATGAATGGTGGAAAAATAACGAAATAATTGTAGTATGAAAGGAGTGAATGGCTCATGTAAAAATATGGAACAATCTGATGGCGGCCGATGTGGCGCACAAACCAAGGCAGCAAGGTGTCGGGACACAATGTTGAAATTGTACCTAGTGAGAGCAAGAAATGATCTCAAGCATCATCATAAGCTCGAAAAATTGGATTCGGCACTAAAAAGTGTCAAAGATAGAGAACGGCCGAGGTGGCATGCAAACCGAGGCGACAGGAGGCGCTTTGGAAAAAATACCCAAAAAATCTGGGGGTGAGAGAGAGAAATGATCTCAAGCATCATCACGAGCTCGAAAAAATGAATTCGACGATATAAAGCATATCAAAAACGGGCTACGGCCAATGTGGCATGCAAATTGAGGTGGCATGGGGCATGGAAAAAATGCCCAAAATTTTTTCATGAGAGCGAGAAATGATCTCAAGCATCATCACGGGCACGGAAATATGAATCCGACGGTGCAAATGGTGCGAAAAACGGAGGTCATAAGGACTCTGGAATGGTCAAAGGAAATAACTAGGTTAAAAAATGGCTACAAATAAAGGTGAGCCCACCAAGTGAAGGATGTAGTAGTGGAGAGAAATGATAGCCCGCAGGGGCAAAATACTAGGCGTATGAAATCAAATCAAATATACAAGTGATACATGACCTCAAAAGTGGTTGAGACCACAAATGTGGAAAAGTGAGCAAGGTTAATGACCTGCCCCCATGCTATGCGCATGGGGTTTGTGATTGTGGATCACATATGTGTTGGTTTGAACAATGGGATCATTGAAACGCTGAGATAGATGTGATGGGGAAGGTTCAAAATGGTTGATCATGCCCCTTATCCCAGGGTCGAGGTAATATATTATGCCCCCTAACTCAGAGGTGTCAATGTGGTGCTTGATGATAGCGGGGTCAAGACCAATCATTTCGGTATAGGACCATGCAAAGACATCATGGAAACTCTTGGAAAAAAATTTTGTACTCTCCGATCTCATACTCACTGCAGGAGGCTCCTAATGTAATGATTTCAAGAGCACCAGGTGGGTCAAAGATATCGATGTGGATGACGGGTGAGATGTTGGCCATGTTACCTTCCTCAAAGGCATCAGGAGCGAGAATGGGATCCTTAAACCAATCAACTTTGGTGGGGAGGAAATCTTTGGACTCAACCGCAAATTGGGTGGCTGTGGTGGAGGAGGACTCTTCTAGGAGGAAGTAGGAACGATGGTGCATATCTTCCCAAGGGTAATCCGAGGCAGTGAGAGCCTCTAGAATCTTCTCATCATTGCGAAAACTTTGAGTTGTCAAATCGGTTGACGAGGGAGTAGTAGTAGAAGAGATCATATAAATGGTATTAATCTTGCCGGATGAGGGGGATACTGGGGGGTGGATCTCCTCAATTGTGGGGGGCACCATTTCAAGGTCCAAATTATTCATCTCGTAGAGAGTTGCTCTGTAATCTGGGAGATCTGGACAATGATGTGAGTAATGGCCATAAATACCGCATATTACACAAGGGCGGTTGGTACGCAGTGATTTATCACGAGGCTTAGGGGTTGGGTCGAGTTGAACAACCGGGATGTTGGGGTCGTCATCAAGCATTTGCATGTGTTCCTGTAATGCAGGTAATTGTGGACATTGATGAGTAGCATGGCCTAAATCATCACACAATGAGCATTTGGGAGGAGCACGAAACACGGGGGTATTCTTAACTGGTTTAGGTGGGGGTAAAGCAGTGTATGGTTGTGGGCCTCTGCCCCCAGTGTTCTTGACAATGGGGGGCGGATTGGTGGATGAGGAAGGAGTAGAGACACCGGGGGATGGTTGAATAGTAGTGGCGATGGGTTGCACCGGTTGAAGGATGACATTTGGTGTCTGTGGGGGAACGGGAGGTGAAATATACCACACAGGTAGTCTTACGATTAACCCGGGGAGGCTGAGAGTAGCCATAACCGGGGCGCTTACTACTCCTGAGGTAGGGAATAGGAAGGGGATTGTGTGGATGGTTGTAACACCAATATGACTAGGTACCAATGGTGGTTTGGGTAACAAGGGTGGTTGATTGTTGGGTGTTTGTGCATTGTGGGAAAGGGTACATAGGTCAGATATTTCGGTAGCTGGTGACAGGGGTGGAATGGATTGGAATGTTGAGGTCATCGACGTATCTGAGTAAACTCCGGGTCCCACGGAGGAAACCAACGATGTAGATGCACCACAAACAGGTTGTTCAACCATGGGGAGAACATTTTCGGGTGTAGCGGGGGCATTGGGATCGTAATAGGTGAGTTGATCGACCTTGACCACGTGTCTGTCATGGGGGAACATCATGGTACGAAAAACGGATGAGGCAACCGCCCGCATGGCATACATGTAATTGTGGCCAAGTAAGAGGTTATAATCAAGTTGGGCATTGATGACCTCTATGCCAATGAGCACTGTTTTACCAGCTAACTGGACGGGGACATTAGCTAAGAGACCTTGGGGTTGAGCTGAACGGCCTTCATAGGCTCGCAACGCAATGGTGGACTGCTGGAGAGTAGGGGATCCCAACTTCTACCAAACGAATGTGGACATAACGCATGTAGAGGCACCTTCATCGATAATGCACCGATGGATGACAAGATTTTGAACGGATATAGAAACTTGGAATGTTAAAGTGGAAGGCAAGCGTGGTTCAGATTGGTCCAAATCAAAGGCCATCAGTCGTGAATCATTTGGGTCAATAGCACCAATGGCAGAGAGCAAAGTCTTGCGCTGTGAAGGACAGTTTTTTAAGACCTCTAATGCAGACATGGCTGTGGGGGACTGGGCTAAGTCATCTACAATGTTGTAATTAGACGCAGCATGAGCATTGGGATTATTGTTGATGTGACGAAGTGGGAAGCGAGGTGCTTTGGAGGCGCCATCTAGTGGAGCTCTAGGGATACGTAATGACTAATCAGCGGGAGGGGCTTCAGGGGTGGAGCCATATTGGTTCCGACGGGTTTGAAGGTTGACATCGGTGGATGACATCATTAGCAAATGATGGGTACTTGATTCTAACATGGGTTGATCAGGAGCGACATAAGTGATTTACTGTTGTGGTGGCATTTTTCCTTGAGGGGGAGCCAATGACTGAGTGTTCACTATGCCTTGGGTCGGTAAAGGGTTTTGTAGCACCAAGGGTTGATGTTGAGGTGGTGGGGGGTTGGGTGGCGCTTGAGGATCTGCGTGCCCTTGGCGGTGGGAATTATCAGTCCAGAGTTGTCGAGCTCACTCCAAATGTGGGAAAGCATGTGTGTAGTGGCCATAGACCCCACAAATAGAACAAGGATGGTTTGTTCACAAATTAGGATTTTTGGCTTGTTTGGGTGGCCGGTCAAGGTTCTGGTTGGCAGGTGCCACGTTATTGTTGTTTGGGGGATTGGGAGATTGACCGCCTTGGTCTAGAGGGGGGTTGTTCCCACGATTACGGCCTTTGCTGTGGTTTTGCTGGCCCTGTTGGCGCTGGTTATTTTGGTTCTACTGCGGATTCTGTTGGGCATACACTTGCCCTTGGGCAGCAGGTGGGTTCTGGGGTTGTGCAGGTGCGGGAGTAGGCTGCGGTGGATAATAAGTAGGTGGAGGCGGTGCAGGTGTTGAACCTTGTGGGGGTTGCTGATATGTCTGCGAAATGGGTTGTGGGTTTGCCGCAGGGGTTGCCTGTGGTGGGTAATAAGCAGGTTGGGCTTGAGAGGATATAGGATCCGGTGCAGCCTGTGGGTGGTAATATGGCTAAGGTGCGACCGGGGGGGTGTAAGTGGGGGATGTATGACCAAAGCACTGAGGTGGACATGAGGGTCCGTGGGAATGGTGGTGATGTGCCATGGGAGCATACGAATTGGTTGCTCCGGACTGAGATGTAGCCTGTGAAAGGTCGGGGCCATGGATAGGGCATGCTATGGAAAAGGGCTGGTTATGTGAGGCTATATGGCCAATGATGCCATCTGCGGCATGGGATTCCCCCGGCGCATCGTGTCGGGAGGAATCGTCGCTGGAGGCTTCAGGGATGATGGAATATAGGTAACCATATTGGGCGTAAATAAGGTCAAATTGCTGGGCTTTAAGGATGGCCTCTTCTTCGGACTGGGGTCGTTTGGATGCCACATCCTTGGCAATGAAAAGAAGGAGAGATTTTAGAAACCAATCTAAGAAGATACGATCGTCTAACTTGATTTTGTAGAGGCTGTGGCATCGACGCCACTCATGAATGTGGTAAGTGATGTGGGTAGTTGTGTTCTGTCTGCAAGACAGTAGGATCTGAACTCCTGCGTCATAGCGGACAGGTAATTGAAAGAACTACAGGAAAGTCGAGGCAAGGGAAGTAAAAGTGGCATGGGTCCCATGGGGCTGCTCGATGTACCACTTAAGTGTAGAGCCAGTGAGGGTGTGCTGTAACAGATGGAGGCGGACAGAGTCGTCCACTATGGAGTTGGAGAAACACCATAGATGGAAGGACATAATATGGTTCTAGGGGTCTTCACCTGCCTTACATTCAAACTTAGGGATGTCGGAGGGGAGCTTGGTGGGCATGTGAGGCCATGCAGAGTCATGTATGATGGGATCATTAGTCAGTCTAGCTAAGTCAGAAAGGTTGAAACTAGCCATGAATGGAAAACTAGTAGAAGGATGTGACATACTAGTGGTTGTGACCATGTTGGGGCCAATGCCCCCGAGTGGAGGGGCTGGGTTTGGGATGTTGCCCCCAGCTAGAGGAACGAAAGTGGTATGGGATGGTCCTGCACCACCAAGGGTAGTGTGAGTCACTGATTGAGTTGGGATGGGTATGCTGGCTACTGGAATGGGTACAGTGATCGGAATGGTATATGTGGGCCCCATCGAGGGCATACCCAAAGCGGGAGTGGTAGCTGGTGCGGTGGTGGATGCTCCACCAATGGTCCCTACAAAGAAAGGGTTGGAAGTCATGCCAGCCATGGGGCTGGTTGGTGCAGTGTAAGTGGGGTTCTCGGACTTTGCCTCAGAATCAAAGGTAAAATAAGGGGCATCTAGATCGGGTGACGGAGTTCTATGCCATTGACGAGTGGAGTTAAGTGACAAAGCTCGAGATCTATGATGAGTGGTATCAAGTGATGAAGATCTACGTCTATAACGAGTGATGTCAAGTGAACCGTGCTATGGGGGCTCGCCCCGGAGGTGCCAAGAATGTCTTGGGGACTCAATGGTGACAGATGGTGTCAAGTATTTGGGGGTTGTGTTGAGTGAAAAACAGCTCAAAAACCCTAATGCAACTGAGTGTGCAGAAGGAGAGTGCAAAAAATATGGCACTCGGGCCAACAACCAACTCAAAACACTTACTGTAACAGTTGTGCTACAATAAGTGGAGTATCAATAAAAATGGTCAGAATACCAACAAGCAGCAGGTTTCCCAGAAAATAAAAATAGTGGACTTGCTAGACCAAAAGGAGGTAAGGGAGCATGCAAACACCTAGCTAAATAGTATTCTCACTCAACCAGACATATTCTCTGCAAGGTGATGAAATCCAAGTCAGACAATATGGATAGTTGAGCCAAGTGGCTAAAGATATCCCCCTACCGGAAGGGACACTCAGTAGTCAATCCTAGAAGAAAGGCAACTAAGATACCCCGTTCATGACACGTCCAGAAAAGGTGAATCTGCAGTTTGGTTCTATCGCCATTGTATTCCCATATGGGTGATACACCGAGAACTACGAAAGGTATCCTTCGGTTACTGAATGGAGTGCGGTATTCCACTCAGGCCTCCGGAACCAGTCTGGCTACTTCAACCCTCCTACGGGAGAGGCCCTCTGATAAACTGGTTGTGACCGTGCCAAAAAGTACTAGGAAATTTTGGTTCCCTAATGGACAACAACTATGTCTCAAGTGTAAGCAACTGAGGGGTGTTATTTGGATGCCTATCCCCCTGATCCTACCTAACTACAAGATTCTTATGTGTTCCCCAAGTGGGGTTAGAATGTTGATTGTGTTAAGTAGTATTTTAGGGCTCACTTGAATTAGGTGACAGAGTGTGTGCGTGTGAGATGATAAACCCAAGTAAAAGTTCCACAAGGTGGGCAACTTTCTAACTAAAAATAACAATGCAGAAGTTAAACTTTGAAATGCAAAATTTTCTCTTTTCAATTAAAATGCTGAAATTTAAAAAATGTTGTAAATGGAACAGAAATAATACTATAGAAAATAGGTTGTAGGGAAGTAAGGCTCCAGATAGGACAGATGGTTGTGCAGGTGCAGAAGATATTGCAGCAAAGTACCAGGTTCAAATAGGGAAAAAGTGCAGAAAACAGACCGCGGGTCTGTGGCAAATCTGTGCAGTCGGACCGCGGGAAATAGGCCAACAGTCATGAGCATATTGTAGGAATATGGCTGAAAGACGCAGACAGACCGTGGGAAAAAGGCCGACAGTCGCGAGTGGATTGCGGGAATATGTCTGAAATCCATAGGCGGACCACAGGAAAAAGGCCGAAAGTCGCAGGCGGATAGCAGGAAAATGGCTAAAAGCCGCAGGCGGACCACGGGAAAAAGGCCAAAAGTCACAGGCAGATAGCAGGAAAATGGCTGAAAGCCGCAGGTGGATAGCGGGAAAATGGCTGAAAGCTACAGGTGGCCTGCGGGAAAACGGTGGAACAACTGCGGTCGAATTGCATGAAACAGGCTGAGAGTCGCGGTCAGATCGCAAGTAACAGACTGAAAACCACCGCCAGATCACCGGAAACAATCTGAGAGCCGCGGTCAGATTGCAAGTAACAGTCTGAAAGATGTGGTCGGATCGCAACTGCGGGGACAAAAGACGCGATTTTTGGCAGCCGAAAGGGACAGCCGAAAGGAAAAAATAGAAAAATATTGCAGAAAATTAAAAATATTTAAAACTATAACCAGAAATTCAAAGGAACACTAGGGGAGTCGCCAAAAACTGTAGCTAGGGTTTTCACCCTAGGTTGTGCAAATGAACACCTACTAAGGAGAAGGGCCTCCTCAGTAGCAATTCAATAAACAGTAAATAAAAGCAGTAAAACAGTATGAAATTTAACCTATCATGAGCATTAACATAAATAACAAAACATGAAAATATGGTGAAGATCTCTCTTTTTGTATTAAAAATTACCTCAGATGTAGAGGTTGGTGGAGCCTTTGCAGCAGTCAAAGAGAGTTGCTTCCAAGTTCCAGTGTTGTTCCTTCTCCTTCTCCCAAATATGTTTTGGAAATGGGGCTAAAAGGGTTCTCAAGAATTAGCTCCAAATGGAAAGCTAGGGTTTCAAGGGAATTTTCAGCAGAGTAAGGATAGGAATGATTGTAGATGAAAAAGGGAGAGCCTCCATTAACTATTTATAGGTTTTTAGTGGTGGAGTGCTGACCCATGGTTTTGGGCACCATATGGTTTAGGTCAGCTGTATAGGGTTTTTGCTTCCTTTTTTCCCTCTTTTTCCTTTTTTTGTATTTTTTATTCCCTTTTTAGAGGGTTTTTGCTATTTTTGGAGGAATTTTTCTTTATTTTGAGGAAAAAGGGGGTTTGGGGCCTTTTGGAGGCTTTTTAATGGGTTTTTAAGGTTTTGGAGGAAAATATGGTAGGAAATATGGACAAATGAGTCATGTAATGGGGTAGATGAGGTAGTGAGAACTTTTTGGGTGTTAACACTTCTCCCAGCTGCCCTTCATGTAAAAACTGTGCGAACCATCACCTGTGGTGCCACCGACCATGCTGCCATGGTGTGTTGCCATGTGCCAAACGTGCCTGATTCTGGTGCCAATCTGGGCCAGCTATCGATCATACCTGTCAAAAAGACCTATCATCTGAAAAAGTCCCATCTGCTAACGATCCAGAATGATTGTTGATTTGACAGGGTCGCAACCCTGCAGCTGTTGCAGCCCTAACCCCAAACTGCGATACAACCACTCCCGTTTGCACATTCTCTCCCGGCTGGTGCACCATCCTGTCACCTAGTATCATGTATATATATATATTTGTTTCTTAATTTTTTTTTTTTTTTTTTCTAGTGGTCCTCATCTGCTCTGCATCGGATCATGGTGATAGGGTTTCATCCTATTCCCATTGACTAATTTAGGTAACATTACTCCCTCCAAACTTTGTAACTGTACTGTGCCTCCATTTGAGATAAAAGTGATAACATATGGTCCCAACCAATGCATTTGCAGCTTATCGGGGTGTTTTGCAAACTTACTGTCATACAATAGAACTGTATCCCCACTCTGAAAGTGTTTTGACTTGACATGGCGGTCATGCCACGCCTTTTGGTGGTATTTTTCTACTTTCTGATGGAACCCTGCGATGAATCGATCTTCATCAAGCCGTATTAGTTGTGTAAACCATTCCTCCATTGCACCATCATCGCTCATCCCTGTTGCTGCTGCAATGCGCAAGCTTGGTACTATGTACTCTATCGGCATAACTACTTCCTGGACGTAAACCAGCTTAAATGGGGTTTGGCCAGTTAGGCGTTTGCATGTGGTGCGATATGCCCAAAGGACCACTGTAATTTTTAGATCCCAGTCGTCGTGGTTTACATTGCACACCTTGGTGAGGGCATGCTCCAATATCTTGTTGAACGCCTCAACTATCCCATTTTCCTGTGGGTGGTAGGTGTACTCTTCTTGTGCTGGATTTGAAATTATTTTGTCATCGCGGAAATTGTCTGATTGACAAAATGCATCCCTTGGTCGCTTAACAGAACTTTTGGGCACCGAAACCTGGTGACCACATTGTTAAATAGGAATCGTGCTGCAGTCGCAGCGGAACAATCTCTTATCGGTGCATCTTCCGCCCAACGCTTCAAGTAATCTATCGCAGTGATGATGTAACGCAATCCTATTCGCTTCCCGGGTGGGTTGATGGGTCCCAAAAAATCAACGGCCCATTTGTCGAAGGCCTGCAATGTTTATTCTAGCACTAATAGTATTTCGTCTCAACGTGAGGGATTTCCAGTTCATTGGCATACATCGTAGTTCTTGGCATAGTCTGTCGCATCTCCATACAAATTTTTCCACCATAGCCCTGCTCGAAGGATCTTCCTGGCAGTCGTGCGTCCACCATAGTGTCCCCCAGCAACTCCGTCATGAGCTTCCGACAGAATCTGCTCCTGTTCATGCGGAAGGATGTACCATCACAAAATCTCATCTGGGCCCATTTTGTATAATTCTCCTGCAATTAACTGGAAGTCTGCAGCTCGGATGACTAGCTTCTTCTTTTGGCTAGTAGTGAACTCAGTCGGTGCCTCCCCTGTTGCTAAAAATTGAATGATTTGTTTGTAGTGGTTATCGACCATGCCAATCCTAAAAACTGAGCGTCCTGCAATCCTTCATAGATGATCATTTGTTCTTCCCTTGACTCTATTCATGAGAGATGATCAGTTCCCGCGTTCAATCGTCCCGGATTTACAATAATCTCAAAGTCAAACTCTTGAAACAACAATAACTAGCGACAGATCTTCCCCCCCAACATAGGCTTGTTCACTAAGTATTTCAGCGCGGAATGATTTGTGAACATCTTGAGGTGCCCCCCTAAGAGGTAATGCCAGAATTTCTGCTAAGCATAGACCATCGCCAGCCCTTCCCGCTCGGTGGTCGTGTAGTTTTTTTCCGTAGTGGACAATTTTCTACTTGCGAAAGCTATAGCATGGTCAATGTTGCCGGTTCCTAGTTGGGCCAAGATAACACCGAGTGTGCCTGATGATGCATCAACATGTACGTGAAATTCTTTGGTCCAATCAGGAAATGCGAGGATTGGTGTTGCGACCATTTTTTCTTTCGGTATGTAAAGGATTTTATGAAATTCCTTAGTCCATTCAAACTTAGCATCCTTCTTTAGTAACTTCTCCATGGGTGCGATGATGGCTGCATATCCTCGAATGAATTTCCTGTAGTAACATGTGTGTCCCAATGTCGCTCGTAGTTGCTTGGCTGTTGTTGGTGGTGGGAGGTTGACAATGATGGCAATCTTTGTCGGATCTACCAACATTCCTTCTCTGTAGACAATGTGTCCAAACAAGATGCCCAACGGAGCACAAAAGATACACTTCTTGATGTTCAGGGAAATTTGGTGCTATTGACAGCGTTCTAGCATGAGTCTTAAGTTCGCGACATGATCCTTGACTAGCCCATATACCGTCCAATCATCCATGTAGATGGCGAGAAACTTATGAATATATTCTTTGAATGCCGCTACCACTATTTGGGAAAAGATTGTAGGAGCATTCTTTAATCCAAATGTCATCATCGTGTATTGGAAGCATCCCCCCTCTGTGACGAATGTATTCTTGTGTCGATCTTCTTTCACAATCTTGATCTGGCTATATCCCGAAAAATGCATCCATAAAGGAATATATCTCATGACCTCCTACTCCTTCGTGCACCTCATCCATAAATGGGGTTGGGAACGGATCATGTAGGAAGGCATCATTCAGTTTCCTTAGGTCGACACATATTCGTACTTCACCGATTTTCTTATCCTGAACGACCATTGGATTGATCCATTCTAATTCATCCACTGGCTCTATAATTCTTGCCTCTAGCATTCTTTCAATTTCAGCTTGCACGTGTTCCTTGTATCTCGGGTTTAATCGATACAGCCATTGCTAAACCGGCTTTGCATCAGGTTTCAGGGGGATCTTCATTTCCCCTAAGTCTCCAAAAATTCCCTTCATCTCTGAGAATTTCGTTGGAAACAAATCCTGAAACTCATGCAGTAGGTCAGTCATCTTCACAATGGTTGACTCGTCCCAGTAGTCACCAATGCTTTCAAAATTTGGGTTTTCCTCTAACCCAATGTTCACCTTCTTGATCTTCAATGGTTGCTGAAATTTGTCTAATGGTATATCTGGTGCCACAACACTGTGACTACCGTCTGATTCTGGTACATATGTATCCCTAGGGTCATTATCATCTTCAGGTTCTCCGGTGACATTGTAACACTCCATCAACATTTCTGGTGTTGCAGTCCATTGGAGTGCCACCGATTGTCTGATCAGTGCTGCTTCAAATACTTTCCCATGGATTGCCTATAACGCGGTGTGGATCAAGGGATTCTCATCTGAGAACAAGAACGATTAGCTAAATCCAATGGTAAGCTGCTCCTAAGAAGTTGTCCCACTTTGTAGTTCTGCTGCAACATACCAGCTCCATGGTACCTCATTCAACATTTGTACGAATGCATGTACCCACTCCTATCTTGCTCTTGACCCCCATTCGCATTGGAAAGCATTCAGATGCTCCTTCGGTTCGCTTCTTCTGTCATATTTTAGTTGTTCGTACTCCTCAGCTTCACCAAATCGAACCTCCATGAGGCATCGACATAGTGGCCAAGTTGTGATGTTTGGTTTATGCGCTGCCCAGCATCGCATAGGAGTAGCCTTTAAGGCTTCCTCCAGGGCTAGTAGATGCTGTGGTTCTGCCACTTTTTCCTCAAATCTCGTGAGAAACTTTCCCAAGTTGGGAAATCCCTCATATGTAGGTAATACTTATTCCTCCATGGCTACCTTTCGCAGGGATTGCGTTACCCATGCGCATCTTCTAAAGGACACTTAATGCAACTGGTTCTACCAATTCTCAAGGGCCTTATCTAAATCTGAGGATGCTGAACTGGCACTGCGCCATCCTAGTTCTCCCTCCGGAGTGGGATTAACATAATCTTCAGAAATGTTATACAAATTGTCCCACCTGTCTGCAAACATGTCTCTGGTTGGATTTGTTTAGCGCAGCCCTTCCGCAAGATCCAGTGGTGTGATAACTCTCATTTCCTAATTCTCGAATGACATTATCCTTTTCTTGAAGTTGATAATTGCTTAGTTCTCCATGGCCCAGTCTATCCCCAACAGTACCGGATAGGGACTTGTGTTATCCACAATTTTGATGACATCGATGTCAGCATATGTTCTGAGCCCTTCAATTTCAATTGGAAGTTGACATACTCGATTGAGTGGGGTGACCTTGCTCTGGTTCGCCAGTCACAGCTGTACTGGTGACCAAGTCATCTACAGCTTCCCCATTGTCTCCCACGTCTATTTAGTCAGGATACTAACATCCGAACCCAAATCCAGAATTATGGATTCGACATCAAATTCTTCAATTTGTGCCGACATCCGCATCTCCATGCCTATCTTCCTTTTATGTATGTGATTAACTCTCTATTCCAGTCGTGCACCTCCCCGTCATTGCAGTAGACTAACTATTTCTTCCAATGCATCTGGGTCTTTTTCCAAGTCCATGAAACTTTCCAAGAAGGATTTTAGAGTGTTGTCCTTCCTTCGCAACTTCGTCGAGTCGAACGTCGGTGGCATGTCATAGATTTCTTCTTCAAGAGGTAGCTACCTCCTTTTCCTCATTGCATCCTATGCCTTCAAACAGACATCCCTTTCTGATTTTGCGTCGAAGGTGACCTGTTTCCGCTGTGTTTGTGTTGGTCTAACATTGGTGTGTGACCTATCGCCACTTGTCACTTCCCCTCCTCTTGACACTATTCCAATCGTCGCATGGCTACTCCTGGCTTCTATCGATATCATCTGCACAGCTGATGCCGCATTCTGATTATTTTGGTTTTGGTTCTGCGGTGGATGCTTAGTTTTCCATTTAGCAATGAGCTGAGGGCAGTCTTCTATACTATGATCTACAACACTGTAATATGTACACTGTGGCGCTGGATTTGGAAAATCTCTTTGGTAGTGCCCCTATTGTCTGCAATTGTAACAAATGATTGGACCTCTTCCTCGTCCAGCAGCTCCTCCACGTCCCATACCGGCACCTCAGCCTCCGCGGAATCCTCCCCTGAAACCTCCATGTGGTGGTCTATATTGTTAATATTGTGATTTCCCGCACTGCAGTTGCTGATACTATTGTTTCCCATACTGTGGTTGGCCATACAGCAGTGGTGGATACTGCAGGTGCCCATACTGTGGCTACCCGTATTGCCCTGGTCGTATTTTTGCGATTGGTTAAACTGTGGATGACTATACTGCGATTGTTGCTGCACCACCGGCGGTTCTTCTCCCTTCATAAAGTATGCGTCGGCTGTCCAATCTTGCAGCAGGTCATAGGCCCTGTAGTCCTTCTCATCATGGCCAATCGATCGGAAGAACTTGCAATATAAGTTTGCTGGCTTTGATACCATCTTTTGCAGATACACACATTCCTCTGGTTGATTCCCTCTGGTCTAACAGACAGAACACCATGACATGCCTCCTTAACGAAGGGGGTTTGGTGCCCCCAACTGCAAATATTCCCGGAATTCAAGGCAATTGTCCTTATGGTGCCTCTCACCTCTACATCTGGTGCACCATATTTCTCCACGGGTTTCCTTTCCCTTCTTGATATCCTCCAATTGGAGTGTTAATTTGGCCAGCTACATATGGACCCTGTCCATTCATATCCCTGCTTCTCCGATTGGTGAAGCCTCCAACTTCATCACAATTTCTAACGCTTCCGCCTGTGTCACAACTTTTTGGTTCATTAATGGTCCTCGAATATGCGGTACCAGTCCCGCGATGAACCATTCTTTGTGTTACAGCTCATTTATCAGGAAACTCACTTTTTCTTTCAGCATCTTGTACTGCTGATCGAATTCCCACATCGACTCATTTGGGAACTGCTTAATCTCCTTAAGTTCAGTAACATATTACGACTCAGATTTTTTATTTTTAAATTCGTCAATCATCGTCGTTCTTACCTGCGCCAGTGTTTTAACTGTTGTTCCCACTAGAACCTTCACAAACTTCATGTATCAGTCTAACGCCCGACCCCTAAGGGTCATCACTAGCTGCCCCATCTTGATAGCGTCATCCTAGACCAGGGTAATTTTTAAGGGCGAAATTTTGCCAATTAGCTATTTTTCAGGCTTTTTTTCAAAAAATAAATTCGCCATTTGGTCATTTTTAGTCCCTAATATCACCTATATTTACATAAAATATGTTTTTTTATCATAATATTCACCAAAATTTATACATTTCAGTAGTAAATTGTATGTTTCATATTTAATATTCACCTACTTATCTATATACATGTTTTTTTCAATCCAAAATAATCACCTAGGATACTATACTTAAGTATAATATTAGAATCCTTAAAAAATACCCTGTCCTGGACCTGCTTCACAGTCTAGACTACTTCTCATATGAACCAATACTGTTCAGGATCCTCGGTCCCATTCCCCTGGAAGGTAGGTATCTTTGCCTCGTCTGCCATCCTAACGCTGCTACTATTGTTGTTTACTGAAGTGTTACTCTTACCGCTACACGTAGGGAAACTGCACGAGTAGTTTGGATTTCTTCCTATAAAATTTGGAGTAGTGCGCGGGGTTGAAGGTACGTTGTAACTTACAATCTGTCCACCTTCTACTTCTGGGGTAGCCTGGTCAACGTCTCCTTTGCAATAAGGTTGTTTCCTTCCTTGTGGTCCTATATCGCAGTTCTCTATTCCGGTCCTCTCGGGAGATTCTCTCTCATTCCTCCTCTTCTTCTCAGGACACCAAAATATTGCTCCACTTCTCAAGGTACTACACTCTTCGTCAACTTCCCTTAGAACTTCGTCGTCACTCATGTCCATCTACCCCACATCTTTCTGTCAGATCTGCATTTACACGATAGCTTCAATCTCCACACACCAATTTTTCTACTCATCGACAAACAATCTCAATATTCCTTTTTCGCAGACAAGCATCTTAATCCATAGTTTCAACAATGATAGGAACCTTCCTCTTGCCCCCCTGAAGAAGTTCCTTTCGGTGTCACTGTACGACTTGATAGTATCTACTGCGAACTTAGTCACATACCCATCGAGGATACTGTCTACCCAAAAATCAACATCTCGTGATACTTTTTTATCAAATTGCTTCAGCTGTCGAACTAACTTTGGGGTCCAGCAATCAGGTTCATTCTTCTGGCAGTGATTCTTTCGAAACGTCAGCTATGCTAGCCACTCGTGCAACAACATCGGGAATTAATAGAAGAATATTTCGTGGATATCTAAGTAGATGTATATTTCTAACCAACTGATCATTGTCTGTTTAGGATCTCGCTTCTCGCTTTCTGCAAATTCCTCCGCCTTCTTGTCGAACCACTCTTGGATCTCTAGTTTTGTCAGATGCCACAGAATATCCTCTTCTTTTCTTCCTCAAGGTCCCGGCAACGGAACCATTTGTTGATGTAGCGTCTATCGACAGGGGTTCACTTCACACTGTCACCAACAAATTATCAACCCAAACTTGGCGTATACACCAACTCGGAAAGGTGTAACTCTTTCCAGCAACAGTTGCGGAGCAAGTGCAGTCTCACCCGAGATGGATAAGGGGGCTGCTGGAACCAATTTTCCGTAGTGAAGTTGAGAATATGATTTCAACACACATTACCCTTGCAATAACCAGAGATTATAATATTTGCAGCATGCTACTAACTTATCATGTGCACTTTAAGTCATTTGCGGATTTCAACAAACATTCAAAACAACGTATTCGACATACTTATTCAGATTAGCATTTCTTTTTACACCTACAACATATTCGCATCAATCAACATAAAACATTCACATAACATATTTCACATTCATCATCGCATCATTGCATAAGAATAAAGACAGAGATTACACCATAACCGAACATGTCCATTCATTCACCACCCCTGCGGAATAAACCTCGCAGAAACTGTCAATTCACCATGTTGCAGATACAAAACAAACCTGAAAGATATGATCAATCCTCCAAAACTCCAATGCCCTTAGGATTACAATCCTACTCTATTTATATGCTTCTATTTGATTGCAAAACGGTCCACATGACCAACTTAACTAATCTAACAATTCTTGTGCTTCCACGAACGCCACAAATGGTCATTCTTTCATGGGATGACCCATTTCGCACCTGTCAACTTCCGCACTTCTTGCGGATCTATCCCGTGCCAAAAACTCACATGTTCAGGAACCTTTTTTTTATTATATACATGTACATTGATCTTGGCATATATTTTGTACTTGCTTTGAATGATTTAAATTTTTGGGGGGATAATTACATAGCATGTACTTTGTGTGGTAAATGCTTAGAATATGATTTTGCATGATGTTCATGAATGTTTGTTCAATCTTGAAATGGTTTTAAAATATATTAGTAAACATGTTTTAATGTTTAAATGATTCATGTTCAATCTTGAAATAGTTTTAAAATATGATTTTGCATGATGTTTATGAATGCTTGTTCAATCTTGAAATGTTCAATCATTGAATTTCAGTATATGCTAGTCTTAAGTTTTGATAGGTGCAATATAAAGTTAGGAATGTTAAGAATGAATGTTAGAAAGTTTTGATTCGTGCAATCTAATGTTAGGAATGTTAGGAATGAAAATCTATGAGTGTTGAGATGTAAATAAAATTTAGTGAATGTTTCAATCCTTTTGTTGTCTGATAATATATGATCTTGGTTTCAACAGTAAACTTGAAATGATAACTTGAATCTTGAAATGTTCAATCATTGAATTTTAGTACATGCTAGCCTTAAGTTTTGATAAGTGCAATCTAAAGTTAGGAATGTTAGGAATTTTTGATAGGTGTAGTCTAATGTTAGGAATGTTAGGAATGAAAATCTATGAAAATCTATGAGTGCAATCTATGAGTGTTGAGATGTAAATAAAATTTAGTGAAGGTTTCAATCCTTTTGTTGTCTGATAATATATGATATTGGTTTCAACAATAAACTTGAAATGATAACTTGAATCTTGAAATGTTCAATCATTGAATTTTAGTGTATGCTAGCGGTAAGTTTTGATAGGTGCAATCTAAAGTTAGGAATATTAGGGATGTTAAGAATGAATGTTAGGAAGTTTTGATAGGTGCAATCTAATGTTAGGAATGAAAATCTATGAGTGCAATTTATGAGTGTTGAGATGTAAATAAAATTTTGTGAGGGTTTCAATCCTTTTGTTGCCTAATAATATATGATCTTGGTTTCAATAGTAAACTTGAAATGATAACTTGAATCTTATATAAATGATTCATACTTTCAATTTTTAACTAATGATTCATATGTTCAATGTTTAGGTGCCACACTTATGTTAGTTGGTGAACTATAGAAGTTGTTGAAATCATGGAAAATGGGGATTTAACAATTTTTTGTTTTTTAATCATAAGCTATGATTTCAGGATTGTGAAGCTTATGCTAAATTAGAGCAATGATTTTAGATAACAATTTCATGAATTTTCATCAGTTTGTTGTAAATAACCATTTCTCTAATTTGGCATAAGCTTCACAATCCTGGAATCGTTGTTGTGATTAAAAATAAATGATCGTTATCTCCATTTGCCATCATTTTAGTTATGTGAACTTAACTAGTGCATGTATCATTTATTTAAAAACCATAGGTTAACAAAGTTCTAAGAAACTCATGGATCATATTTATATGAATTGTTCAGCCCACCACAAAGCCACTAATGGATCAACCCATATAATGGATCAAAAATAATAATTTCTCATTATTAAATACATTAGAGAAGCATTGGAGAAAATCTAGCCGGTTTCCCAGTGATTCCTCACTAACATCATTTAGTCAAAAGTAATGATTTGGGGCAAAGTGTGGGTACAACCACATCCATTATCTCATCTCTTAATTGGTCTAATAGACATATGGGGACCCGAATAAAAAACTTTAAAATGAAATTACGCATTAAAGACCACACATATTACCTTAAAATTCTTTAAATTCAATGAAGATCAAATGGTTTTAACTATACAACTACATATCAAAATTGATAAGGATTCCAATTTAGGATTTTCTTTGCATACTTAAATGGACTCAATTAACTTAATCTAATACTTGTAAAATTACATTTGCATTCAACATTCCATAGCTGAAATATAACATTTTTCAATTTTTTCCAACTTTGATTAAAGTTTTCATTACCAAATAATTATCGAATTGGTTTCAACATGCCAAAATACAATCATTTAAACTCTTATTCTAGTTCCCATTCAAGATCATAGTCATAGTTCTAAATATAAAAATATATTTTACGCAACATTCAACATGCACAAAAATATCGATCAATTCATTTTCGATATAGTTAAAAACACCACAATGGAATGTCGTCCTCAATTATTCGTTCATGGCCATACTTGGACAATTTCCATTTTTTATTTTTTTATTTTTTTTTCGATAGAACTTGTTCCAATTTTATTTGAGATGCACATACTAAATGACTATATTGACAACATATAACATCATGTTCTTAATCCTGAAAGTAGACATAATTTTCAGTCATATGCATTGTTGAAAAAAATAACCTTTTAAAATGATGGATCCTCTCTTGTATGTTAATAATTGTTCATCATAGTCTTCCAATAACTTCATCTTTCCTTCAGTGCATCGCATCAAATAATATTTCACCTTTTCTTTGTTGTCTAAAGGTGCAATCACAGCGAAAACATCTCCTGTGCAAATCACAATTGAAGTCAGGGTTTTTAAATCAATTAAATTGACTATACACATAAGGTGATGGAGAACAATGAACAATCAACAAAGAAATTGTAATTTCATTACCTTCTCTAACAAGATCTGAAATTATATCGCCGTCAGATGATATTGCTATTTCTTCTGATTCTAATTCTTCTAAGCTTGCAAGTGGCATTTTTCCCTTTGGATTAATCTCTGTGTGTTTCCAATGTTTTATGTAGTTGTTCGTTATGTTTTCACAAACTTCTGTAGATTCAACATTTTCAGTACAAATATGACAAATGCATGATTGCTTTCTACTGTCAAATGCAAACACATTTCGGAAGGATTTTGTTTGAATAGAGTGTAAATCTTTAGTCCCATGTATGGTGCTAGCCTCATATGGGATTTATCTATCTATATTTTGGGTTTCAATAATCCAAAAGAACCTACACAATATAAGATAAATCACAAATGACAACTTTTAATGTTAATGTACATATACTTCAATGATAGACTTGCAAATAACATTTTTTTAAATTGACAATTAATATAAATTAAAAAAAATTGTGTACATACCTGCGCACATCTTTTGATTGTTGATTATAATCATGTCTTAGATGTAATTTACACCATTGGACAACCTCTAAATCTGAATGGAATCGCACAGAAGAATGGTTCATTTGCCATCTTCGAAATGCTCTTTTTACGCATGCTCCTGAACCATCATGTTCACCTTTTCCATGTCCAGTTTCAAAGAAATTCCAATGATGTTTAATCTTCGATGCTTTATGAAGTTGACATAACCAAAAAAATGATCGTGAAGATTTAAATTGTCCCGCACATCCATCCGACCATATCCAATGTTCATTCAATTTAACTTCACGTCTTTTTAGTGAATCATAGAAAATATTTTCAATACAATGTTGAACAAAATGTGTATCGTGTGTACGATCATCGCTGATATAAAAGTGATATTCTTTAATCACATCTTGATTGTCACACATGCTTTCAATGCCATCAACATCTTGTTGAGAATGTCTATATAGAACATGGACAAATATTGAAACTTGGTCAGAATGATACTATTCACTTTGTATCTCTTTTTGTGCAGCAAATATGTAGTTTTCTGCAAAATCAACCACAGACAAAATTGTTCCGAGTGGAAAAATTTCACGAGACTCCTTGAATTGAAGGTGTTTCCATCATTCTCTATGTGAATTCTTGGTGTATTTATAAATTTCACTTTCAAATTTCTTTAGAAAATCAGTCACACATATTTTATCTTCTCGCAAGTCAATTCGTTTGGAATGTGCATCACTAAAACTTGTAGAATAATTGTTGTATTCATATCTTCTCCAATCAATGGTTACATTTGACAGCGACTGATCATTATTAATAGGATATTTATTGCAGAATAAAACCATATTTCCACAATGATGACAATGTTTTCCATTGACACATTTTTTATTATAAAATACTTCATCGTGATCTCTGTCACATAGAATTTAAGATATGAATTCACGTATTGTGGGTGGAGGTGGTGAATTTGTCCAAAACATTTTACCAAATTCAAGAAACATGTCATATTATAATTCAAATTACACATGATAACGACAACAACATGTGTCACGTATAGTAATAGGTCTAACATACCATGGTTTTTTTTGCGTAAATGTAGTGATTGACATATTAATTCCACGATGATCCTCCTTGAATTTATTGAACATTTGTATTTGAGTCATTTTCATTATATGTTTTGGACGGCTTTCATATACATTTTTTTATACTCTTTGTCGTATCACATCCCTTGAATTTGGTGAAACTCGAGCATGTGCCAACCAATATTTATGTACAATATCTTTAACACCTTCTCCCATTCTATCTTTGTAAGGTTGTCTACAAATAATTGCCCAACAAACAAGTTCATCATTTTCACCTATTTGCATTCTGAATTTGTTATATTTTTATAATGTCTTTCTTGAGGTTCATATTGATTTTGCTAGTTGTGTTGTCAAATGATTTTGTCTAGTAATAGTTGAAATAATTGTTGTCTGAATTGCTCTACGTGCAGCTTTGGTATCTTTCTTTCTAGATATTCCAAACTTTTTTATTGCATCACTTTTATTTTCTACGACATTATGTTTCAATTTCGACTCTTTTGTTGTCTTGTGAATACCCAATAATGTCGTAGCACATTTTAACTTCTTTGACACTAATAAACATCTCAAAATTTGCGCTTGTCCTGCTATTTAATAGTCTTTGAGAATATCATCATAAATTTGCGTAGCACGATATCGTGCTACATGAATGACTATTTTTTCTCCATATTTGTCGCAATCAATTTCTTCTAACATTTCATCATTAATGGTGAAAGCACCTATACATCAAGTTAAATTTAATTTAACATATATCCAAAAATACAATTTATTATAAAAAATGAATTTGGAAAATACATGATATATACATACCATGTCCAATTTCTAGATCTTGAACTTGATCTTCAATATTGACTTGATCAACATTAGCATGTAAATCACTATTTACATCTTCAACAATGGTCTCTTCAACTTCAATTTGTTCTTCTTGTACTCTATTTTCAATTTCCATTTCATCAACATTATCATGTAAATCTGTATGTATATCTTCAATAATTGTCTCTTCCATTTATGCAACCCTTGTTTTTTTTGCATGATATTTGAGTTTTGTTTTTCCCTATTAGTATCATCATCACGTTTACGATCACTTTTTATTTGGTGGTGTCTCTTACTTCCCATGATTGTTTAATCTATTGAGGATAAATTCAAGAATCATCACTTTATAGTAAAAAAAAAAAATTAAGATTTAAAAATAGTTACGAAAGTTATAAAAACATGAACTGAAATTTACTTCACCTTATCAAAATCTTGTAAGTGTCATTTGAAGAAAAACTCCTTGGAAATAAATTTCCTATGAAAAAACCCCTTGAAAATAAATCTCCTTTGAAAAAAAACTTCTTGGAAAGAAATAAGAACTCATTGACAATAAATCTCCTTTGTAAAAACCACTTGAAAAAAAAACTTCTTTGAAAAATACGTTGGAAAAAAACCTTCTTTGAAAAAATCAATTGGAAAAATACTTTGGAAAAAAAAACTCTCTTGCAAAAATACCTTGGAAAAAAAACTCTTTGAAAAAACCCCTTGCAAAGAAATAATTCTTTTGCAAAAATAACTTGGAAAAACAACTCTTTAAAAAAACCCCTTGCAAAGAAATAAGAAAGAAAAATACCTTGGAATAAAAACTCATTTGCAAAAATACCTTGAAATAAAAAATCCTTTGTAAAAATACCTTGGAAAAAAAAACTCTTTAAATATACCTCTTGGAAAAAAACCTTCTTTGAAAAAACCACTTAGAAAAATACTTTGGAAAAAAAAAACTCATTTGCAAAAATATCTTGGAAAAAAAACAATTTGAAAAAACCTCTTGCAAAGAAATAACTTATTTGCAAAAATACATTAGAAAAAAAAACTTTTTGAAAAACCCTTTGCAAAGAAATAAGAAGGAAAAATACCTTGGAATAAAAAATCATTTGCAAAAATACCTTGAAATAAAAAATCCTTTGCAAAAATGTTTGGGAAAAAAAACTCTTTGAATATATCCCTTGTAAAGAAATAAGAAGAAAAATACCTTGGAAAAAAAACTCATTTTCCACTCCTTCAAAAGAATCTCCTTTGAAAACCCCTTCAAAAATATTTTGACCAGACATATGCGTTCAATTATGTAATATATTGAAGAGTGGCAGCTACGCTATAAAATATAAAATCTAGAATTGGGAGAAGGCGTCAGACATATTTTATGACTCATTCTATAATTATAAATATTTTATCTTAAGCATAGGTTTAATTATCAAGTCACTAGTTATATTGTAATTATAAAACTAAACAATGAGATCGAGATTAATGTAAAAAATGTTATAGATGTGAGGAGTATATAAAATTGTAAGTGATAATAGTGAATTTGAAAGAACTTTCGAGCCTTGAGGGGAATGAACAGCCATTTTAATGGAGCTATTATGGGTTACACATGTTTTACAATTGTAGATATGGATTCTTAATTTTTATTTGTACATTGATTTTTATATGAGAGTAATATGATTGTTTTTATAATGTATTAATTTGAGCACCAAACTTTTAAATTTTTTTTTATATGCATTAATTTTAATGTAGAGTTATTATGTTCATGGTGAATTTGCTTTGATTTAGGAACTTACATTAATATGTTCGTTATTATATTTCATTAATTTAAGCATCAAGTTCTTACATTTCTTTCTTTAGGTAAATTGATGTTCGTTATTATATTTCATTAATTTAAGCATCAAGTTCATACATTTCTTTCTTTAGGTAAATTGATTTCAATGTTGAATTATTATATTTATCTTTACATTATATTGATTTTAAAATATAGTTATTAAGTTATTTCTTTGTATGGATTGATTTTTGTAATGAGTAAGAATATTATTTTTTAATGTACATTGAATTCAATGTTTTCTTATGTATGATAGGGTATATATGAAGAAATTTTTTATTGAAAACAATATAATTATGTCTCTTCATAAAGATGAAATTGAGGAATAAAAAAGGGTAATGTCATAACATGTTAGGAGACACGGAGAGAAAGAATCACATCAAGAAATGATGAAGAAAGAAAAACAAATTGTAAATTACATAGCTTAGAAAGGATTAATCAATAACAACATTGATGGGCTTAGATTTTGCCATATTTCTATTTCCCGTTTCCTTCATTTTTGCATCATTTTTCCCACTATTCACCTTCACTTTCAAGAATATCTCATATTCTTTTGACTATCATCATGAAGATACTCTTTCATCCATCAAAAGCCATTTAATTGATAAACTATTGACCATTTTAGATGGATTCTTGTATACTTTGTGTCTAACATGCATGATAAGGTCTATAGAATAGGTCACCAAGGGTTTTGCTATGGAAAAAACTATCAAGGTCTATTACATAACTCTTACATTATTACAAATCCAATTATATGAATCCACAGTGATATAAGAACATGACTTTCCTTTGTTGCAAAACTGCAATCCACAACTACTGCAACTCCATCCAAGTCATCTTTGTTGCAAATCCTTTTTAAGTTGTCACCTTACTATGAGTTTGGTTTCTACATCCATTTATCACTATTATTCCATTACTTATGACTTCCACACATCCCATCATCAATATCTAGATTCTAACGATGCTACATAAGGGACCAATCTGTTATGAATTGGTTGCTAAAAGAGCTGAAGACATTATAGCAATTCACCACAACAATAAGAGGAATATTTCCACAAAATAATGCATAGCTGCACAAGATAAAATTCATGTCTCAGAGGTGTTAGTACATTTTAGAGAATGAATCATCTTGGTTGCTCTGTTTCATATTTGTGTTGTATATTTCAAAGTTATGTGCTTTGTTACACTTACGGCTTGAGAATATTCAATTCTCAAGCATGTTGCTTTTAAATTGTATTAAGTAATGTGCCAAGGGATTTTTCCTATATAAGAAAGGACTTCCTTCCTATAGGGATATATATAAATAAAAGGAGAGGAATGTTGAAAGACTTGAATTCCAAAACTCTGTAATATTCTATTTATGTTAATCATATAATTTAATAAAGAAAAATATCGTTTAGTCATTATGATCATGAATATCTGAGATAGATTGATGTTGTGAGATGAGTGTTTAATTGTTGAAGTATTCCTAGCCTTGCTCTATAGAGGAAGGGCCCACTTTGGAGAAGCAGGTGATGTTTACTATTTTTTTTATTAGCTTAGTTCATCTCTAGGTTCAATTTCACAACAAGTGCTTTATTTTCATAATGTTACATTGTTTACTATAGAACTGTTAATGAGTTCTCTGTGATGCAACTATGTATGTTTCAATGATTTCATATGCTACTACTCTTGTAGTTGATGATAAATGTGTGGTTGAGTGTTCTTTACTTTCATCTATAATTTTACTATATCATGTAATTTGATTTACTTTTATATTATCAAAAGGAGATTTCGATTTCTTGGTAGACTATAGTAGCGTGCTAGAATTTTAATTACTTCTAAAGATATGCTTATATTCTGCACATACCTCACAAGAATACTAGCTTTGAGTTGATAGTTAAATGTACTTGGGAGACAAAAAAAAATGATTTATTATAAAAATATCAAAATTATTTCTTGATTGCAAGTAGCTTCGAAATGAATATACATATTCTGAAAATAAGAAAAAAATCGCACAAAATTCTTATAAATATAAAATAAAAATATTTTTTAATGAACAAATTCGCATGAACTTCATATAAAAATAAAACCAAAATATTTTTAAAAAAGATGGACTTAAATTTACAACTTTAATGAAGTAGAAAAAAAAACATACAAATTTGTATTCAATTTTTAAAATATTTACAACATTCTATTTAAAACTTAAAATAATCTCCATCTTATTTACACACTCTTTCATCTTTAAAACTAACATAATAAAACAAATCTATGATTGTTGATTTTGAACATCATCACCATCCCCCACGTTGTGTGTAGCTCTAGGCACACCCACATGCCTAGATTATGATTTCCCCACGGGGCAATGCGCAAGGACAGCCACCAAGTGGGTGGTATTCCTATCTTATAATGACAATGGGTGACATGATTTCAGTAGGCATAATGTTTTGGTTTGGAATCCCAACTCGCTCAAGTGAAACAATAGTTATCAATCCAACCTCCTGTCGAAACAATTGGCCATTGCTCTAGCATTAATGGCGATATTTCCCCTCGTCAAATATTATATGGGTCCAAAGCGTGCGATGGAATGGTTGATCATTTAGATTTGGAAGCAAGCAGGCCTTCATCACCTTGGAATTCTGCCTATCCTCCATTCACTATGTTTCTGGTCTTCAATTCTAGCTTGCCATCCTATAGACCCTAGTTCGTGTAGCTCTCATTCAAATCCCCTTGACAGTCTTTGCTTCTATTTCCATCATGGTCCATTCCAAGGACACTAAGCTAAAGACCACTGTTAGTCCTCGTCAGTCACACATGCCTCACATTATTCATGAGAAGGATAAAGCTAAATCCTGGTTTGACAAGATGGTTCCTCCTTCTGTTCAGGAACAAATTCATGATATGGACACTCGTCTTCAGGAATGTCATTGAAATCCTAAGCTTGACAAACTGGTGGTTGAATTGGGGGCAATGGTGGAATACTTCCGCCCCACCTGAACTAGAGAGACATGTTACACAAAGACTTTGGGCTTATTCTGGCACACTAAAGCACCATTGGGGAAAGTGATCTCATATTATGAGGAGGGGTGTTTTCAAGAAAATTCTCAAGGACTCAACATGCATGCTCACGTGGATTGTTTGGAAAATTGGATGTGTTTTTTCACTCAAGCCTTAGTGGACTCAGATGCTAAGGTTAATGCCAAACTCAATGGCTTAGCATGCGAGTTGACTGGTAAATCCTTTTATTAGGCTTGAAAAATTCTCAATATGCTCAGATGCTTTCTCGATGAGTTCCTATTAAGGTTGAGTGAGGCAAGTCGTCAGGTACCAAGTATGATGGCCCAAGTGCAGAGCTCTCTGCTCCTCCACTCCTTTTCATTTCAGGTGATGAATAGTTTTTTTGTTTCAACTTTTTGGTTTGCTTTGTTTTCGATCTGATATTGTGGCCATAACACCTGTCCTATGTGGGACATTGGAAAATAAATTTACAACTCTCGATTCTAGTAGTTGGCTTGGTAGCTTAACAACTATCTTGGTTTTGTCCAAATGGTAGCTTCTCACTATTTGCAACTAACATGCAGATTCTTATTTAGTTGCATTTTGGCTCTTTGCTTTCATTCTATAGTTAACTAGTTTTTTTTATTAAACTTCGAACTTATTAAAAAAACATCATCATCATCATCATCATTAGAAAACAACAAAAAATACTTGTAACATAATCTATACTCAAAAATTTATAATATAATTATAAACTATTTATTGTAAAAAATAAAAAGTTTAGTAAATCAATTATAAAATAAAATAATTCATTAAATTAATTACAATGTATAGAATATTACATATAAAATATTACATATGTGCAAATAAAAAATAATTATAATATTATAATATAGATATACCCAACAAAATTTATTTTTGATATGTAATCAAACACCCCAACCTCCAACACGTAAGATATGCATCATGACTCACTAATAACTTCAAGCAATAATTGACCCACATTAGCAAATGTGTCCCAATGAGAATTTAAGCTCAAATAGGAAGGATATTAAATCTTTCTCACAACCACCTTATTGAGAATTTAAACTCAAATAGAAAGGATATTAAATCTTGCTCACAACCACCTTAGTGTGATCCAAATAACAACCATTACAACTCTATTTATTCATAGAATTGATATATTAAATAGAATGCATAATTTAATTTCACTTTATGATAATTACCATTATCATTGAAAAATGTTTTCTTCTAGTTAAATTATATTTATTAAAAAATAATTATTTTACAATTACATTAAAAATGTTGTGTAACTTAATCATTATAATAACTATTATTCCGTGTTGTTTGTTTAGTTTTTCAATTGACTTTGATATATGAGCACCCTTTTTCCAAAAAGAAAAATATCATATTCATTGTTCATAAAAATCTCCGAATACAACATATGAGCACCCTACTACTCTAACTAACCCTAGTACTCTAACTAATCCATAGTGTTGTACTTAACGGTACAAAAATATATCGAATAAGTTTTCAAATTCAATGTTGAAATATGAATTATTATAAAAATATAAAAAATATATAATTTTGAATTTGAATATTTTATTATCTTATTAATTTTATTCTTTTATAAGTTAAATTTTATGATTTTGGAGAAAATTCTGTTGTTTAGTGATATTACATTTGAGCATATTGCAGAGCATGGATCTCTCACAATTTTCGACTGGTTTGAAGTTTATATTTTTTTTGTAGACATACATTTTGATATGAAGATTGTTCCCTTAGTATATATTGGATGATGATATTCATCAGTTTATGGTTTTGATCATAAGTCAATCTACTTATATATTTTTGTACTATTTGAATACCAATAGTATAGTTTTTTCAGCTGGAAAAAAAAGTTAAATTTTATGATTTGTGTATTATTTTTTCAAATTGTCTAATTATATATATAAAAAAATAATAAATAAATTATACTTACTTTCACATTAACTTTATTAATAATTACGAAAATTGTATATTAAAAAATTAAAAAATTAAATTTATGTTCACACCAACTTTATTAAATATTGCAAAAATTATATATATATATATAATTTGGAAATATCAAAACATATCTCATCATTTTTTCAATAAATAATAATAATAATAAATTTTACAAATAATATTTAAATTGAGTAAATTTATTTTACAATTCATACAACTCATTAATTAATTAAATGAAATTGAAAAAATTACTCATTAATTAATTAAATGAAATTGAAAAAATTACAAGAGAATAATAAGGTTGAAAAGACAATAGTTAATGATAAGGTGGTATGTTGGTGGGGATAGATGGAATTCATTCCAAAAGAGCAGCCGAGAGTACACTCTCAATCATATTGTCAAAAATGATTGTTCTGGATATTGGTACAATGCTGTGGATCTCAATCTGGCTCCTCCATTACAAGATGAATGGGAGGCTTGTATTCACGATCTTAACTCTGCTGGGTTTCGGATCTCCAATGTGGATGATTCTATTGTCTGGGCAGGCAACTTGGCTACGGGTAACATCACTGCGCAGACAGCTTATGACTGTTTGATCCGGAATCGTTGCATCTTCCCCAATCACTGGTGGTACTCGAAGATATGGCACTGGAACCTGCCCTTGAAAATTAAATGTTTTTGCTGGCTCCTCTTGATGAACCGACTGAAGACCTGGGACAACCTTTTGCTGCTTGGCTGGTCAGGACCCAATCGCTGTGTTCTGTGTAAGACACACTCTGAAACAGCTACGCACCTCTTCATTGATTGTCCCTTCACTGTTTCTATTTTAGGGAAGCTTTACCAAGGTTTTGCCATCATACATACCTGGCAGGGGTGCTCTGTGGAAGCGTGCTTAAAGGATTGGGCACACAAGTGTGAGGCCTATGCCACACTGCCGATTTTTATGTGCTGGATGATATGGACTATGAGGAACCGGGCGATATTTGAGCATCAGAAACCTGATACCACTTGGGTGTATAGGACCATACTCTCACTGTACTTGCCTTTCCAACCATCTTTGGAGGCTCCTATCAGGAGGACTATTGGAAACTTTCGGCTATCTTTTCGTGACCCTATTCTTCTCTTTGATGGGGCTGCTTGCCATGGCAGCTGTGGCGCTGGTGGGGTGATATATATAAACCAGGATCATATGTTTCTATTACGTCTGAAATGTGGCATGGGCACGAATATGAAAGCCGAATTATTGGCGCTTTGGGTTGGGATTAAAGTTGCCCACATCTTTGGACTTCCGAGACTCCAAATCTTTGGAGACTCCCGTGTCACCATTAAATGGGCCAGGGGAGAATTTGACATAAATGTCCTGGAACTTGCTGGCTGGTGTAACAGGATCAAGGAGGAGCTCCAGTCTTTTTGCTCATACACTTTGGAACACATATTTAGGGAGCATAATACCCTGGCTGACAGGCAATCGAAGCTGGCACTGAACGGGATCGAGGACTTTGTGTTCTGGGAGGAATGCTGGGACCACTCTGTGATAGATGCTGGTTCCATTAACATCATGATCTGATTGCACATACCTTTGATGGCTCATTCTTGTAGATGTGTCTGATATATTTTGTGCCCGTCATTGTATATCATCTTTGTGCCCATCTGGCCCTCTGTTTATTGCGGCACTGTGGATACTTTTTGTAATACTCTGATGGTTTTTTGGGTTATTCCCCATAGACTCTATCTGTACTATTTGATTCAGCACTTTGAATAACAATAGTATGCTTTTTTCGCGGAAAAAAAAAAAAAGATGGAATTCATTCCATCTACGCTGGTTCCATTAGGTTGAGACATCTTCTCCCGTTCCATTAAATTGAGACATCTTCTGACGTGGGCATGAATGACTGGCTAAAGTTTACTCAACCTACCATCCAAAAAAGATTAGAATGACCGTTGAGACGAAGATTCACTACATACTCCATGTATCTGACGAAATTAGGCCCACATTCGTTGCATCTCGTATCTGCTCTACCATTTTTTGCATACCCTTCCTGCAGATGAGGACAACGCATAACTACTGCCGCCTCTCTGATCCGATCTTTAATGCGAATGCTTCCAGACAGAATCCCGTCTCCGATCCAGATTTCTAGAGTTCTCACTCTCAATTCAATTCGAGGCGGAACGATTAAAGCTAGTTTCAAAATTTTCATTTGATGCTTTGCATTTTTCTGAAAGCTATAAAAGAATTCCTAAATGCCTATGTTTAAGTTTATATTCGGACGGCTTCCTTCCTTGAATCTTGAGTTGCGAATTTAGGTTTTCTGGCCTGAAAATGCAGAGAATATGATCATTGATTTCTAAAGGCCGACTAATGGAAAGATTGTTAAGCTGAACCGGCGTTTACTGTGCATAGGCTTTTTTAATCAAAGAAAAGGTTTTGGACATTCTGATTCAGCCGTGAAATGGACAGCAAAAATAAAGGAAATGACGGTCGGAGGCGGGTCTTTGTCTTCAAGCAAAGCCAATCAGCTTCTTGAATGGGCAGTCAAAACCTATCTATCCCATGCTATGTACAAGGTCCCCGTCGGAGATACCTTATAGGGCAGAGCCAGGCAACTTCAGGCAAACTCTGCCTCCTTATTTTGTCCCTTTTCCTTAGAACAGTCTACTTCATAAGTTTATTCATTACTTTTGTGTGAAGATCAAAGCAATTGAAATTTTGCGGATACAGCTTGTGGCTGACGCGATTCCATCGTTTTCAGAAGCTACTCATGCCAGATAACGCATTGAAGGACATGGACATCGTGATGAAGGAGCAGAAACGGCGGATCGAAGCCATAGAAGCCATTAAGTCCTTCAGAAACCTCTATTCACATCCAGAGCAGGAATCTCTTGATAATGTGCTCATTGATGTCTGCTAAGGTATAATCTCAAACAAATCCTATATTCATAAGCACGATATAGTATATACTCTGCTTCTCAATATTTTATGTCTCGATTGCAAAAATACGGAAGATTGGATGAACGGTGCCTTTATGTTGTGGATTCGTGTACCGCTTGCTCCTAACAGGGATTGACTACGAGGTTTTCGATCAAACCCTGTTCACACGAAGATACCAGCACTCATCCACATTGGAATGGAAAGCCTACTGAAGCTACGAGCATTCATCCACAATGGAAAGCCTATTTGTGGATGAGTACTGGTATCTTCTTGTTAACAGGGTTGTTTGGTTGCGTGTTGCAGTGCTTTAAAAGGATTTATTACGAGGTTTTCGAAGAGCACATGCCCAGCGTGTATTGCAATCAAACCCTGTTTACAAGAAGATACCAGTATTCATCGACAATCCATAGCGTAGAGAGACTCCTCCTCCCGTCGGATTTGCAGGACATTCAACAAAGCAGGATCACTCCAAAGGCTTCAGATATTATCCACCACCGGCATTGTTGAAACCAGGTCTGTGTCAAATGCGGAAAATATTTCGCAATTTAATTTAATTTACAGGGTAGTATAACTAGTTTTTAAGGGCAATTGTGTCGTGAAACAATTGTATAAATGAGGTTTCAGCTTCTGATTTTCATCACATTAAGGAGGGTTTGCAACTGGTATCTATATTGGATCATTTGGATGGACTTGGGGTCATATATATCTTGGAGCTTCTTCTCTTCATGGAATTATATTACTATATGCAGAAGAGATTCACTTCTCTATGGTGTATGGTGTATTAATTATGGTTATAAGTCATAATCATCTTGTGGTTTGGGGGCGATTTTCATGTATTTTTTAATGAATCATTCTATTCAATATGGATGTTTGTTACTTCTTATTTTATATTTTTCTTGGAGCATTGGGTGATTATGTATGATGATGTTATGATATTGGTTTGTCACTAGGAAAGGGTGTCCTACATTGTTACATTTTTGTGTTCATCATATTTCATATGTGGTGATTGTTACATTTTTGTGTTCATCATATTTCATATGTGGTGGGAACCTATTTGATGTGTCATTAGGAGATAACACTTTTTATATTTTTGCTATGGTGTTGGATGTGGTTATATGTGGTGGGAACCTATTTGATGTGTCTTTAGGAGATAACATTTTTCATATCTTTCCTATAGTCTTGGATGTGGTATGGTGATACACTTTTCCTTTTTGGGATTTCTCTTGGTGATATATCTATATAACATTATAACATTGTGGCGATGTGCATTTATGATTTAATTACCATTGTATATGTCCATTGATTCATATTTATGTACTTTGTTATGGAGAACAACTGTATTTCACATAGTACAACACTTTGAAGCACACCCCTTCTTTGTACACATGTAGAGGTAGATCATCATAATTTATTATTATTTTCTTTAGTCAATGGCCATCCTCTTAGTCTTGGAATTCATTAGGTTGACTTGATATGTGGATAAGGTTTATCTTCATGGGTCTATCCACTCTACACTTTCACATTATTTGATAATTTGTAACCACCTTATAGTATTTTATTATTATTCGAAGTGTTTTACATTATCAAACACTTTAAGAATGAGGAGGCTATACATTGGAGAAAATACTAAATTCTATTTTGAGAGGTTTGTTGAATGTCCAAGAACTTTGACTTTTAATGCATGTTAAGTGCTCTAACTATTGATCAAAATTTAATCCTTCCTAGCTCTTTGAGGGGTCTAGTTCTTCCTAGAAGCATATTTTGTAAATTATATTTCATATAAAATTCAAAGTTCCACATTGACCCATTATTATGGAAAGAAAATAAATATTTGTAAATTTCAAAAGGACTAGTTTCTAAATAATCCTTAAATATTATATTAATTTTTCAAATGTGCATAGCTCACATAGACTCATAGGGTATGTTGAAATGCTAAGCGTGCCCTATATTTATTTAATTAATCAACCTAGACATCAATAGTAGAGTAGTCACCTTAATGCACTAAGTATTTGTCGTTTATTTATTTACTTAAATGGAAAATGCAGTTACCACTTAAATGAAAATTGTTTAAATGGAAAGTGTAGTCTATAGCTCAAGTTAGTTATATTTTTATGCTATAATCAAACGGAGGCCATTGTTTAAATAGAAACTACAATCTATAGTATGAATTAGCTAGCCTTGCATGCCATAATCAAAGAGAAGAGCCATGGGTCACTGAGTTTTTAATGGCATGTAAACGACTTTCTTTATTATTTCAATTTGCAATCTTTAGAGTATTGGTTCATCATCCCTTATGCCATGTTGCATACATGTTCTAGCCTATTGTGTCTATTTTCTTTTGGGTACTTGCCTCATACATGCCGCACATGTGAGATTTTGCTAATTTGGCTGCATTTTGATTTAGGCAAAGAAGGGCACTGTCAAAGTGGTACTAGCGAGGATATTTTTGTTTGATAATACCATCCATTGGTCTAAGATTATGGACTGCGACCTCTGTAACACATCTTAGGCGCTCATGTTTCATATTTGTGCTTACAATCATAAGAATGATTATTTTTGTGTTTGGAAGAAATGAAATTATATAAAGCTTAAATTGGAAATTGTCGGGATTTGATTGGCGCCAGGGTATTTTTTAAGGATTATAATATTATACTTAAGCATAGTATCCTAGGCGATTATTTTGGATTGCAAAAAAAATGTATATAGATAGGTAGGCGAATATTAAATATGAAACATACAATTTACTACTGAAGTTTGTAAATTTTGGAGAATATTATGATAAAAAAACATATTTTATGTAAATATAGGCAATATTAGAGACTAAAAATGACCAAATAGCGAATTTATTTTTTGAAAAAAAACCCGAAAAATAGCCAATTGGCGAAATTTCACCCTTAAAAATTACCCTGATTGGCGCTCTGCCCAAATTTCTACAATTATCTTATGTGTCTAGGTTAAGTTTTTACCGACGAGCCTGTATTTATAGAATCTGATTGTCCACTAGCTACATCACATTATGTGTATATAATTATTCTTAGCTTAGGAGTCCTGAAAAACGAATTGTTTCTCCTTCCTTAATTTTATGGCAATGAAAGGAAAGAACACCAATGCAATGAAGGAAAGTGAGTAGGATTAAGTCAACTTTTACAGTGCATGACTGTTGCTAATTTTGGGGGTTTTACTACATTTGTGAAAGAGAAAATGGGACGCATACTAGTGAGCCCCGACTTGCATCTACCCACAATGTTCTTTAACATATCGACATGCACCAACGATCAAGTGATCTACTCTATTTAACCATAATTTAGCCATCTTGTGTGATTTTACCGAACGCTTTAACTTTGCACCAGACTGGAAAAGGGAGGAGCTTAGAAAAAAGCAAGATCAAAGTTTGAATTTCTTGGTCCTTTGGTCATACGAGATGTTAATTTAAGGCAACTAAGCGGTCCTTTTTATGATAAGAGGATTTTGCATATCCCCAAATATCTCTTAGACAAAATGACTACATCTCGGAAATAGTACTGGAAAACAAAAAGTTTGTATATGGACACAATACTATTTTTTAAAATGGTAAGTTTGAGGTTCTTAAGAGGCCTTCCAAAGTTGGCAGCTCCTTCAAAGAGTGCATCGTCTTTAATCAGAAGTTAAATGTTTGTTGTTATTAGCAACAAATTATGTTTAAGATACTTATCATTTGATGTAGAATGTTGCTCACCTTTACCCCATGCTTTCCAAATATCACAGCAGATGCTCGGTTTTCATTTATATTAATGCAGCTACGGGCTGTCAATTCAAACTACACACTATTTCTTGGAATTAAACAAACTCATCAATGGAAAACTAATAGATAGTTACCACATGGTCTTAGCATTTTTTTATTAGGTTTGGAGGCAAAGCTTCAAGGCCATTTTGCAAAGATATGTGTAAAAATGTACAAAACATATTTACAACATTCAATGATATGTTACTCCTATCATACTGTCCACAAAATTGTATGTCAAATTGCTTTCTTATAACAATATTCTTTTATTTGAGAGAAAGCAAGTTTTTTATTAGATATATGTTGATTTGTATGCATGGACTCCTTTGCTTTTATTATAGTGCAATATTTTATTTTGAATGAATGAAACCCATGAACCCTAAATTTCAACGTTCCACTTGGGGAATTATAGAAGGATTGGTTTTTGTATGATGTTGCAAGCATAGAATTTCAAGACATTTTGTTCAAGGTGGTGTTGTTGTAAGGTGGTTGGTGTATCAGTGAATCCACTTATTTTCCTTGTCACTGATAGCTACAAGTACAATATTTTATCTTTGCTTTCTACTTGTTGTTAAGGTCTTCCGCAAAGGTCTTATGCAATATCGCAGGGACATTGCTTGCTTCTCCAAATTTCAAATATAGTTGTTACTTTCTAAAAATATAGTTGTTACTGTTTTCCTAATTCTCTCCTCAATGACATTGTCACCAATAACATTGCCACCAAGTGACTCTTGTTAAATATAAACATATAAAACAAGTAAAATTTCATGTTTTTTTTATTTATTCAATATTTTGTTTTCTCCCCTCTTTTTCTCTATATTTCTCTATATCTAACTTAAAAAACCAATTATTAATTTTCTCTATATCCAAGTAAAAACCAATCATGCAATTACAACAAGTGATATACATACAATTTGTAAAACCAATCATGCAATTACAACAAATGGTATGCATACAATTTGTATGTATATTGTAATTTAGTATATAAAATATTTTTAATAATCTTTAACTTAGTTTTAAAATATGAAATATGAAATAAATATAAATATTGTTATTATATATATAGTATGCAAACAATATACATAAGTTAATATAATATGCATAATTATATATTGTATGCAATGTCAAGAAAATTGTAAACCAGAATATTGTATGTAATATTTTTAACTTACCAATAAAAAAATTAGCTATGCCAATTATGTGACCAATATATAAATAATTTGATATAACAATGTTTCTTAAAATCATTTTACAATAAATTTATTATTCACTTTCACAAATTAACTTGATTCATATAGTCAACCTTTGATTATTAAATAAATAAAAAATATTATCATTATTATATAAAAACCGTTTAATAACTAATCATTTTACAATAAATTTATTATTCACTTTCACAAATTAACTTGATTCATATAGTCAACCTTTGATTATTAAATAAATAAAAAATAATAATATTATTATTATATAAAAACCGTTTAATAACTTTGAGTATGTTTTAAAATATACTCGATAAAGATAGAATTATAATTTTATTATTAATATTTAAAAAAAGCTTACATTTCATATGGAGAGTAAAAAGCGCCTAAAGTCGAACGCGCGTTAGGTCCAACGTGAAGTTGACATTGCCTTGGAAGAAGACTATTTCGGCCAGCAACGTATGTGGAGGGAATCAAGTCCAGGTTCATTGCATCTGTATTCGCCCCTACATGTCAGTTATAACTTCAGTGCTTCTTCCCTTGTGTCGAATCTTTCCACCAGAGGACGAGGACGAGGATGCATAAATTTCAGAAGCGCGACTGCCGATTCTCCTTGGATAATCCCAGCTCAGATCTAAATTTCCAGAGCTCTCAATCTCCATACAATTCGGAGCCAAATGGTCAAAAGGTAGTTTCGAAATTTCTGTTTATCTCTTGAATTTTTCTGAACTGAAGAAAGTAAAAGATTTCTTAATCGCAGGAATCTTCAAGCGTTTACGTTCATATTGTTCCTTGTTTCAAATTTGGGACGGTTTCCGTGAATCTTTAGATGAGAATTAATGTTCTATGGCCTGGCAACGCAGAGCAAAAGTTGATTGATTTCCAGTGGCCAACTGATGAAAATGCCAAAGACTATCATGGCGAACTTCCGTTAACTGCGCGAAGGTTTTTGTAGCTATGGGAACGCTTTGAACATTCTCCCTCAGCAGTGAAAGAAAACTTAAATGCCGGAATCTTAAGGCGTTTAAGTTATATTCTTCTGTGTTTCAAATTTCACACGTTTTCCCTGAATCTTTAGCTCTGAATTTATGTTCTCTTGCCTGGAAATGCAGAACATAAGGTCATTGATTTCTAATGGCCGACTAATCCAAAGATTGTTAAGGCAAACCGGCATTTACGGGGCGTAGGGTTTTTAGGACCGTAAAGGTTTTGGACATTCTCATTCAGCGGTGAAATTGACTGCAAAATAAAGGAAATGACAATCGGAGAGGAGTCTTCGCCGTTTTCTCCAAAGAAGCATGAACCGCACTATATTCCACAGAACAACACGTCCCCTACTTCTGCTCAGGAAAAGCCGATCGGCTTCATGAAAGCGAAAGGAAAAACCGATCCATTTCATGCTATGTACAAGGTTCCCGTCGGAGACACACCCTATGGCAAAGCCAAACACCTTCAGGTTAACCTTCCTCCTTATATTGTCCATTTTGCTTCGAGCAAGCTATTTTATTCATGGCTCTTTGTGAAAGTTCAAAGTATTTAAATTTGGCGGATACGGCTTGTGGAAAAGGATCCGGCTGGCGCCATCGCATTGTTCTGGGAAGCTATTAATGCAGGAGACCGAGTTGACAGCGCATTGAAGGACATGGCCGTGGTGATGAAGCAGCAAAACCGACCACTGGAAGCCATTGAAGCCATTAAGTCCTTCAGACACCTTTGCTCGCAGCAAGCGCAGGAGTCTCTTGATAATGTGCTCATTGATCTGTTTAAGGTGCAAACACAAACAATTCCCACATACATAAGCCCTATATAAGAACTGTATGCTTTGCTTCGTAGCAGTTAATGTTTAGCGTTTGTATTACAGAAATGTGGAAGATTGGATGAGCAGATTCGCCTGTTGAAGCATAAGCTCCGTTTAATTCAGCAAGGATCTGCATTCAATGGCGAATGCACCAAAACTCGACGGTCACATGGAAGGAAGTTTAAGGTTTCCATAAAGCAAGAGACCACTCGGCTTCTGGTACATAGCATCCACACCCTTCCTGTTCTATTAGTATTTCTGTCTAACAGTGGTACATAGCATCCACACCCTTCCTGTTCTATGATTCAATTTTCTATTATTCAATTACAATGCTAGAAAGAGGAATAGATGATGTATTGAATGAATAATTGCAAGCAGGAAAGCACAGGTATTGGAGCCAGATGAGAACAAGGCCTGTAATCTAAGCGTTTGTCTGATGAGGCAAGGAAAGGTGGAGGAGGCCATGGGTTTTCTTCAGGGTGTGCTGAACAACAATAAGAATTCTACGAACTATAATCATAATAACAGTAGAGGAAACTCTAAGTCACTAGATCGCGCCGAAGCGTTGTTGAAGGAAATCGGGGATTCTGAAACAAACGGAAGGATTGGGGAGGATTACCAATCAGCAACATCCTGTGTTGAAGATTTGGAATGGTTTTGGTGTAATGAACACGGAGTAGGAGAAGAAGGATGGCAAGGAAGACAAAAAGGATTGGGTGTGGCAGTTGAGGTGAATGGCAAACGAAATCGATTTAGAGTTTTTGAGGAGATGACATCTACTCATAACAAGAAGGGCCATTTTAATGGAAACAATATTCAGCCCGCTGCGCAGAGTTAAGAGCGGTATATATACAAGTGTACTTAACGGTTGCTCATTCTCATTGTGGTAGCCTGGGTCACATGTAATGCCCACTTAGTAGAGTTGCCTTGTGGCTAACTATATGCCCACTTGGTGAGTGGAGTTGTCATTGTGGCTAACTATCGGTTTGGGTAAATTAAATTAAACCCTCTAAGTGGTCAAGCGGCAGCCATGTATCATTCTATATTGTAATTGTTGTTGAGTATTTTTTCTCACGTCTTTGGGTGCACTTTACATGTGCATTTGTATTCTGCGCTGGACATTGGCTGAGCCTATGTTTTTTTATTTTTCATATTTATTGTTTTTACAATGTTAATATTGAGCAGGTCAACTGTGCGAGGTTGATGATAATAACACATGAGGATGTGAAGTATTATTGTCGAGTTATCAAATAATTCAGAACAAAAGAGAGAAGCTGAAAATCGTTGTTGAGTTATCAAACAATTCAGAACAAAAGAGAGAAGCTGAAAATCGACTTAGTTTGTTATTTAAAATGATAACAAAGTTACTTGGAGTAAGGCTGTCCTGATTCGTATTAGATACAAATGATCCATAGGGTGGAGAGCATTGTTTAATTTAAATTAGATTATTTGTATAATTTGGATTGTAAAGAGATTTTGTTATATAAATTTAAAAAGTTTATTGAAACATAATGGTTTGAGAAAAGGGCCTTCAGTGTATCAAAATTTAATTTATTAATATAATCAACAATACTGAACATATATTAACATATATTAGATAGGATTAGGTATAAGATATAAAAGTTAAAGATTTCTTAAAGTGAAAATATATAGTGAAGTATAAAAGATTCTGTCAATTTAATTTACAAAATTGATTATACATTTGATATAGCTAGTTATAAGATTTAGAAGTTAAAGATTTAAAACATGTTCATCAAGAATAAACTACCTTAATTGAAGATGAGGAAACAAAACCCAAATAAATGGCTAAAGATCAAATGACAATGTATGTTCAAAAGAGATTATAGAATAAGTGATAACAACAAAAGTAGATTTGCACGAGATAACAAACCATGATACAATTCTCTACTTTGTTATATATTTTATGCATTGAAGATGAAGTAGGTTATTTGCATAAAAATATTTATAATATGCATTTAGGACATCCAAGGTAAACCTGAAAATCAAGTTTAGAAGAAAAATAATGTTGCCTTTAACAATTAATAATTTGAGAGATAAGTTTTAACAATTTATCACCAATATCAATATGCCATATCAAGCACTTACACTAATGCTTGATGAACTTCATGTCATTGAGAGAGGTCTAACATAGCATTTGCGCTTAGGAAAACTTTAGTAAGGATATCAAATTGAGGACTTTAAGTGTTGATGATTCTTTAGTTATTAAACATTAAAAGAAAAGGAATAGGAAACCATCCACATGTATTCTATCCTCTTTTATTCTAATATTTTTTCATTTGCATATATCTCAATAGGAAAATGAATATTGTTATTTCCTTTTATTTATTAATAAAGATCCAACTCCATGTTGTGGAAAATCATATTGATATTTGTTTTCATCTATCACATATTAACAATAATAGAATTGATTGGATGTGCAATTATGTATTATGATATCAATGTACTATGCGAAAATTTACATAAAAAATGATATAATGTAAGTATATTAACTCAAACCATGGTGTGAATTATGTAAAAATGATATAATTTAAATAGATTAAATCAAATCATGATGTGAGAATGATCTAATATCGATGTATTATTAATCTAGTATTAATGAGCGAGATGTTTTTTTTTCCATAGAAAAAAGTCATCATCTATTCAATCTTTCGACGTTTAGATTACATCCTTTAGGTGCCTTGCACTATTCTATAAGAGAATTTACATCATAGCAGATAGTGCTATCACAAAATTAAAGCTTCAAGCTTGTTCAAAATTTACATAATTTCCTTTCTCGGAATTTTACAATGCGAGTATTATATCAAAAAGTTCTATACAAATTATAAACTTCTCTGCTTTCATTTTGCAAAATAAACAAAAATATTTTGAAAGACCTTTTTATAGTTATCAGGACATAAAGTCCAGTGTAAATCTAGTTGCTTCTCGCTGGCCTTCCCTACTTTTGATCTTCTCTCAAACTCCAAAGAGAAGCAACAACCCTTCCTTAGATAAAGTATCAGCTATCTCATTATGCTCCCGATATACATGACTGTACCTTAGGAACTCAAAAGTTTGAGATAAATTTTCCAGCTCATATCCTACTCCTGTCAAATTCAAATTAGTAATTTGATGCGGGCCTTTGGCATAACTTTGATCCAAATTTCCGAATCTCCAAGAATATGAAGAGATTGTACCAATTCTTCTCGCGCAATCTGCATTAGAGTTCTCATTTCCAATCCTTCAACTTTATTATTGGTGCCTAAACCTCCATTTTCTTTGAACTCTATAGTTCCCCCATCCAATAAGTGTAGAGTCCCCCCTAATCCTCAGACCCTATCAGGATCCTCACAGGCCCCATCAAAGTACGAGCACAATCTTCTTCTAATACCATTGCCTTCAAGACCCTGGAACTTTTCGTTCTTTCCTTTTCTATGAAATGCCTATAGGTTGCTTGTATATTTGCAATAACATAGAAACCTGAAAGCTGATTGTTTTCAAAGATTGCAACGTTCCTTAGATTCCAGATCCTCCACAGTACTAAAAATGGAATACGCCGTAAATATTTGAGGTAAGGATTCACAAACCGGCTTTTAAGATTGTCTGCTAGGGACTCTACTTCCAAAAGGATTTCCTACCGTAGTCAAACTTCCAGGCCTTTCCATACTTGAATCGAAAAGGGACAATCCAGAAACAGGCGTACAATGGATTCTTCAGCTCCCCTACATAGACTACACCACCTAGGCCCTGCCATGTTTCTCTTTTTCAAGTTGTCCAAGGTGAGGACCTTACCTTTCAAAATAAGCCATATAAAAACCTTGTGCTTCTAGGGCACCCAAACTTTCCAAATATATTTCCACCACCAACATTCAAGAGAGCGATCATAATTCCATAACAACTTATAGGATTTATTAACTGCATACGTCCCTTCCTCCGAATTTCCTATCTAGACCAACCGATCAGGAACTTCCTTTAATCATATAATCCCTTTGTGCATTCCAGAAATCCAAAAGTTCCAATTTTATACCCATTTAACAGGTAGTGCAAGTTCGAATTCCGTCTTCAAAATCCGTGAAGGCCTGACCAAAACCGTTCCAGCTATGTCCTTTAAAGTCTTGAACCCCCTGTTGAAAAGGAAATGGATTATACCTGTCGGGAAATTGTTATGATTTGATACCCCCACAAGTTGATCCTTCCCCACTAAAGCAGTTTGACCGTCTCCCACTTCTCAAGCCAACTTATCGTTGATGACAGGAAAATCTCCCACCAATGCTTTCCAGAACAAAGACCTTGCTTTGCAATTTTTTGTTGGAGTCTGAATCCAATACAAAAGTGAAACATTCTTCAAGTATTTCACTTTTATAATTGTTTGCCATTTACCTTCCTTTGAAATAAACTGCCATGTTGATTTAGTAGACAATGATTTTCCAAATCTGTAGAGATCCTTCAAGCCCCAGCCCCCCTCTTCCTTAGGTTTCGCAATAGTCGTCCATTCTACCCAATGAATCCTTGCTTCTGATTTCCCTTTCCAAAGAAATCCGAAGAAAAATTTGCGTAGCATCTTGAGAAGTCCTTTGGGGAGTGAAACTAAGATCATCCAATATACAAGGATGGCATTAAGAACTGTTTGAATCAACACTAATTTGCCACCATGGGATAAGAACCTATTACACCAAAAGTTAATCCTTCTCTCCACCTTCTTGGTTAGCCATATCTAATTTTCCTTTACATAACAATTAGGTTTTAGATTGAAACTTAGATACTTAAAACCCTTCTCCAAAGGAATTTGATCCATCGGCGTACTTTGTTGAAACGAATGCAATCTCAAAATTTCCAGTTTGTTATGCACGTATTAACCCAAACTATGATTAACATGAAAAGGATGTTATAGGGATATAAGGAAAAGGATTTGCATATTGTGTGTTATTATGTATGGATATAATGTTAATGATATAATTAAAGTATATTAACTAAAAAACCAAGATATAATGTATATTGACATATTGTGAATTTCATGAATATTGTATGGGAATAATGTGGATTTACATACGAAGAATGTGTTTATAGGAAATAGTTCCTTTCACTCCACTTCTTTTTACCTTTCCCTTTGATTAATGGATTAATGGAGACAAGTCTTCCCATATAAAGGATTGAGGCTTTCATATTTAATATTTATGAGATATTTCAAAGCCATAGAAATATGAAATGAATTAAATAGTTTTGGCTCAATATAGTTAGCTATAATTAACATTTACTTGTTTCTTCTTCTGGATAATGTTTATATAAGATTGGATTATGTAAGAACAACCTTAATGTATATTAATGTGTAAGGACCCTAGGATCATAGTAGCATAATTCGATTGTATTGGCATTTTGTGTATGAAAATGCAGACCAAATTTGAATTTATCGAATATTCAGTGTATGTCTAATATGGATACGAATTATTACTAATTATTATTCTTAGAAAATAAAATTATGAAAACCAATTTAAAAAAAAAAAACTTTCACTAGTTAAAGAGTATAAAAAAAAAATACCATTCAATTTATTATTTTCTTATTAAAATAATTATTAATAATTAGTTTTCCTCTCTTACAATGGCCATATCGCAAGTTGTTGAGATTTTATATTTTTGTTTTTTAAATATAGAGTTGATTTTATTATATAAATCTATATGTACATTTATGGTATATTTGTGGTTATTTGATTAAAAGTATTATATATGAGTCTACTTCCGTATTTTATTCGTACTAGATTTTTTCATTACTTATTTTTTCCGTATCGAATCATATTTATATCCATATTCTTACTCGAATTATGCTACTATGCCTAGGACCCTAAGATGCATACTTGGGTTACCTTACTAAAAGCGTAAAGACATAAGAGAGGGACCTTAATGGCAAGCATGACAAGCTCGCTAAGGGTGTTTATCCTCAATGGGTAGGCTGGTTGAATGAAGGACGGTAAGAACCAATTGCACCCATCTATCTTTCCTTCATAAGGTAAGAAATATCCATTTGTATATCCTGCTCTACTTTTTTTAATAAGCATATGTAAAATAAAGACCCCTCTTTTACCTTCAATGGAGCAATTTTATTTATACTTTTGCAGTAGTCTGCTTTTATAATAGAGATAATGTAATGTCCCTTATTAGGAATTTTATTAAAATTGCAATTTTCCACTTTTTTTCCCTTGTTCGACCTTTGACTAGTTTTGATCTCTAGGTCCCAAATTTGCCCCAAATGATCCTAGATCTTCTGAGAAGGTGTATGAATGATATTAGAACATAAATATGTATTTTAAGGATGCCTTTTGACCTTTAAAATACTTCTGCAAATACTCTTTCAATTCTGGCCAATGTAGGGAACTTTACTAGTAATTTGCCTTTGACTAGTATTGGTCTCTATGTCTCGAATTGACTCCAAATGCCTTCAAATCTTCAAGGAAGGTGTATGAATGATATTAAGACTTGAATATGATGTTCAGGGATGATATATGGCCACCAAAATACCTCTGCAAACTCTCTTAATATTCTGGACCAAGTATGCAATTTTACTAGTAATTTGGGGTTCAAATCCCCCTGGGGTAAGTATTGAAAATGGCTTCCCAAATGCCTCCAAAGCCACTCAAATTTCTGAACAAAGGTAGGGAATGTATTAAGGATGTTATTAAGGTCTCATGTGCACCATTAATTGATTATTATATCTGTTCCAACCCTCTCCCATTCAACTGCAAAAATCACCAATTCGACCCTTGGGGAAATGGCACTATTTCTTCTCCCAGTGCAATTAAACTAAGTAAAAATACTTCAAATGATCAAGTACAGTACGTGAAACTTGTAGAATACATCCATGGAATTATATTGACCACAAATATATCATAGAATCATCCATCCATTCGAAATCATCATCAATACATTGGCTCACAACAAGGTAGTGGGGAAATGGCATTGTTCTTCCATTAAAAATGAGATTTATACATTTCTACTTGGAATTTCGACCTGAAACTTTTTGTAGATGAAGAACAGAGTATTTACTTCATATTACAAAAGAAATGGGGCATTAGAAGCTCCCCCAAAGAGTACAATAGCTCACCAAAAACGCCCTCCCTCAAGGATCAAGAATATGCCATCAAAACTGGAAATGGTTGAAGGAGCGAGCTGCAATAGAAGAAACCATGAGCTTCCCTGTAGCTTACACCTGCAAATAAAGACTCCATTAAAGCTCCAAATGAAAGGTCTGAATGGCCTTTCCAATTTCCAACTTGGATGGGAATCTTTCACCCTCGAAATTGGCTAAGGCAAGAAACTAGTCATCCACTAGCTCTCCCTCTTCACAAATGCAATTGCAAATTCTACAAATGATCAAAAGCTGGTTTCATTCTTTGTTATTGACATTTATAAAGTTCTAATGGCCTCCATGGGTCGAATTCCTTCCAAGATACTCATGCCAACTCAAGTTGGGAAGAGATTCCAAAGAACGCCACTTGTACAACAATTCCTAGTCTCCCACTTCCACCAAATCACATGTGGAAGCATCTTAGCTGCCCTAACACCCTTGAGCGCCCTCTTGGAGTCTATTTTTAGCCCTGACATGTCATATATGTCATATGTCAGCCTTCAGGTCTGATTTGTGTCATAGGTGTCATAGCATCTTCATCATTGTTGTCATAGAGCTAGGGAATCTAGCCCAAGTGTCTCACTAGCTCCAAATTGCCTCTTCCTCTTCCATGGGAGTTACTCTTCCTCTATATTTCGACCTTGCATGAGTTATGCCATAAATAATACCTTTTGGACTTCCCCAAGTATGTTACCATTCACCTTGAATTCGAATTGGTGAGAGAATGATGCCAAATGTAGTGGGGAAATCTAGCCATATGTGGGTCCCACTTCCTCCATGTGTCTTCATGATGAAATGCCACTTTGATTTTCACTTGTATATATTTATTTAGCTCCTTTATTAAATATTTATGCCATTCTAATGTTCAAACATCATTTATTATCCCCATTATTCCAAATCCCAAAGCTTCCACCCCAAACCTAGGAAACTAGTAATTTTCCTCCTTGGCAATTATTTGACCCTTAACATCAACTTTGCAAACTCTAATGAATATGGCTAATGTGATTAGGCCATTGTGACCCAATTCCAAATTTGGGACATGACAAATCCTCCCTTCCCAATATTGCTTGTCCTCAAGCAATTTCAAACATGGGTGTTGAAGAACCTGCTTTCTGTATAATTCTTTGAAGTTTCCATTGAATTGCCAAACCTTGAGTCTTTGAGTTTCCACGAATATTTTAGAGAGGAACCAACATGCTTGCTGCTGCACTACTCTGATAAAAATCACTTTATTAAGTGGGGAAATCCATCTCCCATACTGCTTGTTTCCCCAAAAAATTTGAAACCAATGAGATAAAAATTATTCCAGGGTCCCATTGCTTGTATTGCACCCCAACAATTAAGAGTGCTCTCCAACCTACACCATTAGATAAGAGGATTCCTGGATCCCATTTTCTTGTATGCATTCTTCCAAACATCATGAGTACCAAATATATATCATCAAAGTACATAACAACATAATGAAAATGTACATCAAGGATATGCTTCATCAAAGAGTCATGAAAGTGCTTATACCTCCAAGCAAGTAGACCACCATTTTCCAAGTGCATACAAGCTTCAAGTGACCCATCAAATCTGCTCCAATGACATAGGTGAGGATCCCATGTCCTATAATGCTGCTCCAAAAGGATGTGATATGCACCAAAAGATTCAGCCATGTATTCTTTCATCCAAGAAGTGAATGAAGAATCTCCACTAGAATCTGAACCAAATAATGAGCAGAAAAAACAAGGAGACTTCAAATGACTCAAAGAAGTCTCACCCATACATCCATGAATGTGAGAATCATAAAGATGTAACAAAGTATGTGGCTGCCAACAAAAATGTTCTCCCATCATAAATCTATTCATCCAAGTGTTGGATGAAGTTCCTCTAACATCAAATGAACCCAGTGTTGAGCAAGAAAAACCATGAGTGTTCAAGTGACTCAAATCCATATCATAGGTGCATCCATGTAGATGTGAATCATCATAAAGTGACAAATTATGCTTCTGCAAATGTGAATAAGAATGTGCTCCAACCATGTCATCATAAAAGTTAAATCTAGGAGTTCCATACTCCTCATGTGGCACCATAAAAAAGAACCCTTTCACCCATACTTCATTGAGACTAATACTGCAAAACATGGAATTGTAGGATGTAGGAGAATGTACTAACTCACCCAAATGATCAAAAAGTTCAGGAGTTTCATCATGGGAAGGATCCATGTGGGTAGTATCATGCAGCTCCTTCAAAAGTGTGAACTCTTTGTCATAGTTTGGTTCCAATGTAGAGGAATCATGCTCTTCTTTAAAAATTGCATAACCTTCATCAAGAGGCAATTCAAATTCCTCTTCCACCACATCAAGTGTTTGGATCTCTTCAAGTTCATCTTCAAACACATCAAGAACATTCAAATTTTCACATTTCTCATGATCCACCATGTCATGAGAATCCTCCAAACAATCTACCATTTGACAATCTGAAACATAGGAGGAATAACAAGTATCTTGCAACTTTTCAAGAAGTTGCTCATTTTGAATTGTGAGCTTATGAATATCCTCATTATTCTTCAAGTATGCATCATGTAACAATTCATTAAGCTCAAACAAATGGTTTCTATCAAAAAGCAAAGACATGAAATTACCTTTGATGTGGCACATTGCTCTTTGAATCTTCTCCATGTCTTCAAGGAAGGATGTTTCCTCCAATGAAGTAGCTCTCCAAGAAGAATTTGACACCAATGCTTGAGTGTCATGGAGAATGCTGAGGGACTCTTGGATCTTCTTTTCATTCATCTTTAAGGACCCTTCAAGAAAATGAGGCTCTTGCAAATGAACCTCCTCATCTTCTTCATTTTTTCTTGGACCAACTTCATGAAGCTCAAGTGGTGATGGAGAAGTTGATCTTGGTTCTTCTTCAACTGCTGCAAGGTCTTCATTATCATGCTTAATGGAACTTGGGCTTGCAGCAACATTTTCAAAAGTGATCTCTATGTCACCAACATAGAGGTGTGAGCACCCATCAGTAGGTACTCCTTCATAGTTTAAGCATCCATCAGTAGATGCTCTTTGGTTCATGTCTAAGCTAGAAGGTGTCTCGAAATGATCTTCCATATTTTCAATAGAATCTTCTTCATGCTCTTGTGATGTCTCTTCCTTTTGCTCATTAAAGCAAGCTGATGCATTTTGCCCCTTGTTTTCCTTAGGATCAATATATTTGGAATCTCTTCTTGAATAAATCTCAAAAGCTCTCCTCAAGGAGGACATCATTTCATGCACACATATATGATACTCGCTCCAAGGGTTTTTACAAGAAGGGCATAAACCTTTCTTCACTAACTCCACATCTTCATTTTTGGGCCTATTTTCAAAAACATGTTCAGCATAGTACTCAAAAGACATGGCATTTTGTGTATTTTTGCTAAAAGCAAGATATTCTTGATATTTTTGATATTGTTGGGGCAAGGTTTTATATTTTGCTCTCCATCTTTGGAACTCACTCATAGAATTATCCTTGGTTGGTGTGACACACTCATATTCATCATATTTAAAGTCATAAGAATAATCTTCATTTCTCTTGAAATTGTAAGAAGTGTTGCATGCTGGCACCTCTTCCTCATACCATTCACATTCTGCTTCATATTGCTCATAAGCATCTGCATATTCCTCATAAGAATTGTACTCATAGGATTCATCATAATAGTAAGACATGGCTGCCAATTATTCTTGAATGTATGTACCTAATACACAGGTGCAAGGACCATGCTCTGATACCACTGTAATGTCCCTTATTAGGAATTTTATTAAAATTGCAATTTTCCACTTTTTTTCCCTTGTTCGACCTTTGACTAGTTTTGATCTCTAGGTCCCAAATTTGCCCCAAATGATCCTAGATCTTCTGAGAAGGTGTATGAATGATATTAGAACATAAATATGTATTTTAAGGATGCCTTTGGACCTTTAAAATACTTCTGCAAATACTCTTTCAATTCTGGCCAATGTAGGGAACTTTACTAGTAATTTGCCTTTGACTAGTATTGGTCTCTATGTCTCGAATTGACTCCAAATGCCTTCAAATCTTCAAGGAAGGTGTATGAATGATATTAAGACTTGAATATGATGTTCAGGGATGATATATGGCCACCAAAATACCTCTGCAAACTCTCTTAAGATTCTGGACCAAGTATGCAATTTTACTAGTAATTTGGGGTTCAAATCCCCCTGGGGTAAGTATTGAAAATGGCTTCCCAAATGCCTCCAAAGCCACTCAAATTTCTGAAAAAAGGTAGTGAATGTATTAAGGTCTCATGTGCACCATTAATTGATTATTATATCTGTTCCAACCCTCTCCCATTCAACTGCAAAAATCACCAATTCGACCCTTGGGGAAATGGCACTATTTCTTCTCCCAGTGCAATTAAACTAAGTAAAAATACTTCAAATGCTCAAGTACAGTACATGAAACTTGTAGAAGACATCCATGGAATTATATTGACCACAAATATATCAGAGAATCATCCATCCATTCGAAATCATCATCAATACATTGGCTCACAACAAGGTAGTGGGGAAATGGCATTGTTCTTCCATTAAAAATGAGATTTATACATTTCTACTTGGAATTTCGACCTGAAACTTTTTGTAGATGAAGAACAGAGTATTTAATTCATATTAAAAAAGAAATGGGGCATTAGAAGCTCCCCCAAAGAGTACAATAGCTCACCAAAAACGCCCTCCCTCAAGGATCAAGAATATGCCATCAAAACTGGAAATGGTTGAAGGAGCGAGCTGCAATAGAAGAAACCATGAGATTCCCTGTAGCTTACACCTGCAAATAAAGACTCCATTAAAGCTCCAAATGAAAGGTCTGAATGGCCTTTCCAATTGCCAACTTGGATGGGAATCTTTCACCCTCGAAATTGGCTAAGGCAAGAAACTAGTCATCCACTAGCTCTCCCTCTTCACAAATGCAATTGCAAATTCTACAAATGATCAAAAGCTGGTTTCATTCTTTGTTATTGACATTTATAAAGTTCTAATGGCCTCCATGGGTCAAATTCCTTCCAAGAGACTCATGCCAACTCAAGTTGGGAAGAGATTCCAAAGAACGCCACTTGTACAACAATTCCTAGTCTCCCACTTCCACCAAATCACATGTGGAAGCATCTTAGCTGCCCTAACACCCTTGAGCGCCATCTTGGAGTCTATTTTTAGCCCTGACATGTCATATATGTCATATGTCAGCCTTCAGGTCTGATTTGTGTCATAGGTGTCATAGCATCTTCATCATTGTTGTCATAGAGCTAGGGAATCTAGCCCAAGTGTCTCACTAGCTCCAAATTGCCTCTTCCTCTTGCATGGGAGTTACTCTTCCTCTATATTTCGACCTTGGATGAGTTATGCCATGAATAATACCTTTTGGACTTCCCCAAGTATGTTACCATTCACCTTGAATTCGAATTGGTGAGAGAATGATGCCAAATGTAGTGGGGAAATCTAGCCATATGTGGGTCCCACTTCCTCCAGGTGTCTTCATGATGAAATGCCACTTTGATTTTCACTTGTATATATTTATTTAGCTCATTTATTAAATATTTATGCCATTCTAATGTTCAAACATCATTTATTATCCCCATTATTCCAAATCCCAAAGCTTCCACCCCAAACCTAGGAAACTAGTAATTTTCCTCCTTGGCAATTATTTGACCCTTAACATCAACTTTGCAAACTCTAATGAATATGGCTAATGTGATTAGGCCATTGTGACCCAATTCCAAATTTGGGACATGACAGATAATATATTATTTAAAAAAATATTTTTTAATATATATAATTTTTAACATATATAATTTTTTAAGACTTTTTTTATGGAAAAAATATTATAAGCCAATTTTTATTGAAAAAGTCTGAATCATATTGTTTATTTGGGCTGTAAGCTCTAGACAAAATATTATGTAAAGATTTAAACTGTACAATATTTGTCATAAAAAGTAATACATAGATTTACACCTCATAATGATCTACAAAAACAGACTAATGCCTTATATAACAAAAAATAGCTTAAAAAAAACTGTGTTCTGCTATCTAGTATCGCAAATGTAGACATTGGCAGCTTTATAATGGGCAACTAGATAATAATGAAAATATATATAAAAAAAAAACTATAAGACTTAGGTAAAAATGTCAATTCATTCCTTGAGAGGAGAATTCTAACAAGTAGTTTTAGTATTGATAAGTTGGAATACCAAAGTAGCTTTAGAATTCATTCCCAGGTTTTGGCTGAAGACGACCACGATTCTTCTTCTCTATTTGGTAAGCTTAAAATACTTGATCCCTCCTTTTCATCTACCTTATCAAAAGATGATTTAGTTTTTCTTTCAGGATTGGAAGTAAAGGGGGATCATATTGGGGAAGGGTTTATTGGAGGCACCCCCACATTTTATTTGGGTGTCCAGTGAGACATATCCCCTACTATTCCTCAGCCATTAGCGCCCTCACCTATCCCTACTGCATTGGATCCAGTTACTTTGGGGCTCTCTGAAACTGCATCCCCCTGGGTTGTGGTTTTAACTTAGGGTATTGCATCCTACCCTTCCTATATCCCCCCAGGTATTAGAACGGTTTGTACCATCTTCTGGGTTTCCCCCTCCCACACTACTGATTCCTCCTAGGGAAGGGATTTTTGTGGCTAATTCATCTCAGGGCTCGGGAGTTCCATCCTTTGTTGACATTGTTAAATCAAAGAACCCATTAATTACTTACCTATAAAATATCCCTTCGGATGGTGGAACCCCGATATCTCCTCTTGTTATTGCCAATGAAAATCAAGGGAAGGGATCGTCTCCCAAAGGGGCTAGAAAAGGGGGTATTTCTCAATTTTCCTCGATAAAAAATCGCAGTGTTAGAAAACATGTTCCCCTCAAATTGGTCTCCCCTTCAATGGAAATCCCCTTGTCGGCATCTACATCCACCGGATCAATGGACTCCATTCGGGCTCTTAGAGACTTGAAAGCCGTAGCCAGGGTGAAAAGATGATCTTCTTATCCCTGAATATTAGAGGGATTGGGGGCCCTCACAAAAGATTATCCCTTAAAGGTTTAGTGGATTCATTGAGACTTGATATCATTTTTCTCCAGGAAACCATGGTTTCGGCAGAGAGAGCTAGGTTATATTTCCAGAGCATCATATTAGATTGGATGATTTGCTTGACTGCTGCGGTTGGACTTTCAGGTGGCCTCCTATTGGCTTGGGATCCAAAACTATTTTCCATGTCTTCCTTTTGTACATCTTTGGGGATTTAGCTGGAAGGTCGGGTTCGGGGATTTTTAGGGGTGGTACACCTTCTTAACATCTATGGCTCATATTCGGATAGACGACAATTTTGGGAATCTGCAAGATATGGGGGTCTTTTGGAACTTGAAAATCTCTTACTGGATGGATATATCAATCTTGCACTCTCTTCGGCCGAGACTTGGGGGAAATTCGCTCAAGGTGATATACTTTGCCAATATTTTACTGACCTCTTTGCATATTTGGGTTTGGTAGACATTGCACCAATCCCTCTTGGTCCTACCTGGTGCAATGGCAGGAAGGAAGATGATAAGATCTCAAAGCGCTTGGACAGATTTATGATGGCTGACAATCTGGTTGTAACTGTTCATAAATATAGAACATGGTTTGTGTTATTGACCATTTCAGATCACCTGCCTATACTATTGGAGTTGAACCTTGGAGGGGAAAAAATTCCTTCCCCTTTCAAATTCAACAATACATTACTGCAGTTGGACGACTTCCGGTCCTTTGTTCATTCTGAATGGAGCAACTTCTCTATGGTTGAGATCAGTTCACCATCTCAGAGATTGATGCAAAAATTGGGGCAACTAAAGTCGGCTTTCAAACTTTGGGATTGGGCTCGCAAGGATGTTGAAAAGTAGGATATATTAGATATCGATTCGGATATCAAGTCATTAAACGCCGCATATTTGGGATGCCCCCTCCCGGATGTGGCTCGTTCCCTTCTGGTAGAGTTGGAGAGTAAACGTCTCATATTACTTAATCAGGCAGAGGCCTCTTGGCGCCTGAAGAGTAGGGCCCTGTGGGTCTTGTTGGGGGATAACAATTCAAAAAAATTTCATCGATTTGCAAATGGCTATAGGATAACAAAAACTATTTTGCAACTGAAGAGCAGGGAGGGGGTCACTATTTCGGAGCAGCGGGACCTTCAGGGTGAAGCTACAACTTTCTTTAAAGACTGTTACCATGATCTGGGAATCCCGTCAGTTGGGGAGCAAATTGGGGTTATAAAGGAATTCCCTCGACTTTTTTCTAAGCAAGGAGGTATAGACATCTTTCTTTTAGTGTCTCTAAAGGAGATCCATTCAGTTTTGAAAGAATTCCAAAAGGACAAAAGCTCGGGCCTAGATGGCTGGGGCATGGAACTATTCTTGGAATTCTTTGATATTATGGGGCAAGACTTACTGGATATGGTGGAAGAATCCCGATTGAAAGGATGTGTTTCAAGGGCACTAAATGCAACCCTTTTGGTCCTCATCCCAAAGGTTTCAAATCAAGAACATTCATGGACTTTCGGCCTATCTCCATATGTAACCCTGTCTATAAAGTTATCTCCAAGGTTATTTTATGCAGGATCAAGCATGTTCTATCTCACGGTCTTTCTAAGGAACAATATGGCTTCTTGGACAACAAATAGATATTGGACACGGTGGGGGTGGCAGAGGAGGTCTTTCATAGTATTAAATCCAAAAATCTTCAAGATTTAATACTCCAGTTGGATCTTACAAGGGCGTATGATTATGTGAACTGGAACTTCCTCCTCCTGGATCTTGTTCAGATTGGCATTCCTTGGGGCGCTATCAAATGGATCATGGCTTATATATTGTCATCCAACTATTCAATTCTTATAAATGGTTTCCCCATTGAGTTTGTTACTTGTTCTCACGGATTACACCAGGGATTTCCCCTTTCGCCCCTTCTATTCCTGATTGTGATTGAAGGGATTAGCCGGCTAATTATTAAACCTAAAGATTATTTATTGATATCTGGTGTGCAGGTATTGCCTCATATCTCAATTACACATCATTTTTTTGTAGAGGATGTATTGTTGTTTGGGCTTGCTGACTCCCAAGAATGAGGTCACATGTGGCACATTCTGAAACTCTTTTGTCACTACTCTAGCATGATTATAAATGAGGGGAAATATAAACCACTGAAGCACAACCTGGAGCACTCGGCGCTATTGAATATCACTTCTTTGCTTCCATTCTATGTTGGCGATCTGATAGATGGGACAACATACCTCATATATTTTTTAAATCCAAATGGATATATGATTGTGGACTAGTAATGGCTCCTTACAAAATTCAATAAGCGCATTATGCATTGGCAATGGAAATGGAATTGGTTATCCAGTGGTGGGCGTCTTATACTTGTCAAGTTAGTACCACAAAACTTGGGGGTATACTGGTTCTCCCAGTGTCGTGTTACAAAGTCTATTCTTTCTAGTATCCATCAGAAGATCCATCATTTCATATGGTCAGGGAATGGAAAACAAAAAATACATTTAGTTGATTGGGCTTTGTTGGCTCGTCCCTATTTCCAAGGTGGTTGGGTGGTTAAGAATATATACCACTTCTCGACTGCATTACTAGCCAAGAGCCTCTGGCATGCTATCTCAGTTGATTGCATCTGGGGTAATATAATTAAGGACAAATATTTTGGTAAGCTATCTACGATTCAATGGATCAGATCTTGCGTGAAAAGAACCAAAGGTATTTCAAACATTTGGGCGGGGTTACTCTCCTCCTTCCAGGTAATGGTGACTTGGCTGGCTTGGTTTCTAGGTAATGGCAGACACATAAGGCTTAGCGAAGATTTGATTTGGGGGGGACCTGTTAATTACAAGCATTCTGTTGCTTTGGTATTTCATCTAAGATGTCGGGGTTACTTCACACTTCATCACATCATCAACAAAAATGGCCCAAATTCAATGTTCAACACTTGGCTAAGTGCCTCACAGTTGGGACTGTCGGGCACTTTGGTGGATGAATGGAAGTCTTATACACTAGACCTCTATCGTGCAAATATCCAAATTACATAATGTGATGACCGTCTCCTCTGGTCTTGGATTACCATCGACGGCTCTATAAATGCAAAACTGGCCTATGAGGCGATTTGTTCAAATTTGAAATGGACTCGACATTGGTGGCACGTTTGTTGCTGGAACTGGATTTTACTTCTCAAAGTCAAAATATTCATATGGTTGCTGCTGGAGGGGAAAATAATAATATGGGAAAACCTCCAAAAATGCGGGTTCAATGGTCTGAACATATGCACTCTTTGTCTCTAGGCTGCCAAGACATTTGATCACCTTTTTGTCACCTGCCCATTTAAGGTGAAAGTTCAGTTACAAATTGGCACTCCTTGCCCCTTTCTTCAGGCTGGGCCAAATGTCAATTTAAATGAGAGATTTCAAACTTTATTTTCTCACAATAACCTCTCTGGAGAGCTGTCCTATCTGGCTTCATGGGCCATCTAGAATTCTTGCAACCTTTTGACTTTTGAGAACATTCTTCCTGATCCCAACTGCGTGGCCATTTTGATTTTGTCTCAATCTAGGGAACTTGGTTTCTCACAGAAGACGAGGCCTTTGTCTATCGATCAGGCATCTTGGCCCCCCCTCCTTCTACATGCTGGTAACCGTTCACGTTTTGATGGGGCTACTCAGCTGACTACTGGTCATTGTGGTGCGGGGGCCTACATTGAATGTGATAATGGTGATCAGATCAAGCTCTGGATGAATGGGGGATGTGGCACCAACACTAAGGGGGAGTTGTTGGCTTTGTGGCTGGTGTTATTTTTTTCTTCTTAGTCCAATATCTCATTGTATCAGATTGTAGGAGATGCTATGACGGTAGTCAAATGGGAGAAATATCTTGCTACTATCAATGTTGTAGCTCTCTCTTTTTGGTTGGATCATACTGGGCTCCTCGTGGACCTTCATTCTTCGACTCCTATCATCCATATATACCAGGAGCATAATGTGATCGCGGATGTACTTTCTCGCAAAGGTCTCGTTGTTGTGGAGGGTTGAAATTTCTATGAGATCTGCTTGGCTGGGGCACAGATGCTGATTGGTCACTGGACTTTATTTGACTATTGAGATGTCCTCATACTTCTATATTTTTTCTGACTGACCTGTCTTCTTATTTTTATTGGTGGCTTTAGTTTCCTTAGTTTATTTTTTCCTCTGCGGTTCGTCTCTATTTGACTCTAGGTCTGTTCTGATCTTATTTTTGTGGATTGGTATATCCAGTTGTGAGACTCCTGTTGCTCACATTTCTTCGGTTCTATGGGTCGAAACGTTTCTCTTCTACTTGATGGTTTATTGTTGGTATTGCCATGGGTGCCCGGCTGTGATTATGTTGTTACTTTGATCTGTTGTACTTTGGGCATGACTGGAACTTTCCTATACTCTCATTTATACTTATAATTTAAAGTATACTCTCATTTATACTTATAATTTAAAGTATAACTTTTTTTCTTGTGAAAAAAAAAACTAGAATACTATCAACAAGTCTAACAAAGGAACTCTCTTAAATGTCATATAAGTCAATCGTTTTATGTTCATCATATAATCGAGTGTATGGGTCCCTAAGACAATCTACACTAATATAAATCGATATAATATATTGAGGAGTGGGAGATACACTATAAAATATAAAATCTAGAATTAGGAGAAGGTGTAAGACATATTTCAATGTAGAGTTATTATATTCATCCTTACATTATATTGATTTTAAAATATCGATATTAAATTATTTCTGAATAGATTGATTTTTGTAATGAGTTATACTGTTATTTTCATGATGCATTGAATTTAATGTTTCCTTATAAGGTATGCATGAAGAAAACAAATATTGAAAACAATATAATCACATCCCTTCATAAAGATGAAACAAAAGAATAAAAAAGGTAGTGTCATAACAGGCTAGGAGACATGGAGAGAAAGAATCACATCAAGAAATGATGGAGAAAGAAAAACAAATTGTAAATTACATAGCTTAGAAAGGCTTAATCAATAACAACATTGATGGGCTTAGATTTTTCCATATTTCTATTTCCCTTTTCCTTTATTTTTGCATCCTTTTTCCCACTATTCACCTTCACTTTCAAGCATATCTTATATTCTTGTGACTATCATCATGAAGGTCTCTTTGATCCATCAAAAGGCATTTAATTGATAAACTATTGATCATTTTAGATGGATTTTTGTATACTTTGTATCTAACATGCATGATAAGGTCTATAGAATAGGTCACCAATGGTTTTGCTATGGAACAAACTACCAAGGTCTACTATGAAACTCTTACCTTACTATAGATCCTATGATATGAATCCACATTGGTATAAGAACATGATTTTCCTTTGTTGTGAAATTCCAATCCACAACTACTGCAACTTCATCCAAGTCATCTTTGCTATGAATGCTATTTAAGATGTCACCTTACTATGAGTTTGGTTGCTACATCCATTTATCACTATTATTCCATGAGTTTTGACTTCCACGCATCCCATCACCAATATCTAGATTCTAATGGTGCTACAGAAGGGACCAATCTGTTATGAATAGGTTGCTAAAATAGATGAAGACGTTATAGCAATTCACCACAACAACAAGAGGAATATTCCCACAAAATAATGCATGGTTGCATAAGATAAAATTCATGTCTCGGAGTTGTTAGTACATTTTAGAGAATGAACCATTTTGGTTGCTCTATTTCATATTGGTGCCTTATGTTTCAAAATTATGTGCTTTGTTACAGTCACGGCTTGAGAATCTTCAATTCTCAAGCACGTTGCTTTTAAATTGTATTCAATAATTATGTGCCGAGGGATTTTTCCTATATAAGAAAGGACTTCCTTCCTATAGGGATATATATAAGTAAAAGGAGAGGACTGATGAAAGACTTGAAGTAAAAAAATATGTAATTCTCTATTTATGGCCAACATATAATTTGATAAAGAAAAATCTCGTTTAGGGTTTGGTGCAAGGTAATGAGGCAGTTGCTATCATCATCAGAACTATGAATGGAAATCTCCATCCCAATAACCCCTATGATAATGTTCCTCCCTGCTATGTCCATGTTGAGCATATCCTGAAATCATTGCATTCCATGAGACTGTATTTCTCTCTGGCACTTGGTCAAAAAATTTACGTGAATCCTCCAAACACCCACATTTAGAATACATGTCTACAAGATCCACTCAGCTTTGCTTGGATATGAAGGCTTCATTAAGGCCACTACCATTTGGTATTGAGACCAAAACTTCAAATAGAGCAATTGAACTCAACATTTGAAGAAGCGTTGAACTCAAAATTAACAAGCAGAGTGCCATTCAATGTATTTTATAAATCAGTGAAAGATTCACCAAATTTTTACAATATTTTATAATTCAGTGACATATTCGTCAAGGTTTTACAATATTTTATAATTCATTGAAATATTCGCCAAGAGTTTACAATATATTATAATTTAGTGAAAGATTTTCCAAGATTTTTACAACATCATACAATAAAATGAAAGATTCGCCAAAACATTATAGAGACATATTAGTATTATTGATAAAATCACTTTCAAATTTTCCTATATATCAGGGAGATTCGCCAATTTTTTATACATATAATTTTTTTGGGGGGGTTCTTAAAATCATCCTTGATTGAAAGTTAGGAGTTTAGAGAGAGATTAGTGGTTGGGGGTTTAGAGAGAGAGATTGGAGAGTAGTTGTTTAGAGAGAGAGAGATTGGTGGTTAGGGGTTTAGAGAGAGAGATATTGGGGTTTAGTGGTTTAGAGAGAGGGAGAGAGTGAGAGAGAGAGAAATATTTCAGGTTAGGGTTTATAGAGAGATATTGTTAGTTTAGAGAGAGAGAGAGAGAGAGAGAGAGAGAGAGAGAGAGATTGGGTGTTAGGGGTATAGAGAGAGAGATTGTGGGTTAATGGTTTAGAGAGAGAGATAGAGGGAGAGAGAATGATGGTTATGGTTTTAGGTAGAAAGAGAGATATATTGGGGTTAAGGGTTTAGAGAGAGAGAGAGAACATATGTTAGGGGTTTAGAGAAAGAGATAGAAAGAGTGAGATTGAGGGATTTGGGTTTAGAGAGAGAGAGAGGGAGACTAGAGGTTAGTGGTTTAGAGAAAGAGAGGGAGAGAAAGAGAAAGATTGGTGGTAAGGGGTTTAGAGAGAGAAGAGATTGGTGCTTAAATGGTTTAGAGAGAGACAAATATTGGTGGTTATGAATTTAGAGAGAGGGAGACTAGATATTAGGATTTTAGAGGGAGATAGAGAAAGTGAGATATTGGTGGTTAGGTGTCTAGGGAGAGATAGATAGATTGGGGTTTAGGTTTTTGTTTAGAGAGAGAGAGCGAGAGGTTAGGGTTTAGAGTTATATATAGAGAGAGATTGGAAGTTAGGGGCTAAGGGTTTAGAGAGGGATATTCAGAGATAGATAGAGAGTGGAGGTTAGGGGTTTAGAGATAGATAGAGAGAGAGAGAGAGAGAGAGAGAGAGAGATTCAAGAGATTGGAGGTTAGGAGTTTAGAGAGAGAGTGAAAGATTGGTGGTAAATGGTTTAGAGAGAGAGATGTTGGGGCTTAAGGGTTTAGAGAGAGAAAGAGAGATTGGGGGATAGAGGTTTAGAGAGAGAGAGATATTGGGGATTAGCGGTTTATAGAGAGAGAGAGATTGGGGGTTAGGGGTTTATAGACAGAGAGAGAGAGAGAGAGAGAGATTGGGTTTTAAGGGATTAGAGGGATAGATATGGAGGAATATTGGTTTATAGGGGTACAAAGATAGATAGAGAGAGATTGTAGCGTAGGGGTTTAGAGAGAGAGAGAGAGAGAGAGAGAGAGAGAGAGAGAGAGAGAGAGATTGGGGTGTATGGGTTTAGAGAGAAAGAGATTGGTTGTAAGGGGTTTAGAGAGATAGTTAGAGAGAGAGAGGGATTGGAGGTTAGGGGTTGAGAGTGAGAGAGAGCTTGGTGATTAAGGTTTTTTGAGAGAGTGAGAGAGAGAGAGAGAGAGAGAGAGAGAGAGAGAGAGAGATTGGGGGTTAGGGATTTAGAGAGAGAGAGAGAGAGAGATTGGAAATTAGGGGTTTAGAGAGGGAGATTGATAGAGAGAGAAAGAGATTGGAGCTTAAGGGTTTAGAGAGAGAGAAAGAAAGAGACAGGTGGTTAGTGGTTTAGAGAGAGAGAGATTGGGGTTAGGGGTTTAGAGAGAGAGAGGTAGAGGGAGAGAAATTGATGGTTAGGTGTTTAGGTAGAATGAAAGAGATAGTGGGGGTTAAGGGTTTAGAGAGAGATATTGGGGATTAAGAGTTTAGAGAGAGAGAGAGAGAAATATTTGGGATCATGGGTTTAGAGAGAGAGAGAGATTGGGGGTTAGGGTTTTAGAGAGAGAGATGCTAGAGTTTAGGGTTTTAGAGAGATCCTACATTCTCCCATGTCGGCATCTTTGCTCTAAATAATATACATTGAAATAAAAATTTAATTCATACATAAATGCTTTAAAATTTATTTACAATTTCTCAAGTGATGATTGCAAACTCATTAAAAAGGTGTTAACCTACTCCATATAGCATCCCTCAATTAGGCTAGGGTAAGTGTGCCCACAATGGGAACAAAGATGTGGCATTGTCCCCGTTAAACTAGAATTCCCTGCACCAGGGTCAAGCTGTCTCTCCACTGTAGCCACTGCTAAAAATGCGGTGTGTCTAAGGAGTTCATGTGCAACACTCGTCATCACCCCATCGATATGATCAAGTCTGTGGGGTAACTGAGGTGGATGGGGAGAGAGGTTGGGATCACGCCTAGGATATGGTGGCCCTCTCAGTGGGTTCCTCCTAGCAGTAGGTCAATCTTGGCCAGAGCCAAGCCCAACACCCTGGAACTCAGTTATGTAAAAATAGTTGACATGTAAACTGAGCACAAACTCATCCCACAGTTGTCGAAGGAATTACTATGGAACCTCCTTATTATTGCAAGGAGGTTTATCGCAAACCATGAACCACCTCTCCATTTAATTGTCCCTCTATGGTTGGAAATGACATCAATCCATGCAGACACGCAGCTTTCTAATGTCCGACGGTTGTTGTGTTCTTGGATCGGTTAACATACTGTATAATTGGGACTTTGTAATATTCAATGCTTTTATTTCCTCTTTTGAAATGCCTGTGGAATAATACTCCTGCATCCTAACTCTATATTTGGTCATGTTAGTAAACTAACGATGTGCATGGATGAGGGAGTTAATTGAGCTCTCAATTGAGGTGGAAAGGGACACGATGGTTCCCCTTTGTTTTTTAATTCTCGAGTTTGCACTCTCATTTCATTTAGGTAATGGTTCAAGTCATCTTGGTCCATATTTTGTTGGGGGTTTTTATTTTGTTGAGGGTTTTCATTGGTTCTAATATTTGTGTTTTCTTGAGTGTTAGCAATCTGTTATGTGTCTTTCAGTGGTTCATGGGTGTATTCACTTAAGTTCAAATTGTGTACATCTTGGTAAAGTCAATTTGTCTAATGGATGTCTTTTTTTCTCATAGTTGAGCTATACGAATTACTATGGCTAGCTGATTCATGGTCTTATTGCATGATTATGTGGCTATCTAGTGTTCTATATAGGGTAACCACTATTGGAATATAATTATTTTTCACATGTGATTTATTCTTCATAGACTGTGAAGATTTCAAGTGTATGATATATGACAGGTTGACTCCATATCTTTGTGTTGTGGGGAACAAGAGAGATAGTTTGCTAATAATTTATACTTCGTGAGTGAGTGTTTCAAGTTTAACCATCATTAAGAACGAGTGATTGAATTTCACTTCCATTGAGAGAATGAGAGATTGAGTTATACAGTGTAATAATTCATCCATTGTACAAGCCATTAATATCTCCACTATTGTTTGAATATATTTAGTCTCTTTATGATGACAAGGGATATGCTTGTAAATTTATCTTGGTTTGAGAGTATGCATGAGGCCGCCATAACAAGTTGAGAGTATTTTTATAGTGTATAAATGCTCGCAACCATCAATACAAGAAAATAAACAAGATTCATGATTGTGATTGCACCTTCAACAAACATGGGTTTTTCATTGTATAACTTCAAAGTGCATTGATATTTGCATTGCAAGCTGTTGAACTAGCCTGCATTTTCACCCATGGTGGTTTCCCAATAGCAAATGCAAAACATTTGAAATGCATTGGAAGTTGATTGTTTAATTGCAAAGAACACAGGCCTTGCAAACCAATTGAAAACAAAAAAATCTGCATCATACACAGTTGAATATTGTATTATATTCTCTAGTCACAAATAACTTTGTCATCAATCCATTCACAATCTAGGAAAAAATCAAGTGAATGTGATTAGGCATTGGTTGCAAGTGATTAGGGATTCCATTGCAATTACATTGTCATTTGGATTCTTATTTGAATGTTATGCATAGGAAGGAACTAGAGAATCAATATTAAGAAGAAGTCACACACAGAGATGAGATAGGAACATAGTTCCACGGCAATCTAGAAGAACACAAATATTGGTATATCATTGAGAACAAAGTCTAGAATCAAATTCCACAAGGTATCCGTGTTGGTGAAGCGAGTGGGATATGAGCCTCTCATTTATGGATCAAATGTTGGGAGGATGGTGTTCCACAAATGAACCTCATATACCATTTTAGTTATCATCCCCTTAATGTGGTATGGAACTCTATCAACTTGGAGGCATATGGAACCCCTTTTGACCCTCAAATAGCTTCACACAAGATCCAATGTTGTTCCTCTTATTCTTCAGCTCCCTTACCCAAAAATTTTGGGTATTGCATGGAAGGTCCCCCATGTACCTTGACCATCTTGGTAAGTGGAGTTCCTACTAGAATGAATTCTTTAGGACCAGGTTGAAAAATAAAATTTGAAGCCACAATTAGATTTGCACTACTAATATTATGTGGACCTCCTGATGTTGTACTGGAACTGAAAACACTACTACTTCCTCCTCCTACTACACCAACCGAATCACCACTACTACTAGGATAATAATTGTACAATGGTAAGTATAAAGTAGAACTAGAAAAGAGAGTACCATATGAATTATAGATTCTTAGGGAGTGGTCAACACTAGGTAGGCTCCATGGCATTTTAGCCTTTTTTCTTTGATGAAGTGAGGTTCAATGTATTAGCTTCCTTCATTCTCATGAAACTCTAGTGGTTCCACAACATGTACTCAAACTGGCTCTACATTGCTATAATGCATTCCAACGTCTCTCTTAATGACTTCATTTCATTCATCTTCTACCTCTATACACACCTTTTCTCACTAGTTTCCTTCATCTAAGTTGTCATCTATTGTTATAGCTCTCTCTCTCAACTAAGAGTTGGCCACCTCTCCACATCTCGTCACCTTCTACAACTCATTCATATTTTCCTCATTGCTACCTATATGACACATGTCCTTTCTCAATGGAACACTCTTCTTTCTTGAAATCATCATTTGTTTCCTCCACCATTACTCTCTAATATTTGACCTTCTTGTAGCTCTCTTAACCCTTTCTTGGTATTCAAAATCCCCCAATCATCATCATATTCCTTCACCTTTTGTGACTTACCGACCTCACTCCCAACCACTTCCCCTGTCCCAATTTCTTACTCCTACATAGAAGTCCGATTAAATGGAAGAAATCCTCCCTCCACCAACTAGGCCTTGATCCACAAGGGGATTTCAGTGATTGACCTCACTCAAGCTCCACTTTTAAGATCAACTTCCACCTTTGAAAATGAATGATTATTTTCCACAACAAACTCCAATATATATCCATTAATAGTATTCTCCACCAAGAAATCAACTATGCAAACCAATTGATGATCAAGCTGATTTATCAAAGCAAGATTTGTCATGGTCCATTACATATTCCTTATCTATCAATCTTCATGTTTTGGGGATTCCACAAGTATTTTTAGAAACTTATACAAGCTTACTGGAAATTCACAACAAAAGACATCAAATTGATCATAATCAGCCCCCATATAAAAAAAACTCCATATACATTACTAGATTCCATTTTCATAAGTGGGATTCTTGAAACACAAAATATTCAAAATGCTAGTCCCACTAATATTGGATCTAGTACTCATAGATCACCCTGTCCATTCAACTAGTACTTCCCTATTTCGAAACATGATCCCATCAATGGAACCATTTGTTCGTGCAAAGTTAAAGATTAGGGTTCTGCACATAAGCCAACAAAGGTCGTTTGTAGTCTAGATGCATAGGAATTTTCAATCTTCTTGGAAGAGAAGAAAGTTTCAGCTGAAACATAGTTGAGACTAGTAATAAGTGAGGGAAATATTAGTGAATAAACAAGTATATGAAACTAGAGTTCATTTTAACCTTTAAAAGAGTTGTGCAATGAACATTGATCACTATATATCATCAAAGAACATAATGCATAAACAAGCATCATATAGGAAACAATTCTATCCATTAACTATATATCTAATCATCCATCACATAACATAAATTTAATGAGGCACCCAAAACCATCATTGTTTTAACATTCTCACACCAATATATAGAATGTTGTGCAACTCAAACGTCCCTTCAAAAATTATTAGAGCTTCTTCTAAGACTCTACCAAGAACCCTATTAATGACCTTTGAATGTAACAAAGAACTCAATTGATACAACCAAGAATCCATCCTTATCCCCTTAGCCCTTGTGGAGCTTGTATATAAGTTACAATGGCTAATTTTGACTGAGTCAAGGTTATTATAGTTCCACTACTTCTACTTGGGTGCATTTAATATACATCTTATCTTTTTCCATGTCCTCTTGCGCAACTCTTCCTAGATTAACTGTCCATCCGTCTTCCACAACCAGGTCTTCAAAACGAAAGGACTAGCAATGGCAATCCACAATTCCATGCAGTTCAATCTTAAATCAAACACTGTAACAGACATGGTGAGAAGGAAAATACAAATTGCACCACGTAAGAATCTCATCCATGTCGTTTAGCTTGTAGGGCACCTCAACTCTTCCATACGTGGCCATTGAATGAGCATGGTTGCATGTTCCATTTGCATTCTCTAAAATATGGTAAAAATATCACTACTTGCGTAGGGGTTGTTTATGAGTGAAAATGATATCAATGGCCATGCCAATAGATGGTCTACCTTAGAAGAAAATGAATAGATGTGATTCATTCTCCATACATCAAGTTCATGTATATGACCCATAAAAATAACATTACCTTAATCAATCCTTAAGGATTAATGATTATTAATATTTAGAAGAGGAAGACATGTAACTAGTAATATAAGAGCACCTCATTGCTAGTTTAACTCTTATTGATTCACTTTGTTCCTTAAACCAAACCCATAACTTGAGAAATGTTTTTTTTTTATACTCAAATAGTATGGAAGCAATTGTCATAACTACTCAACTCGAGTAGTATGTTCTTTCAACAATAATGTTGCTTTGAAGTTAAAAGTAACTTTCTCCAATTCCTTGGTAGAGACTAGTAGAGAGTTCTTGATGAGGAACAACCTTTCTTTCCATACAAAAGCATAGTGTATAAATTCACAATCAATAACATTGAATATAAAATATATAATATAGGAATATATTTTTTATATATATTATATAATAAATTTAAAATTATTAATTTTTTCAAAATTATATGTACAATATTATTACATGTAACGATATATGAAAGTTTACCTATTAATCTACTCTAGTTCTGAGGTCATCATTGTACAATAAAACATATTAGAGTATAACATTAAGAATATTGTAAAATATAATATTGGATGTGACATGTACTTTAATTACAAGTAATGTAACGATATGTAAACATTATGTGAAAGTTAACTACAATAATATAGCTGAATACATATTGTATGCCTAATAATCTACTCTAGTGAGAGGTCATAATTGTACAATAAAACATATTAGAGTATAACATTACAAATATTATAAAATATAATATTGTATATGACATATACTTTAATTACATGTAACGATATGTAAACATTACATGAAAGTTTGTCACAATAATATAGCTGAATACGTATTGTATGCCTAGTAATCATATCCTTTATTCAACTAGTAAAGATAGTTATATAAATACATATAAAATATGATTTAAAGGTATTTACTAAAATATCATAGTGTATTCAAAATTATAAAGTAAGTTTATTTTTTAATTTTATTGCGTCGAGAGATGGTCATAGCTTAGTATGAGGGAGATCTTGTAACATATGTCAGTGTTTGTCTAGTGACAAAATAATACACTCTAAACAAGAAAAAATAATACAAAGTAAAAAGTAATAAATATTATGTCTGTAATAGTAATTTCTTTTTACTAGCTCTTCTTGAATAGCTCCTTAGTGCAATACCTGAGCCAAATTTGATCCCTCTCGGCCTCCTTGATAAAGCCTAAGATTTGGATATAAACTGGTTATATTATTTAGTCCAATTTTTAAACGTATAACTTAACATGATTAAATGTTATGATATATCATTTTTAAGATAACTCATTTTTTAAAAAACTTATCAATGTTATTCATCATTTTATTAATTTCTTGTTAAAAATAAAAAATAGAAAATACTAAATTCACATATTTTAATTATTATCAAGGTAATTCATCATTTTATTAATTAATTTTTTGTTAAAAAATAAAAAATAGAAAATGCTAAATTCACAGTGGAGCAGCCAGTACTATTCTTTGATGGTGCCTCAAAATGGCTTATGTGCAGTTGGGGGTGTTATTTATCTAAATGACTCTCATTATTTTTCTGTCAGACTCAATTGTGGTTCTGGATCCAATATGAAGGCGGAGTTAATGGCTTTTTGGTGTGTTCTAAAAGTTGCTAATATCTTTGGATTGGTCAATATCAAGGTTTATGGTGATTCTCGGGTCACCATCAAATGGGCGATGGGAGATTTCAAGCTCAATGTTATGAATCTGAGACATTGGGCTATTAGAACACATTTTGAAATTTCTAAACAGCAAAATATCAGTTTTGAACATATCTATAGAGAGCATAATGATCAGGCTGACAAACTTTCCAAACTTGCTCTTTCTGGCGTTGAAGGTCACTTAATCTGGGAGGAATGGTGCGATAACAACTTGCTGGACTGTGGGTCTTTTTACTTCCTTGACTGACCTGTTGATGGGTCTAGAATCTGGTATTTTTGTATGGATGGATAATTATATTTTGGTTTTTTGTATGGGATGTGGTATAGGCTTCTTTTGCTTGGATTGTATTGAGTGGTTTCCGAAACTCTATGCAGCTCTGAGCTCTCTTGATGATCAATATCTGATTCAGCCTATTGAATCATGAGATTTCATTGTACTATTTGATTCTTTTTTGAATATCAATAGTAGTTTTTTTTAGCTGGAAAAAATTATTAATGTATTTTTTAGTACAACTTAATCACAAAATTACACATCCCCTGTTGCCCATACATTGTAAAGAAACTTACACCACGTTGTGGTTAATTATAAAAGAGAAACTTACACCACGTTGTGGTTAATTATAAAAGGCACCCGGGCCCTCCACGGCATTAGTATGGTCAAACATGGCCGGTCCCAAAGAAAGTCATTCGGTAAAGAATGTACGTTGAGAGAAACAGGTCCAGGTTCATTGCATCTATAGTTCCTCCCATTCATGTATGTCCGCAATTCCTACGTTACCTGTAGACTCACTCCATCAGAGGACGGGTTCGATGCATAAATCTTAGAGGGAAAACTGCCGACTCTCAATGCAAAAACCCGTCTCCGATCCAGGCTTCCGGAGCTCTCTCAGCCTCAGCCTCAATACCAGATGGAGCCAAACGGTCAAAGGTAGTTTCGAAATTTCTGTTTATCTGTTGAATTTTTCTCTGGTCAAGAAACTAAAAGAATTTTTAAAGACCGGATTCTTAAAGCGTTTAAGTTCATATTCTGCCGTGTTTCAGATTCCGGACAGTTTACTGAATCTTTGATAAGAATTAATGTTCTTTGACCTGGAAATGCAGAGTAGAAGTTGATTGATTTATAGTGGCCAGGAAATCCAGAGCCGAAGTTGACTGTTAAAGGGAATGTCCGTTCACAGCGCAGGGATTTTAGCAACGGGTGAAAGATTCTTAAATGCCCGAATATCATGGCGTTTGAGTTTCTATTCTTCTGTGTTTCAGACCTCCAAGGGTTTCCCCGAATCTTTAGCTTTGAATTTATGTTATCTGTCATGGAAATGCAGAGAATAAGGCTGATGATCTATATTCATGGCCGACTAATGAAAACATTTTAAAGGCAAACCAGCATTTACAGCGCGTAGGGTTTTTAGCACCCGAAAGGTTTTGGACATCCTCATTCAGCGGTGAAATAGGCTGGAAAAACAAAGGAAATTACAGACGCAGCCTAGTCTTCGCCGTTTTCTCCAAAGAAACCTGATGTTAAACCGCACTATCCACAGAACAACACGTCCTCTGCTTCGTCTCAGGCAAAGCTATTGGCTTCATCAAAGCATGGGGAAAAACCGATCCAGTTCATGCTATGTACAAGGTCCCCGTGGGAGACACCCTATAACAAACCCAAACACCTTCAGGTAAACGCCTCCCCCTTATTTTGTCCATTTTGTTTCGAGCAAGCTAATTTAATCATAACGCTTTCGTGAAAGTTCAAAGTATTTAAGTTTTGTTGATACAACTCGCAGAGGAGTGTGCAAAATTGGTAATGACAAGGCCTTGCTTTAGGTTTCTTCTCTCTATTAGCAGCCATAGGTTCAATCTTGTTTAGGTGGTGTTGTTTAAATATTTCATTCAATCGATATATCATGACAGTGATTCTTTTACCATACACTTCTTTTTTTCTTCTACGTTGAGGGAATAAGATGAATACAGACTTGACATTCGTGGATCTATTTATGTATTCTAATTTTCCAATCTTTTCCTACCTAACACAAGTGTTCTGCCGTCTTCCTTCAGTTCAATCTAGTTTGTCAATCCAACGACAGTTGTTCATTGTGGAGGCTGGTAAATACAACCAAGGTACCGAGAAACTGCCCCCGCAATGCATCCCCTCCATCCAACAAGGGACAAAAAATCAATAGTCCACACAACTTAGGGAGGGGAAGCTGCACGGTGAGGTCATTGACCATTGGCGTCCATAATTTATAGCCACTGTCATTGTAGCTTTGCACTCTCATCCAAGGGTACTCAGTTCCTAGGGTTTTGTACTGCATGCATGTGACCATCTAATTTCAACCACCCTTGCTCTAGCACATGCAATTAAATGGATTGGTGATGATTAATGGAATTGGTAAGGTAACGTTGTGTGGCATTGTTTTTTTGGAATCTCGCTTAATTTAGTTAATAGACAAATATATGTGGAATGAGATATTATTTGTGGGGTATATGGTTTTATGAGGAAATTTATTATGATTATTTTCATGGAAGGAACTAAGTGAGAGGAAAAGAGAGGAAGCCACAAGGGAGAAGAGGGGGAGGAGAAGAGGGGGGAGAGAAGAGGGGGGAGGAGAAGATAGGTATAGAAGAAGGGGGAGTGCTCATTGGAGAGGAACAAAAAGAGGGAGATGAGATGAAGGGAAGTATAGATGTTATGAAGAGACTGCGGAGATAGGAAAGGAGGAACAAAATAATTTTGGAGAAGAGAAAGGGGATCAAAGAAAATAGAGAAGAACATAAAGAAAGAGAGTAAGATAGGGAATGAAGGAAAACATAGAAGAGAAATGATACCAAAGTTTAAGGTAAGGAAAATTGAACTGTTTAATAGAAAATGTGTTAATATATTTTGGTTTTTGAGAAATTTCTAAATATTTAAGCCTAGTTACCAACATCCATAAATTTCAATAAATAAAAAAGAGTCTTAGAAGCTAATTATATTTTTAGTATATGAATTCCCATTTAGGCCTTTCAAAGAGTATAATGTTGATATTTAATGAGAGTGTATGAAATCCCATTGAGATACATAAAATGTGATTTTTTTAAATTTTAATGAAAGGCCACTTGAGCTAGTTTAGTGTATAAATTATCCTCTTTATTTGTATTTAATTATATTGAGATTGTGACTTTGAGTTGATGTGCCTTGAGCACTTGTTGATACAAATTGTAGAGCCTATGGTGCTCTTGTGATTACATGTTTATATGCTTAAAAGGATTCTAGGAGTTTGTGCATGTAGGGCCCGTTGTGCCCTTGTTTATGTATTGTTGTGTGTCAATAGAGTGGATTTGAATTTGGATTCATTTAGGGAACTAAGGTACCCTACACCTTAAGTGGTATCTACATAGAAGTACACTATAGAGAAAGTTGAATCTTATTGAATAAGAAAGCTCCATGACTAAGGTTGTGAGTAGAGTTGTACAGACAAAAAAAAAACTCCTGTTGTGGTTGGGTAGAAGTTGTCGAGGATAATTGAAGTTGTGGGTAGTTGCATTGTAGAAAAATTCCACTTTGCAGGTTGGAAGAATTGAAGGAAAAGTTAAAATTTGATAGAGGATTTTGGAAGTTAGCTCCAACATCTATGTTGGGTAGAGTTGTAAGTTGAAAAAGAAGTCGGGGCTCTAAAAGTCATGGACTAGATGTTGTTGATATTGGTTTCCTTAGAACATGAATGGCATTGCCAAGATGACATCGAGAATAGTAGGGATGAAGACCTCTCCTTTTAGGGGGATTATGAAGATGAAGAAGCAAGTGAAGATATTAATTGTGATGAAAAATATGAGATTATTGAGTGTGCATCAGAGGATGGTGAGTCCTTGGAAGATGTTTCTTGGAGAACATAATTTTTATTTGGTAAAGTTTTGGAGGAATATCATGCATGCAATGATGTGAATAGTAAGATTGAGGTTGCAAATGGAGACAATATATTTTGGTTTCCAAAAAATGAAGAGGAAGAATGTATATATAGTAAGGGATAATGGAACCAAGCATAGGAGGTGACACATGTCCTTGAATTCATGCCAAAGATAGAAGGAAATACGGATGTTGAAATCATCAATTGTGAACCAAAGCTTGGAGAACAATAGAAGGATATGTGTGATGTCCCTACCTTTAGGCAGGTGACAAACCCCACCAACTCGATTCATGTTGGGATCAAGCACATCAATAACTGACACACCCATGCACGATCAAGGAAAGGATCGACATAGTGAGCACATTCAGTTGCATGCAAGGAAACAATAGGCATATGGAAATGGATAGCCACTCATGCATAATAGTGGGGTCTCATCAAGGCTTTGACAAAAGAAGCATCAATAAGACTTTGACAAGTGGCATGGACAACATGAAGCCTTCTCATGGGAAAAGGCATGCAATTCATATCACTTGGTAGTTGTGCAGCGAAGGATTGCAAGTTCAGCAAGTCAGAGCATAATCAACAAAGGGGCAACATGATAACAAAGCATGCGACCAAGGAAACCCGATGAACACTTTCTAAGGCACGTTCGGTAAGAGAATGCATGGCTATGGGTCTACCTTGCAACCAAAGATATTTAATAAGTAATTTTTTTCAAGGCATGCCCACTTTACCATAAACATAAAAGGGTCATGTATCCACTTGCCTAATACATGGTGGTAAGACACCTTGACAAAGGAAAATGACTATACATTGGTGTTCATAAGTGGACACCATCAAATGCCTTAGAAGAGATCTTGGAAAAGGTTGTTACATTGGGTGCCCACTTGGAAAGGATAACATGCATGAGTAGGAACCTCTTATCCTATATAAAGAAGTTGCATTGAGAGGCAAAGGCATGGAACTTGATAGTGAGTAAGCACAAGGAAAGATGTAGTTAAACATCAAGTCTAAAGCAAGCCATGGGGAATTTTTGGAGGGGGTTGGGGTGGTCAGAAAATCCATGATAGAGGTGCAATATGAAGTAAGAAAATTCAAGGGTTTTTAGGTTGAAGTGTTGCTCGAGGGGAGACTATCCACAATAAGCTAAGACTAAGGGTAAAGTATTGCAGAGGGAACAATGCTATGGAAACAAAGTTTACTAAATACCAAGTGTTGTTGGTGATAGAGTTGCAGGAAACGATTAGGTTCATTGAAAAGTAGGTTCATTGAGAAACAAACCTATCAGTAGAAGGCATATCTGTTAGTAGGAAAAGTTAGTCAAGAACAAGTAGGTATGTTGGTAAGCAAAGTTCATCAGTAACAAGGGTGGCGAACCAAGTGGGTCTACCTACGTTTGTTGACTATAAAAGGGTGTCATAGGTGAGATGTTGAACCCACCTATTTGCTTCCCCATTATGTCATATTGTACACTTCAATAATAAAGGAATCGTTGGTACCTGGTTTGGGTATTGAATATATGTGTGATTACTGTGTTTTTCTTTCTTTATGCTTGTTATGTATTGGTTAAATATAACATGTGTAACTTAAAAAATGCACTACATAAGTATAAGTCCAAGGTTGGGAAGGTCATTAGGCATTATAGGTTTAAGTAATAGGTAGCCTAGAGTGAAGGTATGGGATTTATCTACGTGAAGAGGAGTAGTCCATTGCCAAGTAAGTCCAGGAATCCAAGTCCCAATGCTAAAAGAAAGGTGTTGCCACTCAATGGCTAGGGATTCAAATAAAAATTTGACCACCAAGAGGGTACATGCCTTAGGGTTGTGACACTTGGTATCAGATCCAAAAGTTAATCTCTGAGAAATACGTTCACAATTTTCACTACTCTAATAGTTGGTATCAAATCCTAGTTTGGGTTTCTCTTCACTAGACTTGAGAAGGGTTGGTTGCAAGAGTCATGGAAGTTTATCCACGGAGCAGTGTTCATGTCACAGGTAGCTTGCGAAGCAAATACTTGTACCGTGACAAAATGCTCCAAAACTAGTTGGGTAGATGTAGTTTTGGATGTTCTTTGCAGATTCAACCGACTCTCATAGTGGTTTGATAGAAAAACAAGTTTTAGTAGAAAACCCAACAAAGAGTTGCTGAAATCACAAGGTAGAAGGAAATTCAACACTTGGGGCAGTAGGCAATTGAAGAAACCTAAACCACCTAGAATCGACAAACCATTGATTGGATAGGATTTCCTTTTTGTAGGAAAGTGTCAACTAGAAACTAGTAGACGGGTAGAGCATTCCACCCATAACTCAACATAGTGGTAAGTCTCTCCTCTGTTGTTTTATGTGGTTCACATAACAAGATTTTTGGACTAGGGAGGAAATTTTAAAGAAAAAAAACAAGCCAACGTTGAGTGGTAAGATCAACACAAGGAAACACTCTAGAGGCAGAACTTGGTGTAGTAGAAGTGAAACTACAAAGGGTTAAGACTTGAAGGCTTGGGTAGAAATCTCTTCGAGAGTGCAATTGAAGCAGTATGGAGGGAAAATTTGAAGAGCAGTTAATGACAAGGAATATGTCTAAGAGGGATAGCTTGGAAAAGTTATGGAAAGTCGGGTGTGAACTGAATCAGGCATACTTAGCAAGTTAGAAGCAAGTCCATACATCGGTAGATCCCTTGTTGAGCAAGTTGTAGGATGTAATAGACAAAGAAAAGGTTTTTTTCAACCATCATTGGGATCCAGTCAAGAAGTGGAGGATTCCAAAGATGATGGATTCATCACATTTTGGGAAGCACAATAATTTCCTAAGTGTGTGGGAAAGAAGACTTTGTGATCCTATCTCGGTGGGTTAGCTCAAGTGGTTGAGTGCTGTAATCGCAAGTAGAAGGTATTCGGGTCAAATCCCTGGGTGGCTATGCAGGGCCTCACTTGATGTCCCCAGTGGGTTAGGCCCCGTAATCAGGGCCGATGGTTTACCTTGGGTACCATCCTTGAAATGAGGGGAAGTACCTGAGGGTTTCCCATGATGTGTTCCATTGAAAAAAAAGAAAAAAAAAGAAGACTTTGGGATCCCCTTGCAAATAGAGCCCTGCAAAAAATTTCCCTTTGAAGGAGAGGTGGAGAGTTTTGATGGAAGGTCAAGGGTAGCGATGTTCAAAGGAAATATCTTAGGTTTTGGATCCTTTAATGGAATGTTTGGGAAAGGTCACATTGGATGGTCAAGAAGAGGGATTGTAGAGTGACCAGATAAATGAATTTTTCTTTGAACATAAAGATTCGTGGGTTAAAAGTGGTGGCATTGGTGAAAGTAGTTAGACCCACACACTCATTAGTACAAACATACTATGAAATGGATTCACCAAGTGGTTGAAGGTAAAAACACCTTCTATAAGGTAGTAAATTCGTTGGTGAAGGCAATGATATGAGTAGTCTGTTCAACACCATTAAGGTTAAAGGGTTCAGGTAGAGATACCTTTGGTGTGAAGGACAAATATGTTTTCATGAGGATTAGGTTGGTAACATGCAATACATTGGGTAGTAGACTAGAGAAGGGAGTACAAGCAGTTTCCAAGTGTTTGGGTGAAAAAAAACCAAGAAATGGGCACATGAAATGCACATAGATTTTAGGTAATAGTTCGGTTGAAGGAAGGTTTAACAAACTTGAGTACTTGATTAGCATCCTTCAACACAAACAGGTTCGACTTGGACAATTCACTACAAACCATGTTTCCTTTGGCTCACACAGCTTAGAGGGATATTCCAAGGAGAATCAACCATTGCTACAAAGGTTGAGTAAATCGGTAAAAGGGTAAGCGAAGAAGAAATGTGAGAAGTAGGAAAAGGTATATGTATTCCCTTTGCCAACAAAAGAACAAGTCTTTTAGCACTCGGGCAGTGATGAAGAATTGTGGAACCCAAGGCATGTAGCATGGGAATATGAATAAGTGTGCAAGGGCATATTGGGTGAAGATTACCAAGTGACATTGAAAGAGAAGGATATGTTTACATGTCACATTGATCTAAAATTAGGTAGGGGAATAAAGGAATTGGTGAGTAAAGTAGGGGAATGTGTGTTAGTAGCAACTCGAGCTACTTGCCCCATTCCAAATTAAGTCAAATATTTTTGGTGTCCCACTATTTTGATAAATTTTAGTGGGTTTGTGGGTACTAAGATGTGTTTCCTTGAAAAAAAAGAAGAATTTTTTGTTGTTAATTTCAGGTAGAACTTGATAGTTGAAGGTAGAGGGTATCTATTTTGCTCAAGGAAGAAGCTATATAGGAGTTTGGAGTGTAGACAGGATCAATAAATTCAACCATGAAGAAATACATTCTCATTTCTTGGGTGTTATGGTTGGATTGATTAATAGATTAAGTCTGGGGCATGGGTGTTCAAACAATCTATAAGAGCATGAAAGACTAGTTGATAATGGATGCAATAGTAAGTCAAGGTTGTTCAACATTGGTCATTGGCTTGTTTTTAGGGTGAAAAGCTAAGTTATGCTAGTCATAGAATCTTAGGGAAGCATGTAAATGGTACCAAGTTGTTTTTCCAAGGAGGAAACCCTTGGGGGACACGATGAGTAGGATGTTAATGACCTTGGGTAGGAAGTGGATGAATAGTAAACATGTGAGAATGATAGTATTTCTTACAAATTTATTGAGGATGATAACACTTTGGGGGGGAGGAGGATGTAACATCCCTAAAATGGGGTAGGTGATGAATCCCACCAGCTCACTTTGTGTTTGGATTTAGCACATCAACAACTTGCACAACCATGCTTGATCAATGAAAGGATCATAATAGTGCACACAATTGGTGTCATGCAAGACAACAACAATCAAATGGATCAGGTATGTGGGTATGGTAATGGGGCGTCGGTAATATTTTGACAGACAACATGAGCAACAAGAAACCTTTCCATGGTAAGAGGCATGCCATTTAATATCACTTGGCAGTTGTGTGGTGAAGGATGGTAATTTCAATGATTGTGAGCACAATTGACAAAGGAAAAACACAAGAAAAGGATTATAACTAGCGAAACCTGATTGACCCTTGTTAAGGTACTTTGGGTAAAAGTATGCACAAATATGGGTCTACCTTGCAGCCAAAGAGATTTGGCAAGTAAGCCATTTAAAGGTGTTCCCACTTGTAGTGCCCCTAGACAGTTGTAGACCTTGAGGGCACTTGTGGAGTGACCCGACTGATTGAAACTGCCACAAGTTAACCCTTTGAATTTATATTTCTGAATAATTGAAGAACAACTGAGTATGTACGTGATGACAACTGATGAATGAAAATAATGAATTGTATGATAGTTATGAAAATAAATAATTATCTAATATGAAAAATAACATGTTTTGTATTGACTAGATGTATGATGAATTATGGGATACATGTAACGTAATGCCTTACTGATTAACAAGATATAAGATGTTATGAGTAAACTGTAATTGCTTAACGATTAGCATGTATAAAATGATTATGATGAATGAGGACAGGATTATTAATATGTGTTTTTGAGAATGTGTGTAGCGACAGGTGAAATGGTTCACCGACGAACACACAAAGGAAATAAAGTGGTCGTAGAGTACGAATAAATCATACATGGAAGGATGACGATAATGTTGACTTCAACGGATCCCACAGTCGAGTTCAAAAGCCCTTATCCGCTTACTCAGGGTCGCATGAAGTCGTGCGATGTGGACCACGATGGAGTTGGTCACGTACGAGTTGGGTGGCACGCAGTAAGAACAGACTTACTCCTCAGTGCCATTAGTCCCCAATAGCATGTAGACAGAGAATTGAAGGTAACAGATCCTAAATCCCTACATGAAGTTCTCGCAAGTCAAATGAAAAGATATCGACAGAAGGACCCGACGGTGTGGTACCTTGCCGAGAAACAGAAAGGATGGACGCAAGGACCCGGCGATGTGGTACCTTGTTGAGAAATGGATACGACGGATAAATGGACCCGACGGAGTGGTACCATGTCGAAAGATGAGCATAAAGGACAGATGGGCCCAACGGTGTGTCACCTAGGTCCTAGAAGGAATGAATTGGTAAAATTTATGCATAAAAACCATATAAAATTGCATTTAGTACACTTGCTCATGAAAATTTACATTTTAGTATTAAAAATAATAGAAATAATTATTAGGCATTTGCACATGTAAATACTTTTTAGTATTTAAAATATTAGAAATAATTATATTAGGAGCAAAATGGAATCCTAGGCTTGAGTTATTAGCTAACACCACATGCACCCACAAAATAGAATTTAGAGTGAGCATCTTAGAGACAAACTTGAGTAAATTTAGGAAAGTAGGTGCATTCTTCTAGGAAACTTGACACATGGATTTGTGAGATAAATTACTTTTTGAATATTAATAAATTGGGTATTTTGCATGAAGCGACATGTGTCGCAAGGGAATTTCCTAGTTAAGGAAGGCTTTGGGGATGGGTAAAGGACCCAGTTTTTGGATGGTTATCGTAATCTTGAAAAAGTGAGTGACTTGCTGCTATTGGGGTTTGGCTAGAAATTCTTGTGGGGGGGAAACCCATTGAGGAGTTTCTTGAATGGTGTGTGTGAGTTCTACGACCCAAAGCTCGGGGGTGGCCATGTGACTGAAAGCATGAGCCTATGGTTGGGTGGTGAAGCTAACGGTTGCTTCTCCTATGGTTAATCGAGATTTGTTGGAGGGATCCTACGGAAGACGCAGACGACAATGCACAAGCTGGATCAGATTAACGACAACTTGTCCTTCGACAACGGTCACGACCTATGGTTGACAGGTTATGGTTTTGTCTATATTTGCTAAGTTATTTAGTTAATTTATTTTATTTCTCTAGTGATTATGCTATCTAATCTGTTTTGTATTAGTCTGTTAAGTTTTAGGTTAAGCACGGAAGGACCCTACAGGAGGGGCCCAGGGAAATTTTTAGGGGCGAAATTTAGCCAATTGGCTATTTTTTGGACTTTTTTTCAAAAAATAAATTCGCTATTTGGTCATTTTTAGCCTCTATTATCGCCTATATTTACATAAAATATGTTTTTTTAGCATAATATTTGCCAAAATTTACAAGTTTTAGTAGTAAATCGTATGTTTCATATTTAATATTCGCCTACCAATCTATATATATGTTTTTTTCAATCCAAAATAATCGCCTAGAATACTATACTTAGGTATACTTTTATAATCCTTAAAAAATACCCTGGAGGGGCCCTACACCACTTTACTTTAAAGACAAAAGGATACCAGGTTCAAGTCTTGCATATTATGTGGTGGTAAGAAAACTTGAGAAGAGAAAATGATTGTACATTAGAGGGAATAAGTGGACATTATCAAGTGCCTTAGATAAGGCATTGACAAAGATTGTTATATCAGTTTCCCACTTGTGAAGGAGAACGTGCATAAGCAAGAAAAGGAATGGAACTTGAAGGTGAATAAGCACAAGGAAAGATGTCATTCAACATCAAGTCTGAAGCAAGCCAAGGTGAATTATTGGAGGGTGATGTGATAGTAAAAGCATCCATGAGAGAGGGGTGATGTGAGAATGACCAAGTTCAAGGGTTTCAGGTTGAAGTGCTTCCCAAGGGTAGACTCTCCACAACAAGAAAAGGCCAAGTGTGAAGGATTCCCAATGGAACAGTGTTGTGGTAGGCAATTTTATTAAAGACGGAGTATTGTGGGTGGTAGACTTGTAGGAAGCAATGAGGTCCATTGATAAGAAGGTTAATAAAAAAGCATACCTAGATTCATTGGCACATAAATTTCATTAGAAGTAGATATAGATAGGCCTGTAAACAAGTAAAGTTCATCCGTGTCCAAGGTCATGAATCTGACAAGGTTTCCTAGACTTCTTTGTTGACTATAAAAGGGTGTGAGTAGTGAGGTGTTGAACCCACCTATGTTCTTTGCCATTGTATGTCTTGTTATTGTGGTTCACCTTCTTTATTCTTGTTTTATATTGGTTAAGTATAACACATAGTGAATTAAACAACACACTAAATAAGTATAGTTATCCAAGGTTGGGTAAGTCACTCGACAATGTAGGTATACGTGATTCATAGCCTAGAGTGAAGGTATGTCCATGCTTTAGGTAAGAGGCATAGTCCAATTCCATGTAAATGTGGGTGGCCAAGTTCCTATGGAAAAAGACAAGCGGGGTTGCACGATAGCTAGGGACTGAAAATAAAAATTTGAGCATGAGGAGGGTGCTTTCCCTATGGTTGTGATAACATGCCTTTAAGTGAAATTGATTGTGATATATATATATATATATATATATATATATATATATATATTGAGTGAATCAAGAAGAAAATTATTTAATGTTGCAAATAAGGAAGAAGGAAGGGGTTGTATAATTGCAAAAAATGAAGACTTTGAGTCCATTGATGAACACCTTACCAGTCAAGGTACCATCATAATTTAATATATGAGTGAACTAGTAGAATAATTTGGATTTGGAGTAGTATTTTGAGAGGGAAAATATTTTGAAGAAAGAAGTCTTGCAACAATTCTTTCTTCATGGTCATGCAACATTTCTTTCTTCAAAATATTTTCCCTCTCAAAATACTACTTCAAATCCAACTTATTCTACTAGTTCACTCATATATTAAATTATGATGGTACCTTAATTGGTAACTTGTTCATCAATGGACTCAAAGGCTTCATTTTTTGCAATTATAGAACTCCTTCCTTCTTCCTTATTTGCAACATTAAATATTTTTCCTCTTGCTTCACTATATATACATCACAATCAATTTCACTTGAAGGCATGTTGCCACAACCATAGGGAAAGCACCGTTGCATGACCATGACGATGGATTTTTCTTTAAAGTTATAATTTCTATGACCTTGGAGATGGAGGATAAGGGTAGGGCATATATATTGATATAAAGATATAGATATTCATAAAAACAACAATAGTAGAAAGGATAAATATTGTTGTTGGAATAGTTCATAAAGTCGATGCAGAGTCTTAATGTTCCTTGGAAAATGTGGAATTCATGATGAAGATGATGAAGATAACTGAAGATATGGAGAAAAAAAAGATAGATGAGTCAGAGTGAATATTCAAATTTATGGGATGGTTCAAAATTTGGAGTCAAATGAAACTGAATCATGAGACCATGATTTCTTGTTACTTGGGGATTCTGATGTAGGATCTCTATGACATTCCTCCATCATTTGATTTGGATTGGCAAATCAACATCCTCATTTAATTCTGGAGCCTAGGATATATAGCCGGGGAAAGTGATATCTTATGCAATACATCCATTAAGGGCCTCACAAATCAATGACATACAAAAGGTGTGCAGGGAAAGTTACACAATGAGGTCATCGACCATTGACCTCTATAATCTATGTCCACCACTAGACCTTTGAACCCTCTTCCAACAGTCCTTAGTGCTTATGTGTTTGCACATGCATGTTACCATCTAAGTTCATCCACCCTTTCTCTAGCACATCAAATTAAATGGTTTAGGTGACAATTTTAATAAAAAACTAAGGATGTGTGTACTTGTTTTGGTAAGTGAAGGCTGTGGCACTGTTTTCTGCAAGGCCAACTAATTTAGTTAAGAGTCATGAATGTATGTGGAAAGCGATAATCATTGGGGTGTATAGTTTAATGAGGGGATTTGTTATTATTAAGGAAGAAGTCTCATGAGAGGAAGAAGATAGAAAGCAGCGAATGAAGAGAGAAGAAGAAGAAAAGATGGATAGAGAATATCGGGGAGTCTTTTTTGGATAAGAAATAAAAGAGAGAAATGAGATGAAGGGAAGCACATATCTTTGGAAGAAAGAATGAGGAGATAGGAAAGAAGGAATAGACAAAGAATGGAAAAGAGACAGAGTGAAAACAAAGTAGAGCACACTCATAGAGAAAGAGAAGAATATAGGGAAGGAAGGAGGAGAACAAACAAGAATAAGGATGGACAAGTCAAAGGCAATGAAAACTAGATTGCTCAGTTAGAAAATGCAGAGGTAAATGTTTTTGGGTATTTATGGAATTTCTTCGTATTGTAAACTAGCCTAGGCTGAAGCTTAGACTAGATGAAGTAGATGGCGAGAGAACTCAATTATATTTTCAGTGTCTGATTGTTCATTGTTTTATTGATAATGCAGTGAAACCAAAGTCACCTGACACGGGGACACGGGACACGGGACACGTAGGACACGAAAATACGAGAGTCCGACACAGACACGGTGACCCCCGAAATCAGGACACGTAGGATACGTTTTATATACATATATATATTTTTTAAAAATATATTAAAATTTAAAAATATAGACATATAGATCCAAAAATATTTAGAAACTAGAACATTTACAAATATTCAATAGAAATTAGAATAAAAACACATTAATGATTACACATTTGTCATTCACAAATCACGATTCACAACACATTTGTCATTCACAAATCACAATGAGACACATATGCATGTCGGAACCATATTTCTCATTAAGTCATCAAAATCAAAATGTATACATATATGTCGGAATGCCACTGGGCACTGGGCCACTGGCAAATGCCAAATAGACTAATAGTAAATACAAAAATGGGTAGATCAAGATGGGAGAATCCCATATGTCAGTAGTCCTCCTCCATGCCTGAATCAACATACTCATCACTGCCACTGCCACTGCCACTGCCTTGATCCTCATCCTCCTCCCCCTCCTCCTCCTCTCTGCCCATCTGACGATCTGCATCTGCTGCTGTGGAGGATGACCCCTCTGTACGATCACTCTCATCAAAAGTGACCGGCTCTAGCACTGGATCATTAAGATCCATGTTGGCTAATGCCAACTCAGTACTGCTGTCCAAACCCATATCATCAGGGAAGACATCCCACATATTTGTCTTTCCCTTCACCCACTCCTCCCTCTTCCTGTAAATAAGACGAAGGTTGGAGTGCACATACACCATGGACTCTGCCCTGGACTGCTCAAGCCTGCTCTTCTTCACACTGTACAAGTTCCCATATGTGCTCCAATTCCTCTCACAACAAGAGGAAGATGTAACTTGAGAGATGACCCTGAAGGCTAACTTCTGTAGAATAGGGGATGTTTCCCCATGAGTTGCCCACCAACGATAGGGTGTCTTACCCTCTCTATCTCTAAGCACATCATAGCCTCCAAATCTCCCAGTGCCAGTGGAAAAATCTACAAAGCCATCCTCCACCTCCTCAAGCATGTCTCTATCCTGAAATAGCCGTCTAAGTGCTATCTTCCTCCCATTTGCAATCTCTGCATCCATGTGAGGAGGGACTCTGTGTGAGGCCCCCGATCCACCAGTGAGCCACTCCTGAGTGTAGAACTTGGGGTTCAAGGAGTGGGCCAAGCAATGCAAAGGTGTGCAATTCTTATCCCACGCGGAGATAAGAATATCCCGAATAATGGTCCATAAGTTCTCTGCCGATGTCCCATACTCGGGACACTCATTCTCCATGACAATGGACCTCATGGACTCAATCATGGAATCCCACCCCTCATAAACCTCTGCTAGGATGGGCTGGTCCGTGTCTGCATACCGCAACAAAGAAATGATTGGCTCCATGATCTTAATAGTAAGATCCATCGTGTCCCACCAACCATCATTTAACACCAAGTCCTTCACCTTTTGTGAAGCAGCCTGATCCGTCTTTCTCCAAAAGGCCCAAAACTCTGAAATCACCATGGACCCAAGAGCGGTTTTGACCTCCCTCAACCTCTTGAGCATGATGAATGAGGAAGCAAACCGAGTATCTGCAACCTTCAGCAATGAAAGCTGTGTGTACTGTTTGTAGATGGTGAGGGCATTTGTGTGGTTTTGTACAAAGTTAAGGATATGGCGTGCATCCTCAATAAGGTTGTCAATCCATGCCACATCCGAAGCAATGGCTTTCAGTGCTAAATTCAAGGAATGGACAATGCAAGGTGTCCAAAAAACCTGTAAGAGCAATAAAAGCATGTATCAATGACTCTACAACACTAACATTGCAATGACCAAATTCAAACAATGAGCAAATTAGAAATGAAAGGTGTCCAAAATGAACATACCTGTGGATATTTAGCTTCCACAATCATGCCAGCAGCCTTGCAAACAGGTGCATTGTCCGTGATGATTTGTACACACGACTCAACACCCACTTCTTCAATGGTTTTGATGAATAAATCACCCATAAATTGTGCATCCTTGTATTCGCCAAGAGCATCAACCGCTTTCAAGAATACCGGTCCATTTTGGGAAGATACCATGAAATTGATGAGTGGATGGCGTGCGGGATCCGTCCATCCATCAGAAACAATACTCACACCGGATGAGGGCCATGTTGATCTAATTGGCTCAAGAATTTTATCTACCTCCTTCTTTGCTTTAACCAACAATGTGGTTCTAAGCTTCTCTGAACTAGGAGGCACATAACCATTTGGAGCACGTTCCATGATAGTTTTAACCGTCTCAAAATACAATGGTGACCGTGCAACATTGAATGAAATGAAGTTGAGGTAGAAGAAAAATGCAATAGTAAGGTCTACCTCTTCTCGCGCCTCTTTTTGGAAAATCCTATCCATTGGACCACCTGTAGATTGCCTCTTTCTTGTTTGATAAGTATCCCCCACGCCCACGCCCATGCATGCTAGGTGGAAATGGAGGCTTGGTGCTAGAGGACTTCCTCAAGAATGGAAGAGGATCATCTTCTTTTTTCTTGCTTGCTGCTGCCACCTTCCCTAAGCCAACATGATCCTCTCTTTCCATATCCCTCCTTTGGTGAACAGTCACCGCTTTGCATGAAGAAATCCCACAAGAAGGAAGGGCCAACAAATGGCCCTTAACCCGGAAATATGTGCTCATGAACTCATGCTTGCAAAAATTGCATTTCCAAGACACATTGCCTCCCCCACCAAGCTTTGCCCCAGGTCCATCTTTCCTTGTCACATACTTCCACAAAGGGTATTTTTTTTCTTGGGCTTGTTGTCTTGCTAAAACAGGGTTAAGTGGAGCCATAGAATGAGCTCCACTAGCAGCCGATGGAGCACTTGACGGAGGAGGAGAACCGCTTGTGCTTGGTGGAATAGGAGGGGAGGCCCTAGATGGTGCATTTCTCCCTCTCCTTTGCCCCCTACCTCCTGCCCTAGCTGATTGAGACATTTCTTTTCTTTTGTGATGGTTGAGCTTGCAATCCTCTCCACAAATCCACCGGAATGCACTTGGAATTGCTTGGATAGCCTTCAAATCGCCTTCAAATCGCCTTCACCTGCACATACAATCACTCTTAGCCAACTCCTTTCCTTGCAAATGATAAAAAGAAACTCAAAATTTAGTTTTATAACTCACCCGGCCGCACTTTCCTGTCTTTTCGCACACTTAACGTGTCCTGTTTGAGGGACGCGTGTCCGACAGTCGGGACACGTTCCGAATTCGTGTCCGACTCGTCGAAATCGCGTGTCCGAAAAACGGATTCGTTGGAAAATCGAATCGGACACGACCTCAGGTCGAATCGTGTCCGATTCGATAGGGACACGACACTTGCCTATTTTATAACGAATCCTGTTTCTGAGAGTGAAACTCATTGAGACAATTTAAATATGAATTTTGTAGATTTTCTGAATTTTAATGAAAGGCTAGCTGAGCTATGTTATTGTGAATTTGAGTTGACATGCCTTGAGTAGCTTTTGATACAATTGCAGAGCATGTAGCACTATTGTGACTGCATGTGTTTATATGTTTTAATTGCTTGAGAGTTTGTGAATATAGGGCATGTTGTGCCTTTGTCTCTGTATTGTTGTTGTGTGGATAGAGTGAATTTAAATTTGAATTTTTAGGGTAACTGAGGTATCCTATGCATCACTACCTAATCCATTCATAAAAAACAAAATAGAAATCTGAAGTTGATCTTGAATGTAAGGGCAAATCCAGTGTCTTACTCGACGAAATTAAATTAGGAAATGGAGAAATGGAGCACCGTGATTTGAATATTGAAAAGAATTGGAAACGATTTCAGTTTTTTTTTAAACTCCAGCATGCTTTCTTTCTCACACACGACAATGTTTTTCTTTCATCCACTACTAAAGATTTAATTAGTGTCGACAACTAATACTAATTGTAACAACATATACTTAGCCTATCCTATGGAGTATTACATCTCACAGGCTGCTTTCATATTCCTGGACACTCTCATAAGGTAGCTAAGTCCTGTCTCGAGGTAGCTAAGTCTTGTGTCGTTCTAATACCCATGTGAGAAATAGGGAAATGCAATAAATCAAAAACTAGAGATTGTAAAAAAAATTATTCCCTTTTTTCTTTATTTGGAAAGACACAGAGGTAGTGGTAAAGTCTTATAGAAGACTCCAACCTCTACATTCATTGCATTGTCCTTGGAAGCTATTACTGCTGGAGACCGAATTGACAAGCGTTGAGGGACATGGCCGTGGTGATGAAGCAGCGGAACCGGCCACTGCAAGCCATCGAGGCCATTAAGTCCTTGAGACAACTTTGCTCGCAGCAAGCGCAAGAGTCTGTTGATAATGTGCTTATTGATTTCTTTAAGGCATAATCTCAAACAAATCGCATAATCATAAGCACTATATAAGAACTCTATGCTTAGGTCCGTAGCATTTACTGTCTAGCGTTTGTATTGTAGAAATGTGGAATATTGGAGGAGCCTGGTGAAGCGTAAGCTCCGCTTAGTTCGGCAAGGGGCTGCATTCTATGGCGAATACACTAAAACTGCACGGTCAGGTGGAAGTCTTGGGTTTCCGTAACGCAATAGATCACTTGGCTTCTGGTACATGGCATCCACACCCTGCCTGTTCTTTTAGTATTTCTGTGTAACAGTGGTTGAAAGAGAATGTAATGGGTGTTGGCAGGGTAATTTGGGATGGGCGTATATGCGACTATTGTTCTGTAGAAATAATTTACAGGTGGTTTTCAATTGAAGATGAATGGCTGGCTTCCTACTATTCAGTTACAACGTGAAAAATATGAATGACGTGATGTATTGAATAAATAATTGCAAACAGGAAAGCACAGGTATTGGAGCCAGATGACCGCAAGGCCTGTAATCTAAGCGTCTGTCTGATGAGGCGAGGGAAGGTGGAGAAGGGCATGGGTTTTGTAGAAAGTATACTGAACAACAGTAAGAATTCTACGAACTATAATCATAATAACAGTAGAGCAAATCGAAGTCACTGGATCGTATCAAAGCCTTGTCGAAGTAAATCGGGGATTATGAAACAAAACCTAATTAGGGTTTGATATGTCGATCACTATAATTTCTTAGTCGGCAGATTGAGCGAAGACGATAGCTCTACCACAAGATTGTAGTTGTGATTGAGAATTTGTTGTGAAATATTGCGAAGTCTTTTCGTGACCTTTACGATGTGCATTCATTTAGTGAGCACCACGTTATCTATCTGCCATTATGTTTTCTTGAACATATTTATTGACTTTACAATGTTTTATTTACTTAATATATATATTTTTGAATTTATTGTAATATAAACTATTTTTCATATCTTTTTAACTAATTGTCTAAATTTGAGTTTCTTTTCATTATCTCATTGTGCTTCATTGCAATCTTATACTAGCATAGATCCATCTTAAACCTAAGCACCGAGAGGGATCCAATTTCTTGAGGTGTATTTCTTTTTTTAAATTTAAAATCAAGAAATTTGATAAATCTGGATTTAAGTTTTAAGCTTTTATTTTATAGATGAACATTTATTTTTTAATTACTTTTCATAATATTTTTTTTAATTACTTTTCATAATATTTTATTTTATGAACCAACATGGATTTTTTTTAAATACTTTCCATAATTTTTTATTTTATGAGCCGACACGAATTTTTTTAATTATTTTGTTACATCACGTTACAACATCTCTCCCGTACTCCTCGTTTCACATGGTACAATGAATATCTAACCAGAACAATTGTGTATTAAAATAATCGTGCATCAAAATGCATTGTAGAGTAGTTGAGACTGGATCAAAATAAACCATGTTAAGTATTGTTGAGTGATGAGAGAACACACAATAAAAACAGAAATTGAAGATTGACGTAGTGTTTGTTCAATATAACGATAACAAAATTCGCAATAGACAATGATCCACAACATTAATTAAATTAGATTGATTGCAACAAAGCAAATGAACCAACAAAGCATAGATTGACTTATTTCATCAACCATAATCATAAAGTGAAATTGTTATTATATTCGTTTGTTTGAGAGAAATTAGGAAGCATACAATGGAAATAAATATATACAATCAAGTGTCAATATCCAATCTAATGTGTCAATATTTAATTTAATAGCTTATTCCACAAGAAGTGTTTATTGGTTTTTTTGGTTTGAGAGAATTTAGGAAACAAAAAGTGAAGATAAAGATATGCAATGAAGTATCACCATCAAATTTGAAGAATAACATTCAATCTTAGTATGAAATAATAAGCATATATTAAGTTAGACTTAAAGAATTATAGAATCAAGAAGTTAAAGATCCAAAATATGCCCACGAAGAAGAGATTACATAAGTTGATTAAAGATATGCAATGAAGCATCACCATCAGATTTGAAGAATAACATCCAATCTTAGTCTGCAATAATAAGCATATATTAAGTTAGACTCAAAGAATTATAGAATCAAGAAGTTAAAGATCCAAAATATGCCCATGAAGAAGAGACTACATAAGTTGATTAAAGATGATGAAATAACACCAAAAGATAAAAATAGGCCTAAAACTAGATAGTTAGAGATGAAAACACAATGTCTATTTTGTGTTGTATTGCAAATGAGATTATACCACAAGTGAATAACAACAAAAGGCGATTTGCATCAGAAATCAACATAATGCATTGGATATGAAGGAACATAATGCATTGAATATGAAGAAAGGTGATCCAAATAAAAAATTATAGCATGCATAATTTAGAATGTACAAGATAAACTAATTACTACACAAAACCTAGTCTAGGAGAAAATTATTGTTTCCTTAAAATTTAATAGTTTGAGATATATGTTTTATCAATTTATAACCAATATCAAAAGACATATCAAGCACTCACACTCTTGCTTGATGAACATGGAGGCATGTTGTTGAGAGGGGATTAGTGCAGATTTTGATCTTATAAAAGCTTATGTAAAATAACATTTATAGTAAAAACAACAGAAGTAAAGGAAAAAGAGAAAACAAATGCCACGACAATATCATAAGGAAAAATTTGAGATAAAATAAAAGAAAAATACACAACTGTTAGTGAAAGCTTGAGCAAGAAAAAATAACAAACATTTTTGACAATTTGTTGAAGAGGAGACAATAAAAGAGACCATAGGCACTTTCAACATTCTTAATAGAAACAAAAACCTAAGATGATACTTGGTACCTAGACATAGGAGCATAAAAGCACAAATGCAAGAAATTTTGGTTTGAAAAGCTACATTCTATGATGACGACATTCTATGATGATGACATATTAGGGTTTGGTGATAACCCAACTAGAGAGGTGGGGAGTGTTTGAAATATAGTCATGGTGTTGGATAATGATGAGGTGTATGGTATTGTAGGATTACTAGAGATATGTCATTGGTATGTGAAGAAAAAATTTATTTCTTTAGATAAAGCTTCTTATAACTTTATTACTAGGCAATATCTACAAGCATTAATACAAATAAACATGGTTCTAAAAAAAAACGCTCAATCAAGTGCGAAAAGTCAAACTTGGGGTTAGATAACATCAAATCCCCCAATAATGTAGTCATAATCATAAGCATACTACAAAGACCAAACAAGGCTAACTTAGGATTAAACACAGACAAAATGTCACAAGCATAGAAAATGGCACAAGCAAAAACATGATAGCACTAATCAATAACCATGTCATGTGCTAGAGGAGGATGGCCACAATCATTTAAGGGCTTGTTGAAACATATAACTAAAGGATCAACATGATTAACAACAATGATAATAAATCCCCGCTATTAAAACAATAGTTCAATCACCAATAACCTAAATTGTTATTTGAGCCTTAAAAAATTCCTTGCACTTACAACTTTCAACAACATGCCAACACTCCTATTATTTTTTAAGAAACACATTAACACCTTAGTTATATCACGAAAAAGAATAAGCAGTCACCTATAAAATGTAAAAGAAAAAAAAATATAGAATCTATGAGACCTAAGAAAAATACATGGGATGAAAAAGCGAATGCCCCAAATTCTTAATAAGAGTTTGAAAAATACATGGGATGAAAAATCTAATACCCCAAATTCTTAATAAGAGTTTGACTTTGAAAGACTCGTTGGTATAATGAGAAGGACTTTTATGTCGTGTTATTATGCATGTATTTACATGATTACATGTAAATTTGTGCATGAGAAGGTGGTTTGGGATAACCTCAGAAGTATATCTTTATGAAAATTGTGCTTCACTCTCATTTCCTTGTATTTTTATATTTGTTTGAATGGAGGATAAGTTAGACTTTCGTCTTTAAGTCATGTGGGCTAGTTCATATCCTAACTATATAAAATGAATTAAAGGTTAGGTTAAGAAGTTAGTGCATGCTCTTCATAGGAGAATTCCTAAATATAGGAAATGAATTAAAGGTTAGGTTAAGAAGTTAGCATGCTGTTCATATGAGAATTCTAATAGGCGCTTTTAGTATTAGTAAGTTAACAGTATTGACCAGTTTAACAGAGAACCAACAAATTAATAAAATAAAACATTCTTGAAAATCATATAAATCAAACATCTTACTACATCATCACATAATTATCTAATTAATAAAAAAAAACATTCCTGAAAATCATATAAATCAACATCTTAACATCATCACATAATTATCTAATTGAGTGTATGTAACCTTGAAGAACAACTTAATTTCATATAAATTTGATATATAATAAGTTGAGAGTGAGCCACTAATAAAAGGTAAAACCTAAAATCGATTGATGGTATGGGTATACAAGATTTTAGCTTTAAACATACATCTAACTATCAAGTCATTCGTTATATTGGTATTTTAATGGGTATACAAAATGTAAAATTAACAGAGATTTAAATAAGTGTGAAAATTGTTATAATAATATTAAGATATGAAGGTAAAATTAACAAAGAGATTGAAATACGTGTGAAAATTGTTATAGTAGTATTAATATATGAAATTGTAAATTATGATAGTGAATTTGACGAAAATTTGAATTAGCGAGCACTTACCATAGTTGTAATGGAGTTATTTTTAGTTAAAGATGTTCGAGTATATAATATGTTTGTAAACTTTATAGATTTTTTATTTTAAATTTTAATTCAAAATTAATATAATCATTTTTGTAATACATTAATTGAAGTACCAAATTCTTAAGTTGATTCTTTAACTTTTTTGATTTAATGTTTATTTATGTTTAACTTTTTTGATTTAATGTTTATTTATGTCGAATGTTAGATTGCATTGTGTTTGACTCCATTGATTCAAGCGCATATATTATGGTAAATTGGTTAGAATATAGTTTTTAAGTTATTTTATTATAACTATATATTTGGAGTTAAATATTATATAAACTATAATTGTGTGTTTTTATAATTATGAAATTGGAAAATAGTGAGGGTATTCTAGGAATATTTATGTGTTTTTATAATTATGAAATTGGAAAACAATGAAGGGTATTCTAGGAACATATAAGAAGATATAGAGAGAATGAATAACATGAACAAGGAAAAATGGAGAAAACAATACTATTAAAGATGTAGATTACAAAGACTAAATCCATGATAACATAGGACTTCTAAACAAGAAGACCACGAAAAAAATATTGAACTAAATAATGTGTAGAAACAAAACATAGTTATGGAACTATCAAACATTTGTTTGAGTAAATAAATGTGATTACTGTAGAGAATTATTTAACTGGAGTTGTTAAACATGCCCTAAATATTGAATCTCCTCTTAAGAAGCTCCCCTTGCTCACTCCATTAGGTGTTGTGGCATTCAACATATGTTGATAAACAATGAACTTTGTTATTCATATTGTAGTGAGAGACTTGACCAATTACAAAGATCGTGTTTGATTAGGTTATAAAAGGAGAAGGAACACAAAAATATATCCTTAATGATGAGACGAGTGTTATCCAAAAAATGTCAGTAACAAAAATTGATGTTGGACTTCATTCATATTTTCTTGGAAATTCATCTATCTTGAGATAAATACTATTAATTGGTTATTTGGGAGAATTTTTATTTATTAAGTATCTATGTTTTAATCACCTATGATTGGAACCAACCTAGATTCATCTTTTCCTTGGATCTATCAAGCATTGACATAGATCAAATCTCTCAAGGTGCAAATATTTCTTCAATTTTTAGCACTGCAAAAATAAAATTGCATGTTGAGGTATCTGATCCATCTGGACGATTAAAATAATTGAGCGAATATAGATCTACCTGAGTATTATTGTTAGGAACCCATGTCAACCCTTCTTTTTACTTTGTTAGTATATTGTTGTTGGACTCATATGCCTTGTAAGTCATCCTGTAGTATTATATGTTGCATGGTATTGATCCATAGTTTGTATTATCCCACAGTATTATATGTTCCATGGTATTGATCCATAGTATTGGCGCATAGAATTAGTATATAAGTACGTGTTGAGGCCAATGAAGGCACCGAGAAGTTATTTGTATTGAGCTTGCTCAAAAGAGGTTGCCCCCTCGAAGTGGCCCGCGATCAATAAAAATATTATGTGTTCTAATATATCATGCATTTTATCAATTAATTGTTGCAGGTTCCTCACATCTGGTATCAGAGCACTTTCTTGGGCTTGTTGGGTGGAATTTCTGCCAAATTTTTTTTCGCATCTGTATTTGTTCCTATCAATTACAGGTTCAGATCCGGGAATAATCCCTATTCGCTTAACTATGGGAAGTACTTGGGCATAATCCCTAAAACTCATTGTGAGGAGTACCACAGGAACCCCGAAGTAGCTAGCCCATTGAGAGGACCTTCTAGTGAAAATGGCAACGACCCCTACCTGATTGACTAGTTCCCACCTATGAGGTAAAACAAGAGCTCTCTTTTGTGGCAAAGAGGTTATCAATTCTACCTGAGTCGTGGAGTGAGGGGTACTTCCCCAATATGAAAACCGATAGACAGCATTGGTGGCCGAGTGAATTCCCTGATCCTTTAAGAGGCCAGGCATACCTAGGGTCCATATATATTTCCAATTACATCTGTCCAGAACCGTTTCCGATCACTTGCGCACCCTTTGCAGATCCATTCTGATCACTTCCGAGTCATTGCAGATCCATTATTAAATTTTGTTTTTTCGCCATGTATTCTTTTTTTTTTAAATCTGTTTCCCTTGAAACTTCACTGACACCCCTGCAATTCCATTCTGCATATTTCATTCTTGAGGACCCTATCCTAAATTTCACTTCCTGAAGCAAGAAATCCACCATTTGTCTATTTTTAGGGTTTGCCATAACTTCTTCGATTTTCACCCAATCGCCTTCAAATTTTTCCAGAGTGTTCCTTTCCTATTTCTGCTTCTTTGTTCCTCTTTGAATTTTTTTTCCATTATTTCACCCTGCTTCTGAAATCCTCATTTTCTGCTTCCCTGTCCATTTGAAAGTGTCAAAAACCTAGTCAAACCCCACTTACCCATCATATTTTTTCCCAAATCCAAATTTTCCTTTACTAAAGAAGCTTCTTTTTTTGTTTTTCTACCCATTCACAAAAAAATAACTACTGGTTATGGTTGTCACCCGCGCAGGAGCACAAATCATGGATGGAGAATTTGCAGCCCTCAAAACCAAACTCTAAGATCTCGATGAAATTTTTTTCAGCCTCCATCTTCAACATTCAACCATGAATAATAAACGACAGCCAAAATATTCTGCAAACATTGGGTTCTCTTCTTCGAGCAATTTTCGTGGGGTGAAGCTTGATTTTCCTCGCTTCAATGGTAGTGATTCGTCTGGATGGATATATCGAGCAGAACAATATTTCAGTCTGCATAATAATTTTGATTTCCACAAAGTTCCACTTGCATCCTTTCATTTGGAACATGAATCCCTTCAATGGTACCGTTGGTACATCAAAACTCATGACGAGCCAAACTGGACAGATTTTTGCCAACTCCTTGTGCAACGATTTGGTCCTAGTGCTTTTGATGACTTCATAGGAGCACTCATTAAACTTCGCCAAATTGGCATTGTGAGAGAGTACAAGACAAAATTTGAGAAACTGGCCAATCACACAGAAGGATTGTATGATGAATTCTACAAGAGTTGTTTTATCAGTGGTCTCAAGGATGAAATCCAATCAGAGGTTAAAATGTTCTGTCCCAACACAATTATGGAAGTCTGAGGGTTGGCTAAGTTGGCAGAGGATAAGATCATAGCCCAACAACGCTCTAAATCCACTTTTGTTTTTTTCAGAAATATGGTTTCCCAACGACCTCCCATCATGCTAGCTCCTTGACCAACTCCTATCAAGCATTTGTCTAGAGCAGAGATGCGAGCACACAAAGAAAAAGGGCTTTGTTATAATTGTGATGAGAAATTCTCTCGGGGACATAGATGTGTTCAACAAAATCTCTCTCTCTTGGATGTAGATTCTTTGCCTCCCTCTAAACTTGGTGAAGAAGCTCCAGATACAGTAGATGACCAGGTCGACATTCAGCAGCCGCATGTTGACCCTCTATTTCAGGACAACCACCCAGAGATATCTCTCCATGCTTTAGCCGGAGTCACCAGTCCACAAACAATGTGGGTCAGGGGTTACTTCAAGAAGCTCCCTCTTATAATACTCATTGATTCTTGTAGCACTCATAACTTCATTGACCCTCAGATCTCCAAACAGGATGATTGTTTTATCCATCCTTGCTCCAATTTTGAAGTCATGATTGTCAATGGGGGCACCTTACCTTGCAAGGGGAAGTGTCGCAATGTGCGTATCTCTATGGAAGATTATAACCTGCGCTCTGACATGTTTTCCTTGGCCTTAGGAAGATGTGATGTGGTTTTGGGCGCTCAATGGTTACGCACACTTGGCCCCATCTTATGGGATTTTGTTGAACTTTGGATGCAGTTTTCAGTCAATGGGAAAAAAACACACATTTACGGGCTTACAACCAGGGTCTCTCCACATCATTAGTTCACATCATCTAGAAAATATCCTTAAGAAGAATTCACATGGTGTCATCGCTCAACTCCAATCCATTCAGATGCACCCATTAACGGTGTCCACTACTCCGTTGGATCTCCAACACATTTTGGATAGATATGCCGGTGTCTTTGCTGAACCAGTGGGATTTCCACCTTCAAGAGACCTTTTCAGGAAGAATTTAGCCGCCTCTACCTCAGAGAAGGAAATGATGGCTATTTTGCATGCAATACAGAAGTGGCTGCCATACCTATTAGGGAATTATTTCTACATCACGACTGATCACTAAAGTCTGAAATATTTCCTGGAACAATGGGTCTCCTCCCCAGCACAACTGAAATGGGTTAGCAAACTTATGGGTTATTCCTATGAGATCACTTATAAGAAGGGTAAGGTCAATCTAGTTGCAGATGCACTTTCTCGCACATTTGATTACCAAGTTTCCCTTTCAGCTATTTCTATGCATGTTCCACATTGGTTGCACTCTGTTCAACAGGGCTATGTCAATGACTCCCCATTATCTCAACTCATCCAATGGTTGGTCAACAACCCTTCTACTATACTGCATTACTTTTGGGAGGGTACTTCCCTGAGATACAAGGGTCATCTCGTGCTTCCCCAGCGCACAGATATTCAACATGCTATCTTCTATGAACTCCATGCTTTGCCATCGGCAGGGCACTCTAGGTTCCTCAAAACATATGAGTGGGAAAATCGTAACTTCTTTTGGCATGGACAATTCAACAGATGGTGGCTGAATGTGATACTTGCCAGCTCCTTCCGGGATTTCTCGAACCCTTTCCCATCCCTAAATGGATTTGGATATATATTTCTATGGAATTCATTGAAGGGCTCCCTACATATGGAGGGAAGACAATGATTTTGGTTGTGGTTGCTCACCTTTACAAATATAGTCAATTTTGTGCCCTGGACTAGCTCTTTTGTCCTCATGAAATCCCTTCTTCGATTGTATCAGCTCGTGATGCCACTTTCACCAGTCATTTTTGGACATAACTATTTCGCCACACTGGCACCAAACTGAAAATGAGTTCAGGGTCTCACCCACACACATATGGTCCTACTGAAATTACCAATAAATGTTTGGAAACTTATCTTCGTTGCTTTACCTCCGAACAACAACCTCAGTGGGAAAAGTGGATCCCTCTCGCTGAATGGTGGTACAATAATGCATATAAAATGACTCCATATGAAGCAATCTATGGTCAGGAACCACCATTTTTTCTTCCATACGCCCTCAGCAGTTCACTAGTTCAGGAAATTGACATGGTTCTTCGAAACCGTGATCAGATTCTTCGCATTTTGTAGGACAATCTTCACATGGCCAGAATTCAAATGAAACAACAAGCCGATCAACACCGTTCTGAGCGCACTTTTCAAGTAGGTGATATGGTTTTTCTTCATCTACAGCCTTCCAAGCAATCCTCCCTGAAACTCAAAGGGCGTCAACTTCTCTCTCGATCTATCACAGAGGTATTAATTCAGTGGCACGAAATGCAATAAGAGGATGCTACATGGGAACCACTCCTTTAGATTCAACATCAATTTCCACATTTAAAAGCTTTGAGGAAAAATATTTTTCTAAGGGAGAGGGGATGTTAGGAACTCGTGTCAACCCTTCTCTTTACTTTGTTAGTATATTGTTGTTGGACGCATATGCCTTGTAAGTCGTTCCGTAGTATTATATGTTCCATGGTATTGATCCATAGTTTGTATTAGCCCATAGTATTATGTGTTCCATGGTATTGATCCATAGTATTGGCACATAGACTTAGTATATACGTATGTGTTGAGGCCAATGAAGGCACCGAGAAGTTATTTGTATTGAGCTTTCTCAAAGGAGGTTTCCCCCTCGAAGTGGCCTGCGATCAATAAAAATATTCTTTGTTCTAATATATCATGCATTTTCGCAATTAATTGTTGCAGGTTCCTCACAATTATTCATTTGTCACTCATGAGAATCAAATCTTCATTGGAACTATAGCATTAAGAAAAAGATATAAATGAAGGGTGGATATATTATTTTGTACATGAAAATAGTTCTAAATCAATGGACATTTGTCCTTGGCATAAGAGGAAACTCCTATTTGAGACTCAGATTGTTACTCTTGTTATCTTATATGGTTGTGATGTTTAGGGTTGCAACATCTCTAGATAATAATGGATAAAGATGGAGAACATCCAAAATCATTTTATTACTTGTAATCTCAAATTTAAAGACAACACACCTTAAATCCTATCCTTCACATAGAAGAATGTGTCTTCCCCATTCACAACATGAGCAACATTTGAGATAAGAGGTTTCCTCATATTAATTTATATTGTAGTCAAAACCCCCAAGGGCTTAAGCTAGGTTGTTATAAAGATGCCAAGGCTTAGCTAAACCATTAAGGAGTCTAAGAAGAGCTCACTTTACAAATAATATTAAAAATATAATATCATCTAAATTTAAGAAGTTGTGGTGCTATAACTAATGAGAGGAATGAACAATCCTAATTTAGAAGATCCAAAGTATTTCTATATGTTAACTAGCTTAAAAAGGAATGAACAACCCTAATTTAGAAGATCCTAAGTATTTCTATATGTTAACTAGCTTAAAGAAAAAAATCAACATTGTTAAAGTAACAACAAATTTTTACAATTTTCCAGAATAAAACAATTTTAACAAATCCTAAAATGTTGTAGAATTTGTCATCTAAAATTTGAAAATAAAAATCACTTTAAAACTGTAAGTATATCTAAAAGTCCAGCTTCATCACATCTCTAGTGACCTCTCTTATTTCATGTATATATCTAAAAGTCCAGCTTCATCACATCTCCAGTGGCCCCTCTGATTTCATGTATATAGTCTTCGACTGTCGCCTCTCTAAGCTTCTGCAGGAATTCTTCCATGCCGAATGCTATCTCCGATCAGGATTTCCAGAGTTCTCAATCTCAATTCAATTAATAGACTAATGGTAAATAGTAGTTTATGGATTTCTATTTATCCTTAGATTTTTTCTGAGTTCGGGACTTGAATAATTCTTAAATGATGGAATATTCAGGCATTTAAGTTCATATTTTCAGTGTTTCAGATCTGGGAAGGTTTCCCTGAATCTTTAGTTGAGAATTCATGTCCTCTGAACTGGAAAAGCACAGCAGAAGTTGACTGATTTCTAGTGGGCTAGTGGGACACTGATGCAAAGACTATAAATGTGAACCTCCGTTTACTACACATAGGGTTTTTAGCAACGGAAAACTTTGAACGTTTTCACTCAACGGTGAAGAATTCTTAAATGCCACAATCTTAAGGCGTTTATGTTTAATATTCTACTGTGTTTCCGACCTGAGACGGTTTCCCTAAATCGATAGATCTGAATTTATGTTCTCTGACCTGGAAATGCAAAGCAGAAGGTTGCTGATTTCTAATGGAGTGCATCAACTCAAAGTGGTGTAGCAGTGCTCCTTGACATAATCCTGGGGACACAAGGAACCAACGAGGTAGAGCCGTCGTCAAATTTGATATAAACTTTCAAATTATCTTCATCCATTGCATAGAGAAAAATCGTCATCTTATAGAGCGTATATATATTATTAAGAGCTCTACAAGATTTTGATAGACGTTCGTATTGAGTGCTTTATTGAGCTATACCATGCGGTATATCATATTATCCATGGTATATCATATTATCAATTACTTACAGGTATGATTGATGAGATTGAAGACATATAGTTGAAGATTACCTAACTTTGTATTACCCAACAAAATTCACAGAAATAAACTCTTTTGGCTTTATTGGAAAACGAGGGAAATAGGCGAATACCACTGCAATTGAATTGCATATTTGTGAAATGAATTTTTCTTTTAGAAAATTGGACAATTTCAATTCATTAAAGAAATAAATCATATTATTCAGATGTCGATGGCATAATACAAAAGTGTATGTTTAGATGTGAATGTCACGTACAATGTTGTTTAGAGGTAAAGGAATAGTACTCAAATCTTAATTGTTTCTACATCCATAAGGAAATGCAACATTATATTGGATGTAATGCAACATTATAAAAATAAATTGTAGAATTGATGCACTTGCACACATCTATGATGCATATATTTTATAGGAATATTCCTATAAGAGTGTAGACCAATGACCTTCTAACTATCCATAATTGAAGAAGTTGAAAAGATAAACTAACTAGTGGGTGTTACTCTAACACTTTAATTACATCCACTTAATGCCTCTTTAATTACATCCACTTAATGCTTCAACATCTATCACTCCTACATTCTACATATCAAATTCAAAAACATTTATTGCCAATAGTTTTGTGAATATGCCAGCCAATTGCTCTTATGATTTAGATGGTTTTAAATAAATATCACCCTTATTTACATGCTCTCTAATAAAATGATATCTAATATATATATATGTTTTCTTTTCTAGTGAAAACATGATTTTTGGACAATGATATGGTTTAGTTGTTGTCATAGTAGATCGGGGTTGGTTCTTCTTGTCTTTGTTGAAGATCATTAAAAACTATGCGTAACCGTGCACTACTTGACAGGCTAGTGTTGTTTCCACTACATACTCTGTCTCTGTTGATGACATCATCACAATGGGCTACTGCTTCTTGTATGCCCATGAGATTACTCATGAACTATAGTCAAAAACATATCATGAAGTTCTCTTCCTATCATATAAATTAAATTGTCTGCAAAATCATTGACCGTATAGTCAATAAAAAAATCATTCTCTATCCTTGAATTTAAAATCCTCTATCGTGTTTTTTTTTAAGTACCCATGGGGATTTGAACTTTTGACCTTCCATTTACAACTTCTCATCTCAATTACTAATTACCAATTTCTCTACTCCCTATGGGAAGATCCTATATCGTGTTATTCCTACAATGTATCTCGGAATTCTTTTACCAAGTTTCCAATGCATGTCTTTAGGTGTCTCCATAATCCTTGCAATCAAGCTAACTTCTTACATGATATCTGTTCTAGTGGCAGCGAGATACATGAGGCTGCAAACTAATCTCCCGAATGGTGTCGGATTTGCATCTGCACCTTTTCTTCCTTGCTGAGTTTAGTTCTTATTGCTATAGGTGTGGGTAGTGCCTTGTAATCTTTCATTCTATTTTTTTTTAACAAATCAAATGCATATTTTGTTTTCCATATAAAATTCCATGCTATGATTAATTTATCTCAATGCCAAGAAAAAAATTCATCAAGCCCAATTCAGTAATCTCAAACTCCTTTTCCATAGAAGATTTAAATTGAACCACCAACAAATCTCCTGTATAAATAATATATAATATCATCGACATACAAGCAGACAATTAAAATTTTGTCATGTTGATTGACCTTTGTATAAGCTTCTTCCGAAACCATCTTAGGTCAATTATGGATCTATTATGTTGTAGCATGCTCTTGGAGCTTGTTTGAGCCCATAAAGAGCTTTCGCCAACCTGTACACTTTGTATTCTTGCCCTTCGATTTGATATTTAGGTGGCTACTTCAAATGGAATTCTTCTTCTAGAATGCCATTTAGGAATGCATATTTCATGTCCATTTGGTACTTTTTCCATTTTCTTTTGGGAAGCCAATGACAAAGCTACTCACATTGTGTTTGATCTGGCTATCTGTCTCTCCAAATTCAACTCCAAGTTGTTGTGAAAACCCCTTTTTGACTAGTCTTACATTGTATTTGTCCACTTCATCTTTCTCATTTAGTTCGGTTTTATATACCCATTTCACTCCAATACATTCTTTTTATTTGGGTAAGTCTACTAGATCCCGCGTTTCATTTCTCTCGATGGAACCTATTTCCTCATCCATTTCCTTAAACCACTTTCATGTTTGATTACTTCTTCAAAAAATGTGGGTTGAAAAGTGAACAATGCATAATTTGAATGTGTACCTAACTGTCCATAAATGTCTTGCAGACTTCTCATCTTTCTAGGAATTGACTCAGGATTAGGAATAGACATATCCGATGATTTTGACAATTCTTCTTAGAATTGGATTTCATGGAGTCCGCGATGGAGTACCCATGGTAGTTGATTGTCCTTGTGAACCTTGTTGTCCACTCTGTTCATCTTCCTCTTCTACCACCGCATCTTCGGTGTGCAGAATTGCTACTCCAATGGTTATGGACTTGTCTACGATTCTGTCCCATGCCTCTTCTTATTTAAAATCTACATTTATGTTGATGATTAGTTTCTTGGTCAATGGGTTGTATAGTTTGTAAGCCATGGACTATTCATTGTATGTAATGAAGATACATTTCTCACTCCTTTCATCCAATTTCTTCCTCGGTTGTTTAGGTACATGGGAATATGCTACGCAACCAAAATATTCGTAGTGTGATACATAGGAACTTGTACCAGACCATGCTTCTTATGGCACTTTATTCATCACACTTATTATGTGTGACCTGTTCAAAATATATATAGAGCAAGTTATTGCTTCTGCCCAAAATTCATATGACAAGTTTTTCCCTTTCAACATGCTCCTTGGCATGTTCATGATAGTTTTTTTCCCTCTTGGATACACTATTATGTTTTGGTGTATATCTAGCTGTGAATTTTCATTTGATGCCCTATTCCTTGCAAAAATAATTAAAATTGTTTAAATTATATTCACCTCCGCTCTCTGATCTCAACAATTTAATCTAGTAGCCACTCTATTTCTTGATTAGTTCTTTGAATTTTTTGATCTTTTCAAATGATTTTGATTTATTCCCAAGTGAGTACACCCAGGTCTTTCTACTATATTCATCTATAAAAGTCAAAGTAATAGCTTCCTCCAAGTGCCCGAGTCTCCATTGGTTCACATAAGTCAGTATGAACTTATTATAGGGAATCCTTAGCTCTATAGGATAGACCTTTAGGGAAATTGTCCATGTGTAGGCCTCTAACCATCCTTTTTTGCTGCAACAACTTCAAACCCAAGAAATGAAGATGACTGTATTTGGAATTTCCATAACTAGAAATCATCCATGTAGGTTGCCTTTTGGGAAAATTAAATTGCATCCTATTTTCTGGAAGTCATAGCAAGCATACACATTTTGTTCTTGGTCATTTGAATTTTAACAAACAAATTACTACTAGGAGGTTTATCATAAATGAAACACTCTTCTCCCTTAAAGACTATTGTACCCTTTTTGAGTGAGTTGGCCAACACTATTCAAGCTATGTTTCAAACGTGGGGCATATAACACATCTGGTATATGTTTTTGTTTGCCTTGTTTGGTCATGATACTAACCACTTCTTTATCATTGACATCTACAACATAGTTTGTGCCTTATTTAATTTTTGTTTTCACTGAATAATCCAAATCCAAAATCAAATCTCTATTGCTAGTCATGTGATTATTGTAATCACTATCTAAAATCCATACATCTTTTGAGGTTTCATGGGCTGAAATATAGGTCAGAACAATAATTCTTCATTGTTATGAGAGACACTTGAATAATTGGATTTTAGTTTTCCTTGTCAACCTACTTCTTCCTATGTTCACTAGCGTTATGAACTAGTTTAATGCAATAATAACATTTGATATTGGATTTTTCATATGTCTACCTCCTATGTCTCTTCCTCTCGACCTTCCTTTTCCTCTAGAAAGATAAACTCAAGCCTTGAATGCATTCTCAAGTGAGGAATTATCATTTATGTGATTCTTGATTCATGGGATAAAAGGGATCCCACCAAGTCATCTAAAGAGAGTTGACTTAGATATTTATCTTCTTTGGTTGTTATGATTACTAATTCAAACTTTTTGGATAGGGTTTTTAGAACCTTCTTGACTACCTTCTGGTCAATCACATCTTCATCGTACATATTCAATTGATTTACAATGGTCGTTACTTGGTTCATGTACTAATCTATCAACTTTGACTCCTCATTTCTAGGATTTCCAAGTCGCTTCCCAAAGTTTGCAGTTTCATTGTCTTCTCCTTAGTGATGCTTTGATAGTTGCTCTCCAAGATATCCAAATCAGTTTTAGGGAACCTCACAAGAGAAATATTGGGGAAGATGGTTTCATCCAAAGCATTTTGGATGAGATGCAATGTGTTTGCACCCTTTTTTGTGTTCTCTTAACTGACTCCTCTAGGTATTTTTCAGGGCCTGCTCGACTTCTTCATCCCTCGGTTTGGTATACCCATGGGATACATAATCCCAAACGTTCTGATCTCTCAACAAATTCATCATTTTTATTGACCACACTTCATAATTCCTTTGGTGAATGCGCGATTCTGGGAAAATGTTTGGCTGCTCAAAGCCATTTTCTTTCTTCAAAAAACTTGGGTTTTTCTAAGAGAATATCTTTTATAATGGTGTCGTTCCCTTCTACTTCATTTGCACATGACCAAAATGCAAAAATGGTTTAGCAGGTGTCTTGGAATATTATTTCTCCCTCGTAGAATGCTTACCTGCGATAGTTGCACTTTATTTCTCCCTTGATGGATGTAAGACAACGATAGTGATTTCTTCAGATGCTATCGCTCCCCTTTAATACTTTTTGCAATGATACTTCTTTCCTTATTGCAACCCAAAACACTATTAGGTGGTGATACTTCTTTCCTTTTCTCTCCCCATACCACTGTGTGCTAGTGGAATCCCTTCTTTTGCCTATTTTTTGGAATTTCTCCTTGCAAGTTGTTGAATCTTGCTTCTGTAGTCCTTCACTTGATGGTGAAGGAGGGTTATAGCCTACTTTGATACCACTTTGTTGTTTATAGGAAAAGGAATAGACTCTCAAGTCTTGATTGTTGCTACAGCCACAAGGAATTGCAACATATCAAAAATAAATTGCAGAATTGATGCACTTGCATACATTTGTGATACACCTTCTATATTCATGTAATAGTTTTTGTTACAACGGTATAACTAACCAATGAACTTCTAACTACCTATAATTGAAGAAGCTGAACAGACAAACTAACTAGTGTGTGTAATCATGTTACTTTACCATAGTAAGATGCAAACTATACTAACAAAGTACATGAATAAAAATAAACTTCTTATATTGTAATCATTTCTTTCCCTTAAGAAAATAATCATAAATTCTCTCTTTTCCCCTTTTTATTTCTACCTCTTTCGAGCTCATTGTTAAGGAGCATGATATACAAATTCATATAGGTAAGTGATTCTTTAATTGAATGAAATTAATTAACAATATGAAATCTCTTTGTTCCACCAAAATATGTCTTAAATGGCCATAGGAGCAATGTATGCCCCTAAATGTTGATCCTCTTTTTGTTCATCATAATTTTGTAGAAAAAAATTATCTTTTTAAAAAACTTCATCAAAATTTAGTCATTATTCTATCACAATAAGATGCACTTCCACCAAAGTGGTAGATAGCCTCGTGAATGATAGATTATAATGTGAGCACGAGGACCTAAACACAACACGGAAAGAGGTTTTTCATTCACCCCTAGGGAAGGATTGCATTTGGATTCTAGTACAAGATTGTCATCCCCATATCCGAGTGAGAATCGAGGCTCATAGATTCCCCCATGATCTCCCTCACATGATGACACATAATCACATTGAAGGACACATCATAGAGGTTCATGTGTGAATGTACATGTCGGTACACTTGGATAAAAAGAATATCACCAGAAGATGAAGGCTGGTTATGGTGGTTGGTAGAAAATGAAGGATGGGGGATCAACGAGGAGGTAGTGAATCCCTTTCTTGAAGTGATAATGATAAGCTCAGATCGGATATATCTAAGGTGAAGGATCATTATGACGGAAACACGCCTAATGCATTACAATATGGCTGAATCCAACCCTACTGTAGCATCTGTTCAGATGGTTCTGTAGATGATATTATCTTGAACCAAGAGTAAAGAAAATCCTTGGAGAACACAATGTGAGGGAGTTTAGACTACAGGTGATTGTCACCTTGTTCTTGTAGGGAGGTAAAGGTATTTAACTTATGGGATAAGGTTTCAATGGGAAAGTTGTAGAATTGTAATTCGATGAAGCACATCTTGTGGGTAGAATGGAAGGAACAAAACCCATATGTCATGTGTTCAAAAGGATGTTTGAGATGCCAAAGGAATTTATCAACAATTCATATCGTCTCCAATCCAAAAGGAAATAGAAGATGCCAATAAGTAGGTCTAGAATGAGAAGAATATAATGGGAGTGAGGGACATCCAAATTGAAATAGAACCTTGGGTTCAAGATGAGGCATATTCCAAGACCCATGAAACCATGTGTGCCAAGACTGTGAAACTTCACTCGTATGTTAAGGCTCTGCTTGGAAAGGCATTAATAGATAGTAAGGAGTAGAGGAATCAAATGCTGCTACAACTCAACGAGGCTCATGGAAAAATTCGTTGAGTGGGCTCCAAGATTCATCTCATAGCCAAAGCAACTACGAAATTTGGGGAAAGAATCATGTTTTGGAAAAGGCAACTACTACTGTGGTTTTCAAGTAGCCTTCTCCTTCTAGGTAGCCAAGCAAGGCTCACCTGGAGCCAAAGGTTCCCATTATGATGATCATTAATGATGAATAGGTCCCCCCTCTTTATTTATGTTAGGTTTAATTTAGAAATCTCGAGGTCTGATAGCTTGGATAGACTTGGATATGCATGTAAAATTTTTATAAAGACAATTACTGTATGCCTTATATGGAAACTACATGATAAGCTATTTGTTAATTTTTTTTTATCTTAATGCGGAATTATAGTAGTAATTGAAATCAAATGAATAATCGACAAGCATAAGAATTCACATGAAACACAATATTTACCCTGCGGAAACCCTCTAGTACAAACCCTAGCAAAACCTTCCTTAGAATATTGATAGATAATAGAGGATGTATTTACAATGAGTGGATTACATCAAGCACCCCTGGTGCATTATCAGAGAGAAATACCAAGCACCCCTAGTGCAATCACGAAGCAATAGAGAAGATGGAAGAATAGAATTCATAATAATATCCTGCACAAAATCAATCTGTTGATTTTGGTCACATGGACAAAGAAAACGAATTTCCTTTAAGAGAGAAGAGAATTCGCACTCACATTGAATTCATCAATCCTACATAACATATATATATCATACTTCTCATGCTTTGGATTCTATTTTTATCTTCTGAATTTATGATGAACTAGTCTCCCTTCATTTGGATGCTAGATCACTTAGTTAGGTGGCTAACTCAAGTGTCACCATGCATATTTGGTAACTTAAAGTGTTTCAACTCAAGTGTCGCAACTCAAGTGTCGTAACTCAAGTGTTGTCTTTTAGTTCAACATAAGCGTCGTTGTAATATCTTCTCTACTACCCAATTCTTTTGTGAACGAAATACAAATGTAACAGTGTACTAGTTCCTGAAGAGGAGCTCAAGGCCAATTCCCCGTCAGTAAACTCTGTAAGTAATTTCCTAAGTTGTTTGTATTTTCAAATTGTAGACTTAGGACACTGAAAGGCTTGATGCAACTAAACGACATGGCCATGAATCCACAAGGGGGACAAGTGAATGGTTGGGAAGCCATGAGGATCTAAATTATTGATGACATGTTTCATCTTGGTGTCGTGGGAACTTGAAGAAAAGTGAACTAGGATGTTCACTTCATGACCTTAAGTTTATAAGTGTCATCTTAATTTATTGACTTTGAAGTTTGAGCATTGAGAAAGTCATTATCCACCACACGGTAATAACAAACTCCTATGACCTATCTATTGGCATAAGGATAATTATTATTAAGGGCTATTAAGTAAAATTAAGTAATCACTTTAGATATCAATGATATCTTGGTTTGGGAAAATGATGCTAGGAGATTATATCATTAAGCTCCTAAATGTAAAAAGAAACTAAGTATTATTATTAGCTTATCTTTGAAAATATTAATAAGTATTATAATTATTATTGTCATTACAATGGCAAGTTAGGCCATTTAGTATTACCATGAGGTAATATTAAAATGAAAAGAATATATATATATAAATAAAATTTAATCAAATTAAACAAAATATTCTTATAAATAATAAGAGTAGCCATATTTTTTATTATAAGAATAATTATAATAATATTGATATTGTTACTCAAAAAGGGAAGTAAACATATTGGACAATCTATATATATATGAGAGTTTATTTTGGGTTTGTAAATATTAAATAACCTAATCACTGCCATCAAGGATAATGCACTCCTTAATTAAAATATGAACCATAAATATATTAAGTGTTTAATAATAAATAATGAAGGAACCAATAGAGCTTTTTGTTTAAAATTTTTAGCCTTAAAGAAAAAGGAAAAGTACTTTTCTTTTAATCCTTTTGAGAGAAAGTTTATACAAAGAAAAACAAAAAAACAGAATTCGTTTGGGTTTAAGAAACCCCTCTCTCTCTATATATATTTTCGAGGTTCATTAAAGAAAGACATGCACTTAGGGTTTTGAAATGGAAAAAAAAAACCCATCAAGTATGGGCTACCCTATTGAAGAAATGGAAGGAGTGGTTTTCTAACCAACTCCACTCGCTAAAATGAATGCTTCTCGTTTTGATATGAGGAGAGTCAGGTTATGAAAAGATGTTTTTTTTTAAAGGGAGAAGAGCGTGGCTCTTGGGGGATCGATGATTTCCATCTTTCGGCCAGAAGTTCTGAATAAGACATCGAGGGAGGGATGTATTGGAATTTCACGTAGAAGAAATTTTAAGCTCAGCTCCTCAACATAAGTGCCAACATTTTGAGTTGGGTATTACATCTACGCAGTATAGAGGTAAGATGTAGACGTCGCCAACATTGTTAGTTGATTACTGATTACATATCTTGTTTCTACTTATACTCACGCCTGTAAACATACTAAAGTATGGTCTCGAGGTGGGAGAAGTGATTCCAGTTTGTCTATTGATGATATTATCATTTCTTGATGAAGAGCGATCCCTCAGAGGAGAGATCTGATTTAAAGAAGAATGCACAGTTATTGGAATGCGCTATATCTTGTTGACCTGGATATTTCCCTTCCTTGAGAAGGACAGGGAACTCATCTCTGCCAGGGAATGCATTGCAATGGTTTATTTATGTTTGTTTGTTATTAGAATTACTTTTCAGTGTATAAAAAATATCCTGTCATGGACGGAAAGAAAGAGAGTATAGTCTCCTGGTTTCTGTTCCATATTACTTTATCTGGAGTGTCTGTGATGAGAAATAGGTCACACCTTTGTCTGGAAGGAAGAAGGTCATTGCTCAGTAGCCTCTTGAGTGCACTGCTATATTACTCTTGTTCGAGAGCTGCAATCTTTGCAGAAGAGAGAGGGGATGCATCCCTTATGGCTATGACCTCCAGGAGAAAGGGAAGGGTCGCAACCCCAAGATCTCCTTGGAATTATTCTTTTATGTTCTGTTTCTCGTGATGAATATGGACGCAACCCTTTAGGGAAGATGATTGACCTTAATGCAAGATGTTTCACTCTGTTTATTTTTCACCATCAATAAAGGAAGAGGGTGCATCCCCTTTTGAATTATGGTGCACTGTCATTACTTTTAAGGGTTACACTTCTGAGGATTGGGAAGAAGATAAAAGCTGTTTAGTTTCGTTGTTTTGTGTAGAGATCACCTCTATTCAGTAAGGTCAAGTTTCTATGGTTGATAACTGGTTCTTGCAGGTGACTGGAAAAGGTCGCCTCACCGCTATTTTGGTCAATTGTATTATGTTTGCCAAGTTTATCTGAATTATATATACACTATATTTATGTAGGCACAACACTAGAGAAGGTGCATCCCTATGAACCAAAAGATAATTTATTATTTATATATAGGCACAACACTAGAGAAGGTGCATCCCTATGAACCAAAAGATAATTTATTATTTATATATATATTGGTTAATGTATCAACATGGAGAGGGAACAGCCCGGTGATAAGTAAGTAGCTCACAACCCGGTGATATAGATTTACTATATGGATCACTGAATTGTGCTTACTTATCAACATGTTATAGCAAGTATGAGCTAAGATGTTATGACAGAAATTTTAAAGGGATTACATAGGATGATTTTGCTTAATCAAATGTATGATTATTGATAGGAATAAAAGCAATAACAAATAAGAAAGGTCCTATGTTTTGCAACTGAAGTTAGCTCCAGTAAATCTTGTGACAATGATAAACTTAGCCTTTAATGTTATGAAGAATTGCCTTGAATCCTAAATCCTAAAGATAAATATTGGCATGTTCATCTTGCTTGAAATGCGTTAAGTATGAATAACTACGCTATATAAATGCACCACTTAAGTTGATTACCTTGAGTATTTTGTTGATCATAAATTGGTAGTCGTATGAAAAGAGCTTCCAAAACTTAGTATGACTAGTTGCATGAATGAAAGTAAATAATTATAAGTGCATATGCTTTACTTAGTCATAAGTATTTAAGATATTGTTTAAGATATGCATCTCTTTATACTTGTCAAAAGAATGGTCACATTATGTTATGGACATTTGCATTGTAATTGTAAGTAGTAAGTACTAAGGAATCATGAAAATGAAACTTAATGCATAGTAGAATGTAAGAGTAATGCATATTGACATGGTTATGCAAATATATGCTCACGATAATTTCACATGTATAATGAGTAAAATGCAAGATTATGCTAAGAAGTTCAAGTGCATGATATTAATACATAGTCAAAGATGTTTGAAGAGAAAGCATGATGTAGTGAAGCTTGTGGTAGCATTAAAAGTATAATGTCTTCAAACATATAAACAAAGTAAGGTATGAATATTGTTTAACATGCTAAAGGTGTAAGTCAAGAAATTATATTTGCAAATATATGTAGCAGATACGACTATGTTTGTCAAAAAAAGAATGCATTGGGATTATACATAAAGAAAATTTTGTTGCATCAAGAGTTTATGTGCAGTAACTTTGGGTAAGAGTTATGATAACTGTTTTGGTATAGATAACAGAATGCTATTGAAAGTGGATTAAATAATAGTCAATTGCATGGATGAATTATACCAAGTATGTACTTCATAGGAAAAGAAATTGATGGATATGGAATTTCTATAGAAATGTGTGGAGGAAGTAAACCATAACATTTTTGAGAATGTTAAGATGGCATAGTTATCTTAAGGAAATTGATTCAGATTGACGATGTAAACTGAGAATTGTTTACACATGTTTTACAAGTTACTAAAAGTATCGGGTTATGAAACTCGTAATATAATGTTTTAACATATTTGATGTTTATTCCTAATCTTGGAATACTTAGATATACATGTTTCGATGTTAAGTTGGTAGGCTCTTGAATATCGAACTTATTATGTTTGATTCAATGTTGAGTTGGTAGGCTCTCAAGCATCGAAATTATTTAAATCTGTTATGTTGATTTGATGTTGAGTCGAAGGACTCTAAAGCATCAGTACTATTTATGATGACTTGATGTTGAGTTCATAAATCTGGATCATCAAGTATATTTAGTGATGTGATGATTATGACATTTCATTTTTCTTTTTGAAGAGTATCCATTTTATGTCATTGTGATTGACAGTGTTCCCCAATAAGACCATAACTTAAGAACATAATGTTAACATATAAACCTGCAATAAGAATAATAAACATAATACAAACAAAGACTATTCAAATAAAGAATTATGAAACCTTTGAGCTAACCACGGTGGATGCCCTGGGTTATAAGGCTCTTGAACTTTTAATTTTTCTACACTAAACATTTTTTTTTATATTGAAAATTAACCAATTAATGAAAATGAAGAAGAGATTGCATAATAAAAATATGTGTCTAAGCAAGAGAACCTAAATTTGAATACGAGCCTTTCCTAAAAGAAAAGTTGTAGAGAGTGGACATTACAAGGGGTAATGGTACCTGGTACACTAGAAGGTTCCATTGTAGGTCGTTGAGCACTCAATTTTGCAATAATACAATATATGGCTAGGATAGGAAGAACTGTGTAAAGGGGATAAAAAAATTACAAGACTCTACACAGAGCAGGTAAAATACCTTGTGGTTACTCTGCATTAGTAATGAAGATAGAAAACAACCCTGAAATTTTGACCAAGTCTACGACAAAAAGGTAAGATTCTTCTTGTATTGGATGAACTGATGAAGCACTTAGTGTTGAGCTTGTTAGCTTTGGAGCACCTAAACTACTTATGATATTTGGGTTTGGTGTTGAGCTTGTTAGATTTGGAGCACCTAAACTACTTATGATATTTAAGTTTGATGTTGAGCTTGTTAGCTCTGGAGCACCTAAATTGCTTAGACTCATTATGATGATGTTTAAATTCTATGTTGAGGTTGTAAACTCTGGAGCACAAAGAATGATTAATTGAAGTACTCGATGTACTGTGAGTACTTGTTGTAATATTAGCACTTGGTGTGCTAGTTAATAACACTAGTTGTGTTACCACCTTGAATAACACATATAGGAAATATGCCAACGAAGGGTATCATCCTTGTGTTGGGTGAGTGATGAATAATATGAACACTGTGTTTTTAGATTATGCTTATGTATATGTTATGATTTTATTACATTCATGTTATAATCATATTATGTTTATGTTACGCTCATGTGAAGAGAGTTGAAAGGATTGCTTTATGGAGAAAAGCAAGTTGAGAATGGCTAAAAGTACTTGGAAGAAGTACTACCATATGGAATGTATGGATGAAGATGCTTTATATGGAAAAGTTAGGTGCGATGAAAAGAACTACATGATATAATATATGGCAAGGTTATGAGCCATAAAAATATTTTGTGAATATTTCATCTTAGATCTATTAAGATAATTAATACTTCGACCTTGTCAAACTTAGTATTATTAGTCTTTTCCTAGTATTGGATGATGTCATTTTCCCCCTAGTGGTGTGCATATTTCATCTAGGCCTCATTATCCACTTGATGTGCCCTGCATGCATTATTTTAGGACATCCAGAGTCAGTTCCATACATTTTAGGAGCTAAATTAGTGATCTAGTCCAGTCCACCAAAGTTCCTGACTCTAGTGGGTGGTTTGTGCTCCAATTGCCACTGATTATGATCTAATGCGCCCTCTCTAGATTGATTGCATGATATTTTGCATGAGAAACTCATTAATGCACCTTGAATGGTCAACTAACTGACAATAGCCTTAGTTCATTGAGTCTCAGTTGAGTTTCGTATCCTCGGAGCACTGTAGTGGTGATATTTCCTAGGCTATACTGACATGGATTCGAATTCTCTCATGCTATTTGAATTATCTCTATTGTACCATATATGTTGACTATACTAATTAATGGAATATGACACACTTTTCCATGCACATATGAGTTTCAATGCATGTTTAATTTTACTGCTCATTTCACTGTAATTCTTCCTCCTTGCTAATCCTATCACTATGAGGTTACTAATCCTATCAGTGTGAGGTATTCTCAAGTTCAATGATCTGTTTTGTTCTAGAATTTCACATGGTATCAGAGCCCAGTAGGATTGGTTTATCTTCCATTTTAGACTTTTTGCAAGATTTTGAGATTTTTCAGTGCAACAGTAGCAGCAGTTTTAGTTTGTATTCACTCCAGCACTTACACATGGAGCATTTGAATGCTCCTTTGAATCCAAGAATCCTAACACCCTTCAATTATCTTGATTGGAGGGAAGATATGCAGATTGTGTTTCACAACAAGAGTCTGTACAGGGTCACAATGGGCAAGGAGGTCGAACCTTAGGAAACTGTTGAGAAAGCAAAGTACCTGAATAGATTAGATTATGATTTTGTTTTTATGTGTATTCATATCTCCAGATATTTTCTCTTCCATATTGATGGATTGAAGAAACCAAGAGAGGTTTGGTTGAAGCTTGAAACTCTCTTTGGCAAGCAAGATGACCTTAGAGGCCACGTTTTGGAGAATGAATTAATTGCTCTTCAACCAAGCAATTTTGAAACCATACAACAATTCTTTTCAAATTTCAAGTCCTTGTTTATGCAGTGCAAATAATGTGGCATTGAAAAGAAGGATGAGTAGATGGTGCTATCCATCCTAAGCAAGCTTGGTCCTAAATTTTCAATATTTGTTTCTACCTTCCATTCTAGGATATTTTCAATCCCCAATTGGAAAAAATCCTTCTTTAAATGCATTCATTGAATCTCTCATCCAAGAACAAGACAAACTGATTCAAATGGGTGCCCTGACGGCCTCCAAGGTTGGAGAGTAAAAAAGTGCGAGGCAGAAAGGAAAGGACAATAAGGAACTTGAATCCAAACCATATGAGAATCCTAATCCATCAGAAGGAGCCTCTAGCTCCAAGAAGGATAAGAAAAAAGGGTTTGATAAGACCAAGTGTACCTATTGCAAGAAAGGAAACCATCCAGAGAGATCTTGCATGAGAAGAAGAAAAATAAAACGACCAAACTTCTTGAACATCACGACATTTCCCTTCGAGAAGGAACAAGGAAGACTGATTCTGGAAGTGAGACAGATGATCGTGAGAGATGCCATGCATTAAAGGCTGGATTATCACAATCACAAGCCTTCCTCATTGATTCTGGAGCCTCCAACCACATGGTTTCCTTCAGAGAATCATTTTATTATCTATATCTCACTGATGGTCCTAGTATTCAGATGGGAGATTATTCACAGATATCTACTAAAGGGAAGGTCACAATACAATTGAAGCATGGAAATGTAACATACCCTTTTTGCTGGAAAACATTTTGTGTTAACAAACATTATTATAACTTTTATTGTAAAGTTTTATGTTGGACAGGTGTCCAAGGATGACTGTAATTTGCACAATATATTATTATTCAATAAATAAAATAGGAGACAAACACCTAAGAGGACTGTTGAAAGAGTGGTTACTGATCCACTAGGTGGAATGGAATCTGGGGTAGAAGGCAATGGAAAAGTGGCAACATCATGATGCAACTAACTAGCTGTTGGTATGGGACAACTCCCTTGAAATGTGGTCATAGTGGCCTGAAAGATGAGACTGGAGCTTGAGGCTCATTTATTCCAAACTGACCACTAAAAGACCTAGGCAGTCTATATAATAGCCATCACATATTGAACTGAGGTTCATCACTTTTCCTGACAAGGAAATTTACCTTGGGGTTTTGCTGTGTTTGCACCCAAGAGATTTGATGAGGGGATATGCTATGTTGTTGATCATGTTGTGAGTCTGCCAAACTCTTATTGAGTTCAGGAGGTTGATGCTGAGTGGAGAAGGCATTTTATTTCAAGAGGTTGATGCTAAGTGGAGAAGGCATTTTTGAGTGCCTTGCTTCTACACAGATTCCACCCACTTATTGGATCAGTAATCACGCTCGGGGGTTCACTAGAAGTCAGTAGTTGAGCTGCTTCTTCTGAAGAAGGTTGGGAGGAACAGGCCTCCTTGGGTGTTTGTCGGCCCTATCATCTTTCACAGGTTCCATTTTCTTATCTATTTTTATTTTAAAGTTTTGTTGTTTATTTAACTTTTATTGTTTAAGTTTTATTTCAGTTTTCCTGAATAATTTAATAATTATGTATAAATCGAATTGATTGAATAAAATAGTCTCTGCATTTTTCCGCATGCAAAAGGGAACAACATCGTACTCTAGTATAGAGACAGATTAAGTAGAATAGATCAAGATAGGCAAATAGCCAAGTGAATGAGAAGATTAAATTATTATAAATTTATCAAGTTTTCTACTTATTGTTTAATTCCTGTATATACATTTACAGTGCCCTCATTACCGTTTATTTTTAGCTAATTGTTTTCCTAATTTACATATAATGTTTCTTTGTTTATAAATATCTCTGTTTCAAAATAAATAGATTTATGTTCTAATAGTAAAGAATTGTTATCTGTATTTAGTAAAAATGTACATGTTTATATTAGGATAAATATAGATTTATTTTCCTTATACATCAGAATGATGTTTCTTTTACAGCCAACAATATTTCCCAACTATTTCATGCATACAATTATACAATGTTTTATACCATAAACTCCATAGTGGAAATCAAAACATTTTATGCTATAACCTTAAATAGAGTTATCAACTTCCAGCCTATAGTCAACATTTCCATTTTTAACAAGTTAAACTCTATTTCTCTTTATTACACGATTCCAAACTAAGATATAGAATTATTACAGTTTAAACAAAATTGAGTTTTGATCTCAACATTACACAGTGGAAGACCTAGTTATCATTATCGATTTTCATAACAGGTTTTCAATTTAAACTTATAACAAATCTTGTGCTATTTCTTATAAATCGACATAGTTAACCCATCTTAAGCAATGAGTTCAACCATGAGTTTTCTTTCCATATAGATCAAACATCCACACAGAAACCATTCCTACAGGTTAAATAGTTTACATTCTTGGTATCATTTTCAGGAATTCAATTATCATGATATCTGTAGGATATTTCTAAGCATTTATAGCAAACATCAGTTTAATGCCGAGACCATTTCGAAGAGCAACATCAGACTATACATTTCAATGCTTGACAAACCATGTGACATTTTCCCTAAAGCTAAAACATAGAATATCATTTTATCTATTTTCATAATTCGACAGAGTTGAAGACTCGACATCATAACGATGATCAAATTAAGCCATACATTTCATACAATTCAAATCCTAACCCTTGAACTTATAGAATGACATTGCCGAGAACTTCCCTCAACCGACGAACCATACACGGCCAAAACTCTTCTCTAAAAACAAAAACATATCCCATATGATTTATAGAAATCAAAGGATTATCATGATATCCAAGTCTGGAGAGACAAATGACACAGCTATACAGTTTTCACAGTTATTCTATGCAGAAGAAACGATACCAAGAAGCTTCCATTTCATTTCACAACTATAACCTTTAGTCATCAACCATAAAACACAGAACTATATTGAGAACGAGATGTATCACTATATTAAGTCTGAGAATAAGAATCTCTGTTACACAATAGTTGTATTCACAATCAACACGGTTGTTTCCTTGTGGGTCGAGGTATTATCCTCCCCATACTTTTAGAAGTTTTACAAACCCTATCTCTACAATTTTACAAAACTCTCTGAGTTAAAAACACAACACACAGAACATCACACAGTCGGCCATCATCTTCATCTACATAGAGTTTCAAGGCAACTGGCAAGGCTTATCGGTCGGTATAGCTATTTCCAACCTTCAACGCCCAGATTGGAGGATCCATTGAATATTACACCTGTAAGAACAATACAGATGTGGTTAAAACAGTATCTTAGAACGAAAGATTACAGTATCGAAATTCGAATAACTGTTAGCACTCATGTATGAACATTACAATGAAGAAATCAAAACACATTACCTTTTAAATAATAGCTCGCAGCAGCAATAAACACCAAGACAGGTGCAACTGCAACCAAACCCTTACTTCGTCGAATGCTGGTATAGCAGGAGCCCAAAATTGAACAATCAACTATTTTAAAACAGTGAAATAGTGCCGAGAGATATAGCAACCCTGGCGAGGCTCTGGTCATTCATTTCAAACTCAGTCTTAAAAAGAACAAACCCTCAACAAGTCGGGGTATCGAACCAACCAAAGACAAACTCTAAGCTTCCAACCAATACATTCACCACTGTACAAGAACTGGAGAGCTCGGCTCTATAAATTACAAAGGTCATGAGTTCAAGACGCAGGAGCTACGCCTCCACAGGAAAAACAACAAAACTACAAACCCTCATCCTGTCGGCCACGTAGAGCTACCACTACCAAATGACAAAGATCGAAATAAACTCTTTGATCACAACAAAGGTGGGGTTAACCACATTCATTGAAATCCTTGCCAGATCAACGGTGGAGATCATTGGTGGGATTTACAAAATCACAAACCATCTACCACATTAAAGGAGCCATCATTACCACAACCATGAAGGAGCCATCTCAACAACACTCAAACATTTGTTAGTTTACAACTCATCACTCAGTTGTAACACCTCGATGCTATCACGTGAACCAAGCTTACTATGCCATCCACGATGGAATCCCACTATTCTCGTTAGTTGTAAGCATTCAATGCATAGGATACTTTTACATCCGCCAACCTGTAAACCATACTAAAATTCATATCATACAATGTGGATAGGGTTATGGTAAGGTCGTAACATACACCCTTGTAACATTAAGTTAAGGGTTGAATGAAATTTCACCAAGGTTGCATAAGTGTCACATAGGGTCACGTAAAGTGCACACAAACCACAATAGATTTTCACCAAGGTTTATATAGTATCAATAGAGTTACGATGATGCACTCACTTATATTATATAAAGTTTATTTATATGATTGCTTGGTTAATATTTCAAAATCATTACAAATAAACCATAATAATAATCCAAGGAGATGCACACATTGCATATCGTATAGAGTATGGTTAGATAAGGTGTCAATTACATTGCAAATAGATTATAGCGATAATCTAAGAAGATTGCATACCTTCTAATGTATAGTGAAATAAAGTTATCATCATCACTATATGGTACAGTCCCTAGTCAAAAATCAAACCACTTACATAGAATCTCTACAATTTCTTTAGGAAAAGATAAAGAGTTACGCACAGCTCAACATGAAAATCAAATGGAAATTATTTATAAATATGAGTGTAGAACTGAGATACGATCACTATAGATCTTCTTTTAAATCATTACAAGCTTATAGTTTATAGGATTTAAGATGCACTGTTTGCATCAACAGTCATAGTATGAATAACAACCAAGATTCTCACTGGTAGAATGCCCACAATTTTATCTCTTCAATTAATGACAAAGAGATTCACTGATAAACTATTTGGTCACTTGTTGCAACTTTAAAACCTTACTTGTAAACTGCCACAAGTACGAATTCACATGCTTTAGCATGAATGCTAAGTAAGCCTCGAGGCATCCGTAGGACCCCTTCATCAATCAATAAAAGTATATTAGTCAAAGACAACTGATTCATAAATCATAACATCAATAATAGAAGTTGCAGTAGTATTAATAACATCCAGACATAAACATAATTCTGTTAGTCGCAATTTCTTATACGATAAACCAACATGGTATTTATTACAGCAGGATAACCCTTTATGCTTTATTCTATTCCGCACATATTAAATAAGCATTAATCATCACACAGAAAAATTTTAATTTTTTGTGATTTTTCCGGGATGTTACAGGAAAGTTCAATAATGTTCAGTATGTGCCTTCTCTAGTAGCAAACTTGTTATCTGTTTATCAGATGACATACACAGGTTCACCGAAGAAAGTTATTTTTGGACCTGACATAGTTGAGATTATAGAGATCTCATTTGGGAAGCTAATAGCTAAAGGTGTTGCAAACCATGCATCAAAGGCATATGAGTTCTCCCATTTTTTTCTATATTCACATCAAAGTGCTCTCTTGACTCATGCAAATGAGATTAGAATACTTTGGCATGAGAGATTCAGAAATATAAATTTCAAGTACTTGCAGCAATTGCACAAGGAAGGGATGGTTGAAGGATTGCCCAACATAAAATTCTCTCCAGGGATCTACAAGGGTTGTTTGATAGGGAAGCATCTAGAGAAAAAGTTTGATGTTGGGAAGGAAACTTGAGAGATTCCTCCACACTTGATTTGATACACATTGATGTCTTAGGAATGATGCCCACAACTCTTATGAATGGATCCATATACCTTCTGACCTTCATCAATGACTTCTCTAGGTTATGTTGGATCTATTTTCTTAAGCAGAAGTTTGAGGTATTCAATACTTTCAAAGTTTTCAAGGCCTTGGTTGAGAACACTGCTGGGAAGAAGATTAAAGCACTCAGATCATAAAATGGAGGGGAGTACATCAAGAAGGAGTTGTATCAGTTTTGTGCTTCTAAGGGCATCAAAATGCAACATTATGTCCCATACACACCACAACAAAATGGTGTAGCTAAGAGGAAGAATAGGTCATTGAAAGAGATGGATACATGTTTTCATGAAGGAAGAGATATTCCACCATATCTCTGGGAAGAAGCAGTGAACTGTGCCACATACATTCAGAATAGGGTACCCCACAAATCTATGGATGGGGTCACTCCATTCGAAGCACTGAAGGGACACAAACATGATGTCTCTCACCTTAGGGTTTTTGGATCCAAGGCATGGTCCTAAATCCAATTAGACAAAATAAAGGATCTTTAACCCCAAAGTAGCGAATGCATTTTGCTAGGATATGTAGAAGATGCAAAAGCATACAAGCTGATGGAGATTGCAACCAAAATATTGTTCATTGAAAGAAGTGTCAATTTCAATGAATATCCATTGCAAGATCTACATCAGATGAAGACCAAGGTAGATTTGATCTGCCTACTCCATTTTCACAAGATGAAGATAAGAATGATGTCTCTTCTGATGAGGACCAAGTTGAATCGGATTTTGATGTCGAGAATGAATTTCAAGTAGATCCAGATCCATATCCAGCACCTGCTCCCAATCCAAGTCCAAAATGGGCTCACAAAGTCCTTGGAGCTGCTATGAATGTAGTTGGTGATCCATATGACCATAGAAACACCAAATCTCAGTATCAAGATGAAAAAATTACACTATGTCATACAAATCCACTTCTCTCATAGAGGTGCTACATGATGGCACTGGGGTCTGATCCACAATCCTTCAAAGAGACTTGTCATGATCCAAGATGGCAGGCTTCCATGGATGAAGAATATGAGGCATTGCAGAACAATGAGACATGGGATCTTGTCTCTCTTTCCCCAGGGAGAAAGCTAGTACATAGCAAGTGGATCTACAAAACAAAACTTGCTTCTGATGGATCTACAACCAAGTACAAAGCTCGGTTGGTTGAAAAAGGGAACTCAAAAGTTCATGGCTTGGAATACAACGAGACATTTGCACCAGTAGCAAGAATGGATTTTGAAATTCTTGTTTTGGCAAATGCGGCTTCGAAAGAGTGGGAGGTACATCAGAGGAGCATATCCAGATCCAACACCTGCATTACTATCCTACATAGGAGAAGAATTCCGACATTTTTACAAATTATTTCACTCAAAAAATATTTTCCTTCTCTGCTTATTGTGAAGGCTGATTGAGTTCCTTGCTGTTCATTTTTTAGGGTTTTTTTCCCATGAGGTTTTCTCCATTTCCTTAGCTTCATGAACAATTATTTTTTATTATTTGATTGTATGGGTGAAATTTGGTCTCAGTAAACAGGGCCCAGGATGTCTAACTTTGGATTAAGGGGGGGTGTTAGGATAATTAATACTCCAACCTTGTCCACCTCAGTATTATTAGTCTTTTCCTATTATTGGATGATGTAATTTCCCCCCTAATGGTGTGCATATGTTAGCTAGGCCTCATTATCCATTTGATATGCCCTACATGCATGATTTTAGGACATCCAGAGTCAGTTCCCTACATTTTAGGATCTAACTCAATGATATGGTTCAGTCCCCCCGAGTTCTCGACTCATGGGGGGTTTGTGCTCCTATTGCCACTTATTGTGATCTAATGCACCCTATATAGCATGATTGCATGATATTTTGCATGAAAAACTCACTAATGCGCCTTGCATGTTTAGTTAACTGACAACAAGTTAAGTTCACGGAGTCTCAGTTGAGTTTGGTAGCCTCAAAGCACTGTAGTGAGTGATATTTCCTAGGCTAGAATGACATGGATTCAAATTCTTTCTTGGTATTCGAATTATCTCTATCGTACCATATTTGTTGACTATACTGATTAATGGAATATGACAATTTTTTGTGCACATCTGAGTTTCAATGAATGTTTAATTTTGTTGCTCATTTCACTGCAATTTTCACTATAATTCTTCCTCCTTGCTAATCCTATCACTATGAGGTATTCTGAGGCTCAATGATCTGTTGTGTTCCAAAATTTCACAATATCATGATTTATTTGTCATCTATGATTGATTGATATTGTAGGTGCAAGAATGTTACATAGTGAAGATTAGTATGTATAATTGAAGTCTAAAAGAGTTGTTATGAATGGGAAACAAGATGTTGCTAAGGAATTATAGTTTATATTCCTTATGCTCTTGGATGATCATGTGTATGTATACATTTTATGCTGAAATTCTAGGAAGAATTTGTATTGCATGTGTAAAATGTAGGATATGGAAGGAAAGGAACCCTAAATATATCCAAGCAAAGATGCTAAAGGTCGGAAAAGCAAGTAAAAGGAATATGAAATTGTATTTCATAAAGGCACTTGAAAGTTGAAAGAAAAGTTTCAAAGGGAACAAACACCAAGGACGGTGTTATTTCTAGGGGGGGTTGTAATATCCGCTCTACTACCCAATTCTTTTGTGACAAAAAAAAATGTAACATTGTACCAGTTCCTGACGAGGAGCTCAAGGCCAAGGCCCCATCAGTAAACTCTGTAAGTAATTTCCTAAGTTGTTTTTATTTTGAAATTGTAGACTTAGGAGACTGAAAGGCTTGTTAACACCCAAAAAGTGTTCACTACCTCATCTACCCCATTACATGACTCATTTGTCCATATTTCTTACCATATTTGCCTCCAAAACCTTAAAAACCCATTAAAAAGCCTCCAAAAGGCCAAAAAACCATTAAAAAAGCCTCCAAAAGGCCAAAAACACCCATCCACACAATCCCCTTCCTATTCCCTCTCTCGGGAGTAGTAAGCGCCCTGGTTATGGCTACTCTCAGCCTCCCTGGGTTAACCTTAGGACTACCCGTGTGGTATATTTCGCCTCTTGTTCCCCCACCGACTCCAAATGTCATCCTACAACCGGTGCAACCCATCGCCACTACTAGTCAACCACCCCTCGGTGTCTCTACTCCTTCCTCATACACCAATCCACCCCCCATTTTCAAGAACACTGGGGGCAGAGGCCCACAACCATACACTGCTGTATCCCCGCCCAAAACAGTTAAAACCCCCCCCCGTGTTTCGTGCTCCTCCTAAATGCTCGTTGTGTGATGAGTTAGGTCATCCTACCCATCAATGTCCACAATTACCTACATTACAAGGGCACATGCAAATGCTTGACAAAAACCCCAACATCCTGGTTCTCCAACTCGATCTAGCCCCTAAGCCTCGTGATAAATCACTGCGTACCAACCACCCTTGTGCAATATGCAGTATTTACGGCCATTACTCACATCACTGTCCTGATCTCCCAGATTACAGAGTAGCTCTCTACGAGATCAATAATTTGGACCTTGAGACGGTGCCCCCCACAATTGAGGATATCCACCTCCCAGTATCACCCTCATCCGGCGAGATTAATACCATCTATATGATCTCTTATACTACCACTCCCTCGTCAACCGATTTGACAACTCAAAGTTTCCGCAATGATGAGGAGATTCTAGAGGCTCTCACTGCCTCGGATTACCCCTAGGAAGACATGCACCATCATTCCTACTTCCTCCAAGAAGAGTCCTCCTCCACCACAACCACCCAATTTGCAGTTGAATCCAAAGATTTCCTCCCCACCAAAGTCGACTGGTTTAAGGATCCCATTCCCGCTCCTGATGCCTTTGAGGAAGGTAACATGGCCAACATCTCACACGTCATCCACATCGATATCTCTGACCCACCTGGTGCTCTTGAAATCATTACATTAGGAGCCTTCTGCAGTGAGTATGAGATCGAAGAGTACAAAAAACGTTTCCAAGAGTTCCACGATGTCTTTGCCTGGTCCTATACCGAAATGCTTGGTCTTGACCCCGCTATCATCGAGCACCACATTGAGACCTATGAGTTAGGGAGCAAAATAGATTACCTCGACCCTGGGATAGGGGGCATGATCAATCATTTTGAACCTTCCCCATCACATATATCTCAACACATCAATGAACCCATCGTTCAAACCAACACATATGTGATCCACAATCACAAACCCCATGCACATAACATGGGGGCAAGTCATTAACCCTGCTCATTTTTTCGCATTTGTGATCTCAACCATTTTTGAGGTCACATGTCACTTGTATATTTGATTTGATTTGATATGCCTAGTATTTCGCCCCTGCGGGTCATCATTTCTCCCCACCACTACATCCTTGGCTTGGTCGGCTCACCTTTATTTGCAACCATTTTTTAACCTAGTTATTTCCTTTGACTATTCTGGAGTCCTTATGACCTCCGTTTTTCGCACCATTTGCACCGCCGGATTCATATTTCTGTGCCCGTGATGATGCTTGAGATCATTTCTCGCTCTCACCAACAAATTTCGGGAATTTTTCCCCGCACGTTGCCATCTCGATTTGCGCGCCACATCGGCCATAGACCATTTTTTGATATACTTTATATCACCGGATTCATTCTTCCGAGCCCGTGATGATGCTTGAGATCATTTCTTGCTCTCACCCCCAGATTTTTCGGGTATTTTTTCCAAAACGCCCCCCGTCGCCTCGGTTTGCATGCCACCTCGGCCGTTCTCCGTTTTTGACACTTTTTATATTGTTGGATTCAGTTTTTCGAGCTCGTGATGATGCTTGAGATCATTTCTCGCTCTCACCAGGTACAATTTCAACATTGTGTCCCGACACCTTGCTGCCTCGGTTTGCGCACCACATCTGCCGCCATCGGATTGTTCCACATTTTTACATGAGCCATTCACTCCTTTCATACTGCAATTATTTTGTTATTTTGCCACCATTCATTATCCCACAAGGAGGCCCACTAGTGTTCCCCCCTACCCTCGTTCTTGGTCATCATCAATGTTCCTTGATTGAGCACTTCCTCCTTGCCTGACCATTCCTTTTGTTCGGTATAATTTTATCCCTTTTTCGGGCTGGACAAGTCCTTTACGAAAAAGGCACTTAGGGAGTTTCTGTTAAGCTCTTTTTTGACTCCTAAAACAATGAAAAGATCGCCGAGCAATCTTGCTTCCTTTCATGCCCACTAAAGTACCTGAAAGGGCATCTATCTGGTATAAGTTTAACCCTTTTCCGGACCTGGTAGACTAATTACAAAAAAAGAATACTCTAGTCACACCGGCTAGAAGAGTTTTTCATTGCATCCTTTTATGCTTCTTCGGGCCTTGGAGACTAACACACGAAAAAGCAACCCCCTAGAGTCTTCTTATCGCTTTCAGACTCTCTAAAATTGAAAGCAACCACGAGCATGAACTGTCCTGGGATTGTACAAATCCACACGACAGTACCATTCCATTATTTCAGAGTCTTCTTATCACTTTCAGACTCCTTAAAATTGAAAGCAATCACGAGCATGAACTCTCCTGGGCTCGTATAAATCCACACGACAGTACCATTTTGAACACACTTCTTCTAGTTCCTTAACCACTGAAGAAGTTCCCCCCGTGCCTCTCGGCATCGTGATCAATCATCTCGGCAGCACCCCCACTAAGGTCGCCTTTGTTCAGAGTATTCTGCAGTCTCCTGCCATCTTACACCAACTTGAGTATCACTCATCCCACTCACCATCCTTGATCCATTACAGCTATGATCTCTTTCCCACCAATCAGTTTCATATGCTACCCGATCATCCCCACCATCATACTCCGAACAAAGGAAGTTTGAGTCCACCCACTCTACTTGTCCAATTATTACCTACCCCCATAGTATCTCAGTCCTACCATTAGTACTCTCACCCTCCAGTTCTCCACCTCATGCTCCTATCAAGGAAACATCATTGCCTTGCTAGTTGCAGGTCTCCCTCTGTCGACGACAGCCCATCTATTCCAGATGATAGACCCAGAGGTCCCTGTGCCTTGGACTCATCACCATTTGTGGTGAGTGCCTACAGACCATTTTGAGAGGAGTCATCAGTTCCTCTTCGAGTGGTTGTTTCTCACATGCTCGACTTCAACACCTTGATTGCATCGTTGAGAATCGCGCAGGGTATATATCCCTTCAGTTATTGGTCAAAGACCCTGGATTTCCCTCGACTCTAGCACACTGGTGAGTCACTTCAGAACACCCAGTTATATGTTCCCGTGGATGTCCGGGTTGCGTTGGCAATTGTATTCGGAAGCCATCTAGTTATATGCTTCCTTGAGTACCCAGTTCAGTTCCAGTTCAGTGTACCATTGAGGGTATGACTCCCCGTCACTATGATCCAACAGCTCATCCGTTCCTCTGGTACCACACCCAACAGCACTGTTGTTATTCCAGTTTATCAGTTCTTCAGCTCAGACATGGTCAACCCAGCAGTATGCCCCCGATTTGTGTCCCCTTTGGACCCTTATGATGTACACAATGGTTCTCCATGTATCCTTCAAGCCCCCATTTTTGGGCCTCATTGTTATTTTTTATATATATCTCTAGATACGAGCATGGGTATGCCCGCCTCATCCATATATTGAGATTCTTCCTCGTTTGAGGCCATGTATATTTCAGGTCCCCATTTTTTGGACCCCCTTGTTATTGTTCTATATCTTGATACGAGCATGGGAATGCCCGCCTCGTCCATATGTTCAGATTATTCCTCATTCATTATTGAGGTCATGTACTTTCAGTTTTTGTAGTTTTTTCGGGACCGTTGTTCCGAGCTGTAGTTCATTTCTTCTCCTCTCCACATCCCAGGAAAACCATAAAAGACCTATGATGTCTATCGGCCATACGATGAGCTCCTGCCCTCGCACATCAGGGGGCAATCTGTTAACACCCAAAAAGTGCTCACTACCTCATCTACCCCATTACATGACTCATTTGTCCATATTTCCTACCATATTTTCCTCCAAAACCTTAAAAACCCATTAAAAAGCCTTCGAAAGGCCAAAAAACCATTAAAAAAGTCTCCAAAAGGCCAAACCCCCCCGCTTTTCCCCAAAATAAAGTAAATTCCTCCAAAAATAGCAAAAACTCTCTAAACAGGGAATAAAAAATACCAAAAAGAGGAAAAAGAGGGAAAAAAGGAAGCAAAAACCCTATACACCTGACCTAAACCATATGGTGCCCAAAACCATGGGTCAGCACTCCACCACTAAAAACCTATAAATAGGTGATGGAGGCTCCCCATTTTTCATCCACAGTCATCCATATCCTTACTCTGCCAAAATCACTTCTGAAACCTTGGCTCACCCTTTTGAGCTATTTTCACATTTGAGTGCCCCTTTGGCCCATTTCCAAAACCCTTTGGAGAAGGAGAAAGGAACAACACTGGAGCTTGGAAGCAACCCTCTTGGACTGCTGCAAGGGCTTCATCAACCTCTACATCTGAGGTATATTCAATACAAAAATCAATTTTTATAATCTTGTCATTTCTTTTTATGCACATGCTTAGAGTAGTTTACTGTTTTATTTACTGTCTTATTTTGACTGTTTATTGAACTGCTACTAAGGAGGGCCTTCTCCTTAGTAGGTGCTCATTTGCACAAGCTAGGGTGAAAACCCTAGCTACAAGGCTTGATGTAACTAAACGATAAGGGGGCGAATCCATTAGGGGAATAAGTGAATAGTTGGGAAGCCACGAGGATCTAAATTACCGATGAGATGTTTTATATTGGTGTTGTGGGCACTTGGAGAAAGGTGAACTAGGATGTTCACTTGATGAACTTAATTTTATAAGTGTCATCTTAAGTTATGTCAATTTGAAGTTTGATCATCGAGAAAGTTATTATCCGCCGCAGAGTAAAACAAAGTCGTATGACCTATCTATTAGCATAAGGCTAATTATTATTAAGGGATATTAAGTAAAAGTATGTAATCACTTTAGATATCAATGATATCTTGGTCCCGACAAAGGATGCGAGGAGATTATATCATTAAGCTCCTAAACCTAAAAATAAGCTAAGTATTATTATTATCTTATCTTTGAAAATATTAATAATTATTATAACTATTATTGTCATTACAATGGCAAGTTAGGATATTTAGTATTACCACGAGGTAATATCAAAATGAGAAGAATATATATATATATATATATATAGTATTTAATAAAATTAAACAAATTATTCTTATAAATAATAAGAGTAGCCATATTTTTTATTATAAGAATAATTATAATAATATTGTTGTTGTTACTCAAAAAGGAGTGTAAACATATTGGACTATATATACATATATATATATCGATATGAGAAAGTTGAACCATGAATATATTAAGTGTTTAATATAAATAATGAAGGAGTCGATAGAGCTTTGTGTTTAAACTTTTTAGCCTTAAATAAAAAGGAAAAAGTATTTTTCTTTTAATCCTTTTGAGAGAAAGTTTACACAAAGAAAAACATAAAAAACAAAATCCATTTGGGTTTAAGAAACCTCTCTCTCTCTATATATATTTGAGGTTCATAAAAGAAAGAGAGGCAGTTAGGGTTTTGAAATGGAAAAAAGAAAGCCCCAGGGTGGGCACACAAAGTTTCTCCCTAAAACCATTGCAGTGGGGCCGCACTAGTGAAAAAAATGAGGACGCGCACACAACTAAGGAAGCACGCACGCGCCTCCAAGTTTAGTACTGAATTGAGGCACGTGCACGCTACTGCATGTGCGCATTGTTAGCATTTATGTGCCGAAGGGCATGCATGCATTCCTGTTAAACCAAAAAAAGGGGGCAGCAGTGTGGTCTATTTCATTTCCAATGGGACGAGTCATTCACCCAGTGCGTACGCGAACTAAGAAACCACTGCACTCACATATTTCACTCAAGAAATCCATCAATAGATCTACCAAGTGATCATCCATTGCATTGGATAGGTAAGATCATTTTTTTTGTCATTTTATTGATTTTTTTTATTGTTTATTAAATTTTTAATAATTCCCAAATTAGTAAAATAATAGATATTTTTTCAATTGCAGATTCTAAACCTATACAATGAATGAACATAATGTTACCATGGATTTTGGTGGAACACAAGAAAACACAAATCTTGGAACCAATGAAAACCCTCAACAAAATCAAAACGCCCAAAAAAATCAAAACCCCCAACAAAATTTGGACCAAGATGACGTGAACCATTACCTAAATGAATTGAGAATGCACACCCGATAATTAAGAAACATAGGGGAACCATCTTGAGTGTCCCTTTCCACCTCAATTGAGAGCTCAATATAATCCCTTATCCATGCACATCTCCAGTTGACTGACATGACCAAATATAGAGCTAGGATGCAGGATTATTATTCCATTGGCATTTCCAAGGAGGAAATAAAAGCATTGAATATTACAAAAACCCAATTATACAGTATGTTCACTAATCCAAGCACACAACAACCAATGGAAATTATAAAGCCACATGTTTCCATGGATTGGTGTCATTTCAAACCATGGAGGGACAATTGGATGCAGAGGTGGTTCATGGTTTACGATAAACCTCCATGCAATAATAGAGAGGTTCCACAGTACTTCCTTCGACAATTGTGGGATGATTTTGTGCTCGGTTTACATGTAAACTATTTTGACATAACCGAGTTCCAAGTTGTTGGGCTTGGCTTTGCCCAATATCGATCTACTACCAGGAGGAAACCACTAAGAGGGCCACCAACTCCTAGGCGTGAGCCCAACCCCCCCCCAGCCACCTCAATTACCTCACCGACTTGATCAGATTGAGGGGGCGATGAGGAGTGTTGCATGTGGACTCCTTAGACACACTGCGTTTGTAGAAATGACTACAATGGAGAGATAGGTTGACTTGAGAGAGATTAAGGTGTAGGGCCTTCACGATAGAGTCAGGATAGACCTATGAGTGTTGGTATTCATGTTGGGCATTCTAGTTCGATGAGGACAATGCCACATCTTTGTCCCTATTGTGAGCACACTTTCCCTGGCCCGATCGATGACTGCTATATCGAGCATGTTAGCACCTTTTTTAATGACTTTTCAATCATCACTTGAGAAATTGTAAAGTAATTTTAAAGCAGTTGTGTATGAATTAAACTATTATTTCAATGTATAGTTATTTAGAGCGGAGATACCGACATGGGAGAACGTAGGATCTCCCAACCTGGACGTAGCAATGGCAACTACAACTAAAATTGGAACACCTCACACAACGATATTTTCAGTACCTCACATAATATTGTTATTAATTCTGTCATTTCTATTTTTATTTATTTATATTTATTACATACACGATGATAGTTCCTACAATATGTTTGAATATTTTGATTGCCTAAATAATTACTAGTTTAATATGTTCATTATAACGTGCACGCATTTTGGTATCCACAGGTATGCACAAACTATGATGGCCACCAATCTCTGCCAGGGATCGGTAGGTCACCATACACATAAGGTATAATGTATAGTTAAAAACATGCTTTTAATTTGAATTGTTATGAGTTTGGTTTAATTTTATTTTTTTCTACTAAACTATGATATTACAAATGTATATGCAGGTTCCACCATCAGCTGTAGGTGCCACTGTTCCACCTCCCCACTCCAGTCCCTTTTTTCCACCCTCTCCCATGAGTCTCCCCCCACCACTTCCATCCAGACCCCTCCCTTCGTCCACCCCTGCATTTCCATCCATCCTCCCCCTCCATCCATACTCCATCCTCCGTCCATCCTCCCCCCTCCATCAATCCTCCCCCCTCCATCAATCCTCCCCCATTCGTCGACGCCCCCTATCTATCCATCCTCCCCCATTCGTCCACACCACCCTTCCATCCAACTTCCCCTCTTCGTCCACATCCCGCCTTGGATCCATACTCGTCAACATACCCCTATAGATTTTAGGTCGATCCCCTCTATCGTACAGCGGGTAGGGGTTCATTGTCCATGACATCCTCCTCCACCCCATACCACCATGCCCTCTTCCACCCTATCTTGTTTAGTTCCCGCCACTATTGTTGCAACTACTATTACAGCATCCGTCGACACATCTACAATGGTTTCACCTATAGTTGCTGCAACTACATCTGCCCCACTCCCCACCATGACTGCATCGGAGTAGGTTTTCCATCCAACTGATCCACCTGCTAGCCCTGAAGCCCAGTCATATCCATTGCTTGAGGTGCTCATAGTGAGAATCAAGTTAATTTATGAAAATATTGTGATGCATTAACGAAAATTAATTTAAGTAATTATTTTTTTCAATGAAATGATTGTCGTAAATGTTGTAGGGTGGTATTGCTGAGAGGCTCAGTAGATTAAGGAGGACACCTTTGTCACATCTCCCACTCCCATCGATGGTGATTTATTTAAGATTTGAATTCTACATTCATTTTATAAATGTGGTAAATGTTACAAATGATTGAAAATGATGATATATTATATCATTTGTTTCAGAGCCCGGAGAGATGGTCTACTCCTAGACGAAAGAAGGCCCAAGATTCCACTAGCTCCAAGAAGAGGAAGATCAATTTCGGAGATGCGCCTTGGAGTGTTGGGGATGGGAACGATGCTTAACATACCATGTTATGCACATTATCCATGATGTGGCATTTTTGGGAACCAGTTTCCATGTACTTGGTATCTAGGGCACAAGTTGCCATGTATTTTGGATCTAGGGCATGAGTTGTCGGAATTTGTATAGGGGATGAGTTGCCATCATGTGTACATTAGGAACCATGTTCCACTGTTTTCCATAAAATTTATATGTTTGGATGAGTTTTGTTTAGATGAGCTTTGTAGCTTTGATGTACATGGGTTTTCATTTATGTGATTTATATCCATGTTGTCTATATTTGTATCTTGTTGTCTTTTGTTGTCTCTTGTTGTGTGCAGTTGCCTAATAAACAACATCATACTTTTAAAACAAATGGTTGAGTTTGAATTGCTTTTGATATAATTTCCTTGGTTTATGATGAAATAGATAAATTTTGATCTTTAATGGCCTCATATAGTCATTGTTGGATGTTCGATTGAAACAAATATTGTGTTTAAACTCTAACAAAACATACTCACTTGACCATGTTCGTAGCATTTGGAACCAATGTCATAACTGTAAAAATAATTATGTCCATCAATGTTTAATATTTGATGATATACCAATCAATAAAGACTTGTCGATCGTACTTAGGTGTGCAAAACCTATGCTATCATCATTGTGGTCAAATATATGAAAAATATCTCTCCATCCCCTTCACTTGGAATGCTTTTCTTAGCATAGACGCTTTATTAGGTTTAAGTGTGACTCTAGATTTAGAATTGACATAATGAATATAATTTCAATTGGTTTGTATTATGAAAGGTATTTTGATCGTAAAATGTCATTCTAATAAGATCCAACTAGTTTGTATACATCACAATGCAAGGATGAAAGTTCCATGGTAAAATTCAACACCTTGAGTAGTTATTGGAGAAATTTTATGGGGCCCTTGATATGATGACTAGGGAGATACTTGACCTTTTCCTATACCTTATTATTTTGACAAGTTTTTCTAAAGACTTGTCATTGTATATGAAATTGTTGTGTAAGCGATGAATGATAATGGTGATGTTCCCAAATACCAAAATGTTCCTTATGTTTGTTGAAAAGGCGATCTCAATCTCTTGATGAAGAGCATTTAAGTCTATACTTTATTGTTTGAAGCATTCCCTAGACCCCTTGATATTTTGATTTATTGAGTTTTCTCTAGATAAATGAGGGAGCTCCCTTGTGTACCTACCACCCCTAGTCATCCACCTTATGTACCTACCACCCCTAGAAACCCCCCTTGTGTACCTACCACCCCTAGACATTTACACACAAACGCACACAAGTTAGATGCACATAATTATATTTACACACATATTAAAGATGTACATATACATATATATTTACACTACAACAACCTACACACATAAAAATATTTATACATAAATATACAAAAAATACATGCACATAGGCAAATATCTATGCACATATACAAAAATTTACATGTTATAAAAAACACGCATAGACAAATATTTATACACACACTTGTACAAAGAAAACCATACAAATATTAGTATAAAATAACAAATAACATCATATTTTCAAACACAATTACACACCTAAATATCACTTTCAAATATTTTGAATTTTGAATTATGCAGTAGGCTCTAAAGGCACCTTCTAGGGACCAAGGTTCATGAATGATGCCCTGAAGCATTACAAATGACCCATCAAATTGATCATTGGTCCTAAGCCATAAATATATACTTCTAGCCTTGATATGTTGGTCTCCCTCCTCGAATCATGTTTATGGATTTGAAGTCCACCCATAAATATCAAAACCTACTAATGGTGTCCATATTGGAATTCAAATATTTAAGTTATACTAGACCAATCTTATGTGGTTGGTTAAGGCTTCACATTTTCCCTATCCTTGGAAACTTCATTTAGAGCCTAAGGTCAAGGTTTCATCATTTGACCATGTTTAGTGCGATAAAACCCATATTGAGTGCTAAAATACTCCTAGTTGCACCCATTCTATTTATTGGAGGCTAAACATATCCTTGTCATTTGAGGCCTCTTTCATGGTTGTGAAGCTATGTAATTAATACACCTATAAGGTTGAAGCCTCAAGTTTCCCTTCACTTAGAAGCTTTATTTTTATTAAGGTTTGCAGTCCTACTTCCAACCATGTACAAGGCCCTAATATCCATAAATGGTTCTCAAAATATCCTAATGAAGTATGTATCAACACTTGGAAGCCAAAGAACCCTAAGACATGTCCTATATGGTGGTTGGAAAGCTCCTTTCTTTCTCTTGATCGCTAAGTTTATGCATTTTGGGAATAACTCCTATGTTTCCTACATTTACCATGTATCGATTCATGACTTGTATACTGGGCTAAACAATTCCCAGTGGTTATTCTATTCCTCTTGTATTCCCACATAGAGAAAACATGCACCTAGTAGATGCCAAGGGTTACGGTCCAAGACCTTATCCATGGTCATCAATCCCTAGAAGCTTCTCTTAGGACCTATGGCCTATGTTTCATCCTTTGACCACTTCCATATCCTAAGAACCAATTTTGGTGTTCAAAACCTACAAATAGTGTCCATATCCTCACCAATAAGCTAAATATTCACAACCATATCTAGGCCCTCAACACCAACACTTGGTGTTCATAACCTCCTAATCATATTTGAATATGCTCATATGGAGGTCAAATATCCGTTGATCCTAGATGTGTTGTGATTTGACATAACATTCTTGGTCCTAAATGCATAGAAGCCTTGTTTAGGGAATAAGGCATATGTTTCCTCCATTGAACATGTTCAAGGTCCCAAGAACCATACCTAATGTCCACAAACTACTTATTGTATCGAGGTCAAAAATAAAAGTAAAATGATACCCATCAGAGGTCAACTGTTATTCTTTAAGGCATTATCCATGGTTCAGGATGCTTAGAATTGATTCTTACATCCCAAGGACCAAATTTTCTACCTTAATCATGTCTAAAGAACTCACATCCAAACTTAGTGCTTAACAAATCCTAATGGCTCACATGTCCCCCTTGAAAATAATTATAACCTAGGGAGTTAATGTGGTTGCAAGAATTTTACCTACCATAAAAACTAATTAATGCCATATATGTTGTCGTAAGAATGTGTGCACCTTTGTAATGTGTCTATCACGTTTATAATGCATACAAATTCTTCTTGCTACAGAGAAAGGGAAATCAACCTTATTTTATGTTAACCAAAGCTTACTTGTCTCTTATAGAATCATCTCTTAGAAACATTGTGGCTCCAGTACAATTTTTCTAATGTTTTTTACGACTGGCTCTTCATGTTTTGTTGAGTTCTTATTGCATTTCGTCCTTCTAAAGATGGGTAATTGAACCAATCAAACACAAAAGTTTGATTGCATCAAAATAAATTCGCACCCAAAAATGCAGACATTCGACTCAATAGAGGAGGGTTTCAACTTACGGTGGCCATTGAGGGTCTGTGGGGATATGTAGACACGGCAGGAGCGGGTTCCACAAAAAAACCTACTTCAATAGCGCTCGTAGCAAATCGAAATGAGGACAATGCCGGAGCGGGTGCAACCAAAAACCAGGTGGAACATGCACATTCCAGACTCGTAGCAAAGTGCAATGAGGACACGGTCGGACCGGGTGCCACCAAAAGCCTAGTGGAACATGAACAGTCAAGGAGGACACGGCCCAAGAGCCGGTTGCATGCAGGGGGGTGCCGTCGAACCCAACATAGCAACAGAGCAACATAGTGTTTTGGCCAAGCTCATGCAACAAGTATGTTTTTCAGTTATGTTTTTTTGTTGTTTAAAAAATTATAATATATATTAATAAATTGTATTAATAATTTGTATAATATATATTAATTAAATTATATATATATTAATAAGTTGTATAATATATATTAATTTTTGTTGTTTTAAATTTTATTAATAACCATTGTGTTCTTTGGTCCAAATGTTTTTCCTAACTCATTGTTTCTCCATATTGTGTGCCTAATGCCACCTCTCTATATCAATGCATAAATTAAGACCCCATATCTATTCTCACATGAACCTATTTTTAAAGGCATTAATGAACTCAACCTGTAATCACATGTATTCGAGGTGGTAGTCAAATGGCATGTCACCCAAGCAAAGAAAAGAAATATCTTAAATCTTAATGGAGTGGTTGTAGCATGGATGACCTTGAAACACGTATTTGAAACTCTATATCATGGGAAGGTTTTATGAATGAGGTTTAATTCCTAATCTAGATAGCAGGATTTTCACTTTGGTAGAATTATTCCACATCCTTGAGAGCAAATCCTCTAGTCTGGTTGTTTTTTCTAAGCTTAGTGACAAAAGGAAATGTTGGAGTCTTGAGATAGCCCAAACCCTATGAACTAGAATTCCACCTCTAAATAATTTGAGTGGGAATTATCATGATTGGATCAACAATGAGGGAGAGTGCCAAATTGTAATTGCAATTCAAACTTGTGCTTGTGGTACAAGATGGTAGAGTTAAAGAGGCTAGTACCTTGTAGTCGTCAGTCATCACTCGTCACCTTGCAAAGCTAAGCAATGAGTGGATGACATGAGTGAGTGAATGATTATAATTTATGATATTTCAAATATTTTGAATGACGAGTCGAATTTTATACAATAGGAATTTCAACATAGAAATTGAAATTTATATGGATGGGTGATTTAAAATGTTGCCCTTATATTGTTTTTAATAATGGGAAGTGATTTGAGATCATCTCTTGGACCTAGAACTTTGAGATGTTTCAACATCATGGTTCCTTAGAATCGGGATGGGAATCTCCCCTACATTAAGCATGAATATAATTAGGTCATTTATAGCTCTAATAAAAAATCTCCATTTGAGACATCTTTGGGATTTTTGGCTTGAACACCATTTGAAATTTCATTTTCCCAAAGCTACTAAAGATAATTTGATGACCCATGGAAATGAACAGGAAAAAACCATAAACGTTATAGAGAAAATTCAATGAGTTCACGGGAAGATGGGAGAGAACTTGTATAGATAAAAACAAAAGCATAACAAGATGAATGCCCATCATATAGTGTCTCATCAATTTAACTCTATAGAAGGCATGGTTTGGATAAATCTCAACAAGAAGTGACTAGAAGGCATAAGAAAAATGTTTAAAACCATTTTATATAAATGTGGCCATGTCACAATACTATATTATAAGTGTTTGAAGTTTTAAAGGGGTGATATCCTATGATCTCTTAGTCCAATCAATGGTGACATCACATAAAGTTCAAACATAAAAGTTTCAAACGCATGTGATGAAATCCCTAAAGGTGGCCTTCCAAACCTTATATTCTAAGATGATTGGAATCCATCACAAGGCTTACTATGTCCAAATGTGATAGAAACCCAATCCACCTCATAGATTGGAAATATAAACATTCAAACAAATACAACCATGATTAAACAAATCAAAAGTTTCAATTTCTCAAGAGTTGTGGTTATAGCCTTTGTGTATAAATCCATGAGAATTATTGAATTTTCTTTTTGTCACTCAACATATATTAAAAAACAACACGTCCAGAAGTCTTTTCAAAGGAAAAAAGACTTATTACAGCAACAATTTATCTCAAGAAAAAATACTTGATTGATTGAATTTAAAAAATTTAAAAGAAAAACATATAAACAAATTGCACTTGAACTCAAACCAAGATGGCTCATAGGGTCATTAACAATGAATATATTAGTAAAAATCACATTAAGAACCTAAATACCAAACATCCTTTACATTATACAAATCCACTAACTAGTAATTGAAATAACCCAGAAATTAGCACATAAATCTTATAACTTCATTTTGTATCTTGCTCAATCGACACAAGTTCGATTCAAACCATTGCCACTACAACCTCCAGGAACACCCACACTACTGCACATGTAGAACATAAGATTAGAAAACTAATTTTCAAATATAACCAAGTTAATCAACAAAATGAACATATGGTGAGTGCATTTACTTTAACCTATAATAATTACGTACGTCTACTTTTCAACAATTAAATATCATTCACCTTCTTCTTCATCCAATTCAACATCTGTATCAAGATCTGGTTCTAAATAGATATTGATGAAAGGATCATTCACATCATCATCATCATCATAGTCATCTTCGCTAATATAGTCATCCATATCGTCAATGAGATCATCGTCTTCTACATTTGCATGATCAACCTCTTCAACTTCTTCATCTAACACATCGACTGCAACCTGATTTGAATCATCATCATCATCTTCTTCTTCGTGATTATCTTCATCATCTAGTACATGATTATACTTTATTGGTCTTCCTCTTGGATCGTATCGAAAAACGTATGACCAACCTGCTTTACTTGGTATCTTAGAGTAGTAGACTTGCTCACATTGACTTGGAAGAACATAAGGCTTTGTACTTGGTTTAAATGCCCTTGTATTAACCCTGGTAAATCCATTAGCATGCTCAATAACAGTTCTTTAAGGATCATGTTCATGCATCCGTAGCATATACCACTTCACCTCAAACAAAACTGTTTTAAAGGAATTAAAATCACACTCAATAATGTCCTCCAAATGCCCATAATACCTATTCTCAGTTTCTTCTGGATGTCTATCGCTTCTAGAGGAAACATTGGTGACCTTAAACACTGTAGTTATCCCACAATCCGAGGTTTTCCTGTTATCATCCAACTTTTTGATATGAAATTTACGACCATTACACCACATAGCCTTGTGATGTTTCAACTGCAACATTGACAATAGGTTAAAAATACATTGTGAATTAATAAATGTCATATAGGACTTAGTAAATATAATTGAAAACTTAAACAAATGAAATGTAATTGGAAAAATGGATCGAAGTAACTAGAAAAAACATGGGTAAACAACTTACTTTCCTTTTTATCTTTTAAAACATAACCTAAATCAACTTCGCTTTGCGATGTAAGTTCAGGAAATTGATTCCAAATACGATGAGATGTTTTAATCATGTTATTGACCCCTTCCCATGATAACCTACCGAAGAATTCTTCACAATCTTTTACCCAATGCTCCATCCAATCAAGGTTGTTTGCAATGTATAAATGTAAATCACCCCACACTCGACCAACTATAGGAAAAAATAACAATTCAATATCATTAATTAGATATCATTAAAGGCACATAGTTTAATATAGTTAAAAATGCATAATTATTAAAAAAAGTTAAAAAACAATATGATAATATAAAATTGGAAAAAATACATCTGTAATATATTAATTCAACAACGTATAATAATTACCTTTCACAGTCCTCAATGTACCTCTCCCCAATAGGACCTCCCCTTCAAATTTGTTGATGGAGTCGAGATGCCAAATGCGAGGCACATTCATATTTTCTGCTAATTTAGGTAGATATTCACTAATATACACCATGCATTGATATACCATATATCCTTCAACCATAGAACCCTCAGGACGTGCTCTTTGTCTAACAAAATCCTTCAATGACTTCAACTGCGTCTCCACCATCCACATCGACCTTGTGTGTACTGGTCCACATAATTCAATCTCCTCAACTTGGTGTATGAGGTAGTGTTCTTGTGCATTGAAAAAATGTTGGAGGTAGATACTGTTGCATTTCACACATTAGTTGGGGAATTTCTCTCTTCCAATGCCTTATATCTTCTTTATGGATTTGTTTTGATGAAAGCCACCTACAAATGATGCAATAAAATAATATCAAGGCATATATAATATTTGTGGGAAAAACATAATATGTCAATAAGTTCCGCTACAAACCACAGACCAGGTACATTTTCCATGTAAAACATTACTTACCTCGTGTATTTTCCAAGAACATAAATAATATGTTTTATGTTGTTGTCAAAGTCATATGGGAGAGATAAAGGTAGAACATACGGTATCAAAAAATACATAATTATTAATATTTATTTCAAAATAAGATAATAAAATTAATAAAATAGTGCATACTGATAATGAAATATATTATAGACTCATAATTACCTTAATGAATGGATTCCAATCACGTGTTTTAACCCCAACAAAATCACATTTTTTCGTCTAGATATTCTTTATGTTTGACGAAAAACCCATCGGAAACCCGATTTTTTTTATGACCTCTTTTACAATATTTCTCTGTTGCTCCGTCAAGCACCAAGGAAGACTAATATTCTGTTGGCGGCCATCGCCATTAGAATTAATGATCACACTTTGCAATGCGTGATTAGCTTCTTGGATGTCACTACAAATCTTTCCAATTTTTTCTTTGTTAGTCCTTCCATCTAATATTCGCCATAACATTTCTATTATGTTCTTCCCGATATGCATTGTATCAAACAAATGAACTATTTGCAGGTGCTCGTAGTATGACAACCTACTGAATTGAATCGGGTAAATTTTCATTCCTTGGAGAAGCCCATTCGTTCCATAACAACATTCATGAAACATCAACAAAATCAAATTAACACTAATTAATCAATATGGGTATAACATATCGCCTTGAACATAATTTAGTTAAAAAAAAATTGGCATACCTTGACGGTTTCTATTATATTCCAACTTCCATAGGTGAGGTGTCATTCTTCGAGGTTTTTTTCCATTATCTTCTTTACCATTAAATTTTTCTTTGTCTGTAGTTCGATAACTATGGTTCTTAGGCAGAAAGTGCCTATACTTATTGAACACTTCCTTTGCTAAACTCCTTGAATGACGAGATTTTATCCTGGGACCGCAAACTAGAAATGCAAATTTACCCTTTGCTTGAAGACCTACAAGATATATGAATTAGTGTAGCAAATTAGAATTACAATTTAAAATAATGCATGATATTTTCAACAGATATATACAATATTAAGGAACAAAAGAAAGTAACAATATACCACAAAAATGTGTTAACCTGGGAGAATCATGAATTGTAAATGCAAGTATTCCATGGAATTGAAATCGTCTTTGCCCTATTGGTCTAGAGATGTCATACATAGTGATGCCAGCCCATAACTTCAACAACTCATCGACAAGAGGCTCAATATATACGTTCATATCTATAACCTGGTACTTGCCTAATTGGTCCAACATACATGAATAACTATATTTAGCACCTATATGTCGTTATATATAAAATACATAATTATCATGCATGAAACAAATCAATGAAATATTTAGTGATCAGACTTTCAAGTAAAAAATTACATATTAATTAAATACCTGGAACAATCATTGCCAACATTGTGTGCTCTCTCTTGATCGACATCCAAGGAGGAAGGTTATTGTTTATAACAAAAACAGGCCACACAGAGTAGGTAGAACGAAGCTCTCCAAATGGATTGACACCATCAGCTGCCAACGAAAGTTTAAAATTATGAGGTTCTTCTTTAAAAATTGGCCACTTTTCATCGATGTACCTCAATGCAGAACCATCTGCAGGAATTCGAAGAACATCGTCGCAACTTCTGTTCTTTGCATGGAAATCCATAAACTGTGCTATACTTTGACACCTGAAAAACAGCTGGAAACGTGGAATTATCGGAATATAACGAAGAATGTTTTGAGGCACCTTTTTTGTCACTTTATCGGTTTGATACCTACTTGTTTGACATTGTGGGCATTCATTTTCTAATGCATATTGTCCATAGTATATGATATGATCATTAGGACATGCATCAATAGCTTGATAATCCATTCCAAATGCTTTCATAATGACATATATCTCTCGATATGTGCGTGGTAAAATATTTGAAGTTGGTAATAGAAATTCACCTAACAATTTACAAAATTCAAAAGAATAAGTCAATGTAAACAATATTAATCATCAATATCACATCCGAACTTTACACATTAGATAACAATAACAATAATATAGGAAAAAAGTCAACCCTTTCTATAGATGTGAACATGCAGACAAAAATAATTAACAAATTACATACCTTAGTATCAGGTGTTTGATAAACAATTCAAAACATTCAAGTTCACTAACAACAATATATCAGACATAAGATTTGTTTTTGAGCCTTCATAAAGAGGTTGACGTGACTTCTCGAGTAGAGGATCAACATCATGACTATCATCCTGGTTGTCCTCATCCATTGGAGCAAATGTGTCTTGGATCAATCTATGTATCTCATCTTCCTAATTTGTATCACTAATGTTATCTAGATCCATATCATCAGAAATAACTACTTGATCATCTTCAATATTCTGATGTAGAAGTTCGTCAGGCTGTAAATTAGTATTTCTGCTAGTACTTGGCAAATAACTCTTTGGAGGGCGACATTTTGGGGGCATTGTCTATAAATTTACAAACAACGTAGAAAAATTAGTGTGTATAGAACATATAGTAAAAAAATAAGACATTTTACTGAAATTCATGACATGATGAATATTACAAGGAATATATTAAAAATTGAATAACGACCTCTTACCAAGGGACGATATTCACACTAGCACAAAATGAGAGATAAGTGACCAAAATCCACATATAAATGACCACTTTTGAGTTGGTGACCACGGGTAGCAAATTAGTGGCCATATATCACACAACCAAAAATGTAGTCATATATAGCTTATCTTGTGGTCATATATTTGGTCGTATATTTGGTCATTAATTTGGTAATATATTTTGTCATTAATTGTCATGTGATAAATGATTGCTAATTTGCTACCAGCGATCGCCAACTCAAAAGTGGTCATTTATATGCATATTTTGGTCATTTTTTTTGTCATTTATCTCTCATGTTGTAATGGTGGTCATTTATATGCAAATTTTGGTCATTTTTTTAGTCATTTATCTCTTTTTAATGGTTTCAGAATATAAATAGGGCACGGTGGAATCGAACAACCAACCTCCTTCCTATAAGGCAGGTGCTCTACCATTGAGCTAGCACCCTTAAATAGAATTCCTTATGGATTGATATGAGAATAAAATGTAAGGAGTGGGATATTAACATTGGACAGACCAAACTGGAGTTTACATGTAAATACAAAGTTATGAATAACTGAAATTTTTACAAGTCATATTTTTTTAGTGAAGGAAAAGTCTAGGCATTTCAGAATGTAGTCTTGTGTCAAGTGGAAGATTAGCAATATGTCAAAACAATGCAGTCCAATGTTTGAAAAACACTATTAAACAAGATATACCTTAGCTTCACTGAATAAGCAGCGATCAGAAAGTGTGTTGGATTCATGCTATAAACATTGATAAGGCATTTTTAAGCACTTGTATACCTTATCGTATTCTCTATTTACTCTCTAGCCTTCTGGACATTGGGTCGTCTTATGGTAGCTTGAACCACATATTCTGCATTTTCGGCCCCATTCTATCCAAGCCTTCTCATTTGGCTACCATCTTTGTAAACCATATGCATCACTAACTGTACTTTCTAGTCCCATTGATTCATCTTTCAGTCATTTGTTGGACATTAATAATATTATTTTACCTTATCTCTCCCTGTCATACCATCTTGCGCAAGTTTTGGACCAAATTGTTTAGTAACATTGAATAAGGTGTTATTAGGAATTCTAATGATTAAATAAGAATTCTTTCAATTCAAGCTTCAGGGTAGCGAAATTCACACTAACCACGATGGTAACCATAGAGGGGGCTGTACATATTATATATCCAGGCTTGATGTCATTAACAAATTGTGTAGGTTAATAACTCTTTGAGATAGTCTGGTCGACAGGGTCAGATACGTGTAGCACAAAATCAGATTCGAATTGGGAGGCAAGCCCAGCTGCAGGTTGGGAAGCACGGTCAAGCCCAACCGTTACATCAATCTCAACCCCAAAACATTCCAATGTACAGTTTCCTCAATAATGGCCTTGGTTGTTGTGGTAGTGGCAGTTGATGTAGACTCCCCAGACTTGGCTGGTTTGAAGGTTGTTGAGGCTAACATAAAAGAATAGGAGGAACTTGAGCCTATATAGTATGTGGATACTGCATTGGAGTTTGTACTGGCAAATTCAAACGTACAACTTGCACTTTAACTTTGGAGACACATGATTTGTTCAAATACATAGGAATTTTATTAACTTGGAAAACATAACTTATCCACTAAAAAAGGAGAGATGATCCTTGGATAGAAAAGTAATCCTATCATACACTTGAAATCTTACATAACTCCCCAACATACCAAATTAATTTATAAATAAAATTCATAAATATAGTTGGACAATCTAAATGATAGAGACTATACTAGAGGAAAAATTGTACAAAAATTTAGAATGTCACAACAAGACAAAATCACACTCAAGTATTTTAATATTTACAAAATATGATGAGCACAAGCGACTCCAAAGTGCTGATCAATGATAGCATAGATATTTGAACTGAATGTCAATTCACTACCTCTTTCTCCTCCAGGTGAAGTTGCTGCAATTTTTCTTTGTAGCAGAACTCATAAGACCATCACTCTTCATTCTGCATTACCACAGACTCAACAAGATATAACTTTTCATGATTGTTCAGATATCCACATCATATTTTTCAGGATCTTGCATGCAATTAGGGTTTGCATGCATCCCAGTCACCAGGTTGATGCCTCTAGCACCTTAGCCACCTTATTCTATCACCCGGGAGCTTCTTACATCAGTTGTTTAGCCCTCCTAGTCATGAAGGCGCCCACTTCTCACCTACTTCCAGAGAAGGGTGTACTTCTTCACCTACCACTGCAGTTCCACTTCAGTTACACTCAGTTAGCTCCGATTCTCCCTCATTTGAGGCTAGTTTCACTCCCGACTGACTGTTTCACTCCGTTGGACCTCCAGATTGACTAGATGACTTGTTCTAACTTCAGTTAGCCTCCCATGCACCCTCCACTGAGCCCACTTCCCTATATTAGTGCTACACACTTCAGTTACACATGTTACACTCAGTTAGACTCAGATTGACACCTGGATGACTGGTTCTTGTGCATTGATGACCACCATTGATTGATGATGAGGACTCCTAGTTGGAGTCAAGCTACTCCATTCAGTGATTTGAATGACCTCCTTAGGCAATTTGAATTGCTCAGTCATTGTTACTGTATTGTATTGTAATTATTCACCCTCATTGGGATATTGAGCACTGATGCATGTTTTGCACAGTTTTACACCATATTTTCTATGTTCATCCGTTGTGATTGACTTACTTGTTCATTAGAACTGCTGTGACAAATTTTACAATGATAGCATTGGAGGTTTGATATTATTCTAACATAAGTTAGAAAATGTACGCACAGCATTTCAAACTTCCATTGACAGCAAGAAAATCCATTATGATAGACAATGGACATAATAAAAAAGATAAGATTAAATTGTGTAACACAACCGACAAGACTTAATGATTCTCACTCGTAGGAGGCACTGGTCCTGCAAAATTTCAACAAGATCATTGGGTGTCTTTGCCATACTATGCTTATCTGTTAATGCAGTAACACTACTACTGTATTGTTGATTGGATTCTATAAAGCCCTTATTTTGCTCATGATTTGGTAGAAAGCACTCATACTTCTCCCCATCCACATCAGTCATTATTATTGAATCTCGTCTCAGCTCCTGGTATGAATGACATAATCTAAGTCAAAAGTAATGAACCAAAGTAAAGGGGGCAAGTTTTAAATTATAATAAGCATTAAATAATCATTGGATTCAATTAAATTATGCAAATTGCCTTGAACTTAATATAGAACTTCTAAAACTCAAAAGTTGATTTCTTTAGAATGCCACAACCAAAAATTCAAATCCAATAACATTTTTAGTATTTACTAATTTTGAGCTACTTTAGATTTAAAATAATCCTTGAAAATTGTTTGTAGGTTGACTAGATACAGAAAGGAAAATAGGTATAATACCTCGTCTATGATAATTGATTATTTTTAAATGTAGACAACTCGGGAAAAGAAAAATTACTACAAAAAAACACTATGCAAGGCCAAGCGGAACCTAATGCCTGCATACCTTAGTTTCTTGATCTAATAGCTCACGGATTCGTTGATTTGCAGCAGTCATGCATAAGCTCCGTAAAATTGCAAACCACATCAGCATTACTTGAAACATGTGAAGTTCAAGTTAGTGTTCTCTATGTATGAATGAAATGAGGTAACATACTAAATAAAGATCTTAGGGAGCCCAAATATCAAGATCATTGGTAACTAAAGGCTTCTTGCTTGTCAATGAGTTATAGTCCCATAAAGTGAGTAGCATCACCCTCCACATCTTATGCAAGAGGGGGGTGGCTCTCTAAAACAGAGAAGTACAAGAATGCATAAGCAATAAGCACCACCTTCAAGTTATTTCCTGAGTAATCATCAATGGCAGCAACCAGTTCGTCTATATTAAAGTCTGCTGCCAAGTCTTCATCTACTAGGTGTTGAATATTGTAACTTCTAAGAATATTATATTTGTACATTATTATTCCGGAGATGTTTCATCCCTCCGAGGTAACCCTATTATGTATCAGGAGATTATTATTCCTCTGATGGGTTGTGGTAACTAGGGTTATTAGACCCACCATGTGGGGGTCGGCCTTGATCTTACATTTTAGGGGTTATTAGACTTCTCCAGGAGAGGTCGGCCCCATTAGGGTTTTTAGTCAGTCGAGAACTAATATAAATAGAGGAGGTGAGCTCCTCATTAGACACACTTGTACAACTCATAAAAGTAGCGCACTTGTCTGGGAGGTCTGCTAAGGAGGTAGAGAAGGAGGGAGCACATCTTGTATTTTGGTTGATCATCTTATTGAGGAAAGCTTTGCTGGGTTTTCTACCCCATGAGGGTTTCCCAGGGTAAATTCTGTGTCTATCTTGTGATTATGTTTCTTTCAGTGATCTTGCTAGTCTATTTTGTTTAAAATTAACATGGTATCAGAGCTATCCTAAATAAGACATCTTTCACAAGGTAAGAATATCTCTCTCTCTCTTCGGTGAAAATTAGGGTTTCAGCAAAAGGTTGGTATTGTTGAATTCGGATTGCATGGATGGATATCCATTCTCAAAACCAATCTTTTGAGCCCTAGATCGAAATTTTTGGTTGGGTAGAACTCCGGGAAAGTCAAACCCTAGTTTTACCAAAAGTACGATAAACCAGAAATTGGTTTTAGCAAAAAGTTGGTATTGTTGAATTCTGATTACATGGCTGGATAGCCCTTCTCAAAACCAATCTTTTGAGCCCTAGATCGAACTTTTTGGTTGGGTAGAACTCTGAGAAAGTCAAACCCTAGTTTTACCAAAAGTGTGATAAACCAGAAATTCTGTCCCAGGATCCAGAAAAGTAAAAAGGTTAAAGTTTCTAGGTAAGTACTGTTCTATATCTTGTCTCTTGGACTCCCCCAAGAGAAGATGGCTCCAAGCACTAAGCTTGAAGACAAGTTAGAAGGTATAGAGAATTTCCGGGCATGGAAATACAGAATTGGTCTCATTCTTGAAGAGAATGATCTTGCTCAGTACATCAAGGATGAAGTTGCAGAACCTGAAGGAGATGAAGCCAAAGAGAAGCATAGAAAGGATTTGATTAGGGTAAAGAGAATCATAGCTGATTCCATTAAGGACCACTTGATTCCCCAAGTGGCTTCCAAGAAAACTCCAAAGGAGATGTATGATGCCCTAGGAAGAATGTATGAGGGAAAGAACATCAATAGGAAGATGAACCTAAGAACTCAGTTGAAGAGTACCAAGATGAACAAAGGGAAATCCATTCAAGACTACTTCTTAAGGGTCTCCAAAATCAAGGGGCAACTAGATGCCATTGGTGATACTCTTGATGAAGATGAAGTTGTGATTACTGCTCTAAAAGGTCTCACTAGACCTTGGGAGTCATTTATACAAACTATGTGTGCCAGAAAAGAAAGCATGAAGTTTGATGTAGTGTGGGAAGATTGTGTTCGAGAAAAGGCTAGAGTAGCCAACAGAGAAGCACTCCTCAGGGAGAATGACCAAGCCTTGGCCACTCACACCAAAAGAAGAAGAATGGGCCACTTCAAGAAAGTTGACCAGAAAGGATCTCAACACTTCTCTAAATTTAAAAGGAATAAAGGACCCAATCCAGTAAGAGATCTCTCCACAGTCCAGTGTTATAGTTGTCTTAAACTAGGACACATTGCCATATTTTGTCCTTCACAAAAGAAGAAGAAGTTTGTACACAAAAGACATCATGCACACATGGCAGAAGATGATAGTGAAGAAGAAGAAGAAGAAGAAGAAGAAGAAGAAGAAGAGGAAAAGCCTCGAAGGAAAAGATCTAAAATAAATAAAGAAGATCCAGAAGAATATGTCCTATTCTCTGCACTCTCTGGATCTGTATCTCCTGGAGAAGATACATGGCTCATTGATAGTGGTGCCTCCAAGCACATGACAGGTCAAAGAAAGACTTTCTCAAATCTTGAAGAAAAGTCTTCTACACAAAAGGTATCTCTAGGAGATGATTACCAATATCCCATCAAGGGGATTGGTGAAGCAAGCTACAAGCTAGACTCTAGAACACCCTTGAAGATGAAAAAAAAATTATATGTGCCAGGATTGAAGAAAAACCTACTCTCTATCTCTGCACTAGATAAGAAAGGTTTTAGAGTTGCCTTCATAGATGGTCAAGTACTTATGTGGCCCAAAGGAAAATCTATTGAAGATGCAGTTGTCATTGGTGAAGAGGAAGGAGGCCTCTATAAGCTCAAGGGACATCCAGAAGTTGCCCTTGCTCATGAAACCTCTAACCCCAGTGAGCTATGGCACATAAAATTATCTCACATTAACTATAAAGCCCTACCCTATGTAAGTAAGGTGGTCATAGGATTACCAGACATAAAGGTTGATCATAATGGCTCATGTAAAGGATGTGAAAAAGGAAAGAATATCAAGAATCCTTTTCCAAAGAGTGAAACAAAGACTAAGAACATTTTGGAGCTAATACATTCAGATGTGTGTGGACCAATGCCCACCACTTCCCTAAGTGGTTTTGAATACTATATCTCTTTCATTGATGACTATTCAAGGAAGACATGGATATACTTTCTAAAAGGTAAGAATGAAGTCTTTGGAAAATTCAAAGAGTTCAAGGCCTTAATAGAAAATCTCTCAGAAAAGAAAATCAAGATTCTCAGAACAAATAATGGGGGAGAATATACTTCAAAAGACTTTGAAGACTTTTGTAAGGAAGCTGGGATTAAGAGGGAACTAACCACTCCCTACAATCCCCAACAAAATGGGGTGGTTGAAAGAAAGAATAGAACCATCATGGAAGATGTAAAAACTATGATACATGATCAAGATCTACCTATGTATTTATGGGCTGAAGCAGCTAGGACAACAGTCTATGTGCAGAATAGACTTTCCCATAGTGCTCTTGAATTCAAAACTCTAGAAGAAGTGTTCATAGGAAAGAAGCCTGAGGTAAGTCATCTCAAAATATTTGGTTGTCCAGTGTACATTCACATTCCAAAAGAAAAGAGAACCAAGTTGGATCCTTCTGGTAAGAAGGGAATATTTGTTGGATACTGTGAATCATCCAAAGCCTTCAGAATCTACATACCAGGTTTTCATCATATGGAAATAAGTAGAGATGTAACATTTGATGAAGAAGCAGCTCTCAAGAAATCCAGAAAGTGTCAACTTGAAGAAATCTATGAAGAAGATACACCTCCTAGAATCACAGAAGCTGTGCACATTCCTGAAGATGATACTCCAGAAGATTATGACATGATAGAACCACAAGAACCCCCTATTTCAGACTTATCTAGGAAAAGAAGGCCAGCATGGGCTAGAGACATTATTCAAGGAGCTGAAAGATATGGAGCTCCTGAAGGCTCCACCAGAGAAAGAAAGAAACCAAAGCTAGTATCCAACTATGTACCCTTGATGCGTGATCTTGTGGATCAACATCCTATTGGCTATGAAGAGGCAGCTCAAAAGAAAGAATGGGTAGAAGCAATGACAGAAGAATATCAGTCAATAATGAAAATTGATGTTTGGGATATAGTTCCCAAACCAAAATATAAAACTGTGGTTTCTTCCAAATGGATTTTTAAAATAAAACATGTTGTAGATGGTAGCATTGAAAAATATAAGGCAAGATTTGTAGCCCGAGGATTCTCTCAGAAAGAGGGAATTGACTATGAAGAAACATTTGCACCAGTTGCTAGGTATACTTCAATTAGAACTATCATGGCACTTGCATCTATGATGAAGTGGAAATTACATCAAATGGATGTTAAGACAGCTTTTCTGAATGGTGTAATTGAAGAAGAAGTGTACATGGAACAACCACAAGGGTTCGAGGTTAAAGACGGGAGAACTCATGTATGCAAACTGAAAAAGGCATTATATGGATTAAAGCAAGCTCCCAGAGCTTGGTATGGAAGGATTGACAATTTCTTAACAAGCATGGGCTTTACCAAGAGTAAAGCTGACCCTAATCTTTATCTTAAGGTAATGGATGATGAACCAGTTATACTACTATTATATGTAGATGATCTATTTCTAACCGGAAATGAGAAACAGATTATTGAATGCAAGAAGAAGCTTTCTTCATAATTCGAGATGAAAGATCTCGGATTAATGCACTAGTTCTTAGGTCTAGAAGTATGGCAAGAACCAAAAGGAATCTTTCTAAATCAAGGTAAGTATGTTGTGGAGATTCTAAAAAGATTTAATATGTTAGAGTGTAAAGCCATGGCCACTCCCATGGACTCCAACTTGAAGTTATTAATTAATGACACATCATAATTAGTGGACATAACTCTATATAGACAAATCATTGGGTCTTTAATGTATTTAACAAATACTAGGCCAGATATATGCTTTGCCGTAAATACCCTGAGTCAGTATCTAGTAGAACCTAGAAAGGTTCACTTAATAGCTGCAAAGCATGTGATGAGGTACCTAAAGGGTACTTTAGATTTTGGTCTATATTGTCTTGGGAATCATGAACTCAATTTATATGGCTACTCAGACTCTCATTGGGCAGGAAGTATCTCAGAAAGAAAGAGTACATCAGGTGGATGTTATGGTCTTGGATCTGCCATGATCTCATGGTTCAGCAAGAAACAATCCAGTGTGGCTCTTAGTACTGCTGAAGCAGAATACATAGCTGCCTGCTCTGCTAGCTGTGAAGTAGTATGGCTTCAGAAACTATTATCTGGAGTGTTTGACTTAAAGATGGATCCCACTGTGATCATGTGTGACAATCAAAGTTGCATCAAAATGACAGAAAATCCTGTATTCCACGATAAGTCAAAACACATAGAGATCCGATACTTTTATATACGAGACATGGTGCAGAGAGGAGCTATCAAACTCGAGTATATAAGTACTGAAGAACAAGTTGCTGATATATTAACCAAACCCCTAGCTCGTGTGAAATTTGAATACTTCCGAGACAAGCTTGGTGTAGCTCTAAAGGACCCTCCTCGAAAGGGGGAGTAGTATCGTCACTAATGACGAAGATACATGTCTACCACTCTTAGATATTTAGGCTCATTTAGATTTAGACTTCTTAAACTTAGAACACTTACACTATTTTTATTTTTGATAATGTATGTATTGATGAGGATACATGTTTTGATAATGTATGTATTGATGAGGATACATGTTTTGATGATATATGTATTGATGAGGATACATGTTTTTATAATGTATGTATTGATGAGGATACATGTTTTGATGATATATGTATTGATGAGGATACATGTTTTGATGATATATGTATTGCTGAGAATACATGTTTTGATAGTGTATGTATTGATGAGAATACATGTTTTAATGATGTACTTGTATGGATGAGGATACTGGTATCCATATTGATGTGAGGATTGGATCATCCTTGGACTTCAGTCCTAAAAGTGAGCCGTAGACAGATGTCTTCGAGAATGAAGTCCTTGTGGACATGTGAGGATTGGATCATCCTTGGACTTCAGTCCTAAAGTGAACAGTAGACAAGATGTCTCCGAAAATAAAATCCTGAATGAACAGGTAAGGGGATTGGATCGTCCTCGAACTTTGGTCCTTTGAATTGAGCCGTAGACAAGATGTCTCCGAAAATAAAATCTTGAATGAACAGGTAAGGGGATTGGATCGTGTTCGAACTTTGGTCCTTTGAATTGAGCCGTAGACAAGATGTCTCCGAAAACAAAACCCTGAATGAACAGGTAAGGGGATTGGATCGTCCTCGGACTTTGGTCCTTTGAATTGAGCCGTAGACAAGATGTCTTCGAAAATAAAATCCTGAATGAACAGGTAAGGGGATTGGATCGTCCTCGGACTTTGGTCCTTTGAATTGAGCCGTAGACAAGATGTCTCCGAAAATAAAATCCTGAATGAACAGGTAAGGGGATTGGATCGTCCTCGGACTTTGGTCCTTTGAATTGAGCCGTAGATAAGATGTCTCCGAAAATAAAATCCCGAATGAACAGGTAAGGGGATTGGATCGTCCTCGGACTTTGGTCCTTTGAATTGAGCCGTAGACAAGATGTCTCCGAAAACAAAATCCTGAATGAACAGGTAAGGGGATTGGATCATCCTCGGACTTTGGTCCTTTGAATTGAGCCGTAGACAAGATGTCTCCAAAAACAAAATCCTGAATGAACAGGTAAGGGGATTGGATTGTCCTCGGACTTTGGTCCTTTGAATTAAGCCGTACACATGAGGTCTCCAAGAATTGAATTATAGGACTGTATCGTCCCTGTACCTTGGTTCAAAAGGGTACATGACAGGACTGGATCGTCCCTGGACCTTGGTTCAAAAGGTACATGGTAGGACTGGATCGTCCCTAGACCTCAGTTCAAAAGGTACATGGTAGGACTGGATCGTCCCTGGACCTCGGTTCAAAAGGTACATGGTAGGACTGGATTGTCCTTGGACCTCGGTTCAAAAGGTACATGATAGGATTGCATCATCCATGGACCTATGTCCTAAAGAGAGTAGGATTGATCATCCTAGAATATGATCGTATGATGACGATGCTGATGATCGTATGATGATGATGTCGATGATCGTATGATGATGATGCTGATGATGATGATGCTGATGATCGAGTGATGACGATGCTGATGATTGTATGATGATGATGCCGATGATCGTATGATGACGATGCTGATGATTGAGTGATGACGATGCTGATGATCGTGTGATGACGATGCTGATGATCGTGTGATGACGATGCTAATGATCGTGTGATGACGATGCTGATGATCGTGTGATGACAATGTTGATGATCGTATGATGATGATGCTGATGATCGTGTGATGACGATGCTGATGATCGTGTGATGACGATGCTGATGACATTGATGTTCCAGTAATTGGTTGAGTTACTGATGATGATGAAATGAAGAAAGCTTCCGATGATTTATATATGTATCATGTATGATGTAGTCAATGACTTCTTGCCCCTGCAGACGTTGTTATAATATCCTTCTCGTTAAAGGGGAGTGTTGAATATTGTTACTTCTAAGAATATTATATTTGTACATTATTATTCCGGAGATGTTTCATCCCTCCGAGGTAACCCTATTATGTATCCGGAGATGATTATTCCTCCGATGGGTTGTGGTAACTAGGGTTATTAGACCCACCATGTGGGGGTCGGCCCTGATCTTACATTTCAGGGGTTATTAGACTTCTCCAGGAGAGGTCGGCCCCATTAGGGTTTTTAGTCAGTCGAGAACTAATATAAATAGAGCAGGTGAGATCCTCATTAGACACACTTGTACAACTCAGAAAAGTAGCGCAATTGTTTGGGAGGTCTGCTAAGGAGGTAGAGAAGGAAGGAGCACATCTTGTATTTTGGTTGATCATCTTATTGAGGAAAGCTTTGCTGGGTTTTCTACCCCATGAGGGTTTCCCAGGGTAAATTCTGTGTCTATCTTGTGATTATGTTTCTTTCATTGATCTTGCTAGTCTATTTGGTTTAAACTTAACACTAGGATGACCGTGAGTAACATTGAATAAGGTGTTATTAGGAATTCTAATGATTAAATAAGAATTCTTTCAATTCAAACTTTAGGGTAGCAAAATTCACACTAACCACGATGGTAACCACATAGGGGGAGTGATGAGCAAGTTGTACATATTATATCTCCAGGCTTGATGTCATTAACAAATTGTGTAGGTTAATGACTCTCTAAGATAGTCTGGTCGACAGGGTCAGATACGTGTAGCACAAAATCAGATTCGAATTGGGAGGCAAGCCTAGCTGCAGGTTGGGAAACACTGTCAAGCCCAACTGTTACATCAATATCAATCCCAAAACATTCCAATGTACATCTTGCTCAATAATGGCCTTGGTTGTTGTGGTAGTGGCAGTTGATGTAGACTCCCCAGACTTGGCTGGTTGGAAGGTTGTTGAGGCTCACCTAAAATAATATGAGAAACTTGAGCCTGTACAGTATGTGGAGACTGCATTGGAGTTTGTACTGGAAAATTTAAACGTACAGATTGCACTTTAACTTTTGAGACATAGGATTTGTTCAAATACACAGGAATTTTATTAACTTGGAAAACATAAATTATCCACTAAAAAAGGAGAGATTATTTGGATAGAAAAGTAATCCTATCATACACTTGAAATCTTACATAACTCCCCAACATACCAAATTAATTTATAAATAAAATTCATAAATATAGTTGGACAATCTAAATGATAGAGACTATACTAGAGGAAAAATTGTACAAAAATTTAGAATGTCACAACAAGACAAAATCACACTCAAATATTTTAATATTTACAAAATATGATGAGCACAAGCGACTCCAAAGTGCTGATCAATGAGAGCATAGATATTTGAATTGAATGTCAATTCACTACCTCTTTCTCCTCCAGGTGAACTTGCTGCAATTTTTCTTTGTAGCAGAACTCATAAGACCATCACTCTTCATGTTGCATGACCACAGACTCAACAAGATATAACTTTTCATGATAGCATTGGAGGTTTAATATTATTCTAACAGAAGTTAGAAAATGTACGCACAACATTTCAAACTTCCATTGACAACAAGAAAATCCATTATGATAGACAATGGACATAGTAAAAAAGATAAGATTAAATTGTGTAACACAACCGACAAGACTTAACGATTCTCACTCGTAGGAGGCACTGGTCCTGCAAAATTTCAACAAGATCATTGGGTGTCTTTTCCATACTATGCTTATCTGTTACTGCAGTAACACTACTGCTGTATTGTTGATTGGATTCTATAAAGCCCTTATTTTGCTCATGATTTGGTAGAAAGCACTCATACTTCTCCCCATCTGTATCAGTCATTATTATTGAATCTCGTCTCACCTCCTGGTATGAATGACATAATTTAAGTCAAAAGTAATGAACCAAAGTAAATGTGGAAAGTTTTAAATTATAATAAGCATTAAATAATCATTGGATTCAATTAAATTATTCAAATTTCCTTGAACTTAATATAGAACTTCTAAAACTCAAAAGTTGATTTCTTTAGAACGCCACAACCAAAAACTCAAATCCAATAACATTTTTAGTATTTACTAATTTTGAGCTACTTTAGATTTAAAATAAGCCTTGAAAATTGTTTGTAGGTTGACTAGATCTAGAAAGGAAAATAAGTGTAATACCTCATCTATGATAATTGAATTTTTTTTAAATGTAGACAACTCGGGAAAAGAAAAATTACTACAAAAAAACACTTTGCAAGGCCAAGCTGAACCTAATGCTTGCATACCTTAGTTTCTTGATCTAATAGCTCACAGATTCGTTGATTTGCAGCAGTCATGGATAAGCTCCGTAAAATTGCAAACCACATCAGCATTACTTGAAACATGTGAAGTTCAAGTTAGTGTTCTCTATGTATGAATGAAATGAGGTAACATACTAAATAAAGATCTTAGGGAGACCAAATATCAAGATCATTGGTAACTAAAGGCTTCTTGCTTGTCAATTAGTTATAATTCCATAAAGTGAGTAGCATTACCCTCCACATCTTATGCAAGAGGGAGGGTGGCTCTCTAAAACAGAGAAGTACAAGAATGCATAAGCAACAAGCACCACGTTCAAGTTACTTCTTGAGTAGCCATCAATGGAAACAACCAGTTCGTCTATATTAAAATCTGTTGCCAAGTCTTCATCTACTAGGATGACCCTGAGTATTTTTACTTGATTCTCAACATCTGGGAGATCAACCATTAACCTGCAATGTTACAGATCTAACTGAAAGAGTGTCTTCAAAGTCGTGATTGTTGGTAGGTTTTCATGTCTTCAAACATTATAATTTAATAAAGCTCAAGCTCATCCTCAGTGCAAGAGAATCTAATATAAAAGAATATATGCTAAATATGAATTATAAGTCGTTGGAAACCTTCAAATGACTACCACATCTAGATCAAATGGATTGTTTGTGGAAGCAAGAACAAGCACTCGTTTCTTATCTTGTATCCTGAGACCATCTCAACTAGCCATAAATTCATTCTTTAGCTTATGCATGGCAGAATGCTCAACGTTCTTTTGTCTTATTCCCAGCATGCTGTCCACTTGTAGAAACACTACTTGATCAAAATATTTTAACACCAAACATGAGAAAACAGTTGTATTGGTTAAGACACTTGTATTCTAGTAGACATCTGAAAAGATTATAAACTATAAACATATCATTCCAAAGAATAAATTGTTGTGATATGTGACATGAACACCATCCAAACTTACCTAATCGATAAAATTAACACTAGGGGCTATTCTATTATCTAAAGTAGACACTACTTTGGCATACTTCTCTTCTTCACCAAACCACTGCAAATACAACAAAGTACACTAGATCACTTAAACTCATAGAATCTAAAGACTCATTATAAACAAAATCTAAAATAATGTCCACACCTTTGAGACAACTGTTAATATTGAGAAATTTATAAAATTCGCTCAAGCTTCTGTGGCAACAACATTTGCAAGCATTGTTTTACCAGTTCCAAGTTGATCAAACAGAAGAAGACCTCTGCAAGTATGCAAAACATTAAGGAAATTTCAACTGCAGTCAAGCTAAAGGGAAAAAATGGGCAAAAGTCATGAACATGGACTGTGGTTCAAGCAGATTTCTCATTGCATTAAGGATCTGGTAAAAATAGTTGAACTATACAATTACATAGAAGGAGTTTCTTTGTTTTTCTCTATCCTATAAAGAAGTTCCGACATTATGTCATTGGGTATCCTTTATTCACGCATACTTATCATTTTTCTATTAAGTATATCATTACAAAACCTATTATAAAAAGTTGAATCACTATATGGTTACTATTGCTCCAAGAGTTTTATTTCACTATACTTGATAAGCCCTTTTAGGAGAATGTTGTTATAGATTTATTGTCCCAAATTCCCCGTGCTATAAATTCTAAACTAATAGATAAATCTTATCTATATGAGTATATATTTGTTATGCCTATTAAAACCCCCTAGTTTTCATACATAGAAAATGACTTAGTTGCAGGGATATTTCTGCAACACTTCTCTTACAAAGAGCATCATCAAATTATTTAAATGAGTGCTCCCTTCATATAGAATAGTGGATACATGTTTAAACATTGTGCAGATCATGTGCTTCATCGTTGAGTTCGTGTTGATCATATTTATGACAGTATCAAGGCTTGTCATGATGAGCCTTGTGGTGGACATTTTGCTACTCCATGGGTTTCCCATAAGGTTACCTCTGTTGGTTTTTCTTGGCCAACACTTCACAAAGATACAAAGGATTATGTGGACCACTTTTATCAGTGCCAGCAGAATGGGGAAGAAACCACAATCAGATGAATGGAATAGAGAACATTATCACAAAGACAATTAATATCCACAGGATAGATTGGGCCAAGTGAAAGAATGACAAGTTCTGATCTTTAAAGATATACAGAATATAACTATAACAACAAATTACTAAGATTAAAGTTGTTAAGTGTTCAAAAGTGAAAGTACCATCAACTCCTGATATAAAATTCTTGCTAGTTATTGGTTGTTTTTCCTCTATTGGTGGTACTAGTACTGGTGCTAGATCAACTGGTTTGTTTTTCCATTAGCACAACCCCTGTGTTGAGATCTTATCATCTTGAGTTGATGTTTTGCTATAATACGCCAATAAGAGATCTAGTGATGGGATTCTTGGTAAGTTGCACTACCTTAGCAAGGCCCTTAGCAAATTTGTAGATTGGTTGGGATCTTCTTACTATAATTGTACCCTGGCTATTAAGGGTTCCTCTTACAATATAATATCTGACAGTGGAATGGCCAAGCTAGTTTGAGTGTTGGGTACATAGTTACATAGACGTATCATCAATCCAACTACGGTCCATTCCAGCCTCACCCACTCTTTGAAGAGAATGTCACTTACCACCGTAGAACGAACATTTACGAAATGGGATCTTAATTGAACTTTCTCTTTACCACCTGCGTTACATTTAAACATCATTGATATAACTAACCTGCCTCTCACACTAGAGTCTTTCCTCCACATTCTACGGTCAATAGTAAATAGTGGGCTAAATCGATTTGGCGAGGTATCCCTGATGCTCATTGCTAAGTTGGTTTTGAACCATTAAGTTTTAAGTTATAGTTGGAACCGCTCACTGCAATTACCTTTATAATATATTTTACTAGTCACCATACGGATTCCTTGTCCTCCTACTGTTGAGCAAGTTAAACCTCACTTTTTTTTTCTGACTGTGAAATTAGCTAATTCCACCTTCGAGGCTTACAGAGCAAACTAGGATGGAAATAACTCCATTCATCATTTACAGGTGGCCAGCACAACAACTCAACTAGCACGAGGTCGGGATGATGACCACCCCACCAACTAGCATGAGGTATGGATGCTTACCAGCCCAACGCTTAAGGGATTTACCAGCCCATGAACAACACGAGGTTTGGTTCACAGATGATCAGCCCAGCATCCTAAGCTTTAGGTCAGGCCGTTATCTCTCCATCAGGAGCGATAGAACTGAATAACATTCTTATTTTTAGCTATCTTGGCTAGTGGGAAACCCAATTTCCATAGGTTTTAGACTGAGCAAAGCACTTCCCTCTTGTAGGTATGGGAAGGAGAAGCTCATTTATGAGGGAGAAATGAAGCAGGACTTCGAGAAATCAATGTCACTTTTGGAGGGCTCAATGAAGGCATAAAATTTAAGTTTGATTGTCTAAAGTTGTTCCTGTTCAATACAGAGGGGTGACGTAACTTGTGTACCACACCAGATCCTTGGTCGATATGCTGGAGAGATTACAACAGGGACTGGAATTACGGGCTATGCCTCTCAAAATGGGAGGGATGCTTTCTTGCAACATTCTGCACAAACTGGACCTCTACAAAATACTTCTGAAATCTTGTAGAAGCTGAGGAACAGAAAATCAATGTTCACATCAAATAAACTGAAAAGGAATATTTTATTAATAGTAGAATATACCATAACTCCCTCAGGTGCCGCTGAATGTTGGGAAACGACGAATTCCCAATATGCTAATTGAGACTGAGAGGGAAAATTTCCATATACTGAAATACAAAAAGTTTACTTTTCAGGCTTAAAACCAAGATATTTCTTCATATAGACAGTCATACTGCCACCAAAGACATAAGAGCATTATCAATCTCTTATGATTTAAAGTAATGCCCTTACTTCCTTGCAAGTAAGAAAAATTACTTACTGAAGAGGTAAGCCACCTCAAGGTAAGTGCTCTTCTCAGCTAACTCCTCAATTGGATAAATTATATATCGTAGGAATCCTTCATCTCCATCTATGTAAGAAATTGATGAGCGGACAGGAGCAGCGTTCAAGTATCTTGGATCATAAAGCCTCAGCCCTTTTTCATCCCCACCTATAGTTAACTATGCTCCACAAATCCAATACACCAACCATTTTTAGCAAATAAAGAGCTCCATGGCATTTTAAGCAATATGTGGAAAACACAAATAAAAAACTATTTGCAACACCAGTACAGTTTAATGTTTAATTGGAGCTTTTTGTTTAAAACTGTGGGTCAAAATTCGTTGCATGGAATAATTATAACAAAAAAAATACAGGCTGTACCACTGATGGGATGATATTTGGGACAAGTAAAAGAATCAAGTTATTTGAGGTAGGTTGTGAGAGAAGCATCTTTTAAATAAATTTTAGACAAATTGCCACTAAAAGTGCAGTATAGAATGAATAACAACAGAACTCCACAGGAATGGTAACCTAATACATCAACATAAAAATGGAATGCAGACAATATTCTTTTATATTGACATATCTAAAAGCATTATACTATTTGTAGGGTAATTTTTACCCTTTTAAATCGGTTACATATTTGGCATAAAAGCATAGAAACCCTACCATTACTCCATCTGTTCAAAATCGAGGTATAGCTGGGATTAACTAACCAAGCAAGAAACAGAGATATCTATGCTGACGGTGGGGTTGAGAAAATAGTTTAGGAGTTAAGGCTTCTAGAGCCACCAGCCTTTTTAACCCCAACTCTGAAAAGAACCAACAAAGGAAGGATCATTTACTTACCTGGTATAGCTGACGCAGTTTCTCTTTGTATACCGGGAAGAACTCCCTCACCTTCCAATAGAAGAGTTCGGATTTATCTAGGCTTTTGAATGTTGTTAATACAGAACAAATGCAAAATTTATGACTACGTTGGATCTGAATTTCTTACCTTGTAAAGACTACACAGAGGATAGCATTCAAGTCCAAAATGTAGAAAACATAAACTCCCTAAATCCTTCACGCAGGTAGATGTTTGGGAAATGGTCTATTGAGCATTATCAGTACACCTTCCACCATAACATGCAGGTCCCCTCTCCTTAGTCATTTTCAATCTTAAAACAGAGCTCAACGAGCTGAAGCGTTGGTATGAAACCTCTCCTCCGGGCAGAGTATAACAAGCTGAAAGACTTGGCAGCTAGCCGATACCCAGGATATAAACCATGCCAATACCTAGGAGACCATTTACCCACCGGTCTATGCCTGTCCGCCGAGAAATCCTCATCACCCATCACTACCTGTCAACAGAGAGACCCTCATTACCAAGAAGTGTCAATTAACGCTATTGCTAGCTGACCCCTCATTACCAAGAGGTGTCAATTAACGCTATTGCTAGCTGATACTCGAGAGTCGGGGGATCAAATTGAAGGGTAGGTCTTAATTTCAGTTTGAAAGGTATATAATCATGTGACACTTCAACAATGAAAGGTTTTAAGAAAATTACATTTCATTTTATAATAATAACTTAATTATACATTTCTTTAGAAATAATGTATTAAATAGAATATTAAATTTTTAATTAAATTTATATCACTAAAAAAATACATAATTTATATTCACAATAGACACTATTTAAATATCAGCCTAGATCCAAATCCTAGGCTCTATTAAGCGCCGAGAGGGATCAAATATCACGAGGTGCAAACCTCTTCTCAGGTATTGCACTCAAGGAGCTTTTCGAGGAGAGGTTTGCACCTAGGGAGATTTGATCCCGATATCAATGACTGACAAAATATTTATTAATTTTTATTACTTTTGATTATTACTTTTTACTTTTTATTATTACATTTTATTTATGGTGGACAATATACACAAACACTCGACTCACAAGATCTCCCTCATAATGGGATGTAGAGTGCCTCGACGCAACAAATTTTCCAAATTGTATTAATTATTTTCATAATGAAATAGTCCATTTTTTTCCAAAATAAAAACATAGTAAACACATTAAAAAAATAGAAAAAAATAAAATTGTAGGGAAAATAAATATCTACCTTAAATCCTTGCATAGAAAACGTTGACTAAAATTTATTTGAATCTTTGCATAGAAAACATTGACCAAAATGTGCTTAAAACCTCATCTGGAAACCCAGCATTGGTTGATCCTAGATTCTTACTTCAAATTCTGGATCTAAATTTCTAATCTCAAAACTTGAACCTTTATCTAAACACATATATTTGGAACCTCGTGAGAGACTCTGCAACTTGATATTTTATTCAAAATATCATTTTTAATTACACACATTTTCCATTACACACAAAGCTACCTCTAATCTCCCTCTATGCACTCTCATGCGGGAGTATTTCCCAGTCCTGCCGACTGTGGCACTTATAAATGTCGCTTAGCCCACATAGTTTCCAGAATCCAACTGCCATAATTTATTACCTGTTCCTTTTTTCTCAATGGTTCTTCCTCTCCATGACTGTATTTGAGTATGCCCATTCCTACTAATGCATAGATCCAAGGATTCCATATTTAGAGAAGTAAGGAGAGATATAGATTTTATAGACCATAATAGATGGGTAATTCCAGCATATTTGTAGTTATAAGAGATAGATAGTTCCGGGGATGACCTTGTACCTACTAAAGATGAATAAATGGATTCTCTTCGGTGAAGTGGACTCTAAAGAATTATACCCCAGACATATGAATAGGCATCACTAAGTGAGCTCTTCCACCATGCTTTAATATACTCATTCATGTGGGCCGTGAGTATGCAATATCCTCTCCCAACACTATATATATCCCATTTATGATCTATGTCTCCCGATTGGAACTAGTAACACCTATGATTGGAATCCACCTCATATATAGAAGTTTGAACACAAAATAAGAAGTTGCATTCAAATGAATAAAGAGCAACTATGCTTTTAGTTTAGGAAATTAAGCTATTCAAACGAACAAATTAACAATACCCAAATGAATTAAATCGAGGCTCCATTTTACTTTTTGTGATCTAAAAATAGTCGTACATAAATTTCCCAAATCCTATAGGCTTGATTCTCCTATCATTGAAACCCCTAAATGAGTGTCTCAATGATTCTCCTATCATCTAACACAATAGGCACCAAGATGGCCTCAAATAAATGATCTCTTAGAAGACATGTATTGAAAAATAATTCAAGTTGTGTACTATTAATGTTACAATTTACTAAATTTTAACACTGCAGATGGATTCATTATCAAAATTATAATTTTTCATTGTCGGAATGACACAACTAAAAATGACCAATTGTTATGAGCTCATTTTTGGTTTAGTTATTATCTCGTGACCAAATTGGTCATTTATCTTGGTCATTTTTAGTTTAGTTCTTATCCTGTGACCAAATTAGTCATTTATCTTGGTCATTTTTAGTCAGTTCACTTAAAATTTCTCAATTTTGGTCATTTATCCCTTGAAAAAGTTGTGGTGCCCAATTTTTTTTGGTTGCTTGGTCACTTATCTCTAATTTTGTACTAGTGTCATAACCCCCTTCGGCGTGCCCCTTCTCCCTACAATGTCTTTCAGCTGTTGTTATTAAAAGTCTTTTTTTGCAAGCCCCTGCAGTCAAAGCAAGGACAATAACATTTTCCATCTCCTCTCGCCTCTAATGTAGCTCTAAACTGAGAAAGCTTCCTTGCATTTTCATTCATAGTGACAAATCCTTGTAGTGGTACAAGTAATTGTCTTACCTACACCATACCAAACAATAACTTGTTAATTACATTAGATATTATAAGTATATTTCTGAATATAGTATATTATAAACCGATTTTTATATTTATAAAGAAGAACATGAAGACTAAAGTAATATATACTGCCAATGCACCATCTTCTTGTGTTAAGTATTTCCATAACCTTATAATTCAAAACAAGAGAATAATCTTGTTATATGTATGGGTGACCTAATTCTGATCTATTATATCATATTTCTCTACAATTATTATAAACTTTATAAATACATTCATAGATACATTTAATAAATGGAAAAAAAAATTAGCCTAACCCTAATAGATGTATCATTTAACACCTAAGCCTCATCACTAAACAATATTAAATTCTAACCCTTATAAAAATATAGACAAAAAAATATAAAATACTAACCTTGGAAGTTCAAAATCAGAGCTATGTAGAATATCCAAGCTCAAACAATCACCTCGCATGTTCAAAATCCGTGCTCAATGTGTCGCAACTATAGAAAATGTGTAAATAATGGTTAGAGTATGTAGTATATATAGCTCGACCTTCATCTATATTGCAACGAAAATTGCAAAATAGAAATTTTGTCGCTATAGCGACGAAAGTTCAGCGCAAATTAAACATCGTCAATATTGCCACAGTTTTTCCGCCATGTGATTTTTTTTTTAAATATAAAATTTCATTTCATTAACCCACGAATGTTGAAAACGTGGAAATATTGCCTGGAACAATCTGCCCATATGTAATAGTGCTTGAAATAGCATCCTAGCACAGGTTATAGGATATCCCAGGATCTTTTACATGTGATTGTCACAAAACCTCGAAAGAGCATCCGAGCACAGACTATCGGATCTCCCAGGATATTTTCTATGTGACCACCACCACAAAAGCTCGAAAGAGCATCCTAGCACATCTCCCAGGATCTTTTCTATGTTGTTAGGAAAAACCTTAAAAGAGTGTCTTACAACCTGCAAGAACTATAAAGAGCATCTCAAGACTTTTACGAGCACATAGCTCAACCTATCGGATCTCTAGGACTGATTACATGCCTCTAGTAGCAAAACCTCAAAAGAGCATCCTAGCACAGACTATAGGATCTCCCAGGATCTTTTCTATGCTAACTGTAGAAAAACCTCGAAATAGCATTTGAGCATAGACTATCAGATCTCCCAGGATCTTTTCTATGCTACCTGCACAACCTGTCCACGGCCAACCTGTAGAAAAACCTCAAAAGAGCATCCGAGCATAGACTATCGTATCTTTCAGGATCTTTTCTATGCAACCTATAGCAAAATCTCGAAAGAGCATCCAAGCACAGACTATCGGATCTCCCAGGATCTTTTACATGCTACTTGTGTAATTTGTCCGCAATCGACTTGTAGCAAAACCTCGAAAGAGTATCCTAGCTCAGACTATCGGATCTCCCAGGATCTTTTCTATGCTACCTGCAGCAATCTGTCCACGGCTGCGGAGTATCATCCTGATACTCATGATCCAATTGAACATCCTCGCACAGAACATCCTCTTGATGCTCATGATCATACTGATCATCATTATACAGTACATCATCCTAATGCACATCATCGCATGATCATCCCGATCATTGTCACAACATCATCCTTATGCATATCATCATCACATGATCATCTTGATCATCAAACATGGTAGTAACCGGAGCATTGTTCTTATGCTCATCACATAGCGCTTACGTCCACTGCCATGTGAAGGATTCTCCTACCACCATGCTTGGAATGGCTCCTGCAAATGTGCCCCATCACTTCTTCCTTGAAGTATCTTCTATCTAAAGAACACCAAGCCTCTCTCTGAAGTACTCGAACTTCACTCTGGCTAGTGGTTTGGTCAACACATCTGCAATCTGCTCATCTGTCGCAAAATACTGGAGCTTCATTGCTCCTCTCTGTACCATATCCCTGATATAGAGATATTTCATCTCGATGTGCTTCAACCTATCATAAAACACTGGGTTCTCTGACAACTTCACACAACTCTGGTTGTCACAATAGATACAAGTAGCATCCAACTGGAGATCAAATAAATCAGGCAATAGCTTCCTTAGCCATACTACCTCACAACTAGTCGAACAAGCTACGACATACTTTGCTTTAGTTGTACTCAGTTCTACGCAGGATTGCTTCCTGCTAAATCAAGAGATCACACCTGATCCCATACTAAAGCAGCACCCTGAAATGTTCTTCCTATTTGCAGCATTGCCTTACCAATCTGAATCAACATAACCCTCGAGGATAAACTTTTGATTCGTGTCATACTTAAGCCCATAATCAATCGTACCCTTCAGGTACCTCAGAATATGCTTTACAACAATCAAGTGAACATGTTTGGGATCCGTCAGGAACTGGCTCAAGGTGTTCACCGCAAAGCAAATATCTTGTCTCGTGTCCATTAGGTACATCAAGGACCCAATCATCTGATGATACATCATGGCATCAACCGACTATGATGAAGCATCACTCAATAGCTTCAGATTCGATGCCATAGGTGTGGCCATGACCTTGCAGTCCATCATCCTGAACCACCTCAGGATCTCTACTGCATACTTCCCTTGTCCAAGGAAGATTCCATTTGCACTCTGTCACACCTCCATACCTAGAAAGTAATGCATCATACCCAAGTCCTTCATCTCGAAATCGGTAGCAAGCTTCCTCTTCATTTCGACAATCAACCTATCCTCACTTGTCACAAACAGGTCATCCACATACAGTAGGAGTATCACTGGATTTCCTTCCTCAGCCTTGTAGTAAAGGTTGGAATCCGCTTTACTCTTGGTAAAAACCAAACTGGACAGGAAGTTGTCTATCCTGTCATACCATGTCTTGGGTTCTTTCTTCAAGTCATACAAGGATTTCTTCAATTTGCACACATGTGACTCCCTGTCATGTGTCTCAAATCCGAGTGCCTACTCCACTTCCTCTTCGACTACACCATTCAAGAAAGTTGTCTTGACATTCATCTGGTGTATCTTCCACTTCATCACTTGTCTTGTATTTCTCTATGCTACCTGTCTGTAGCATGCTTGATCTTGTAGATATACTTGGAAGTCATAGCAGACTTCCCTTCTGGTCTTGGGACCACATCCCAAACATCATTCTTCATGATTGATTGGTATTCCTCGATCATGGCATCCTTCCATTACTGCATCCCTGATCCTGGGAACTTCATATTCTTCAATATCTTCAATAGCTAGTGAACTTTGTTGCTGGACCAAATGTTGTTGTCCTTCTTTTGTAGGTGATTGTACACGATCTTTCCTACAAGTCAAATTCAATTGCATGGTTAGAAACTTCTCATAGTTTTTCAAAAACAAATTCTTACACATAATAATGTATGTCATACAGTCATGCAATTATCTTAGCCAATGATTCAATACAAAATTTATCCATATCTCGTAACTTTCTAGATGCCTTCCATCTCTACCAGAACATTGTTAAGAGTGTGCACAACTCCCAACATGTCAGCAAAGATGTTTCATTCTAGATAAGTAGCAATGGAATGTTGTACAGTACCATACGCCGCTTACCCATTACTTGCATATAAGTAGTATCTTGTTCATTAATGCAAATTTTCTATTATGCATAATATACATCCTAAATCTAGGTGTAGTGCCCCTAGACTACTATAGACATTGAGGGCACCTGCTGAGTCACCCAACTGTTTGAAACGTTAATAAAATAACCCTATGATTTTATTTTGAGTATATTTATGATTACGATTGATTGATATATGTGCATTTGGGTAGTTATTGTGAATGGACGATTTCATGTTATTTAACGATTAACTTTGATATGAAAATTGTACATATGGATAATGCTTAACGACTAGCTATATGGTGATTATGTATTTGTCGATGAAATGTATATTTGATTAGAAGTTTGAATAAATCATAAATGTTTAACAATACTTGATTTAGAAATCAGATGATGATTATTGAGGACATTGCTACTAATAAATTGTTGTGAGAAGTGTGTGTAGAAACAAGTGAGACGGTTCACCAACGGACACACAAAGGAACATGAAGGGTCGTAGAGTACGGGTAAATCACACACAGGGGGAGCGACGACGATGTCAACTTTCGACAAGAATACCACGCATGAGCAGATAAGCACTGATCCACTTGCTCAAGAGGAATGCGTGAGAGCGTACGAGGTGGGCCACGACGGAGTTGGTCACGTACGAGTTGAGGGGCGCGCAGTGAGAACGGACTCACTCCTCAATGCCATTAGTCCCTAGATATCATGTAGACGGAGGATGGATGGTAACGATTCCTAAAATCCCTACAAGAGTTCTCGCAAGTCAAAACGGAAAGATGGTGGCAAAAGGGCCCGACGATGCGGTACCCTGTCGAGAATGGAAAGAATGGACGCAAGGACCCAACGATGCGGTATCATGCCAAGGAATGGAAACCATGGATGACTGGACCCGACGGAGTGGTGCCATGTCAGGGAATTAAAATTAAGGAACTAGGAGCCCAACGGCGCGGCACCATGATCCTAGTGAGTTTGATTGTTAAATTTAACTGCATAAAAACTTATGAGAATAACTCTAGATTATTACTTAGCAAATGCATAAAAATAATTTAGGCATTTGCACATGAATAGTTATTTTTGTTGAGCATTTAAAATAATAGAAATCATTATTTAGGAGCAAAATAGAATCCTAAGATTAGACACCTAGTCAACTAAAAGCTAGGAGTTAATTAAAATATCTCAGGGGACAAACTGGAGCAAACTCAGGGGTGTTGGTGCACTTCCTAGAGAAACTGACACTTGGATGGGTGAGTGTTTTAATTAAATAATTAATTAAAAATATTTAATTATGCATGAAGCGACATGTGTCGCATGAGATTTTCCTTTATAAGGAAGACTTGGGGAATGGGTAAAGGGCCCATAATTTGGACGATTGTCGTAATTTTTGAATGCCTCAAATACTTGCTGCTATCTAAGGGTTTGGCTTAGAAATCCTAGTGGGAAGGGAAGCCCAAGCTGAATTTCTGAAATACTTGTGTGAGCTCTACGACCCAAAGCTCGGGGGAGGCCATGCGACTGAAAGCATGAGCCTATGGTTGGGTGGCGGAGCTAACGGTTGCTTCGCCTATGGTTTAAACGAGCTTTGCTGGAGGGATCCTACGGAAGACGAAGGCGACAATGGACCAGCCAGATCGGGTTGACAGGTTAAGGTTTTGCTTATTTTTGTTAAGTTATTCACGCTTTTTATTTTATTTTTCCAATAACTATGATGGCTAATTGGTTTGTATGAAGTTGTTAAAGTTTCAGGTTCATTTCGAGGGGACCCTAAAGGAGGGGTCCTACACTAGGAACATAAGCATGTACATGAATGCACAACATCATTTAAGTAATCAAATATATAATAAATGACAATTCAAATACTTATCTTTGTTTGGTTGTTGGGTGGACTCCCTCTCAATCTTTGCTTCCTTACAGGAATTATTGGAGTGTGCTCCCTCTTGATCTTTGCTTCCTGGATTATCTGTCTTTGAACATATATCCATCCTGGACCACTATGCAGGCTTAAGTGTGCACTAGTGTCATCCTTAAGATCTCATACATAATCATACATGCATTATTATAATCTCAATACTATCAAAATATTATGATTCTAAATAATCTTAAACATGTATGGTTATAGTCATTTCATACACAAGTAATTTATCACAAGCGTTAGTATTTCAAGGTTTCAGGGAGGACTTCTTTTCATCATGCATATTCTTATTTGACCATTGGACTCTTCTAGTTTGACATATCATCAATCAAAGTAAGAAGCATAATATGCATAAACCCATGATTATTCAAACCTATAACTTTATGAATAATCATTATCAATCATACGAAAGCATACTTATATGAGACCCTAACACAAGGTAGGATTCTAACTTGATATAGGAAAACATACCTGGATTATCATGCTTGTCTAACATACCCAAACAATGTCTTCTTTGTTCTCTTAGAGACCTTGTACTAGCAACTTGCATATCTCATAAGTGAATAATTGTAGAGCCAAGTTATATCTCGTAAGTAGAACTTCTATGTGATCCATGACTATGGATGGGTCTTTGTCTTCATGTCACCATGGTCATATGTTCTTGATCTAGAACTAGATTTGTCTTTCTTGATGTACCCTTCATGTTAGTGGCAAACATCATCCTCATACAACACCACAGTGTATTAGTACAATCATAAGTGTCATACCCCTAATCAATGAATGTCTTCTATCATTCACATGCTTTCATACTTTTAATAGGGTGATAAGACAAGTCTAAAATTAATCAAGATTGTACTAACCTCAATAATATGAAGACAAACATATCATAAAATTAATCATGAACAGATTTCAAAACATACCTATATCTCCTCAAGTCATACCTGTTGGGATTGCTTGTAGACTTCTTATGTACGGCCTTATCCTCATCTCCCTCTGGCACTGGAACCTCTTCACTTATGTAGGTGTCCACTTCATCCTCTTATAGGATTAACCCAATCCACTTCAATTTGAAATCTCCAAAATTTGACCCCTCAAAATTGCCTTTTAAACTTTCGGATCTTCTGGTAAAAATCCCGAACTAGGGTTTGATAATGCCCAGGGTTCTGCCCAGCCAAAAGGTTTGATCTTGTGCTCTAAACTTTGATTTTTCTGAGGATCATCCAGCCATGGTCACAGATTCCAAAATTTTCAACTTTTGCAGAAACCCTAATTTTCCACCTTACCGATCAAAATCCCGAACTAGGGTTTGATGATGCTCGGTGTTCTTCCCAACCAAAAAATTTGATCTTGGTCTCTAAATTTCAATTTTGATGAGTAGCATCCAGCTGTGGTCTCATATTTCAAAAATTCCAACTTTCTCCAAAACCCTAATTTCCCACAGTAGTGACGATCCAAAAATGAAGGTGCTCAGAATCCAATTTTGTTTGGACAGAAATATATGCCATATTGTTTCTGATTTATCTCTGAAATTTCAGATCCTTAGGGTATGAAACATTGGCCTGTGCTATATTGACATGTCATCTTTCCAACACCATAGATATGATCTCAAATGGATTCTCTGAGAGAGAGATATGCCAAGTGTCGCAACGTGACCTGTTTATGGGATGAAACAGTATAGAGAACTTGTACGGCGTGACACATGTCACTGTTTCAACTTAGGCCTCTAAAACATAGACCTGTGAAAGTACATTCTATTCCCTAACTGTCAATTTTTACGTAATTCCATTTGGAGCTTCCTAGCCCAATAAATGACCTTTTTTCCTACGTCACCTGTTTAGGACTGCATTCTGGAAGAGGCAGAAAGCCTAACTTGTACGGATCATATCTCACAAAGTACAATGAATCTGAGGCTGTCCTTCGAAAAAAAGGTACATGGACATTTCATCTTCGACCTGTAGAAGTTTTAGATCCTGAACCTTCGCAAAAATGGATTTATAGCAAAATTTACATGATGACTGGTTTTTACTATACCCAGCCCTAGCTTCCAATTTGTCGCAAGTGCAACAAGTGTCATAAATGCCATACAATGTCGTCCTTCAAGGTAGCTCTGATACCATGTTAGTTTTTCAGCATTTAATTCAATCTCATATAGGATCTTAACTGAGAAGACAACATGTACATCATATCAAACACAAGAGACAAGAGACACAAAGCATTTCACCAGGGAAAACCAAGAAGGTGAAAAACCCTGCAACTTCCTCAGAGATAGAATAAGCACCAATACAAGGATCACAAAGATGAATCCCCAAAAGATAATTGTCTACAACAGCTACTCCTCCTCCACTTGTGTGCACTCCTCCTCTCTCTCACTAATGCGAAGTGAGTGAATGAGAGAATGTGTTTAATGAGAGAGACACACTCTCTATTTATACACTGCTTCACTTGTCTTTTAACTCTAACTAGGTCGGCCCCAAATTAACCACTTAACATAATGTTGACTGGGATGACCCCACTAGGGTGGTATAATAACCCTTTAACCCACATAACTCATATAGGGCTGACCCCATCAAGGTGGTCTAATAACCCATCAAGTATAAGTTACGACACTTACAATATAACTTGAGACACTTGCAAGTACAACTGACGACACTTCCAATCGGAAGAATAATACATCTCCGTTGGGGATACAATAAAGTACAAATACAATATACAAGTGAATATTTTCCGAAGTTACAAATACATCAATATATATTGATAAGATGCTTGATGCAGGGATCATTGAGCTAGTCAAAGAATCAGAGTGGATAAGCCCTATGGTTATCCAAGACAAGAAGACTAAAGGATAAATCAGGATTTGCGTATGCCTAAGGAAGTTGAATGATGATTCGATGCATGACCCATTTCCTACTCCGTTTACATATGAAGTATTGGACAATGTTGGAGGGAATGAGGCCTATTCTTTTACTGATGGATTTTCTGGTAACCATCATATCAGGATTGATCCAGTAGACAGGCATAAGACAACATTTTCTATTGAATGGGGCTCCTACTAGTATATAGTTATTCCCTTTGGATTGAAGAACGCGCCTACCATATTTTATAGAGTTGTGGTGGCTGCATTTAAGGACTTTATCCATAAGTTATTAGAGGTTTATTTTGATGATTGGACTGTCTTTGGGTTGCTGAAAAACCATTTTTAGAATCTCAGAATGATGTTAGCTAAGTGCAGACAACATCATCTTTTTTCGGAATCTGAAGAAATGCATCTTTTGTGTGCCCTATGGAATTCTATTGGGACACATTGTGTGTAAACAAGTGTTGATGGTCGATCTTGGAAAGATCGCAGTGATTGTGGATTTACTTGCACCAAACTCAGTGAAGCATCTTCGCACCACGTTGGGACATATAGGATACTATAGAAAATTCATCAAGGGTTATGCACAGATAACTACGCCAATGGAAAAATTGATGAAGAAAGATGCACAGTTCATATGGAACGCAGAATGTGAGAAAGTCCTAGACACGCTAAAGGAGAAAATGGTGACTGCGCTTATTCTTGTTTTTCCAGATTGGGATAAGTTGTTCCATGTACATGTTGCTTCGTCCATTGCACTTGGAGTGGTGCTAGCACAACTGGGTGAGGGGGATATTGATCACCCCATTGCATTCTCGAGTAGGAAGCTATCTTCGGCTGAAAAGAACTATACAACCACTGAAAGAGAAGGTCTGGCTATGGTATACGCACTGCAAAAATTCAGACACTATTTGTTGGGTGCGAACTTCTCAATGTTTACTAACCATTCCGCTTTGAAGTACCTAGTCAATAAATCAATGTTAGGGGGGAGAATTTCCAAGAATATGACTTTGAGATCATTGTTAAGCTAGGAATATTGAACCTAGGAACTGACCATCTCTCAATGATTGAGTCAGGCGAAGAAACCACAAACCTCGAAGACAATCTGCCTGACACATAGTTATTCGCAATACAGATTGCTGATGATTATTACAAGGATATTGTAGACTTTTTGACTACGGGATTGGCACCCATAGAGTTCACTATGTAGCAGAAGAAGCAACTGGTAGTCAGAGCGACAGACTTCACTATCATTGCAGGACAACTATACAAGTTGGGACCAGATGAAGTGCTGCACAGAAGCGTGTTGGAGCATGAGAAGCCATTCATATTGGCTGATCCACATTCAAGTGTATCCGGAGGTGACTATGCGGGAAGAGCCACTGCGCAGAAGATATTGAGAGCAGGGCTATGGTGGCCTATAATTCATAAAGATTCAAAGGAACATTGCCATAGTTGCGATGTTTGTCAGAGAACAGGAAAACCATTGTGAATAAATGAAATGTCGTTAAAACCATAGTTGACACTACAGGCATTTGAAAAATGGGCTATTGATTTTGTGGGACCTATTGACCTACCGGGAAAGAGGACTGGTGCGAGATACACTATCACCTTGACTAATTATCTCACAAGATGGGTAGAGGCTAAACCAGTGAGGGACTATAGCGCAGCCACTACTGTGCAGTTCATCTTTGAGAACATCCTTACTAGATTTGGATGCTCGAAGATTTTGATGAGTGATCAAGGCACTCACTTTTTGAACAAGACAATTGCAGGACTAATTGAAGAATTCCACATTTATCATCAAAGGAGTACACCATACCATCCTCAAGCCAATGGAACAGTTGAAGCGTGCAACAAGGTATTAGAGAATGTGCTAACAAAGGTATGCAATGTAAAAAAGGATGATTGGGATCTGCGCATTCCAACTGTGTTATGGGCATACCGGACCACTTGCAAGAAGTTGACAGGCCATACACCTTTTAGATTGGCCTATGGACAGGAAGCTGTGATGCCTATGGAGTTTATTGTACCCAGCTTAAGGATTGCTGCATTCACAGGCATGGAGGAGGAACAAACAATAGAAGAAAAGCTTCTACACTTGTTAGGATATTCCTATACTCCATCCTAGTCCTAACAACATTATCATTGTTTTTCATTTCAGTCATGCATGCAATTGCATGCATCCCAGTCATCAATATGGTGTCTCCCAGCACCTACTGCTTAGTTTACTAGCCCCGGGAGCCTGTTTCCACTCAGTTCCATCCCTCCTAGTCAGTGATGCGCCCTCCTTTCACCTACCACATGTGAAGTGTGCCCTCTCTCACCTACCACTAGTGAAAGACTCAGTTAGTTGCTTGATTTGTGGATCTCTCCCTGATTTGAGGATAAATTGACTAGTTAACTCACTGAAACACTCTGATGGACCTCCAGAGAGACTTGGTTGGATATTCTGACTGCAGTTAGATCCTCATGCGCCCTCCTTGGATTCTCCTTGACTACATTAGTGCTTCATGCATCAATTACACCTACTACATTCAATTAGACTTAGCTACATTCAGTTAGCTCAATTTGACACATGGACAACCACTTGTGATCTGATGACACCACTACTGATATGATGATTAGGACTCCTAGTGAAGATAAGCCATGCTCATACATGCTAATTTGAATTGCCACCTTGGCATTCGAATCCTCTCCATTGTATTATTTATTGTTCATATTATGATTAATGAATTAGTGTGATGTTATTCTGATTCTATCTGAGTTCTATTGCATCTATGTTCTATTGCTCCATTCTGCACTCTTCTTCTATTTTACTGCTTAATCTTTCTTGTGAGGTATACATCAACTCTTAGATCTGCTGTGATGATTTTCACATGGTATTAGAGCATGTGGAGAGTATAGTCTATTTCCATTCCTAAGATTTTTTTTTTGCAGGTTATTACCAATATTTCGAGTGCAGCAACAGTTTTCTGTAGTTTTGTAGCAGTAGCAGTTGCAGATATTCTCTATTGTTTTTGCAAGTCTTCTGCAATAGCTTCCATGAATTTGGAAGGAATTCCTCCTCTCTCTCCATTCAACTACGATGAGTGGAAACCAAAGATGATAACATATTTGAAGAGACATGGTCTTTTTTATTATTGTCTTGAAAGAGAGTTCGAATCCTATGAAGAGGATAATTATTGGTTAAATGAAGGTGATAGAGCCTATGGAGCAATGTTGACTGCTATGTCTCCTTGTATGTTAATGCACTTCCATGATTCTGCTAAATCTCCAAAAGAGCTATGGGCCCATCTGGATGAAAGATTTGGAAAATAGAATGAAGGGATTGGTGCAAACTATTTGGAGAGGAATCCCAGTGTTGCATTCGCCCTCCTTGATGGTCTCTCTAATCATGATTCAGTATCAAACATATCTCATAATTGTAATGCCCGCCTCAACACTTGTGTTGATTTTGATTATGTTAGACATATGATTGACTAGATTATTTTTAGACCTACGCCTGATTTGACTATTTGAGGGCACTGGTTTGAAGTGACCCGGAATTATAAAACATTGGACCATGAATGATTGCTTTAGACCTTATATGCGAAATGAAAATGGTTAGATGATGATTTATGGATATACTCGACTGACTGAGAAAATGAAAATGATGAATGTTGAAATTACTTGAAATGAAAAATGATGATTTATATATACTCAACTGACCGAGAAAATGAAAATGATGAATGTTGAAATTACTTGAAATGAAAAATGATGATTTATATATACTCGAATGATTGGGAAAATGAAAATGATGAATGTTGGAATTACTTGAAATGAAAAATGATGATTTATTTATACTTGACTGACTGAGAAAATGAAAATGATGAATGTTGAATATTTATTAGTGCAGCACTAGTAATATACGTTTGAGTGTGTGCAGTGGCAGGTAAGACGATTTACCGACTGACCCACAATGGAACTATAGGGGTTGTAAGAATGGAAAGAACACTTAAGGGTACGACGACTGACTGTGGACTCTAAACTAGTAATCCACGCACGGGTGAATCCGTTTCAGCTCACCCGGGGAAGCGTATGCCATACGGGAAAGACCATAATGATTTGGTTGCGTGCGATGAGTTGAGGGGCGTGCAATAAGGAGAGCCTTATCCCTCAACATCCCTTAGTCTCCAAGGAGAATAGTTGAGAGATCGCGGTAATGACTCTCGATCTCTACGCAGTACTCCACATAAGAAGAAAGAAAGATACTGTCGGAAGGGCCTGCCGAAGAGGTACCTAGACAAAAGAAGAATGGAAAAAGAAAACTACTCATACATGCATAATTAAATAATATACGTGTGGAAGTTTTAGAGAATTTAATAATAAATTATTCAATATTTTATTATTATTATTATCATGATGATTATGCTATTATGGTTGAGAAAGGAATTTGAAATTTAGAAAACTTAATGTTCTCTTCTTTTATAATTAATGGAAATATATATTAATTATTTCAAAAAGAAAAAGAAAGGATTTTAAATAGCATAAAGAATTATTTTAAATATTTCATTTTTACTATAAACAAAATAAAATAAAATTGTAAATAGAATAAATAATTATTTGAATAAAATATTTCTTTTATTATAGAAAAATAAAAAGAAAAGATTTTAAATAGAATAAAGAAGTATTTTAATAAAATATTTTCTTTTATTATTAAAAAAGGATTAGTTATAAAAGGGTTTAGTCACATACAGACAAGCATAGCAAGCATTTATATATATATATATATATATATATATATATATATATATATATAGATATATATATATATATATATATATATATATAGATATATATATATATATATATATATATATATATATATTGATGGTCCATATATACATATATAGCACGACTATACCACTAGTAATTTAGACAAGACATTATACTTTAAAAAAAAATAAAAAAATTTGCTCACTTACTCAACTTGATGACCTCTACAATAATGAAGTTGGCCAAAAAGAATAACTTGTAGATTCAACACTCATGTTCTCAATGTCTTCTATTTCGAATTCTGAGCCAGCTCACACTTTAGAAACTGAAGAGGTTCTTAAATCCTCTCTTGCACAAGAGTCTGTTGGTTTGCATAATGATGATCTATTGAATGTTCCAGAGGTTAAATCAATAATTAGAGGTGATGCATTCGCTCTCCTTGATCACTTACCTTTTATGTAATACTATATGATCATTTGTACATGCTCTTAGACGTTCATTGAAGATGTAGGGAATTACCATTCACTTGGGATCATTTCTCATGTATATCATGGTTTATTTGGTTTTGATCTCACCCCTACTGGTTCAAGGGAGATCTCAAGAAACCATTTATCAAGTCTTGGAGCTGATTTGAAGTCCAAGCAACCACTATCATGTGATGGTTCTTTTGGGCATGATCTCACTTATGATGGTTCAAAGGAGATAACAAAATACTATCTACACATTCATGGATTTGATCCTACCTCAGCTGATTCGAATCACAGGTTCCAAGATCATCCTCATACCTTTGGATTTGTTCTCATCACATTCGATCTGCAGAGCAAGTACAAACACATGCTTTTGGAGCATGAACCACTTCTTCCCAAGAACAAGATACCTCCAGACATATGACTAAGCATCACACCTGCTTGAGTTTGGAGCATTTATTTTTTGGTGTGCCTTACATTTTTTTCGAGGGTGGGTATTTTTTCCCATGAGGTTTTCCCCGTTTCCTCGTTTCATGGACGGTTTTTTATTTATATTGGGTGACCTTTGGTCTCAATTACTAGGGCCCAGCATGGATTAAGGGGGGGTGTTAGTATATTCCTATAATCCATCCTAGTCCTACTTGCATTATCATTGTTTTTCATTTCAGTCAGTCATGCATTTTTGCATGCATCCTAGTCATCAATATGCTGTCTCCTAGCATCTACTGCTTAGTTTACTAGCCCCAGGATCCTGTTTCCACTCAGTTCTATCCCTCCTAGTCAGTGATGCGCCCTCCTTTCACCTACCACATCTGAAGTGCACCCTCTCTCACCTACCACCAGTGACACACTCAGTTAGTTTCTTGATTTGTGGATCTCTCCCTGATTTGAGGATAGATTGACTAGTTAACTCACTGAAACACTCTATTGGACCTCCAAAGAGACTTGGTTGACTATTCTGACTGTAGTTAGCTCCTCACGCACCCTCCTTGGATTCTCCTTCACTACATTAGTGCTTCATGCATCAGTTACACCTACTACATTCAGTTAGCTCATTTTCACACATGGACAACCACTTGTGATCCGATGACACCACTACTAATCTGATGATTAGGACTCCTAGTGCAGATAAGCCATGGTCATGCATGCTAATTTGAATTGCCACCTTGGAATTCGAATCCTCTCCATTGTATTATTTATTGTTCATATTATGATTAATGAATTATTGTGATGTTATTCTGCTTCTATCTAAGTTCTATTGCATCTATGTTCTACTGCTCTATTATATACTCTTCTTTTATTTTCCCGCTTAATATTTCTTGTGAGGTATACATTAGCTCTTAGATCTGCTGTGAGGATTTTCACAGTTGCTTGTATTGGAGGAAGATCGCTTCATAGCAGGATTTCACCATCAAGTGCAGAAAGACAAAGAAAAAGCATGGCATGATTGCCACATCAAGAACAAGTCCTTTTAGGTAGGTGACCTTGTCCTCCTGTATGATAGCAAGTTCATGAAATTTCCTGGCAAATTTAAAATGCATTGGCTTGGACCATATACTATTCTGCATGTTACTAACGGTGGCACAGTTCAGTTAGCCACGCTAGACGGAGATAACTTACTAGGCTTGGTGAATGGAAGTAGACTAAAACCCTATCGGGATAGTCCTACTTCGCAGAACCCACAGTGATAAGAAGAGAAGGGAATTTCTAAGTTGCAAGTACAGTTGAAATTGGGCACTAAAAATGCAAAAGAGTCTATACACATTTTTGGTCCGATACGTGAAGTTTGATAGAAAGAATGCATGTGCTGCGCAACACTAGTTGAGAAGAGAAGTTGCAGGGATCCAAAAAAAAAAGAGAGAAAAATAATATGAAAAGAAAAGAGAAAGTCCGTAGTTACGAAGCTCAAAATGTAGCTGTGCAGATCAGATAGAACAAGAAGGATGGAAAGTTCAGAACAAGAAAAGCAACACCGCGAAGTAACTGCACTAGAGAAGTGACAACAATGCGCCAAGAAACTAGCCATTATACAATGATTTTGTCGACGACCACTTGAGAATTTAACGCAGAAATAACTGTTCTGAAGGAATTAATGAATAAAAGAACCTGAATCCTCCACAGATTTGGCCAACGAACATGCCATTTAATGTTTTTATGGTCGTTGGTGGGCGCAGCTAAGGCTGACTACGCCTATAAGTATTGTTGTATTTGGGCTCGCGGGCGTTACCGAAACTCTGAAATTTTTCTGTGAGCCATAGATTGAATCTGTTTACTAAGAGCATTAAGTTACTGCTGTGGCCACAACAGATCCCATGCTTAGCTGAAGCACGAGAGCCCCATTTTTGAATAAACACAAAGGTATTTGGGTGATTTTTCTTGTAAATATGAGATTTTGGTTTTTATCCCTAAGATCTCTTACCCATACTTTTGTTCTGTGTGTTCGCCTTTTTGATCTAAAAATTTCTATGTGTTTTTGGTTTGCAGGAAGCCTCAAATTTTGAGTATTTTTTCATTTGCTTTCATCAACCCGAAACCCGACACTTTGGAAACCCGTAACCCGACAGATGTAGGTTGCAGAAATTTTATTTTCAGTCTTTTGCTTAGGGTCAACCTGAAACCCAACAGGTGCGGGTTGTGGTTTTTCCTTTCATAATAATGTTCGGTGATTTCCAACCCGAAACTCGCAAGTGTGGCTTTCGGCTTTCGGGATTTCATTTTTTATTTTGGTTGCATTGTGTGTTCCCGAAACCCGACACCCGAAAATGTCACGTTTCGGGATTCGGGAAAGCCTTTTTCATTTTTGCGATTGTTTCTATTTCCGAAACCTGCAACCCGCAAGTTTCAGGTTGCAGCTTTCGGGAACTTATTTTCACCATCGTTTTAGCAGTTTGCAATCCTGAAACCCGCAACCCGCAAGTTTCAAGTTGCAGCTTTCAGGATTCATAATAAAACTTTGTTAATAAACCCCCGCGACTTGAACCCGTAGCCACAAGACTTAATCTTGACCATTGATTTGTTTTGATCCTGTGGATGAGATTACACTGCGTGATTTGAATAATTATTTGGATTGTTTCCATATTTATTGATTTGTTTTGATTTGTTTGAGTTGGGTTTTATCATTTCAGTGGTCATTTGATTCTGATTATTGTATGTAACGATTTTGTATTCTTATTTCAACTTGTTTGAGTCATTTACGTGCTTCAATTTGGGCTAATCAAATTCATATCATGTTTCGGTAAACTTGGCAACAAATTTGAACTGAATGGAATCAATAATTTTGTAGAACATCTTAATGGGTTACAATAATTTGATTAAACACTTATTTCTAATCATTTTGATTTATAACTTGAAATGGTTTATGTCAAATAATGGAATCATGCATTTAATTCTCAACTTTGGAAGGATTATTGAATTTTACTAAGCTTTGGATATTTTATAAAATTTGTCATTTTTGAATAATCTATAATTTTATGACAAAGATTTTTCAATTCCTTGTTATGTATAATTTAATTGAATCCTGAAAGAGAAAAACATACTTTTGAATCATGGAGAGAGTCAATAATTTGTCATTAAGCAAAGTATTATGTTTTACAAAGAATAATTAGCTTTGCTTATTTACAAGATCATTATTATTGTTTAAATTATATTCGATATATTTTTTGAAGAACAATATTAATAATCTTATTTATATAATTGACTTTGATATATCATGCTATTTACAATGTTTAATTCATAATATTTCACTAAACCCTAGATTTTTGTGCAGATAAAATTTGAAAACAGAATCTGTAAAAGACACGTTTTTGCATTGAGTGTTGTGGGAAAACCGTGAGGAATCAACTCAAACGGTTGAAAACCCACTTCCGAAATGGGATGATTTACTCCTTTCAATGAACAGTTTTACAAATCTGTCAACCACTTGGGAGGAAAACATTTCCGATTAGGGTTCAACTTTCAGAAATTTATTCCAGCCATTTTTGCATACAGTGAATGAACCAGGCATCCAATGGATTTGATGTTATCCTTCCCAGTGCTCTCCATTGCTATAAATTCAACCTCCGCACTCAAAGCAAGGGAATGAAGAGGTCTCAAAAGAATGGAAGGATTTTCATTCTTCCTACATTTGTATTCTTCTTGCAATGTTTTGTTGATAGGGAAGGAGGAATGTTGCTACCAGAGGGAGTGGATGATCTTTGTGTGACAAAGAATTGAATTTCTTCTTTCTCTGCTATCATTATCTTGATAGCAATTTCATGTGGTTAAGAGATTGGAGATCGTAGGCTCTGCTTTAAGTGGTTGCTCTGATTATCAAGTTCAAGCTTTGTATTTTTATCAAGTTGAGATGGTAATACAATTTCTTTTCTGCAATTATTTTCATTTGTTCATGTGCATTTAATTAGATTTCTCTTTTTTGTGCACAGATCAGATCATAATTAGATTCAAGCAACTTTCTGCATTTCTGTTGTTTATGTATTAATCTGATTATATTTAATCATTGCATAAATGGTTTTACGTTCAAATAATTTTAACATAGTGAAGATAATTTCTTACTTCTCATGTTAGAATTAATATGTTTTAGATGTCAATAATGTTTAAAATTTCTTTTAAATCATTTGATAATCTAATCATTCTTTTTGAACATTTAAACATTTCCTTCCTTTTAAAATACTTGGCTCCCAGGATAGATTAGTAATTAACATTTAATTTAGCTATTATTTTACTTTAATCATTCTTAGTTTAAATCTATAATTATGTAATTATAGAATTTCTTCTCATAATTGCATAATTATTAACTTTAGATTGAATTATTAATTTTAAATTGCATCCAAATCACATCTAGCACTAGCTTCACAATTAATTCAAAGTCTCCTTTTGAGGAGCAAACCCACCAACTCATAGAGTGCTAGCGGAGGCCGAATATCTGTGGGTGTTAACCACACCAAACAACTCGAAGATAGGGTAATTCTTGCGTAGGATTATCTGAAGCCTTTGGCTGGGGTTTTCATCCCCTGTTGTGTGCCTTGGACCATTCCAGAACCTTGCATTCACCCTGCATAACCGAGGCATCAACAGTTACCCCGTGACTCTAGAGAAGAAATTTTAGTGAATGTTCGAAGATTCTACCCTTGAGCAAGAGTTTACAGTTGAGCAGACTGTGTGGATTTTTAAACAAACTGGGATTGAAGGGTTGATGAGAACCCCTGCTAAGAAGGTTGTTACAGAACAAGGTCAAGGTTCACATCGTTCACCACGACATTCCACAGTTATGCAAACCAAGGGAAAGGAACCAGCGGTCGTAAAGACAAAGCCGAAGATGATGAGCTCCAAGCTGCCAGAAGTTCCATTGGGAGATAAAGAAATCCAGTTAATTTTGACCCCGTAATACATCTCTCCGCGAGTTGAGGATGCACCGGCCCTGAAGCTCACCAGGAATGCTAAGTCCGAAATCCCTCTTCCGCCCATATCTAAACATGTGAAGCCAAAACCAAATCTGCTAGGAAAGATCGCGGAATGCAAGTTCGAAGATTACGACTTGCTACAGCAGCAGAAGGATCCCAACAAGCCGAAGTACCCACAATTTTAGCCAAATAGATATGTGTGCTGGAAAACGGATGTGAAAAACAACCACTTGTTGGTGCGCAAAACTAGCTGTCTGAAGTCGTCGAATCATGGTTGTTGAACCTATTGCGGCTCCCGCACTTTGACCAGAACCCAGAACTTAACGTGGTGGTGCACACACCAAGGATACCTTTGGATGGATAGGAATGTCGACCTCAACATAGACTTGATCCATCGGATCACAGGGCTAAGCAAGCGAGGCATGACCCAAAGAAGTTCTTTGTTGGCAAGTCTAGGGATAAGGAAGTCGTCGCACAGATGAAACAGGCACATCAGGTTCTGAAAAGAAAAAGAGGGTTTATCATAGACGATATAGCCGATGAGGCTATGCGGTTCGTAACACAACTGCTAGCAGGAAAAATATTTGCAGTGAACGTATCCATTCACTAGGTTAATAGTCGAATCCGACTCTCATATTGGATAAGATAAGAATAATATATTTGATTGATAGGATAAAAGATGATGTCTTTTACAAGATAGACTTTCCCGTATTTATAATTGTTTAAAGGGTGTCTAATGCAACTCTTCATAAAGAGTTACACCATTTCACTAATTAATTATATTATTATATTATTCTTGTTTGTTGTTACTATTATTATTATTATATATATATATATATATATATGTTCATGTTTATTTTATTATTATTTTATTCATAGCATTGCCTCTTTCTTAGAAAGGCTTTGTCCTCAAAGCCTTATAACGTTGTTGCACCGTTCCTTATGACGTCGTAGCTGACGAAACATGTCAGTACGAACTTCTAAGTGTAGAGCATAACTTCCGATATGTGGATGGGTCAATCCATCCCAAATTGATTTGTTGCTGACTATTGGGATTCCCCATTGATCTGTCGTTAAGAGCTTTGATCACATTAGTACCATCGTCTTTCGACATTTCCCACTTTTCAGAATATCGGTTTTTATGGTTGGGGTGTCTATAGGGAATTTTCACAATGTCATTTTCTTTTACGAGTGTCGTCTTTTGAGCATTGATCTGAGCTGGGACTTTTATTTTCGTCTCTTCAGGTTTTAAGGTTTCATTCTGTATCTTTTCCAACTTGTTTCCTAACTACCAGTTATCATTTTGAAACTTCTTAATCAATTCGACTTGCAATTTTATGTCATCTTCAGATGTCTTAAGTTGTTCCTTAAGATCTTCATTATGACTTCTGATACAACTATTTTCTTCCTGCTTGTCTAGAAGTTTCCCCTCAATGTCGTCCATAGATTGTTCTATCTTCCGGCTATTTTTCAACTTCTTAATTTTTGTGACTAGTATCTTGTTATGACTTCTTAGTCTAAAAATTTCTTCAACATTGTTGGATAATGCTTTATTATTCTCCGCGATCTCTGACTTATATGTCTTTTTAGAGTCGTCATTTTGTTGTTGAAGAACTTTTATCTGTTGTCAACACTAGCTGACCTCTGATTCTTGACTTTCTAATTTATGTCGTAACTGCATTAGTTCTTCATCTTTGTCGCTAACGATTTTGTTCAAGCGTATTATTTATGCTTCGTAATTATTTATTTCCTTCTTTATATCTTGATTTCCTAACCTCTGATTGAATTTATTTTCGGCTTTTAATTCATCAATTTGCGCATTCAATTTTTCTATACGCCTTTCCTGGTCAGAGATTTTTATTTCATTGTCCCTTTCTTGTAATTCAATTCTTATTTTTGAACTGTTATTTATGTCGCGCAATTCTTCATTGTCTTTTAGATAACGTTTTAACACGGCTTCTAATTTTTCTCGCAAATCGGCTTCCATGGTTTCTGACTTCTTCGACGGTGGGATGATTTCCTTTGATTTCTTTGGTGATAATCGATCTTCAAATTTTATTTTATTTTTTTAACAATAATTGCTTTGCCCTTATAATAATAATTATTATTTACATGTAATAATAATATTATTTTAATATTATATATTTCCCAAACAATTGTAATATTTTACAATTATGGACCAATATTAATTAATCTCCACGTTGGTTAACCTTTTGCTTTAGATTAATTTCTTTGTGGATTGTGTGTAGATTAAATTTTGAGTATTTTTTCATTTGCTTTCATCAACCCGAAACCCGACACTTTGGAAACCCATAACCCGACAGATGTAGGTTGCAGAAATTATATTTTCAGTCTTTTGCTTAGGGTCAACCTGAAACCCAACAGGTGTGGGTTGTGGTTTTTCCTTTCATAATAATGTTCGGTGATTTCCAACCCGAAACTCGCAAGTGTGGCTTTCGGCTTTCGGGATTTCATTTTTTATTTTGGTTGCATTGTGTGTTCCCGAAACCCGACACCCGAAAATGTCACATTTCGGGATTCGGGAAAGCCTTTTTCATTTTTGCGATTGTTTCTGTTTCCGAAACCTGCAACCCGCAAGTTTCAGGTTGCAGCTTTCGGGAACTTATTTTCACCATCGTTTTAGCAGTTTGCAATCCTGAAACCCGCAACCCGCAAGTTTCAAGTTGCGGCTTTCAGGATTCATAATAAAACTTTGTTAATAAACCCCCGCGACTTGAACCCGTAGCCACAAGACTTAATCTTGACCATTGATTTGTTTTGATCCTGTGGATGAGATTACACTGCGTGATTTGAATAATTATTTGGATTGTTTCCATATTTATTGATTTGTTTTGATTTGTTTGAGTTGGGTTTTATCATTTCAGTGGTCATTTGATTCTGATTATTGTATGTAACGATTGTGTATTCTTATTTCAACTTGTTTGAGTCATTTACGTGCTTCAATTTGGGCTAATCAAATTCATATCATGTTTCGGTAAACTTGGCAACAAATTTGAACTGAATGGAATCAATAATTTTGTAGAACATCTTAATGGGTTACAATAATTTGATTAAACACTTATTTCTAATCATTTTGATTTATAACTTGAAATGGTTTATGTCAAATAATGGAATCATGCATTTAATTCTCAACTTTGGAAGGATTATTGAATTTTACTAAGCTTTGGATATTTTATAAAATTTGTCATTTTTGAATAATCTATAATTTTATGACAAAGATTTTTCAATTCCTTGTTATGTATAATTTAATTGAATCCTGAAAGAGAAAAACATACTTTTGAATCATGGAGAGAGTCAATAATTTGTCATTAAGCAAAGTATTATGTTTTACAAAGAATAATTAGCTTTGCTTATTTACAAGATCATTATTATTGTTTAAATTATATTCGATATATTTTTTGAGGAACAATATTAATAATCTTATTTATATAATTGACTTTGATATATCATGCTATTTACAATGTTTAATTCATAATATTTCACTAAACCCTAGATTTTTGTGCAGATAAAATTTGAAAACAGAATCTGTAAAAGACACGTTTTTGCATTGAGTGTTGTGGGAAAACCGTGAGGAATCAGCTCAAACGGTTGAAAACCCACTTCCGAAATGGGATGATTTACTCATTTCAATGAACAGTTTTGCAAATCTGTCAACCACTTGGGAGGAAAACATTTCCGATTAGGGGTCAACTTTCAGAAATTTATTCCAGCCATTTTTGCATACAGTGAATGAACCAGGCATCCAGTGGATTTGATGTTATCCTTCCCAGTGCTCTACATTGCTATAAATTCAACCTCCGCACTCAAAGCAAGGGAATGAAGAGGTCTCAAAAGAATGGAAGGATTTTCATTCTTCCTACATTTGTATTCTTCTTGCAATGTTTTGTTGATAGGGAAGGAGGAATGTTGCTACCAGAGGGAGTGGATGATCTTTGTGTGACAAAGAATTGAATTTATTCTTTCTCTGCTATCATTATCTTGATAGCAATTTCATGTGGTTAAGAGATTGGAGATCGTAGGCTCTGCTTTAAGTGGTTGCTCTGATTATCAAGTTCAAGCTTTGTATTTTTATCAAGTTGAGATGGTAATACAATTTCTTTTCTGCAATTATTTTCATTTGTTCATGTGCATTTAATTAGATTTCTCTTTTTTGTGCACAGATCAGATCATAATTAGATTCAAGCAACTTTCTGCATTTCTGTTGTTTATGTATTAATCTGATTATATTTAATCATTGCATAAATGGTTTTATGTTCAAATAATTTTAACATAGTGAAGATAATTTCTTACTTCTCATGTTAGAATTAATATGTTTTAGATGTCAATAATGTTTAAAATTTCTTTTAAATCATTTGATAATCTAATCATTCTTTTTGAACATTTAAACATTTCCTTCCTTTTAAAATACTTGGCTCCCGGGATAGATTAGTAATTAACATTTAATTTAGCTATTATTTTACTTTAATCATTCTTAGTTTAAATCTATAATTATGTAATTATAGAATTTCTTCTCATAATTGCATAATTATTAACTTTAGATTGAATTATTAATTTTAAATTGCATCCAAATCACATCTAGCACTAGCTTCACAATTAATTCAAAGTCTCCTTTTGAGGAGCAAACCCACCAACTCATAGAGTGCTAGCGGAGGCCGAATATCTGTGGGTGTTAACCACACCAAACAACTCGAAGATAGGGTAATTCTTGCGTAGGATTATCTGAAGCCTTTGGCTGGGGTTTTCATCCCCTGTTGTGTGCCTTGGACCATTCCAGAACCTTGCATTCACCCTGCATAACCGAGGCATCAACAGTTACCCCGTGACTCTAGAGAAGAAATTTTAGTGAATGTTCGAAGATTCTACCCTTGAGCAAGAGTTTACAGTTGAGCAGACTGTGTGGATTTTTAAACAAACTGGGATTGAAGGGTTGATGAGAACCCCTGCTAAGAAGGTTGTTACAGAACAAGGTCAAGGTTCACATCGTTCATCACGACATTCCACAGTTATGCAAACCAAGGGAAAGGAACCAGCGGTCGTAAAGACAAAGCCGAAGATGATGAGCTCCAAGCTGCCAGAAGTTCCATTGGGAGATAAAGAAATCCCGTTAATTTTGACCCCGTAATACATCTCTCCGCGAGTTGAGGATGCACCGGCCCTGAAGCTCACCAGGAATGCTAAGTCCGAAATCCCTCTTCCGCCCATATCTAAACATGTGAAGCCAAAACCAAATCTTCTAGGAAAGATCGCGGAATGCAAGTTCGAAGATTACGACTTGCTACAGCAGCAGAAGGATCCCAACAAGCCGAAGTACCCACAATTTTAGCCAAATAGATATGTGTGCTGGAAAACGGATGTGAGAAACAACCACTTGTTTGTGCGCAAAACTAGCTGTCTGAAGTCGTCGAATCATGGTTGTTGAACCTATTGCGGCTCCCGCACTTTGACCAGAACCCAGAACTTAACGTGGTGGTGCACACACCAAGGATACCTTTGGATGGATAGGAATGTCGACCTCAACATAGACTTGATCCATCGGATCACAGGGCTAAGCAAGCGAGGCATGACCCAAAGAAGTTCTTTGTTGGCAAGTCTAGGGATAAGGAAGTCATCGCACAGATGAAGCAGGCACATCAGGTTCTGAAAAGAAAAAGAGGGTTTATCATAGACGATATAGCCGATGAGGCTATGCGGTTCGTAACACAACTGCTAGCAGGAAAAATATTTCCAGTGAACGTATCCATTCACTAGGTTAATAGTCGAATCCGACTCTCATATTGGATAAGATAAGAATAATATATTTGATTGATAGGATAAAAGATGATGTCTTTTACAAGATAGACTTTCCCGTATTTATAATTGTTTAAAGGGTGTCTAATGCAACTCTTCATAAAGAGTTACACCATTTCACTAATTAATTATATTATTATATTATTCTTGTTTGTTGTTACTATTATTATTATTATATATATATATATATATATATATATATGTTCATGTTTATTTTATTATTATTTTATTCATAGCATTGCCTCTTTCTTAGAAAGGCTTTGTCCTCAAAGCCTTATAACGTTGTTGCACCGTTCCTTATGACGTCGTAGCTGACGAAACATGTCAGTATGAACTTCTAAGTGTAGAGCATAACTTCCGATATGTGGATGGGTCAATCCATCCCAAATTGATTTGTTGCTGACTATTGGGATTCCCCATTGATCTGTCGTTAAGAGCATTGATCACATTAGTACCATCATCTTTCGACATTTCCCACTTTTCAGAATATCGATTTTTATGGTTGGGGTGTCTATAGGGAATTTTCACAATGTCATTTTCTTTTACAAGTGTCGTCTTTTGAGCATTGATCTGAGATGGGACTTTTATTTTCGTCTCTTCAGGTTTTAAGGTTTCATTCTGTATCTTTTCCAACTTGTTTCCTAACTACCTGTTATCATTTTGAAACTTCTTAATCAATTCGACTTGCAATTTTATGTCATCTTCAGATGTCTTAAGTTGTTCCTTAAGATCTTCATTATGACTTCTGATACAACTATTTTCTTCCTGCTTGTCTAGAAGTTTCCCCTCAATGTCGTCCATAGATTGTTCTATCTTCCGGCTATTTTTCAACTTCTTAATTTTTGTGACTAGTATCTTGTTATGACTTCTTAGTCTAAAAATTTCTTCAACATTGTTGGATAATGCTTTATTATTCTCCGCGATCTCTGACTTATATGTCTTTTTAGAGTCGTCATTTTGTTGTTGAAGAACTTTTATCTGTTGTCAACACTAGCTGACCTCTGATTCTTGACTTTCTAATTTATGTCGTAACTGCATTAGTTCTTCATCTTTGTCGCTAACGATTTTGTTCAAGCGTATTATTTATGCTTCGTAATTATTTATTTCCTTCTTTATATCTTGATTTCCTAACCTATGATTGAATTTATTTTCGGCTTTTAATTCATCAATTTGCGCATTCAATTTTTCTATACGCCTTTCCTGGTCAGAGATTTTTATTTCATTGTCCCTTTATTGTAATTCAATTCTTATTTTTGAACTGTTATTTATGTCGCGCAATTCTTCATTGTCTTTTAGATAACGTTTTAACACGGCTTCTAATTTTTCTCGCAAATCGGCTTCCATGGTTTCTGACTTCTTCGACGGTGGGATGATTTCCTTTGATTTCTTTGGTGATAATCGATCTTCAAATTTTATTTTATTTTTTTAACAATAATTGCTTTGCCCTTATAATAATAATAATTATTTACATGTAATAATAATATTATTTTAATATTATATATTTCCCAAACAATTGTAATATTTTACAATTATGGACCAATATTAATTAATCTCCACGTTGGTTAACCTTTTGCTTTAGATTAATTTCTTTGTGGATTGTGTGTAGATTAGGTGGTTGGGAAGAATGATTGTTACCTTCCCCACCCAAGTTCAAATCTCACTTTTGGTTTGTTCTTAGGGAATAAAACCAAACCCACTTCTCACAAACCCACGTGCACCTTAAAACCATGTGCGGTTTCACTTCTTACTTTTACTTTTTATTTTTACTCACTTCTAAACTTTACTTTTACTTCTTTTTTTCCTTTTCACTTCTTCTCACTTGTTTTTTATTTATTTCTATATTCTATTTTCTTCTTTTTTACTTGTCTTTCTTTTCTTCTTTTTATTTTCTTTTACTTTTTCCTTTTTATTTCTTTCTCTTTTATTTCTTTTTTAATTCTTTGGGCCATGGGCCTAGTTTTGGACAAGATCCTATATTGGTGGCTACAAGCCTCGCTCGGATACCAAATGCGGTGAACGTATCCATTCACTAGGTTAATAGTCGAATCCGACTCTCATATTGGATAAGATAAGAATAATATATTTGATTGATAGGATAAAATATGATGTCTTTTACAAGATAGACTTTCCCGTATTTATAATTGTTTAAAGGGTGTCTAATGCAACTCTTCATAAAGAGTTACACCATTTCACTAATTAATTATATTATTATATTATTCTTGTTTGTTGTTATTATATATATATATATATATGTTGATGTTTATTTTATTATTATTTTATTCATAGCAATATTGCGGAAGGCAAGGCCGACAGAAGTCCCAGCTGGTGCAGTGCTCCTTGGTGAGAAGGTAGTGCATGGAGGAAGATTCAACTGGTGCCAGTATTTGCTGAACGAGTTTCTGGAGGATGTCCGTGAAACTCAGGTCCATGGCATTGTTTTCCATTATAGCTGGTTGATGGTATTGATTGGGTTTGTAGGTTGGAAGGACCCAAGGCACTATGTTGGCTTCAGTGGTCCCAAAACTCATTGTAGAGTACCTAGTTATGCAAACCTGTGGGAAAATATGATGTCTGAAAGATAACGCGCGAAGAATGAAGTTTTCTATACATACTATGAGTAGCTGTGCGATGCCATTATTCGCACACCGTGCATCTCCAAAAATATAACAGCTAAGTATATTCGTACTTTGAATTTTTACGTTGACATGCATTCAATCTACATTTCAGCAAAGGCACAAAAGAAGAACCCAGAATGGTTCCAAGGGAACTATCACATGGATGAGGCGAACATCGACCTTATTATCAAGGAATGGGTGGATGAATGGAAGGTCAAAGGACCTATGATCATCGAAAGTGACTCCGAAGAGAGTAACCCAATTCCAACACCAATTGTACAAGATTCACCATCAGGGAAAAGAAAGGAGCCCGGAAGCTCAGTACAAGAGAAAGTCCAGAAAAAGAAGCAAAAGGATTCAAAGGGCCAGTCAGAAGCAAAGTTGCACAATGACGATTATGAGATGATCGCATCCACGGTCATTGCGCATCTAGAATATGTGCTGAACCTCAAAGATAGTAAGGATGAGGAGATTCAAGCAAGTTTGCAAAAGAATTTCACCACGCTGTAAGGCATAGTAGAGAAGTTTGAGAAATTCCAGTGCAACTTGGTCGTGCCGCGAGAATCAGAATCTGCAGGAAGGTCAGGGGACACATCGCAACCAAAGAAACCACTTCTAGCCCTGACCTTGCTGCCGAAACCGCGCATTGTAAAACATAACCCACTGAGCATAATGTTACCATGCGAAGAGTTAGCTTCGAGTACAAAGAGCATATAGCATGTGGAGGTTGACATTGCCATGCTACCCCACAAAGGAATACACAATTTGCACTTGCAGGTTGTCGAAGAGATCCATGATAGAAATGTGATCGCTCTGAACCAACACCATCAACTGCAAGAAAATTATAAGCAGTTGCAGGAAGCAAGTTTAAAGAGAACCAAGGCACTTGAAAGTGAATAGGACCATCGAAGAAGAATAGAGCAGACTGTCGCTTCAGTCTGTGCGGAGATACCAGAATGCGATGAGAAGCTAGAGCTCACGGATACTACCCTTAAGATCGGCTCGGTAGTCAACGATCTTAAGGCTGAGATGAAAGATATGGAGGTTGATTATCAAGCAAAGCTTGCCTCCTTGGAAGCACATAATCAGTCGGAGACACGACCAGATCAGGCGGAGCTCAGAGTGGTAGAAGCGAAAGTAGTCGCAGAGACCATATCCAGAAGTAGCAAAGTGTCAAAACTTACTAGAAGAAGCTACAAGGATGTTTACTATGCTGCAAGAGGACCCTGAGCTACTGGAGGTCCAAACCTGTTTGAAGGCAAAGCAGGAAATGTTAGACGCTCTGAACGCAGAGATAAAGACCCTACCACCAAAATACAAACTTTGCAGATTCCCAGAAGTCATAGAAATAAAAAGACAACTTGTATTCTTAAGAGAACAGGAGGTTGAAGTCGGAGACAAGTCACAACACCTGCAAGAGGAATCGCATGAACTAACGTAGAAGATAGAAGGGAAGCTACAGGAACTCCACGGCGTGCAGGCGTTAGTACAAGAGCAAACTCAGGATGAATTGACACCAGATGTGTTAGAAACCATCAAAGCAATTGAAGAGGATTCGAAGGATACAATTTCTAAGCTGAGTGCAACGTATCAAGAGCTCGTTGCTAAGATAGCTCCACAAGAGGAAGAGCAGCTCATGGAACCAGAAGTGGAAAGTGGCTCAGGGACGAGCCACATGTAATTGTTAGGGGCCTGTTGCGCCTAGCCCAAGTAAGGAATATTTTGAGCAAGATAGTTTTGAATAAGCTGCAAAGTTGAGCGCAATGTAGTGTCAGCAGGATAGTAACCATGTAGCTGAGTGTCGGTTCCACGAAGAGGTAGCACCGTACAGTGCTAGTAGGGCACCTATTTTGGGTAAAGAATGAAGGGAAGGTCAAGCTGCGAAAGCGACCTTTTCGGTTGAAGTACTCCATGATTCCTAGCAGGATGGTAAGGAGTGGAGTGAAAGGAAAGCGACCGGTCACATGAGTAGAGGCAGCACGACGTGAACCGGCCGCACAAAGACATTAGAGAAGGAATGGGGGGGTGAAAGCGACCCGTTGACATGCGCTCGATAGGAGAAGTGAAAGAGAGATGACCACACACGGAAGGATGGCCACGATGGAGAAGTCGCTATTAGAGCCTAACAGTCCTGGTTAGCGGAGCAACCATGCCAGTTTTGGGGAACCTTATGATTTTTGGCCCGCTTGATTGGAAAGATGTGACCTAAGGGCGCGACCTATAAAAGGGCACATTTTGTAAGGGAAAGGGTAATCGTTAATCTCTGATTGTAGTTGATATTGTTGAATCTAGATCTATGTTGAGAGACGATTGTAAAGGATCTTCAAGCTGCGTGCGTAGAGACCTACTGAGAGAGAAGAGAGTTTGTAGCTGAGTGCACATACTGGAACTATTGTACCCTTCCCAAATATAATATAACAACAGTTCCTATGGACATAGCTCCCATCCTGGGGGTGAACCATGTTAAATACCGAGTTATGTGATTGATTGTATGCATTTAAATTTGTGTATTTGCTTATGTGAATGGTTGCGATTCAATTTATGAATGCATGTGTTCTTGCTTTTATATGTATTCGCCACAAGGATAAAGGATGGGAATAACATGTTAAGTATTGAATGTATATATGAATGAATGTTGAATGCACAAGTATTTCGCAATCAGATGAATGCACAGATTAATCGGGTAAACCCCTTGCACATCACCGGAAGTGTGCGTTTAAGTTGTTGTTGTCATAGTCTATAAGTTTGCAAGGATCCGTTATAGTTTTGTTGAATGCATAACTTACACCAAGTAAAATTCTGTCAAGTTGCATAAGTGTCGAAGAGGAAGCGTAGTCTCTGTTGCCCTGTCCTGTTTGAAAAGAACCATCCCTCATCGCGTAGTCCTTGGATGCGCGATAGTCTAAGTTCTACCCGCGAAGACGCTGAACTTCGCGCAGTCCCCAGTTCGCAGCACGAGTCTTGTAGCACATTGCTCGCTAGTTTTATTGAAGTACTCATCACCTGGTTGTGGAAACTTGATTCCACACCCTCTCCATTACTTCACCTCGGGTGAGACCTCAGTCTGTTTGTAGGCTATTGCCGAAAGGGTTGGTGAAAAGGGGTTTTGTTGGTTCCTTTAACCACGCAAAACCTGGGTCTTTCTATAAAACCTCAAGAATAGTATAAGCAGCCAACAATGAACATTTTGATAACTTTCCGTAAAGATGGTTCTCTCTCAAACATTGAAGTATTTCTCTTAAATGTTCCTCATGCTCTTCAAGCATTCTTGAATAGATTAAAATATCGTCCAAAAACACCTGTACAAACTTATCAAGGTATTGACGCAATACATCATTCATCAAATTCATAAAAACACTTGGCACATTCTTCAACCCAAAAGGTACTACCACAAACTTGTAATGTTTGAATCTTGTCTTCAAGGATGTCTTCGGAATATCTTCTTCCTTTATCCTTAATTGATGGTAACATGATCTCAGATCAATCTTGGAGAATATTTACGCACCCTTCATCTGATCGAAAAGGTCGCCAATCCTATGTAGAGGGTATTGGTTTCTTATGGTTTCTTTGTTTAACTGACCATAATCGATGCACGGTCACTAGGACCCATCCTTTTTCTTGAGAAAAATTATGGGTGCTTCCTAGGGGGACACACTAGGTCTAATCAATCCCAATTCTAGTAACTCTTAAAGTTGAATTTGCAGTTCTTTTAACTCAAGTACAGACATTTGATAAGGGGTTCTTGCTATAGGTTTTGTTCCTGGTTTGTGTTCAATGGTGAAGTCTAACTCACGTTGCGGCGGTAGACCAAGTAATGCTTCTGGGACTACATCCATGTATTCCAAAAATAATGGGTGGTTGATTATCTCATTCTTATCTCCCTCTTTGTTCATTGCTATAACTGCATACAGCCTGCACCCTTTCCTCATACTTTTCTTTAATTGCATAGATGAAATCATCCTTAGGGAAAATTTTCTTCTTTTCCAGTTAATGTCCTCTTGCATCCTCCATCATGAAATAAATTTAGTTCCTTCCCTCGACATTCCATCGCGACCGCATGCGCTTCTAACCAATACATACCCAGAATTAATTCATAATCCCCCAACTCCGTAGCATAAAAGGATACCTTAGTGGTGCACACCCCCAAGTCCACTTCACAATTCTCTAACTTCAGACCCACTCTCTAGATTCTTCCGGATGCTATTTTGACTGCGTCGAAGTCCTTATGACTAACTTCCATCATCTTACTATGTTCTAAATCTTTAAAAGAAATAAATATCTCAGTTGCACCAGGGTCTACTAGTAAGGAAAATACATTACAGTCAATCTTACTTGCAGTTTCAAGGATGGTTGATTGGTGCTCGGCTTGGTAGTTGTTTATTGTTGCATGAATGCAGTGTGCACGACCCATATCAACTGCAGTGAACTGTCATGGTCCTTGTACTCTTCCATTACCCTAGTTCTGTCGAGGGCATTTTCTCTAAAAGTGTGGGCCTCCACATTTCCAACATCCTTCCTTAGGGCCTCTAAATGCGCCGCTAGCTGGTGTATTATTCCGTTGTGGTCCAAACTGTTTTGGTTTTCCAAAAGGTCCTACATGATCATTTCTTGGTGGTGGCAGTTGGTAGGGTGATCAAGCCTCTCTAATATATCTTCCACTGTAAGATCCATTTCCAAATTTTTTTGTCCATAGTAATGCTTGGATGCATAGGGAGGTTGATTGTTTCGGTCACCACCAACAAGGTTCTTACTGCGTGGTTCTTTGCTCGAAATCTCTTCTTTTGCTATGAGATATTTTTTAACCGCGTCATGCAAGGTAGAGGGAATTAAGATGTGAACCTTATCTCTAATATTCTCATTCGGGCCAAAAGCAAAATTATCGACCTTCAACTTTTCCTTCGAAATGTGAGGTGCATAGATCAGTAGTTCCATGAAATGGATTTCATATTCCTGCACTACCTAATATCCCTGTCGTAAAGTGTTGAATTCAATTAACTTTCGTTCAATGAATTCATGGGAAAGCTAGTGTTGGAGGAAGTGCTCGTGAAATAATTCCCATGAAATCTCATTGGTTTCCAAGCCTAGCTGCGGACATAAAGTCTTCCACCATAAAAGAGATTCACCCTTTAATTGTAAAACTGCCATGCGCACCTTTAGGTTTGACGTGTACTCTCTCAATGCAAAGCACATGGCCATATTTTCCAACCATGCCTCAACATCTGTTCACTCAGTGGAACCCCAAAATTATGGAAATTTAATCTTTTCCAATTCACGATGTAAGTTGAACGATGGTGGATTTTGTGGTACCGTGGTTACTTGTGAGTTGTCATTTTCGCGGTCCAATCTAGTAATTAAAGCGTCCGACATTCGTTGGAGGTTTCTGATCATGGAAACTACTTCTTCGACATGGATGGTTTCCTGCTCTTCTTGCTGCGGTGGGGTAGCTGTAGGAGTTGGCGTGGGTGGAGGACGTCGTACGCCTCGTCCTCACCCGACTCTTCCTCTCCCCCTATGACCATGACGATCCATAACCTGATTTTTATAACAAACTATTCATTAGCTTTCTTCATAACACAATAGCAAAATCTATGAACATCATAATCACTTTTTTTTAAACGTCTGCAGAAACAACATACTATAATTTTCTTTGTCCGGTCTAGGCTCGATCGGCTCTGATACCAAGTGTAAGAACCTCATCGCTAAAATAGAAGTACAGACTCATCGGTGATATACATGAATATCTATATCTATCTATCTATATATATATAAATAATACGTCTACATATTAAGTAAACATATAAGTGAAGATATATTTTTATTTCAACATATCGAATTATACTTTACTTACACACAACCATTAATACATGATACAACCTTCTTACTCAAACCAAAAGCTTGTAATATACATATATATCAATTAGACCCAAGGGAGTTCTCTTAATAATATAAGCAATTTAATTTATGGCATGAGTTTCCCATTAATACTAGGTATAAGAGTCCTACTTAATATCAAGTAAATATCCGACCTGTAATCATAAAGTGATTCTTAATTAAAGAAAGGTTTATCCTTACAATACTTATTCGAATCATCACCTCGAAGCACAATATCTAGCATGTAAATATAAAGTGGTTCTTAATAACATGATGATTGTGTTTAAGGCACAAATTAGAATACTCACATAAAGAAGAATATCTAGCATATAGACCTAAGTGACCCTTATATGATATAATGGATTATGCTTACAATGAGTGCTCAATGTCGCTACCGGATGTAGAGGTTTCTACTAATGAGATTATGAGGTAGAAATAAAATAAACTATACACATCAGAAGATTTTGTTCGGCATCAAACTCTTCTCATTTGGTGCATTACAGTAAGATGACCCATCACCTGTCACATGTGACAGGACCATCGGGACTTCGAGATGAGGTATCCATCGACCAAAGATCCAATTCTCACCTATCACAGAGTGAAGTTACTCCATCAAGATGGTGATGCGTTGGATTGTTTTCTCATTCCCTCACGCTCTCACGAGAGCCTCGCATGCATCGACGTTAGAAGATATTTTTAAGTATTGGGTTTATATCGGCTAAGTGAGTACAGAAATGAAGGGCGAGTTACAGCATGAGTATACATGAGTAAAGGAAAATAAATAAAATGGGTGGCTCATCAAGCTATTACTATTCCTTAAATAAGAATCTAACGCACATACCGAGAGTGCTAAGACTGGTCCTTAAGGTCACGATCTACAGCGGTTGGGTGGGAGATTGTACAGGTCTCGCTGAGAGTCACGATCCAGTGAGATCAGGAAAGACAATGCAATAGGTTTGTTTAAGCTACGATCTACATAGATCAATACACAACATTTTACTAGTACTGCGATTTCCAGAGATCAGAGTAACAATACACATATTTTAATGAGAGCTGCGATCTCCATAGATCGGGATAAACAATACACTGAGTTTTTGGAGCTACGATCTCCATAGATCGGGATAAAAAATTCACCGAGTTTTACCAGAGTTGCGATCTCCATAGATCGGGTTATACATTACACAGAGTTTCTAGAGTTGTGATTTACATAGATCGGGATATACATTACACAGAAGTTTCTAGAGCTGCGATCTCCATAGATCGGGTTAATAATACATAGAGTTTCTAGAGCTGCGATATCCATAGATAGGTATAACAATACATAGAGTTTCTAGAGCTGCGATCTCCATAGATAGGGATAACAATACATAGAGTTTCTAGAGCTGCGATCTCCATAGATCGGAATATACATTACACAGAAGTTTCTAGAGATGCGATCTCCATAGATTGGGATAATAATACACATAGTTTCTAGAGCTGCGAATTGCAGAGCTCGGATTGAATAGTGTTCAAATTAGTAAAAGGAAGTTTGATAACTAAAAGGACAGGTTTAGCACGGCCTCTGGCCCAGATATCGATCTAAGGATCTGATCCTTACAGTTATATAGGACCTTCAAATCTAGTTGACTATTAACCAACAAATCGGTTTCCCATAGTTCTCCAGTCAGTATATACGAAACCAAGATCAACAAATGAAAGCAGGATATTACTATCCGAATAATTTTTTATTGTTTTTTCTCTCTTTCAATTTCTTTAATGAAAATAGGAACAATCAGATTTAAATCTAGCATTAGTTTGGAGATTTTATTAATATATGCACGAAGTAAAAGAATACACTTATTGAATCTCCAGGGATCATCGTCCAATTTCTACCTCTTTGTGAATATGTTACCTCCATTTTATATATATTACCAATCATTCTTACAGTCACCATAACTATATTGATGTATCATAATAAGTAAAGTAAAACAAAGAAATTAGTGGTAATTACATTTCTAGAAGGATGATTTCGTAGTTGTAGACGATGCCAAGTTCAATTCCACTTCAATCCAATTAATGGTCTCCCACGAACCACTGAAGGACCCCTCAGTTTACCTCCCTACCTTATCGGAAGTAATTGCTTTCCTCCCCGAGCAAAAAGGGCTATAGAGAACACACATAACACGAATTTAGAATGAGATCCCCCTCACCAAAATTCTTCTCCAAACTCACTATAGTAGCACTTTCAGAATTTCGAAATCATTACGACAATCGTCCAACAATAGGGTCCCTTTTCTCTTATTCTCATCTTTCTTAAATAGGAAATTTCCCTGCAACACATGTCGCTTCATGCAAAAATACTCTTTTATGCAAAATTATTTAATACAATTATTCACCCAACCATTTGTCATTCTCTCATGAGAGTGCACATATTTCGCACATTTTACTCCTAGATGTCTCTTGATGCTAGGATTCCAATCTCTAATTTAGTGGGTGTAGGTGGAGTTGACTAGTTAATGATTCCTAGTCTATCTTTTGCTCCATATTTAATTATTCCCAATTAATTAATTATAATTAATCATTTCATGCACAGCTAAATTGATGCTATATTGTTCTTCAATTAAATAACTATAAATAGGCATTTCTTGCACAATTAATCTAATGCAATACTATATGCCAATTACATAGGTGTTCATTTATCAATTTCCTTTTTATTTTTCTAGGTACCACATCGTCGGGTCCTTCTGACAATCGTCCTTCCTTTATTGTCTAGGTACCACATCGTTGGGTCCTTTCGACAATAATTCCCTTTCTATTTGATGTGCAAGTATTCCGTGTAGTGATTTAGGAATCATGACCATAAATCATCTAGCTACACTCTATGCGAGACTAATGGCGCTGAGGAGTAAGTCCATTCTTATTGTGCGCCCCTCAACCTCATATGCGACCAAACCATTATGGTCCCCTCCGTACGACTTCACGCTCACCCGAGTAAAGATGAAGGGCTTTCAACTCATGCATTGGAGTTATCGGGTGTCGACATCGTCATCATACCCCCATGTGTGTTTTTTCCCGTTCTCTACGACTCCATTTTATTCCTTTGTGGGTCAGTCAGTGAACAATCTTACTTATCACTGCACACATGATCAAATCACACATTAATAACACTGCTCATAATATCCTCAACTTGTTTCATAAAATTTATAGTCCTTAAGCACATCATCAATCTACATATAACCATCATAATTCATTTCATAAATTTGCTAGTCGTCAAGCATTGTTAAGCATATTTTTAATCTACTCATAACCATCATAATGCATTTCATAAATTTTCTAGTCGTCAAATGTTGTTAAGCATATCGTTAATATACTCATAACCATCATAATGAAATTCAAAATTTTGCTAGTCGTGAAGCATTGTTAACCATATCGTTAATCTACTCATAACCATCATAATGCATTTTATAAATTTGCTAGTCGTCAAGCATTGTTAAGAATATCGTTAATATACTCATAACCATCATAATGCATTTCATAAATTTGCTAGTTGTAAGGTAAAATATAAATCTGTTCATGCTCTTAACTCATTTCATGACATTGACAAGCGTTAAGAAAAATATAATTCTTATCATAATCCAAAATTATCTATAATTACCCATTAAACCAATAGTCTAACTAAAGCATAACAAGTTACCACATGAACTCTCAAATCATCAATAATTTTATTCTAAGTCGCACATAAATGTCATTTTATTAGGAAATTATTCAATCGGGTCACTAGTAAGTGCCCTCAATTTTTTTCATCCAGTCTAGGGGCATTACAGCCCATGTTTGAATGTAATATTGCATCTAATTTTACATCCAATGTTTCGTCCCACCTTGCATCAAATTTTTCGTCCTGATTTACATATTTTTTTGTGTCCACGTTTGCACTGAGTGTTGCATCCATTTTTTGTGCCCAGTGTTGCACCTGATTTTATGCCTAATGTTTTCCCTAGTTTTAGGCCCCGTTGTGTGCCCATTTTAGCACCCAATTTTACGTCCAATTAGGAATCCACTTTTTCATCTATTATTGTATCTTGTGTTGCACCCAATTTGAGCCTAGTATTGCGTTTAGTTTTGCGCCCATATTTGTCTCTAGTGTTGAGTCCCTTTTGGCATCCACTTTTACGTCGTGTTTTACATCTAGTTTTTCATTTAATGTTGCGTCTAACCTTTCATCCATTTTTTGTTTTGTTTTGCGTCCACTATTAATTAAGAATGTTAATATTAGTTATTAATAGAGAAATATATCATTTTTTTATTGATTTTGTGTTTATTTTATTAATTTCAATTAAATATTGAAATATATCAAAATTCTGAAATATCATTAACAGTTCAAATTTATAACATAACATTTCTGAAGATGTTTAAGGGAAATTCACAACATCCATCAAAAAGTAGTAATATCATCATACATAATAATTCTTCATCAAAAGAACATTAACAATTTCCAATACATATAAAGTAACAAGACAATACTGATAATATCATCATCTTTAGTCAAATCAATTAAAATTCAAATGTATGATCAACATATCAAAACCTTTCGTGGATATCATTGTATTAAAGTAAAAAGAAGTTACACACACACACACCAGTCTGACAATAAATAAGTTATATGATCTCCATATATAGATATACAAGTAAAAATGATAAATATATCATAGTTATATAAAAAAAAAATACATGTAAATATAATCCAAAATGTAGCATTCTCATGCATAGCATTAGTAGCTAGCTAGCACCACCAGCGTCATCAAGATCGTGTTCATGATCCCCATCATGATCATCAAACTCATCATCTTGATCAACCTCATCACCATTGTCACCATCATCATCATCATCACCATCATCATCATCATCTTCTTCTTCTTCTCTTATATCTGAAGTGGGCTCAACATAATTTGTATCATCATGTATGGGGTCATCAATTGTTGTAATATGGAAAAAACAATTAGATGTTAGTATTAATTTCATAGCACAATGCATATTTCTATTATATTTCTAATATTAAATCATACCAAAGTAAAACAAAGTATAATAAAATTGCAGTTAATATGTGTGTTTGCACTAATATGACTTCAAAAGAAAGTGCAAAAAATATAACTAAATGACAATTTTATTAAAATATATAAACAAATTAACTCATTTAAGAAGTATGAAATGCCAATAACAATATTGATATTCTCCTTACTTTTGTCATTTTAAGATGAATACTAAAGTGATAGATTTGTCCTAGCTATCAAAGATGGCTTCCCACTTCAACCATCAAGCTTTCCTCCCCTTGAAAAATCATGGCAAGAAATGAAGATTTGATACAAGAAACTGAGGGCATTGAATTTTAATACATTTGTGCTTTTCGAAAATAATGAAATCCAACAAGATAATTTAATGTGCTCTTTCTTTTTCTTGAAATTATAAATTGATTCTTATTACATCAATTATTAAATATATATATATATATATATATATATATATATATATATATATATATATATATATATATTAAATAATTTTTTATATATTATCTCTTTTTATATATTAAATGTTATAAAATACTAAGAAGCTAGTGACAGTATATAAAATATATTATTCCAAAGCTTATCTTTGCAACTGAGGGAAATGCTTAAAGCATGTGAATCTTTGCACTTCCCTCTTGATGTGCTTTGAGTACTGATTAAAAATGCTCGTATGCCAAGCATTTAAATGACCTTACACAATAAATGTAAAACGCTCAATAAATTGCACTCTGCAAATTAATAAAAACATCCATAAAATCAATAGTGAAATAATAGAATGTTTATCCATGCATATGCATATGTATTAAAATTTGAGATAGAAGGAGTTGTATTTCCTTGTTCTCCGAGTTCTTATCATGCCATCTTGTTCCAACTAACTAGTGATAAGCCACAACCAATACATTGGGACAAGCAAGCCTCCTCAAGTAGACCACTTCACCCATATGTAAAAAAAGAGTATATAATATTGAAGTCGCTGAAATGCAAAATTTGAAGGTCATACAATTTGTTAATTTCATATTGTTAAAGATATTTTTTGATGATATTTATAGAGATTCAAGTGCATTTATTACCAAATATTTAAGCCCAATGCTTTCAAGGGAAGATAAAAAGGAACATCTTTCACTATCCAAAATGAGGGATCATTTTACATTAACTATTGGGTTTAGATTTATATTTTATGGTAGTATTGTAATCCCACGTATTGGAATAGGGTTTTAGATTTATATTTTATGACATTATTGTAAGCTTGGGAAAAATTTGGAATAGGGTTTTAGATTTATATTTTATGACATTATTGTAAGCTCAGGAAAAATAACTAGAGGAGAATATCTATGTAAAGTTACATATTTTAACATTGACATGGTCATAACCTAAGTCACATAGCACAAGAAAAACAACCCATATTATTTATTACCCGGATTATCAGCTAAATTCTCTACATAATATTAATTGTAGATAGAATTTGCAAAACTCAAAACAACTAGGATGTTGGCTTAGAAGCAATCCATATTATTAGCTAAGATCTCTACATAATATTAATTGTAGACAGAATTTCAAGATCAAGATCAAGAAAAACAACCCAGATTATTGGCTAAGTTCTCTACATAATATTGATTGTAGACACAATTTGCAAAACTCAAAACAACTAAGTTTTTTTCCTAGAAGCAATCCTCTAAGAGTGTATACTATCAAGTTTTAGAAGCATAAATTCATATAACTGGAAAAGCATAGATATTACAGAATAGAGAATAGAATATAACAAAGTATGCACTCATTGGATTTTGAAAAACAAAATTATAGTAAGGCTTAAGGATATTGTGGCACTTTAGGATAAACCTAATTTTATCATCAAAGGTAGAAATGTGGCAATAACAAAAAGTATAAATCCTACAGTACCAAAAAGTATAAATCCTATATAGGTAATAAAATGTGAAGCAAAGCTTCATACCCAAGTGTGTGAATAGGCAATTCCACTAAAATTGTTTCCAGTTTTTTATAATATGTTATTGTCTACATCTTCCTCTGCTTGACCCTCGATTTACAGTTTGGTTCAAGAAGCTATCACTATTTTACAACTTAATACCGATTCAAGAGTGGAAGAATCTATTTACCATAGTTTCATCATGTGGATTAAATAGAAAGAGTAGCTCATAAATATTATATTTAACTATAATAAATATAGAAAAATAAATCAGATGTTAAACAAACAACCCGATAGAAAATCCATTTCATGCATTGATATTCCTATGAATCCCACCTTGGAATATGGTAAAGATGAACTGGCCATAGAAACGATCCTTCCATATTTCTTAGAAAATAGAAAGTATCATCTAACAACTAGTATAAATTTGCAACTTTAGTTTTTAATGTCATTTATTGTTGAATATGACCTTGGTACAAGTATGCCTCCTTGTACTTGAACATGGAAAACAATGAACCAAGCAATGTAACTTTCCATAAAAATAAATGAAAGTAAGTTTCGATTATTCTACAAAAAATAGTATAGACTTCAATAGAAAATTTCAATTTTCATCAAATATGGAACACATATGAAAACCTCTCTAGCAACATATTCCACAATTTCAATACACACAAATAATTCAAAAACATATATTTTCCAAACTTCTCTCATCTTCCTTGTAAGGGAATAGAGATCTTATTCAAGGGGAACTAGATGAATGCTATGAAGTTTCAAACTTACCCACAATCACTAGGTATACAAAAAGAAACCTTTTGTGCTTCAAAACTACAGTTTAGATTATAAGATTTGGAATGGGCGGGAGTAGATTCATTATCCATTTGGGAAAATAAAATTTATGTTTTTTTTCAAACCAAAATATTGGCCCCTTCATTATCTAAGAGCCTGTAAACATATATGTATCATTCATCTCAAAAGTTCCCAAAAAAAAAATACTATCTTGCAATAAGATAGATTAGGCTATAAGAGTGTGAATGAAAGCAACAATAGACCTTGATATTTATCTATATTTTTTCCATAAGTATATGCAATTTTCTCACCCAAGGCAAGGTAAAAAAATTTAATTGCTACCTTTTACTAATTTCATCACTCCCATTTCTTCTTCGTCAGTTTCCTTATGTAAATTTTCATCTTGGATAACTTTCTCTTCATGAATTGCCTCCTTGATTTTTGGATTTCCATATTTTAGCTAGCCATAACTAAAAAAAAAAATTGTAAAGACAATGAGAGGGTATTTCTCAATTAATTCCTCCCCTCTATATGCATATTTTAGGAATGTTGTCCAATTTATCTCCATGTTTTCCAAAGAAAAGGTGCGAGACTACTCTTTATTTTCAGGTCATTTGTGGAGACTACTCTTTCTTTTCAGGTAATTTGTGGACACCAATAAAACAATCTTATCCTATATATTGAGCTAACACCAAAGAATTCCATCATACAAATAGATATTATAAGATTTATATATGACTTATCTTCCTTTATTAATTGGTTGGAAGTATAGATCTAGTTGAAAAGAGAAATCCAATAGAATATGAATGGTCCATACTTATGAAGAGAAGAATCTAATTCAACACATATGAGCAAATAAATTTGGTTTCAATTATGAAATTGGTCAAACACTTGATAACTGTAAAAAAATTAAAATTAAAATCCATCTCACACCTTGGTTAATCATTCCTTCATTTGGAATAGTATCAAAGAATATTAGTGCTTGTATAGATCTCTTTAGTCTACATCTATTTCCTACACTTTACTAGAGTACCTAGAGTACGCTACAACCATCTCACGCCATTTTATTTCAATGTGAATGGTTACTACAACCACACTAAGGCTATCGTAAATTACCTTGAGTTACGTAGTAGTTAATAAATGTTTTCAAAAGCCACAATTTTGACTTGTATGCATAAGGACCAAGGCATAGTTAATCAACTAAAAGTTGGAATGAAAGTATTTGATTTCAATGAGAAAGAGGGATTAGCACTATTCTAGTTTCACATATTAATTAAAAATGCAACATCTGAGCACACATACAAACCCCTTGAATTCAATTCTTGGGGCCTTTCAATTAGATTATCAATGAAAATCGAGTTGATGTATAGTTCAAAAGTTTTCAATTTCAATGTTGAAATCTAGTGTATCTCCGTGAAATGATTCATGGTCAAGGATCAACAACATAAACTATTATTTCACAATGCCAAGGATTCTAAGAAATTTTACTTCTTCCGGAATTGAAAAAAATAGGAATATGGATGGATTTGCAAATCTATGCAGAGAAGAGTCCATAATTGAGTGACCCTTCTATTTCAAATTAGAACCATGCATTTTCATAATTAAAACACCTTCAGAGTAGAAAGAGAATGCATTATTTTTAGTCATGTTTGAAATTAACAAACATTTCCAGCAACTAAGTTTACTCTTTATTAGTAACTTATCAAGCTAAACTATATCCACAATAGTTGTCAAATTAACTCTGGCCGGTTACAACTAGCATGCCTATGTTACCTAATAGGAAATTTCAAAATAAATAAATCACCAACATGATAATTATGAAATGATTCACCTTCACAATATGACCATGACTAACATCTATAAGTTCTGCAATCATTTTGAGCAACTAAGTTTACTCTTTATTAGTAACTTATCAAGCTAAACTATATCCACAATAGTTGTCAAATTAACTTTCGCTGGTTACAACTAGTATGCCTATGTTACCTAATAGGAAATTTCAAAATAAATAAATCACCAACATGATAATTATGAAATGATTCACCTTCACAATATGACCATGACTAATATCTATAAGTTCTACAATCATTTTGAGTGTAGTGAAGTAGTATGCCTATGTTCCCTAATAGGAAATTTCAAAATAAAGAAATCACCAACATGATAATTATGAAATGATTCACCTTCACAATATGACCATGACTAACATCTATAAGTTCTGCAATAATTTTGAGTGTAGTGGATCTCATGCTTAAAGTTCATCAGAAAATAAGTAAAATGAGATATCCTTGAAGTAAAATTAATTCCTCATCTTCACACTTGATTAGAAAACTGAAAATTATCATATACATAGAAAAATATATAATTGTTCCATAAGAAATATGTTGAACTTTTGTTGTTATTGATGTCAACTAATGTCAAAGAGGATGTTAACTGATTTAGTTTGAGTCATTAATGTCAATTGATGTCAAATTGGATACAACATTACTATGACAGCTTAAAGAAGTACATGCGCAAGATGGTGAAGGACATGGATGCCAGTTTGAAGAAGTATTTCTACAAGTTACATCTAGTCTGAAGATGTGTGTCCAAGGATACATCAGGCATGATCAATATGAAGAATCATTTAAGTAAGGTACATCATGTAGATCCAGTTCAAAGAAGCACATAAGTAATGTATCCTACTACATGTGGTATCAGCGCAGATATCTAGTCCACCAAGTCATACTCTCTCATGGTAGCAGTCAAAGAATTGGTTGGAGACATGGATAATTTTAAGAACACCCCCGAAATTTATATGTGGGCGAATATCCTTAATATATAGGAAAATTTGAAGGCTATTTTATCAATAATATAATATGTATCTATAATTTGTTGGCTAATCTTTCATTCTATTATAGAATCTTGTAAAATCTTGGCGAATCTTTCACTAAATTATAAGATATTGTAAAATATTAGCGAATATTTCACTGAATTATAAAATATTGTAAAAACTTGGTGAATCTTTCATCAAATTATAAAACCTTGTAACGTCTTGGTGAATCTTTTGCTAGGAAGACTCAGCTTTTGATTCTGCAGATTACTAAGGAATGCAATAGAATAGCATATACCAAAGCTTGACTCTCTCGACTCCTAGACCCTCAACTAAACAAATGCATGAATGAGGAGGGGAGGGATTTATTTATACATTTACAAGCAGTATTGGGTCACTCATAACTGGAGGTGTTGGTGAAACACAACTACACTAACTAGATTCAGGACAAGTGGGTCAAATTCAGTTTGAATATATAAAAACCATGTTGCATCTCTCCATCAAGAGTAGAATCCACTGACAACATATAAATGTGAGTCGATATTTTAAACATGACAAGGCATAAAATAAATCATATATTTTGAGTTCTATAACATTTTCACGAAATCAATACTCCTAGGATAGAATAAAACCCTAATAATACTGAATGATCCCTAAGAATCAAGAATTCCCTAGAATTCAATAGGCCTCAAAAAACATCCATGATAAAAAGCATAATAAAAGGTAAATTTACAATATAATAATCTATTATAACTATGGATAAAAAGCATAAAATCATGATAAAAATCATACCACGTTAATTATTGGATAAAAAGCATGATGCAAGTTTGTATGATTTGATAAATTGCATGTGTGGCATGCCCCTTCAAGACACGAGCTTTCGACAATGGAGATGTTATGCGAAGATTGAAATGTCGAGAAAACTAAGAATGAAAAATGGAATCGCATCAACCAGAACCTTTACCTTGCAAGCGCAATTTGATGTGGGTGAACCATGAATCACTGTAGCCTTTATATAGAACAAAATAGCCCCTGATTTTCCCTCCAATACTGGAAATCGAGGGCTCAAAGAAGGTATCACATGAAATTGACTAAAAATACAGGCGAATGCAACCATGTGTCTGAATTACAAGGAAAATGGAAAGGATAAATAACCCTTGGAGCCTCCATTACTGAAAATTGGGGGCGAAGGAATGATTTCAGTAGAATTTCTCTAGAAATTGGGGGTGAAAGATAGATTGGAGGGAGATTTTGCTAGGGAATTTTTTTTTTTTTCATTTTCCTCATTAATATATGAGAGGCTATCATTCTGGATTTATTTTTTTTCTAATAAATATTGGCAGAATATATTTTAGTTGAAGAAACCCTTTCCATATAAGAAAATATCCCACTAAATTTTGGTAACCCCCTTAATATAGCCCATGGGCTATATATATCCCCTAAAATTATCCATGGTTGGACAAAGGTACATTTGCACAAGAATCCAAGGAGTTGGTTAAGAAAAGGTACAAGTGTGAAAGCATGTTGAATAAAGAATCTGGAATGCACAATCATTGCTTGGTAAAAGATCGGGAGTGCACAAACAGTAAGAAATTGAATAGTCCTGAAAGCACGCAAGTCTTTCCAATCAGAAGATGCTTTCAGTTAGTAAAGAGCACACAAGTTCCAAGAAGGGTGCAGTAGGTTGAAGTTGTTAATGCACAAATCCCACAAGCAGATGATACAACAGATGTGCAAGTCCCACATGTCACGATGATACAGAAGGGTCAAAGTCCCACCAAGAAGAAGTTGGTATGCATAGATTATGTAAAGCATTAATACATCAAGTGTGCAATACCCACAAGGAATGGTACAACAACAGTTAAAGACTCATCAAGTTGAAGAACAAGGATGCACACATACCACAAAGCAATGGTACATTAGGAGCACAAGGGTACACAACTAAGGTGTGAGTCCCACTAAGTCATGGAAAATGGATGTGCAAGAAACACAAAGGATGACACATCAGCAGTGCATAAGATGACATGTGGAAAATGCACAATCCATGAAGTATGGAAGAAGGGAAGACACAACCAACTTGTGGGCATACAATCCTTATAGGACATGTATAAATATAGAAGCATATTGGAGATTTGAAGTAAGCTGGATGGCAAGAACATAGAGCTTCAATTGGAAGATACAGATTTATATTTAGGCTGTCAAGGGATCGAGGACATAATAACAGGATATAGAGAGCATCCGAGTGCACACATGCAGAGGAATGATGTGGTTGATGGTGTGCATAATGATGTTGTATATTTGAGACGATTGTGCAAACATCGAAAGGAAAAAACACAGAAGTATGAGAAACTATGTGAATATTGAATGATAGGATTATAGACAACACGCGGATAGTGACAGATTTTGTATGAATGTAGCAAAGAAACATAACCGAAGTATATCAGGTGATGCGATGTTGTTTGGTTTATGCATGAATACTGAAGTGAAGTGTACAAAGTTGTGAAGTCCATCTGATATGCAATGACAAAGCAGTAGTAGGATACAGTAAGTGCTTCATGATGAGGATGATCTGAGACAAGTGCGCTAAACCAAAATGATGAATCAATTGATGCATGACATGTCACAGATTTTCTAAAACACTGTAGCACTTAAACAGAATGGAAACATCAGTAAGTACGTAGTTCCATCTGTTACTGGTGCATTATCTCATAGCAGCAAACTATCAATTGAAAGCACAATATATTTTGGTGAGAGAAGCTACACAGTAGTAGATCGGAAAAGTATATCTTAGCATAGACTATAGGTGTACATTTTATCCAGATATCACTAGTCCCTCTGGATAGCCCTGAGATCTCAAGCGGTTTGAGTCTCGGTAAATAAATAATGCTCAAAATATTTAAGAATCAAATGCTATAGATCTGTTTACTGAAAAACACAATCAATCACACACATAATACTGAATATACCTTGGAAACCCCAAATGGGGAAAACCAATAACCTATGGAGCTTTCTTCTCTCTCGATCCCATAGCAATATATGAAACAAATAAGTACATACAATGTTACCTCATAAGTAACACTCAATCCTGGTTGAGTCAAGACCTCAAATCTGCATGCATTAGTTGATGCATGCACAATGGAAATGTGCCCTAGCTATCAATTTGGATCTGATTATGTCTACAGGTAGCTCTGTCTGTATTGCCTCTCCCATTTCTCTACTCTGATATGCTCTACTACAGAAGAAGCCCACTAGATGAATGCTTCCTCCTATGCATGGATAAGTGTGCCCTCCCTCAAGATAACAAATGATCGTATGGAATCATATCTCAACAAATCTGAGCTCTGATCATCATAGTCCTTTCTCAATTGCTGAGACAAGCATACTCTAAAAGTCTCAGCAGCTCAATCGATCAACCAAAAGCAGTACAAGATTCTATCTCCTCAAATAATGTGCCCTCATTCCTTAGGAAATTCTCCCACCTCTCAATTGGATCTATATCAGATCAGTTTTCTCGATAAATCTGTCGGACACATTCTGTCTCCTTATATCAACTTACTGCTAAATTAGGTTTACCAAAAACCTAAAGTGGGTGTATGCAAAGCTCACTTTTGGATGCATCTGAGCATGCAAAATTTTTCATGCCCTTCAGAGAATAACTTCCCTGGTTAACCTTTTAACACTTCCTCTTAGCCAGGAAAGGATTCTGAACCACTCCCATCTTCTCTCGGAAGTACTCAAACTTATTTCTCATCAAGGACTTTGTGAGAATGTCTGCAACCTACTCATCCGTGGATATATACTGGAGCTCAACTGCTCCTCTCTGAACATGATCTCGAATGAAGTTATACCTAATCTCTATGTGTTTGGACCTATCATGAAAAACTAGATTCTTAGAGAGTTTGATGCAACTCTGATTATCAAAGTGAATCACCGTAGACTCCAACTGTTGATCAAATAGAACACCGACATTTTGCAAAGACAAATGTCCTCGCAACTGGCTAAACTAGACGCCATATATTTTTCCTCAGCAGAACTCAATGCTACATACTTTTGTTTCCTATTGAACCACGACATGACTGCCGAACCTAAGTTGAAACAACACCCAGAGGTGATTTTCCTATCACTTGCACTGCCTGCCCAATCTGAATCTTTAAATCCAACTAGTTGTAATCCCCCCGCGTTACATAATTCATTCCATACTCTGTTGTTCCATTGGCGTACCTCAGAACATGCTTCGTTGCCACCCAGTGTACATATCTAGGTTCTGCCATGTACTGACTTAAGGTGTTGACTGCAAAACTCAAATCTGGCTTGGTGCTGACCAAATACATCAAGGAACTGATGAGCTATTGATACCTGGTGGGATCAACCAACTTACTCTCAAAAGCCACTTGCTTCTTCCAGTTGGTTGTCATAGGAGTAGTCATGGGCTTTCAATCTTGCATCTGAAATATATTTAGTATGTCCATTGCATACTTTCCCTGACTAAGAAATATATTCCCATCCTTCTTCCAGACTTCCATGCCTAAGAAGTAGTGCATCAATCATTTCCTTCATTTCAAACTGAGAATCAAGGTCCTTCTTGCAACCACTAATGATTTTTTCAGCCCCTGTAATGAATAGGTCATTTACATATAACACAAGAATAAAGGATCCCCATTCACTATGATGAAGTAGAGATTGGGATCATATTCGCTCTTCTAAAATCCTAACTGTTGCAAGTAGGTATCTATCCTAGAATACCAATCTCTAGGTGCTTGCTTCAAGCCGTATAGAGCTTTCTTTAGTCTACATACATGAGACTCTCTCTCAAGTATCTCGAAGCCCTCCGGTTTCTCAATGTACACCTCCTCTTCTATGAGTCCATTGAGAAAAGTTGTCTTGACATCCATTTGGTGAATCTTCCATCCCAGCTCTGCTGCTACAGAGATCACATTCCTAATGGAAGAATATCTAGCCATCAGAGCAAATGTCTCATCATAGTCGAATCCCTCTGTCTGTGAGAACCCTATAGCCACAAATTTGGCTTTATATTTCTCAATGCTTCCATCTGCAACATATTTAATCTTATAGATCCATTTGGAGGTAACTACTGATTTTCCCTCTGGTCTGGGAACAACTTCCCAGACATCATTCTTCATGATGGAAGCATACTCTTCCAACATGGCATCTCTTCAGGCCTTCTCACTTGTTTCTTGCTCATATGAGGATGGCTCTGACTCACCAATATTGCTTACCAGAGCTAAGTAACTGCAAAATCTCTATGGTGTCTTCCTCTCTCTTACACTCTTCTTAGGAGTTCCCACTACATGTTCTTCCTTCAGGGTATCTTGAAGCCACTTGGTCTTCCTCTTCCTTGAAGTGACATACTGAGATGATAACTCCTCATCCTCATCCCAATCACCTGTATGAGAAAGAATGCCTCCAATAGAGGTACCAATAGAGGTATCCTGAGAACCTGCAATCTAGGACCCTGATCCTGGTTGATCACAAACCTGATATCATGTGCCAATTCCTACTCTTGTGCCTGTGTAACCTGTAATCTAGGAATCTGTCACTCTAGATAATTGGGACCCTGGTGACTTTGGAATAGTACTCTGACCAATGTCATCCAGAGATGTAGCAATCTATTGTTTTCCCTTTTCTGACTCACATGACTTTTGGAAAGTCCAATCCTCCTCGAATTTCACATCCCGCCTCACAACGTTCTTCTTGAGAGCAAGAATGTAAATGCGATAAGATTCTGAAGTCTCATCGTATCCAATAAGAATTACCCTCTCAGCTGTAGGTTCCAACTTTTTCCTTTTATCGGAGGGAACATGCGAGTAGGTAAGGCATCCAAAAAACCCTGAAATGCCCAACTTTGGATTTCTTTCCAGAGAAGGCCTCTTCTAGAGTTTTGTCCCCCAAAAATTTACGAGGACTCTTGTTCTATATATATGTTGTAGTGTTACAGGCCTCATCCCAAAGGAAAAATGGCAAACCCTGGTCGTGCAACATAGATCTAATAGCAACAACAACAACCCTATTTTCCCTCTCAGCAACCCCATTCTATTGAGGTGTATAGGGCACAGTCAACTGCCTCTTGATTCCCTCCTAGATGCAAAACTCATCGAACTCTTTTGGGGTATACTCACCTCCATTATCAGATCTGAATATCTTGATCTTTTTTTCTGTCTGATTTTCCACAAGAGCCTTGAACTCTTGAAACTTTTTCAATACTTCTTTTGATTCTTTACTCTTTAAAAAATAGATCCAGGTCTTCCTGGAGTATTCATCAATTAAGGATACATAGTACTTGTAGCCTTTCAAGGATGTAGTGGACATCAGACCACATATTTCAGAAAGAATCAAATCAAGTTCTCTTGTAGATATGCTATCACTCTTGGGAAAAATAGTCTTTACGTACTTCTAGAGAGCACACCCTTTCCACACATCATTGTGCTTTGTGCTAAAATCAGGCACTTCTATGACAATCTACCTCAGAATATTTAGGGAAGGATGGTGTAGATGAGCCATCTTCCTGTTCCAAATCTCATAGGCATCACAATCATCATCACAGATACTATGACTCAGGGCATGATGAAGCTGAAAGTTTGAGCCTGTACAATTTTCCACTGCGGACTCCAATCCTCATAGTTGAGGTATCGCTAGATCCCTTGGGATGCACTAGGACATTTCCATCTTTGAACATCACCCATAATCCTCGATCTTCAATAGTATACACGGATATCAAGTTCTTCTTTACACCTGGGACATATAGAACATCATGAACTCTCATAGATTATCATGATTCTCTCTTAAAGGACATTGTTCCTCATCCTACTCCTTTGACAGTAGAATTGTCTCTGAGTACAATCTCAATATCTATACCATCCTCGGCTAGATTGATGGGGAAAATTTTCAAACCTGTCTATTAGAGTCTCTTTGGGATAACTTACAAAGTTCCGAAGAAAAAGATCCTTTTGCTCTCTTTAGAGAAAATCAAGTTGATAGTAAGAATAAGGGACCTGGACCTGTAATTCCCCAAGTTAAAAGTTCCCTTCAAATACCTATTGCTCCCCCACAAGTCCAAAATCATCCTCAAGTGCCCCTAGATCTATGGCTTCTAGGTTTGTTTCCCTTTCCCTACCCGTTGTGTTGCACAATCTCCCTTAGAATTATGCTTAGAGAATTGTTTTATTTGACGGGGAAGGAGGTATTACTGCACAACAACATCTAGATAAGTTTAGTGATTTAATAGATTTAGAGGAAGTGGATGATGATGATGTTAAGATGAGATTACTTGCTCAAAGTTTTTATGGGGAAGTTAAAAAGTGGTTTAGAGGGCTTCAAGCAAGGGGTGTACAAAACTATAATGAATTTGAGACAACTTTCCTTAGAAGATGGGAAGACAAAAAAATCCCTTTGCATATTTTAAACCAGTATGATAACCTAAAAAATAATAAGGTAGAGTCTATTCAGGAGTTTTATACTAGATTTTTGAAACTTTATAACTCAATCCCAATTGATATCAAGCCTCCTGTTGGAGTTTCTAAATTGCACTATAATGATGTATTTAAGAGTGAATTTTGCATTTCTCTTAAGGGAAAGGAAGTCTGCAACTTTACCTGATATGTTGAAAGATATTGTTGAAGTGGAAGCTAATATTATGGCATCAGGAAAAATGAAACAAAAAGTGGAAACTAATAAAAATAAAATTAAAGAACAAATCCAACCTTCCACATCTCAAGCAATGGATGTTAAGTTCGATATAACAATGAAAACAATGGAAAGATTAGTGGAAAAACTTTCCTTGGAAAATATACCTGTTGTCAGAGAGAAAACACAACCACAAATCAGAAATCCCAACTTTAGGAGGCCTCCCATCCCTTAGATAAGACAAAGGTACCAAGGGAATCCAATAGACCAGAGAAACCAAGATGACCAACAAATCAGACCCCCTTTCCCTAAAAATTATGTTGTTGAAGAAGGTGTTGGATTGCATGAAGATCAAATACATCTATTTGATCATTCTGAACATAGAAGACTATGAAAGTGTTGCTCAAAAAAATGAAGAAAACATGTTAGAAAATGAGTTAGAGCAGTATCAAAAGGGATATCAGAATGCAGTAATTGACTTTCAAAGGAAATATAATCTCAGAAACAAGAATATTGGTGCAAATTCAAATCAACCCCCTGCTGATCAACCTTATGTAAGTCGGAAAAACCAAGAATCCCATGTAAAAGATGATCCAAAGAGTGATTCCCCCAAGAAAGTTTCAAAAGGGAAGAAAGATGTCAATGTAAAAGAAGCAGAAAAACCTTAGTTACCCTTTAGCCTTCAAAATGAAATTTCCAAAATTAAGATTTCAATTCCCTTCAATGAACTTTTAAGAAACATTGAGTATAATAATCAAATTTTCAAAATGGTGAAAGGAGAGGATGAGCAACAAGATGATACTTTGGAACTTCATGATGATACCCCAACTATTGTTTTTGGCCCTAAGATTGAAGACACTAGTGAATATGTACATCCAATCTATGTCAGCTTGAATACTCATGACATGATCCTTCATAATGCTATGTTAGATTCAGGAGCATCCCATAAACTTATGCCAAAAGTTGTTGTGGAAAGTTTGGGATTGGACATTACTAGGCCTTTTAAATATCTATTTTCTTTTGATTCAAGGAAGGTAAGGTGTCTAGTTTTGATTAAAGACTTGGTGGTGTCATTGACTCAAATTCCAAATAAGAGTATGGTTATGGATGTGGTAGTTGCAAACATTCCACCCAAATTTGGGATGTTATTGTCTAGATCTTGGGCATCTAAGTTGAAAGGAACTTTATAGATGGATATGTCATATGATACTATCTCTCTCTTTGGTGATCATATGAGGTTGTATAGAGAAAAGAAATTAGCATATGTGGTAAGCAATCAGAATAAGCCATAAAATCACCCCATATGTTCCCTTGATACAAATATTGGTTCTTCTATTTTTTATTATGATACATGTCCTAGAAAATCAAATTTAGACTGTTAGAATAATGAGCCAAGATTTCACTTAAAGATATGAAAATTTAGTCATAAAGCAACTAATCTTAAGCATGGGTGCATTTCGTATTAGCATTATGTTAATATGCAAGAGATGAATTCCCTGAAAATGTCAATATTTCCATATATGAACATTAGATACAAGAAACACATGTCAATGCTTCCATATGGAAACGTTAGAGACAAGTAGGAACAAGACAACCTTTGGAACCATAAGAATAGAAATATCAATGCAACAAGAACAAGGTTCTCATGACAAATATTTCAAGATTATAAGATTTCTCAAATCCATATAAATATTGAGTAAAAGATGATCGAAATAAACATGACATGATATATATGAAAATAAATCAAAATGTTTAATATGATCAACTCATGATATCACTTATAAAAAATTATGAAATGACAAGTCACTAATGGTCTTAATCATGGGTTCATTTCTTGTTAACACAATGTAAATATGCAAGAGATGAAATGCCCTGGAAATGTCAATGCTTCCATATAGGAATGTTAGAGACAAACAACACATGTGAATGCTTCCGTATAGGAATGTTAGAGACAAATAACACAGGAACTAGATCTTAATCTCTGACATGGTATCAGAGCTAGTTGGTATGATCTAGCACCTTCTATAGCTTTCATCAATAACTATTATCATTTGGGCATTGTTTATTTTTGTAGATTTGATTTCTATGTGGTAGCCATTAGGCTTCTCTTCATATCTGGGCATGTTTCTGTAGTTTTTTATTTCTAACCCTAACATTGTTGTGTAGATTTTTGCAGAAATTTTTCAAGGGTTTCTTGATGTTTCAAAGATTACATGGCATCCTCACGTATGCATCACATCAATCTCCATCATACAATGTGTGTACAAATGACATACATAACATGTGATGTGTGATGAACTACAATCAACACATACCCAAAAGGGTCTCCTTCATCTCTCTTATATACCAAGAGGTTTGGATTACAATACATCCCATAATACATGTGGGATAAATGAATTTCCTCCTCTTTAAATGGAGAATGGTTACAAAGGATATAATTACAATGATGTATATGGGATAACTCTATTTTATAACATTAGAGTTATTTTATTCCTTTAAATGATATTTTACCAATATATCATATAATTCATCATTACATATTCTAACACTCTCCCTTAATGATGACTGGGAGAAAGAATACAAAAGCAAGGAAGGTGGAAACACCCCAACATAGACGATCCTGAACAGGGTATTTTTCAAGGATTCTAATATTATAGTTAAGTATAGTATTCTAGGTGATTATTTTGGATTGAAAAAAACATATATATATGTGAAATTTCCCACATAAGATCCAAAGAGATGATGTAAACCTCACAATGAAATAATTTAGGAATAATAGAAGAAGAGACAAGCAATAGAACTTAGATCCAAAGAAACTCTAATTGAGGCAGAATAATTACACATGTTACATTAAACTAAATAGTGAGCAGGTAAATATACAATGTTGAGTATGAGGATTCGAATTCACTAGGAGGAATTCGAATTGGCTTTCATGCACAGATCCATAATCAGTGGAGAGTCATCAATGCCTAACTAGGAGTCCACCTTCTCATCAGTGAAGTCATCAATGCACAAGTAATGATCAATCGGGAGTCAAACTGAGTCTAACTGAATGTGGTTGGTGTAACTGGCACATGGAAACATTAATATAGTGAAGGAGGCTCAGTGGAGGGTGCCATAGGAGTTAACTGGAGTCAGAATGGCCAATCTAGTCTCACTGGAGGTCCAACAGAGTGATAAACTTAGTAAAGAGTCAGTTAATCCTTAAATCAAGGAAATAACTGAAGATAACTCAATATAACTGAATATAACTGGACTGGTAGGTGAAGAAGGCACCCTTGTCATGCATTGGAGCAAAGGAGGGCGCATTAGTCACTGGGAGGCCTAGAAATGATCTGAAAGAAGCTTCAGGGGCTATTTTGCTGAGGACTAGGTGTTGGGACTGATGACCTAGAATGCATGCAAAATGCATGCAAACCCTAATTGCATGCAAACCCTAATTCTGCATGCATGACTGAATGAAAATGACTGGAAAGCTAGTAGGACTAGGATGGAGTATAAGAATATCCTAACCCCCCCCCTTAATCCATCCTAGGCCCTGGTAACTAGGACCAAAGGTCACCCATACAAAAAAAATGAAATGATAATAAAATACATAACTGTCCATAAACTGAGGAAATGGGGAAAACCTCATGGGAAAAATACCCCCCCTCAAAAGAACAGTAAATAACTCAAGGAACCATCATGCAGAAAAGAAAGAAGCTTTCATCAGTGAAAACTTTTGCAAAATACTTGGCAAGCTGATCCCATCTAGGAAGGTCTCCCACTGTGTGGAGGATGAAGCAATCTTTCAGGAACGTTTTCTGTATCTGGAGCGAATGGAACATGAGTAGTCTTCCCAAAAGATGGAAGAGAGAACCCCATCATCATGCTACATCTCTCATGGAGAGATGGATGGCATAATGCAAGGTTGGCATGATGCTGAAGTCTAGTAGTTATGTAAGCAAATAAATCATCAACTGTGTTCTCAGTAGTAGCAAGGACTGTGTGAGAACATATTTCTCTTGAATCTGGACTAAGAATAGGTGTTGGTTCTGAATCTTCTTGAACCATGATCTCAACATCAAAATATTGATCTTATTCTTCACTAGAATAGGAATCACTGGAAGAGGAGTCACTATGATCTTCATCAGAATCTGAAGAAATAGTTTGAGAGAAAGGCATGAAGTGTGAGAACTCATATGCCTTTGAGGCATGATTAGCAATCCTATTCGCTACAACTTTTCCAGTGGAGATTTCTGTAATCTCTACTATGTTTGGACCAAAAATTACTTGTTTTGGAGATCCTGTATGAGTCATTTGATATACTGACAACAAATTAGCTGTAAGAGAAGGAACAAACAAGACAATTTTGAACTTACCATGCTCCATATGAACTGTACCCAAACCTTTGGCAGAAATCTGAGAGTTGTCTCCCATGTGAATGGTAGGCCCATCTTGGAGATCCAAAGAGGAGAAGGATTCTTCTTGTGCAATCATGTGGTTGGAGGCTCCAGAATCTATGAGGAGGGCTTTTGTCTTTGAAAAACCAGCCATCAATGCATGAAAATCATCAGATCCACTTCCAGAATCAGTCATCTTTGCTTCTTTTGGAACAACAATTTGGTTTTGTTCAAGAAGCTTGGTTAGAAGATCAATCTTCTTGTGCATGCAGGCATGCTCAGGATGGTTTCCTCTCTTGCAGTAGGTACAATTAGGTCTCTTTTGTTTGTCATTCTTGGATCTTGAAGGTTTCTTGACTTTTCCTTTTTGTCCCCCTTTTGCATTCGCTCCACTTGATTCACCAGCTAAAAGAGCTAGATCTCTGGAGGTTTTGATGGCACCCATTTGAATCAATTTGTCATCTTCTTGAATGAGAGCGATAGTAAATTTTTCCAAGTTACGAAACTTCCATCCAGGGATTGACATTCGCCTAGAATGGAAAGTAGAGACAAAAACAAAAAATTGAGATCCAAGTTTGCTCAAAATGGAGAGTACTAATTGCTCATCACTTTTGGTGATGCCACAATGCTTGCATTGAATAACCAAATTATGAAATTTTGAGATGAATGTTTGAATGCTCTCGAAATTGCTAGGTTGCAGAGAAGCCAATTCATTTTCAAGAGTGTAGCCTCTCATCCCATCTTGTTTGCCAAAAATGTTCTCCAATTTGGTCCATAACTCTTTTGGAGACTTCAAACCTTCAGCATGGAACAATAGATATTTGGACATGTAAAGACATATGTATCCAAAAGCTTCATCCAATTTGTTTAGATGCTTGATTCTTTCTCTAGCTATATGTGGTGTGGCATCTCTTACATAAACCAATCTTTCAAACCCTTTTGTCATCAAGAAAATCTTCATCTCACCCTTCCATTCAAAGTAATTGAAGGGAGTAAGAAGTATAGGAGAAGAAGGAGCATTCGAATTGCTCATCTTCACTGTATGAACAAGTGCAAATAGAAAGCTGTTGAATCTGCTACTGCAACTGCTGGAACTTCGAAATACCTGCAAAAAACTCTCAAGAATGGAGGTAGAATATAGTCTCAAGGCTCTGATAGCATGTTAAATTTCCCACATAAGATCCAAAGAGATGATGTAAACCTCACAATGAAAGAATTTAGGAATAATAGAAGAAGAGACAAGAATTAGAACTTAGATCCAAAGAAACTCTGATTGAGGCAGAATAATTACACATGTTACATTAAACTGAATAGTGAACAGGTAAATATACAATGCTGAGTATGAGGATTCAAACTCACTAGTAGGAATTCGAATTGGCCTTCATGCATAGATACATAATCAGTGGAGAGTCATCAATGCCTAGATAGGATTCCACCTTCTCATCAGTGAAGTCATCAATGCACAAGTAATGATCAACCGGGAGTCAAACTGAGTCTAACTGAATGTGGTTAGTGTAAATGGCACATGGAAGCAATAATATAGTGAAGGAGGCTCAGTGGAGGGTGCCATAGGAGTTAACTGGAGTCAGAATGGTCAATCTAGTCTCACTAGAGGTCCAACAGAGTGATAAACTCAGTAAAGAGTCAGTTAATCCTTAAATCAAGGAAATAACTGAAGATAACTCAATTTAACTGAATATAACTAGACTGGTAGGTGAAGAAGGCACCCTTGTCATGTAGTGGAGCAAAGGAGGGTGCATTAGTCACTGGGAGGCCTAGAAATGATCTGAAAGAAGCTCCGAGGGCTAGTTTGTTGAGGACTAGGTGCTGGGACTGATGACCTCGAATGGATGCAAACCCTAATTGCATGCAAACCCCAATTTTGCATGCATGACTGAGAATGAAAATGATTGGAAAGCTAGTAGGACTAGGATGGAGTATAGGAATATCCTAACAATATAGATAAGTAGGCAAATATTAAATATGAAACATACAATATACTACTGAAACTTATAAATTTTGGTGAATATTATGATAAAAAAACATATTTTATGTATATATAGGAGATATTAGAGATTAAAAATGACCAAATAGCGAATTTATTTTTTGAAAAAATGCCCAAAAAATAACCAATTGGCAAAATTTTGCCCCTAAAAATTACCCTGATCCTAAAATTTTAGATCAAAACCGTCATTTAAAGTCTGATAAAGAGCATAATTTGAAAAAGGAACTTGATACTGAAGGTTTATGGAGTATGGAATTTGATGGATTTGTTAGCAAGGGAGGTGTTGGTGTTGGTATATGGATAATGTCCCCAAGTAATGATTCTACACTTCACTCCTTTAAAATGGCTTTTGAATGTATGAACAATGATGTTGAATATGAAGCTTTAATCTTGGGACTGGATACCTTGAAACACTTGAAAGCCAAAAGAATTGTTCTATATGTAGACTCTTAGTATTTAACTAGGTTAATGGTACCTACCAAACTAAAAATCCAAAAATGAGGGCATATAGGAATGAAGTGTGGGATTTATTTGGAAATTTCTTTACAGAACATCAAATTTGTTTGATCCCAAGACAACAAAACAATATTGTTGATACTTTAGCTACTTCTGCTAGTACTTTTAAAATACCAATGTATCCTAATAGAAAGTATGAAATTGAAGTCAGGCATAGGCTACTAAAGTACTTCTTCTAGTACTTTAGCTACCAATTCCAGATAATGTGAAACATTGGTAGGTTTTCGAAGATGATCAGCAGATCAAGAGGTTTATAGAGATGACTGATAAGTTTGTTAATACACATATTGATGGAGGAAAGCAAGACACGTTGGATGATGAAAAAAAGGAGAATGTTGAATATTGGAACCCTGATCCACAAAAATTTATGAATAATATTGGAGGCAAAGAAATTATTGAGTTAAAAAACATGTGTATTCCTAAAGGTTTATGATGCAGGAGCATCAATGCTAAGTCAGCAATGTGATTGCATGTTCACATATTGTGGCTAGCATGAGCACGAGCTGTCCTGAAGTGGGAGAAAGTCTGTTATTAAGTATTTTGAATAATTACAAATATGCAACCGAATAGTATGTTGTCAACTTTTGAGGAGATAGAACGTAGTGGCAATTTGATACTCCTTGCGTGGAAATCAAGCCATTTATCTAGTTTCTTGTGGATGATAGTGACTCCTTCAGTGATGGAGAGAGTTAGGTTGTTAGTTTGTTATGTTGTTCGACCATTCTGTTTTGGGGGGGAGCCAAATGGATAAAAATGGGAGAGATGAATGAGAAGGGGGTTGGTTGTTTTGGTTGGAAGGTAAATTTTCTAGCTATCTGTTAGTAAAATTAGAAGTTATGTGTGTTCGATAGGGTGACTGTGCATCTTGAAAGAAGAATGCTCTAAGATTCTGTCAGGTAGAGTTGTGTGCAATTGTTGGCCTAATTTCTATGTGAATGAGTCTTTGTTTCATATCTGTGTGATTTCCATGTGCAGTTAAGAAACCCAAATCGTTTGCAGACTGGCCGCCATTAAGGAGCTTAAGTAAATTTCTTGTTTTTATTTAGTTTCCCTTAGATCCAGATGAGGGTCGATCTAGATTGATTGATTCCTTAAATAATAAACCAAGAAATTGTAGAGTAACAGAGTTGATTTAGTTAGCAGAAGTTGAACGGCTCAGATCAAAGCTGAAGAGGAGATCAACGATGGGGAAAAGTTGCAACAAAGTGAATGTGTGCAGGAATTAGAATTTCCGCAAGCTGAGTTGAAGTGTTCCACATTGATCGTATCTCAAAGGCTGAGATCAGATCCGCAAAGGATTGATGGCTGAGACGGTGTTCCGTAGAAGAAAGAAGCGCGGGATTTAACGATGAGAAGTTGCGGAAGCCAAGTTGCGGACAAGTCTTTGCAGAAGGCTTTTCAAGAAAGGTTGAAAAGCGCACCCACAATCCGCAATCTGCAAGTTGTGGAAAGAAGTGTTGCGGAAGTACCATTGTGGGAAGGAAATTGCGAAAGGATCATTGCGGAAGGCACTATAATTGCGGAAGGAAGGTGTTTCCGCAATATTTTTGTGGAAGTTCATTTCTGACCATCAGAAGATTGCAGAAAGCCCATTTTGTAGAGAAGGGACGCCATTGAGAAGGACCTAGCTAGTTTTCAGCTAAGTCTAGTGGTTCGATTTCAGAGAATCACCCCATTTCCTAGGAAGGTGCAGGTTGGACGGTCTGTGGTCATTTCGGCCGACATCAATTTTGGTATCAGAGCAAATTTTTCCCGCCACAGCAAAAGAGAGGCTTGGCTATATGTTTGGGAAGAGAAAGATCTCATGGCAAAGGGCGACCAACAAGGAATGGAGAAGTCTTGGAGGAAATGAGAGAAATGCAAGCACGTATGGAAGCTATGGAGATGGGTAGACGAAGAGAACCAGAAGAAGGAGATGTGAGTGAACTTGAAGAAGAGGAACAAGGAGAAGAAGTTGCACCCATGCAAGAGACACCTAAGCGAAGATACTTTCGGTCAATTCTTGGAGAAACTTCGAGGCCAAAACCTGAGTTTCCTACCTATGAGGGAAGTCTCATGGATGAACACTTCATTGACTGTATCAGCGAGCTAGACAAGTACTTTGAGTATGATGAAATTGAGGAGAACAACAAGGTCAGATTGGTAATGACAAGGTTGAAAGGACATGCATCCCTATGGTGGGATATTGTGCATGCTGAAAGGAGACGAAAGAACAAGCCATTGATAAAGAGCTGGGATATGATGGTAGCTAAGATGAGAGCCAAGTTCTTACCCAAGGACTACCAACTGACTTTGTACATTAGACAAAGATTATTGACTGTAAGAGAGTATACTGAATAATTCTACAAAGTGAACCTTAGGGAAGGTTATGTGGATGAATCAGCGGAGAAGGCTTCTAGATATGTCAATGGTCTTAGGATGGAGATTCAATATGAGATCAAAATGATATCACCAAGAACCATGGAAGAGGCATACCAATGTGCCTTAAGAGCAGAAAAAATTTATTGAGAAAGCAGAGTTTCAATAGGGGCATAGGTTCAGCCCAAGGAAGGGGGGAAACAACTGGAAGAGGAAGGTTTGCAGCCCAAAGAGGAAGATCCAGCAACTCAAGCCAGCAGGAGCACCAAGGTAGAGGAGGTGACTCAAGAGGGAGAAGACCTTACCAAGGAGGTAGAGGTAGAGGAAGAGGCAAAGAAGTTGTCTACAGGTGTTACAAGTGTAACAAATTGGGACACGTATCCTTTGAATGTCCTGAGAAGGAAGACATAGGACAGAGTGGAGCCTATGTAGCTCAGAATGAGTGGCAGCAAGAGAAGATGATAGTGGCCGAGAATATGCTAGAGAAGGGAGAGTCTTTGATGATGAACAAAGTCTTATTGAAACCTGAAAAGGAGGAAGTGGAACCAGCTCAAAGGAAGGCTTTATTCAGAACCATGTGTAAAGTCAGAGGGAAGTGTTGGAAGATGGTGATTGACAATGGGAGCACTGAGAATCGTGTTTCCACAGAGATGGTGGAGAAACTGAGTCTGAAGAGGACCAAACACCCTGTTCCATACAAAGTATCCTAGCCACATAAAGGACATCAAATCCTGGTAAGAAAACAATGTGAAGTTGATTTTCAAGTAGGCACATATAAGGACAAGAATATATTTGATGTTATTCCCATGGATGTTTGCCATATTCTTCTAGGGAGACCATGGCAATTTGACAAAAGGGTATTGCATGATGGTAGGAGGAATTGTCATAGTTTCGTGCAAGATGGGATAAAACATATTCTTCATCCTTTGCAAGGAGAGAGTTCTACAGAGCATCAAGTATATATGGTTCTGATGTTGACAGGGAAAGAGTATTTGCAGCAAATTGATGAGAAGGAACTGAACTATGTTGTGGTATGTGAGCCTAGAGTGGTAGTGATGAAGACTAATATTATAGATTTGCTTAAGGAGATTCAGGAGATGCTAGGAGAGTTTAGTGACATTGTGGTAGATGATTTTCCTAATGAGTTACCACAGAAGAGGGATATAAGTCACCATATTGATTTTATTACTGGAGCAAGCTTACCAAACAAGGCAGTATATAGATTAACACCTCAAGAGAATGAAGAAGTTAGAATATAGGTACAAGGGTTGCTAGACAAGTGGTTGGTTCAAAAAATTCTGAGTCCATGTGGAGTACCAACAGTACTTACCCCAAAGAAGGATGGTGAATGGAGGATGTGCACTGACTCCAGAGCAATTAACAAGATTACCATCAGATACAAATTTACATTACCCAGGATGGATGACATGATGGATTGACTTAGTGGGGCAACATGATTTCCAAAATTAGATCTAAAGAGTGGATACCATCAGATTAGAATTCGAGAAGGAGACGAGTGGAAAACAGCCTTTGAGACAAATGATGGGTTGTATGAGTGGCTGGTTATGCTATTTGGACTGTCCAATGAACCAAGCACTTTCATGAGATTAATGAATGAAGTCTTGAGAGATTTCATAGGAAATTTTTTGATAGTTTACCTTGATGATATTATTATTTTCAGTCAAATAGAAAAATAACACTTGAAGCATTTAAGATGTGTCTTGGAGAAATTACAAAAGGAAAATTTGTTGGTGAATGTGAAGAAGTGTACATTCATGAAATCAAAACTAGTGTATTTGGGTTTTGTTATCTCAAGAGATGGGTTGAAGATGGATCCAAAGAAATTACAGGCAATCATTGATTGGCCTTCACCCCAAAGCATTTTTGAGGTAATAAGTTTCCATGGATTGGCAAGTTTTTATAGGAAGTTTATAAAGAATTTTAGCGGTATTTGTTCATCTATCATTGAAACAATTAGAAAAGACAAACAACCATTTAAATGGACAGCAGAGGCTGAAAGTAACTTTCAGTTCTTGAAGAAGAAGATTATTGAGCCATTAGTATTGAAATTACCAGATTTCAAACACCCTTTCCAAGTGAAATGTGATGCCAGTGGAGTAGAAATTGGAGCTGTACTTAGTTAGGAAGACAGGCCCATAGCATATTTCAGTGAGAAGTTGAGTGATTCCAAATAGAAGTATTCATCTTATGACAAGGAATTCTATGCTATTGTCCAATCACTAAAGCATTGGAGACATTATCTGATGCCTATAGAGTTTGTTTTGTTTTCTGATAATCATGCATTGTAGTACATCATGCAACAACCTAAATTGAATCAAAAACATATCAAGTGGGTTGAGTTCATGCAAAAATTTACCTTCATGATAAAGCACATAAGTGGGCAATCAAATCAAGTAGCTGATGCCTTAAGCAGGAGACAATTGATTGTGCAAGAAAGTCATATCCAAATCTTAGGATTTGAGCACTTAAGAGGTTTGTATGAAATAGACATTGATTTTCAGGATGCATACAGAGTTTCTAAGAATCATGTGGAGGTGGACAGAGAGCATGGATAGAGTATATGTTGCAAGATGGTTTACTCTTTAAAGGAAGTAAACTTTGTATTCCCAAATGTTCCATGAGGAAGAATCTGATATAGGAGAAACATAATGGAGGGATGGCAGGTCACTTTGGAAGTGTTAAAACCTTTGGACAGCTGAGCCATTTCTATTTTTGGACAAAGATGAGGTCCGAAGTCGATAAATTTGTGAGAAGATGTAGGGTATGCTAGCATGCCAAGGGGAGAATCCAGAACATAGGCTTATACACACCATTTCCTATTCCAACTAGGCCTTGGGATTCTGTGAGTATGGATTTCATTTTGGGTTTGCCAAAAACTCAGAAGGGGAATGATTCTATTTTTGTAGTTGTGGATAGATTTACTAAGATTGGACATTTCGTTCCATGTTATAAGACAAGTGATGACACACACATTGCTAACTTTTTTTTCAATGAAGTTGTGAAGCTACATGGTTTACCTAAGAGTATTGTATCTGACAGAGATGTGAAGTTCACAGGTCATTTCTGGAGGACCTTGTGGAAGAAGTTGGGTACCAAGTTCAACTTCAATTCAGCATATCATCCACAGTCTGGTGGCCAGACTGAGGTGGTAAATAAGAGTCTGGGTAACATGTTGAGAAGTATGATTGGATAAAATCCAAAGCAATGGGACAAAGTGCTAGCTCAAGCAGAGTTTGCATATAATGACTCACCAAATTGAAGTATAGGAATGAGTCCATTCCAAATTCTATATGGTATGCATACAAGAGGAGTGTGTGAAATTCATGATTTGGGTCAAATGGAGAAGAGAAGTGTAGATGGAGAAGAGTTTGTAGCAAGGATCAGTGAACTACAAGAACAAGTTTAGGCAAGGTTACAGCAAAGTAACAATAGTTACAAAACTAGAGCAGATTCCAAGAGAAGAGAGAAAAACTATGAGGTAGGAGATTTGGTTTTAGCACACCTAAGGAAAGAGAGATTTCCAAAAGGAGAGTACAACAAGATGAAAATGAAAAATATTGGACCTTGCAGAATACTCAGAAAATTTTCAGCAAATTCCTATGAACTGGAAATGCCAACAGGGATTGGTATATCACCTATTTTCAATGTTGCAGACCTGTATACTTATATGACAGATGATACAGGACAAGTGCCAGAAGTGGGAGATCTTCAGTAGCTGAAGCAGATGCCTATAGCCCAACTATCAGAAGTTGAGTTTATCTTGGATACTAGAGTGGCAAAGAGTACCAGACAGAGAGACTACCTGGAGTACTTGATCAAATGGAGAGGACATCCTGTAGAAGATTCTACATGGATGGATGTTAAAGAATTGGAGACAAAGGGTTTCTCCATAGCTGATTTACTGAATAGGGGTTCATAATTTTAACCGTGGGAGTCTGATACAGGAGCATCAATACTAAGTCATCAATGTGATTGTGTGTTCACATGTTGTAGCTAGCATGAGGACGAGCTATCCAGAAGTGGGAGAAAGTCTGTTATTAAGTATTTTGAATAATTAAAAATATGTAACTGAATAGTATGTTGTCAGTTTTTTAGGAGATAGAACGTAGTGGAAATTTGATACTCTCTACGTGGAGATCAAGCCAGTTAGCTAGTTTGTTGTGGATGATACTGACTCCTTCAGTGATGAAGAGAGTTAGGTTGTTAGTTTGTTTTTTTGTTCAGTCATTCTGTTTTGGGGGGAGTCGAATGGATAAAAAGGGGAGAGCTGAATCAGAAAGGGGTTGGTCATTTTGGTTGGAAGGTCAATTTTCTATCTATCTGTTAGTACAATTAGAAGTTTTGTGTGTTTGATAGGGTGACTGTGCATCTTGAATGAAGAATGCTTTGAGATTCTGTCAAGTAGAGCTATGTGCAATTGTTGGCCTGATTGCTATGTGAATGAGTCTCTATTTCGCATCTATGTGATTTCCATGTGCAGTTAAGAAACCCAAATCGTTTGCAGTCCGACCATCATTAAGTAGCTTAAGTAAATTTCTAGTTTTATTTTGTTTCCCTTAGATACAAACGAGGGCCGAGCTGGATTGATCGATTCCTTGATCAATCGAACAAGCAATCCTAGAGTAATAGAGTTGATTTAGTTAGCAGAAGTTGAACAACTCAGATCAAAGTCGAAGAGGAGATCAACGAAGGGGAATAGTTTCAACAAAGTGAACATGCGCGGGAATTAGCATTTCTGCAAGCCGAGTTGAAGTGTTCCACATTGATCGTAGCTCAACGGCCAATATTAGATCCACAAAGGATCAACGGCTGAGACGGTGTTCCGTAGAAGAAAGAACTGCAGGAGTTAATGGCGAGGAGTTGCGAAAGCCAAGTTGCGGACAAGTCTTTGTGGAAGGATTTTCAAGAAAGGTCGAAAACCGCACCCGCAATCCACAATCTGCAAGCTTAGGAAAGAAGTGTTGCAAAAGGACCGTTGCGGGAAGACGATTGCGGAAGGATCATTGCGGAAGGCACTGTAATTGCGAAAGGAAGGTGTTTATGGAAGATTGTTGCGGAAGGTCAGTTCTGACTGTCAGAAGGTTGCAGAAATCCCATTTTGCAGAGAAGGGCCGCCATTGAGAAGGGTCGCCGTTGAGAAGGACCTAGCTGGTTTTCAGCTAAGTCTAGTGGTTCAATTTCAAAGAATCACCCTATTTGTTGGGAAGGTGCTGGTTGGACAGGCTGCGGTCATTCCAGACGTCATCAGGTTAGTTCCTTTAGAGAAATTTTTTATAATAATGATGTGGCAAGGAATCCTAAATTCACTCCCAATAACAATGAAGTAGAAGAAATTAACATTGGGATAGATCATAATCCGAAAGTGATTAAACTACCAAAGTCATCAACACCTGAAAATAAAGATAAGTATATTGAACTGATGAAGACATTCTCAGACGTATTTGCTTGGATCTATGAAGATTTGAATGAGTATGACATGAGAATCATTCAGCATGCTATTCCGGTTAAGAAATATGAGAAGCCATTCAGACAAAATTTGAGAAGGATAAATCCAAAACTTTTACCTCTCATTGAGAAAGAGGTAAAGAAGTTATTTGATGCAAAGATTATTGTTGCATTGAGGTTTTCTAAATGGGTGGCAAATTTGGTCCTGGTCAGAAAAAAGAGTGGAGAAATCAGGTTATGTGTCGATTTCAAAAACTTGAACAAAGTATCCATAAAAGACAATTATCCTCTTCCCAAAATCAACCATATTCTACAAAAAGTTGTTGGAGTAGATAGAATGTCAATGCTCGATGGTTTTTCAGAGTATAATTAGATCAAAGTACATCCATATGATCAAGAAAAGACATCCTTCACCATGCCATGGGGAACCTTCATGTATGCAAAAATTCCATTTGGATTTATGAATGCAGTAGCAACATTCCAAAGATAAATGGATATAACATTTGCATAAGAAAAGGACAAATTCCTTGTTGTCTACATGGATGACATAACAGTGTATTCCAAATCTGATGATGATCATTTAAAACATTTGAAACAAGTTTTTCTTAAATGTAGGAAATTTGGTATCTCCCTTAACCCCAAAAATCCCAATTTTTCAATGTAAGAAGGAATCTTATTGGGCCATGTAATATCAAAGGAAGGGATAAAAATTGATCCAAATAGAGTAACAAAAATTCAGAAAATTGACATGCCTAGAAGTAAAAAGGAGATCCAGTCTTTCAATGGGAGAGTAAATTTTTTAAGAAGGTTTGTCCGAAATTTTGTAGAGATTATGAAATATATTACTAACATGTTGAGAAAATAAAATGAAATTAAATGGACTAAAGAAGCGAAAATTTATTTTGATGGGATTAAAAGATCTATATCCGAAGCACTAGTTTTAGTTAGTCCAGATTTCAGAAAGGATTTTTTGATATTGTCTTTTGCATAGGAGCATACTATTGCAAGAGTCTTATTGTAGAAGAATGATAAGAATATGGAACAACCCATAGATTTTTTCAATAGGGCATTACGCGATGTTGAGCTTATATATAACATCATGGAGAAGAAATATTATACCCTAGTCAAATCAATAAAGGATTTCAGAGTTTATATATTACAGTCTCATATTATTGATTTTGGTACAAATAACATGGTGAAGGAAATCTTGACTCAACCAGATCCTGAAGGATGAAGAGGGAATTGGATTGTAGTTCTTTTGGAATATGACTTGGAAATGAGACCAACTAAGTTGATTAAAGGACTAGATTTAGAAAAATTAGTGGCTGAGTTAAACTGTGATACATTGGGAATCAATTCCATCATAGCCATACCAGGTGAAATAGGACGAGGATTAGAAATGCAGGTATCTAAAGATTTTTTATTGTCCCCATGGTATAGTGATATCGTTTATGTTTTACAGAATTTACAAGATCCACCGGAGATGAATAAAACCAAGACTAGATCAATTAAAATAAAAGCAAAAAAATTATGTATCATGAATGGTTATTTGTATTGGAAATATCCAAGCAGAATTTTATTGAATTGTTTGCTAAAAAACGAAGCTATACAAACCATGAAAGAGTTTCATCATGATGTTTGTGGAGGTCATCATTTCTGGAGAACCATTGTTAACAAAATCCTAAGGGCTAGTTTTTATTGGCCAACCATGTTCTCAAATGTATATAAAGAAGTTGTAGCTTGTCATAAATGCCATATTTTTTATGGAAAAATAAATTTGTTACCCTTACCTTTAAAACCTATCTCAGTAGAATCCCCTTTCCAATAGTGGGAGATTGACTTCAATGGAGATATCAATCCCACATCTTTGGTACAACGTAGATGGATTTTAACTGCCACATATTACTTCACAAAATGGATGGAATCCATACCTACCAGACGAGCTACTGAAGTTGTTATCATTAATTTTTTAGAGGAGAATATTCTTTCGAGATTTGGATGTCCTAAGAGAATAGTAACAGATAATGCTCAATCCTTTAAATCCAAAAATATGATTATCTTTTGTCATGATTAGCATATCATTCTGAATCGCTCTACTACCTATTATCCTTAAGGGAATGGATTAGCTGACTCATCAAATAAAATTCTGGTCAGAATTATCAAAAAGATGTTGCAGGATAACAAAAGGGCATGGCATACCAAATTAAAATATGCACTATGGGCAGATAGAATCAATACAAAAATATCTATTGGTACTTCACCCTTTCAGCTAGTTTATGCAACGGACGTAATTTTTCCTCCCTTTGTAGGATTACCTGTGATGAAGTTTTTTCAAGACCAGGAAGAAGAACCTAATGATTCCCTAAGAAGAATTAATCAACTAATTGAATTTTAGGAAATGAGATAGTCAGAATATGATCAAACTCATTTTTTCAAGAAAGGATGAAAAAGGTTTTTGATAAGAAAACAAAGGATGATGATTTCCAAATTTACGATTTAGTGTTAAAATGGGACGCTAGAAATGAAGATAGTGCTAAAATGTTTGATCATATGTGGAAAGGACCATATATAGTGGTTGCTTATCGAGGGAGTAATGCATTCATTTTAAATAACCTAGGTGGAGAAGTACTTAGTGAAAGCCTAGTAAATGGGAGGTTTTTAAAACACTATTCTACTTGAAGAGATTAAGAAGCTAACTGTATATACTCATTGTACATTCTCATTACACTTGGCTGGTTTTAATTTGCAAATGTAGACAGCACTTTAAAATTTTGAATCTTAGAGTGAAGGCTCTAAATTTTGAAAAGTGACTATCATTTTGTTATTTTACAAGAAATGTTTTTAGTTTGGATATATATAAACAAAAATGAAGGGTGATATCTAGTGTGAATTAGGTTTCTGATTCAAAATGGTCATAAGTTATAGGTTACAAATCATAAAATGAAGGTCTCATTAATGTTTGGGCATAGCCCAATGGAATATGCTCCTGGTCTACAAGTTCTTTGCTACCTCACAGGGAGGTTAGCATCCCCATTGGAGCTAGTGTTAGCATGTAGAATTTTTGATGATTTTTTTTTTGTTTTGATGCCATTTGAAGTTGAAAAAATAAGAATCTAAATTCCTAGATAAAATGAGGATGATTCATATGAATCCATATTCTAAACTCTAGAATTTAACCTATAGCTAGTCACCATGATCGAAATTTAAAGAGTAAAAAGTGCTTAAAGAAAACTTTGAAAAGGGAGGAAAGACTAACTTCAAAGCACATAGGATCAAGGGCTATGACCAATGGCCAAAAAAAAGAGCACGGAGATAACCTTTGGGGCATGTGGATTAGGGCTATGACTGAAAGCAAAGGATAGAAGGCGCTAAAGGTGAAGCAGACAAGACCAAAGTCAAAACATAAAAAGAAGTGTTGGATCGATGGTGTGGGTCACATCTGAACCAAATCAATGGTGGAAAGGTGTTTTGCAAGGGAAAAGAACGTAGAGGTTAAATCTGGATGGTGGTGTCGAAAAATATACCACCTACCATGTGGCACATGTTTGTGAAGTCGGCTACCAAAAGAGGTTGGAACTAAACCACTTGTTGAGATCCTCAAAACTACTTTAGAGCTGGTTATATAAAAGCATTTTGGGAAATTAAAAAGGTCATTTGTTATTGCATCATGGATGAGAGAGAAGTTTCGATATGGCACTAGTATTCTTTGTCAACCTGGTCTAAAGGTCAACTTCAAATTCTTCCCATCCATAGGTATCTCAAAACTCTCCATTTTTCGAATTCCTTGTTTTCATCGAACAAATTAAAGGATTTGTTTTACTTTGCGAAGCTTTATATGAGAAGGAAGAAGTCATAGTTGATAGAAAGGGGGGAATTTTCGAACCAATTAAGTATGTAGGTAGCATTTCACATTCTAAAGAGTGGTTAATGGATTTCAATTTGCAGGGAATGGATGTATTGAATTTTTTTAGCTCTTTTTTATATTATTTTTGCATTGAACAAACCCTACATTTTCCCAAGTTAGTTGGTTGGTGTACGGAAAACTACTCACAAACGAAAGAGTAATTATAAATGCTAATACGAATAAAATCCTCCACCAATTTAATGCATAGACTTTCCGTGAATTCTTAGGTTTACCTAAAAAATTACCAAAAACCCCGAGTCATTTAGTGAAGAAGTCTTGGTCAAATTGTATAGAAAGTGTATCCAGGAAGATAAATAAAAAAATTGTAGCAAGTTCTGAAAATTGATCAATCAAATGAAAATCTCTCTTTTCCTTTGAATATTGATGTCTTTCGAGAAGATGCCCAATTAGTCTTGTCCTTGTTAAGACAATTTTTAGGTCTCGATAATGATAAGTCGGTCATCGAAATGATGTTAGGTTTTATTCTGCAAATAAATTCACCGGAGTTAGAGTCAAGTCCAACATGTTGCTTTAATTTTGATGAGTTCCTGGTTGAATCCATTTATTCTTAGTTGGTGAACTTCCACGAGTTAAAACATTTCAGATATCAGTCTTATCTCCTGAACCTGTTCTTATGCTCTAATGTTTCCGAATTGAAATTTCTTGGCACCATGTTCTCTTCTGATCTTCCAAAGAGATCAATATGTTTGAATTCACCAATACAATCATGTTTGAAGTTTACAGAATTATTTTTGACACCGATTTACCCAGAGTATTAGAATATACAAAGAAAATGTTGCAGCCTACACCAGAAGGTCGAACAAGTGATGGGTTTTTGTACAAAGATCATATTGTTATTATAGTATATGTCTTTACTGGAGAACCATATCAATTTCTAGCCTTCTTGACACCGAGGGTTTTTTCCTTAGAATTAATTAGGTAGAGGTTATATTCGGAAGAAGAGCATTTTGGTGATTTTAAAAAATCATCAACTGTAAATTTTCCCCTCAAACTTGGCCCATTTATCATAAGAAACAAAGCATATTTATTTGTAGTGGAAATATTTTTAAACGTCATGGATTTCTAGGAACCTTAAAGAATTGATTATGATCCACATCAAATTATATCTTAGAGGAGAAAACAAAATAGGTACAGGGCTTTTAACCACCAGATAGTGGAAGGGTTAGATAAAATGGCAAATTTATTGAATTTTGAATAGAACAAGGAGGAAGTAAAGCAGACAAATGTGGAGCAAACAAATAAATTGGCATTGATGATTCAGACACCATCTAAGTCTGATGTTACTAATAAAAGAGCTATCTCAGAGGTTGACAACATGGAAATGGATGGAGAATTTTCCAGTAAAAAGACTAAAACATAACAGCATAAGCAAATTGTTAGTAGGGAAGACCAGGATCTAGTTGATTCAGCAAAATATACTATGTTTTCACAACCACCTGTAAATATACAACAATATTATTTTTCAAAAATAAAGGAATCTAGTATCTGTTCCCAATGTAAATCCATATTTGATTTTCTTTCAAAGTATGCCAAAAATAAGAAACAGTCTTTAGAAAAAACTCAAAAATTGTTCCCTCAGGTAAGGAAGCCGACAGATCAAAAGGTTTCACTTGTCACAGTTAAAGATTCAGAGAAAAACACTATGATATTTTCAGTTTTAAATGATGAGAAATTACCTGGGATGGAAGCTAAACTTGATGGTATTGATATTCTAGAAAAAATCCAGTTGCATAGACAAACAAGAGACGTTTCGTACTCTGACTTGTTACAGTCAACTTTGAAAATTTCTAAGCTGCAGACAATAATAGGGAAGCTGGAAGGTGAGCTAAGGAAAGGAAAAATAGAGAATAAAGAAAATATGGTCTAATTTAAGAGACTACAAGCTGACATTCTAATTGTAGGAATAGAGATGGGAAACACCCAAATCACCAAAAAACTCCTCGATGAGAAAGAGAATACCATTCAAATGATGAAGAAAAAGTTAAAAGTTCCAACTGCTAAACATGTACAATCTTCTGAAAGCAAGAAAAATAGGCAGTCTATCAAGAAATGATGGATTACAAGGGTAGAATGTTGAAATTGCAAGATGATAAACATGCTTGGGAAAAAGAAAAATCTAAATTACTGTCACGGATTGCAGTACTAAGTACAAATCAGGTTGAATAAAATAAACTATCAGAGAAGCCAAGGGATCGGTCTTTATTTACAAAGGCAAAGAAAATAGATGGATATTCCACGGAAGAATTAACCAATGCCATGTCTTAGATTAGTTTAAAGGAGGTGGAAATTAAAGAATTGAAAGGAGAAAATGAGAAACTCAAGCAAGAATTAATTCAAAACACTAAGGAAAATGACAAAGCTTTGAATGAAAGAAAGCAATTACAGAAAAGTGTTGATGAATTGAAAGATAGAGTAATAGGTAAGCTTCCCTTGCAAGGAGCTAAGCACCTTATATGGGATGCACTCAGTAGAAATCACCAAATTTTGGTCATATTTAAATTTTATTGATGATGAAGCTACTATAGAGAACATATCTCTCCAAATATGTAAAGTGGTAACTGAAACATTAAATAAAAGGCATTCGGAGACAACCCAAAATAAAGTTAATTTCTTAAATACTCAAACTCAAATAGATATGCAAAATTTGGGAATTAAAGACAGGCCTGTGATTATTATTTGGGAAAGAATAATTATTGGAAAGCATAATCATGTTAGAGATGTACAAGGTAAAGCAGAAAAAATGCTCCTCCTGATTCAAAATTTTAAAAAACTATTTCAGAAACTCTTTGAGAATGGTGTACCCTCTTTTTGGAATGACAATGGAAAGTTAATTTCTCAAGAAAACTACCATAGTTTAGTAGTTCAGGCCCACATAGATCATTCAAAATTTGAAGACTTGATCAAAGGATTGATTGGGAAGGCTATAATTGAGAAATTAATTGATGATTTCAAGATATTTGATCAGTTCTTGATGATTAAAAAATATTGTCCACATGTATATTACACAACTTATATAGAATTGGAGGTAATGATTAAAGAGACTATGGAATATGAAATCTTGACCCAAGAGCAGTGGAAGGATGCGGAAAAATTTGTGAAAACTAAGTATAGGTTATATCAATAGTAAACAGCCAGATGTCTTGATTTGAAACATAGTTTCAGTTTATTTTTGTTATTTTCCCAAGTTTCCACATAAGCACTCCAGATCGAACAGATTCATTATTGAGGAAGCACACTACAGGCGTGGTCAATAGGAGAGAAGTCGTTCCTGAAATTTAGAAGTTTATTTATGAGTTTCTATTCTTAGCAAAAAAATCAGTTAGGGTTTTCTCATAGATCATTTTGTATCAATTTTGAACTTTACAATGTAGTTGGGGTTAGACCCAAGAGAAAGAAAACTCTATGATGTAATATTTTTTGAAGACTTTTAATGAGAGCAGAAGTACAGGTTTTTCTGAGTAGAGATTCATATGTTATCATTTTCCTTTAGTCTGTTAATTTCTCTTATGTGAATGTATTACCTGTTAATTTCTGAGTAGAGATTCATATGTTATCATCATTGGATGTCTTCTAATATCTTAGAACATATATAAATAAGAGACGTCCAAGCATAGGGGATTCAACTTGTTGGCCAATATCTTATAACGCTCACTCATAAAGATGGATTTTTAAATTGTGAAGAATAAGGTCAATATATTGTAGGTATCAGGGGCGGGGAGTAGGGTATGGGGGGTTTATAGGTATTTGAGAGGTATAAAAATGGGTATCTAGTAAAAATAGGGAATATATCGTGAAAATAGGATTCTTAATTGGAAATATTTATTAAGAGGTGGGATCAACAAAATATTTTTGTAGGTATTTATCAATATCTAGTGAAAATAGAGGTATTCTTTAATATCCCATGAACAAAGGCGTTATGGCATAGTTTAAATGAGTGAAGACCCTATGCATCCAAGGAATTGATAGGAACTCTGTTAAGTAATGGTTGTCAGTATATGTAGCATACAAAATTTAATTGTGGAATTTGTACGTAGTTATGTTATATTAATTCCCTCATTTTATAGTTAATGGAACATAAAAAAAAAAAATATTAATTATATCGATTCTTTTTCATGGTGTATAAAACTTGTAGTAATTATAATATGGAGTGGAACCAATTGAAGAGTTGTTGAGAGATGGCATAAGGAATGGATTTGAAAGAATTTGTATTATTTTAATCACTTCATTTAAAGGTACACTTTTTTTATTTACACAATCATGTATATTATAAAGTAAATGCATATATACTCATTAAAGTTTGTTTGTTTGCTTGTAGATAAAAAAATGAAGAAAGAAAAATCAAGTGAAAAAATAAAACATTCAATCAAATAAACCAACAACAATATTGCCTACCAATGATGAAGAAATGAAGCAAGCAAGCAGTTCAAGCAATGACAGTAGTTTGAGTGAAGAATGATGATCAATATTATTGAATGTTACTGCAAGTTGTATGTTTTGAAATGTTTGTCTAAGAAAATCAAACATTTTGTTTAATGTATTAGACATATTGTCCCAATTGGATTACCATAGGTTACTAATAAGTGTCACAACTATGTATTGACATTTTAATTATTCTAGATTGTTATTTTTCCCATTTTTTATGGCAAAGGGTCTTTCATTTATATATAATAAAATGAGTTTCTTATTTATTTAATTGTCCAATGTTGTAAAATGTCACATTGTTGATTAAATATATGGATAATTATTATATGGATGTTATATATGGATTATTAATATTACAATGAACATACATCTAATCCAATGTTATAAAAGACTATTACAATCATTATATTTAAGTGCAATTATTAAAATTCAATTATCAATATTTTTATAAAAAATATTTCTTTTTTTAATATTATTGAAATTGAAAATAAAAATAACATATTGCCATATTGGTGCAGTGTAGTTTGTTTAACTCACTAAACGATGTGAGGCATATGCAAATCATTAATGGTGAAGTGATTTTTATGGTGTGAGGAATTATACACCAATATTTTTTAGAGAAGTCGTAGAAGTGCTTCTAACTATTATAAATGCATCAATATTAAGGTGTTCAAGAAGGAATCAACACTAGTGCTTTATATATAACCTTATAATAGTTATAATTATCTATTATAAACACACTAGAGTCCATAGAAACCAACAATCCAATGATCATTATCATTATTGTTAAATTTATAGGACAGATCATCTCATATGGTAATATAAGCACCAATGTGTAGTGGTGAATGGTCAACATTGTTTTGTTGGCACCAATAATAAGAAGGCCTATAAAAAATATTACCTGCACCGAGGCATTATATAAATGGAAAGAACCAGTGTATCGCATTTAAATTGTATGCATTTGTGAACTTTTATTTACAATGCACCGATGCATTTGTGTGATATATGCACACTTATAGGAAAACCTACACTATATCCTCTAACCACCCATATTTATTTGGTCATAATCGACATCCATTATAACAGGTACCAAAAAATATATCACCAATTGTGGAATATTTAGTAGACGTTTTCTTATAGTTTTCCCAAGCTTGTAACACTTAAATCCTCCACAAAAACCTTTTCTAGAAGTTATTTCTCTTATAGTGATTTGAGACACCATTGAATGTGACATTTCCATCCTTGGTTTTTTTTACATATATTTTCCATTCCATACCAACATCATCATACTAAATTATATGACTCAAACCATGATAATTATAAACTCTTTAAACAAGAAAAAGCTTACATTCTTTAAATTGCTTCAAGACTTTGTCCTCGTAATTCTATAGTCCAACCAATCAACCTCCATAAATTCCTTTCTCTCTCCATTATCCCATGCATCGATGAATACCTCCTTAAGTGAATTCCTCCATGTTCCCAAACATACATATACCATCCTCCCTTAAATATTTGCTTCACGAGCCATACCTTAATGTCTTGGTGGAATTATCCAAGCCCTTCATTCTCCCTTCACAATAACACATTTGTTTTTAACCTATATCATAGCTCCACCAAAGACATAACAATGTCAATTATTACCCCTATACACATGTTGTTTGTTGTCTCAATCTCCCATTATAGTTTTGAAACCCTAATTCCCATAGTTCTCTTAGTGTGTAAAACCTCGAAATATTTACCATAATTACTAGCTCAAAGCCTCCAAAATCCACATCTCATTTCAAAATAGTCAAGAACACAAATTGTTGATCAATATTAGGCATGTTTTCTTCAAACGAGAAACATCATGCAACATGACACTACTACCAAGATGAACATAATCTAGATTAGACATAGATAACGTATACATTCTACTAAGATGCTAAGGATTTTCTAAATGAAGAATCATTCTTTGTCTATGGCTCATCCACTATAGGAGGTGACCTAATAAGATCTCACTCATCCAATCATTTAGCACAATAGATATCATAGTCATAGTGCACGTTTTGGACCTGATACTTCTACACAAACCTCAAGTTTCCACACTCATAAACATCCACTATCAATACCTCAATATAGTTTGATGACAATTTATTGAATAAATACTCATACACTAATGGATTATATAACGCATATCTGATCCATTTTATATATAATCGTATTAGTTGGAGGGTTCTCTCCAAACTTATGGAAATTGTATAGTTCATATGGAACTCAAGATACCTTATTAAGGCTACATATTTTCTTCCATTTACGCTATTCATTCAACACACTCATTTTATCTCTAATAGTTTCCATCCTAACCACAACATGATCAACACCACACATGGATCCCTCTTTTGTATTTTCTTATATAGATTATAGAACCTTGAATTTTCCATAAACGAATCCATATCTTTATGACATTGGAGACACAAATTTTGGTTTTAGTATGTAGAATTCCCTTTATCATGCAATGACAACATAGTATGCACATATATGCACCACTAAACATCACTTAATTCTGCACATTCAAAAGTAGAAATAGTGTTGATTTCAAACTATGCCTCGATGTCTTTAAGTTGTCCACATCATCTCTCCACTTTAGGATGGCACATGGTTGTCTACCAAATTCGATATAACTCTATATAGAAATCGTATATGGATTGAAACAAAACATTTTTTCATTGGGTTCATTATATTTCTAGCATCGACATATATAACAAATTATAGAGAGAGAGAGAGATTGCAACCATTAGAAACTATTTTTTAGAGTCTACATCTAGTCCCATACCAAGACATCTCTAATGGTGAACCAACACTTGGTAATGAGGGATACTACATTCAAGTTCTATCATATTCAATTCATCAATTCATGATAGAGAATCATAGCATTCCTGGAACTACATCAAGAATCAAAGGAAACAACCACACAGATCCTAGAATACTTTAGTATTGGTTAGTAACTCGTACTACCATCTACACCAATAGACTACCTACCATGCACATGTCTAGCTTATAGTATCTCTTATGTGCTCTTCCTAGAGATATTACACATATTCCTAGGTTTACACACAACTCTAACATTTTCTCTTTGCATAATGAACCTTGTTGATTCAATGTTGATTTTGTACCTAGGAAAGTCTTACCCTAGTGACTTTGTGCCTAAGTCACTAAAAGGGGAAAAGTGACATGACCCTTGCATTAATTTCAAGTGAGTTGGAATTAATTTCACTTTATGATATGTAAAGTGACATTTTAAATATTTAATGAGTAAGTGAGTGAAATTAAATATTTATGGAGAGAAAAGGAAAATTATCTCATCCATTGATTTTTTTTATCTCAAGCTTCATTTGGGGCCCTTAGATATTGTGACCATTCACTTACCCTCATTGAGAAAACAAAAAGGAAAGGGAAAGGAATTCAACTCATTCATTCATCCATGAGCATTTGGAGAGGTGAGCAAGTTGATTTCTTGAGGAGAAGAAGTCGAACTCTAGAGGAGAGAGAGAATACCATGGGAATGAATCCCAGGCATGAGAAAAATAGTAACGACAGAACAAAATCCAAGGAGAGAGGAACACAGTTCGAGGTGAAGAACAATTGCACACATCCCTAGGTCGTTGGCACAAAAATTGAGAAGTTGGTTCAGTGTTTAATGCAGATTGTACAACGTTGTCCTGTAGCTATTGTGCAATATTCTTAGTGCTAAGAAAGCATAGATTTTGAGGGAATTATTGCAATTTGAAATGGGAACTATAACCGAGGTTGAATATTGAACTAGGCATGAAAATCAAGGCAGAATGCTAACTGTGTAAAAAAATTTGTACAGTCCTGAGAAAGGGCTTGATTTCCAAGGCATAGATTGCACTAGAATTAAGACGTCCTAACACTATTCCCAAGGAAGTATTTCATATTCATTGGTTGAGATAAGTGGTGTTATTAATTCTGATTTTACTACGGTTATACATTTTAAATAAGAAAATAAATTTTATACTCTCTCTCATAGGTTCCCCCCACGGGGGTTTTTCCTGAGGCTATTTGCCTAAAATTCCGAGTCTGATTTTTTACATGTGTGTCGCTGTCTCATTTATTTATTGTCATTAAATTTGGTAAAATTTCTTATAGTGTTTCAAGCTTCAAATTATGCTTATGAGTGAAATTCCATTTTCACCTGTAATGTAATGAATGGGGTTGGGCATTAAATATTATGTTCTTAGACAAACTTGAAATCAAGTTGGGAAAAAGACAAGTTTTTACATGGTATCAGAGTTGAGTTAAAAAGAGGAGGAGAAAAATTATTGGCAGTGATTTTCAAACTTGAGAGAGACTTACCTTTTGTTCACCATGAAAAATTGTTGGACTTGCATTTTTTAGTGTGATGGCCACGGGGTTGAGGATAGAGGACAGGTTGGAAGGGGTAGCCAATTTCATTCCTCGGGAAGAAAGGATAGCGTTGCTTTTGTAGGAGAATGAGTTGTGGAGTATCGTGAATAGCACACAATATAATCCAATGGTAGTACCCATAGCTATAGATGCAGTAGCTAAGGAAACCTTTGACAAGAAGGACATCAAGGCTAAGAGAATTATCCTTAATTTAGTTAAGGATCATGTGATCCCACAAGTGTCTAGTAAGGACTATGCTTATCAAAAGTGGGAGGCCTTAACCAATTTGTACCAAAGTTCCAATGAAAATCGAAAGATGGTAATAAGAGAGAAGTTGAAAATCATCATGATGGTTGAATCTAAAAATGTGACTTCCTACCTTACTAGGATCACACGGGTGAAAGATGAGCTTGGAGAGGTTGGGGAGGTGGTACCTGGTCATGAGCTAGTGCGGACAACCTTGAATGGCATTGCAAAGCCATGGGCTATTTTTTTAGAGTCCATATTATAATTCTATGGATCTAATACCATGTGAGAATTCTACAATCCAGGATATGGAAACATAGAAGTTCTCACTAAGAAATTACTCGGATATTAGCATAATTGAGAAGAAAAACTAAAGCAGAAACATGTGAGACTGAACACAATTGATGTCGATTCCATAGTTTTCATATTCATTAATGATAATACAATTAATAATACATATCAAGATAGAAAATCGAACGCACTAAAGGAAAATCGAAAATCTCACAAAAGGTAGGCTTACTAAAAGCAAAATACCCCAATAGTGGAAACATCACGTTCCAACTCAGTCAAGGACCTTGCGAATTAACTAAATCAGGTATGGCAGCTAATGAGTGATGGAAAATAAATAAGATGGTGGATTTTGGAGAGAAAAATATGGAGGATGTGTTGGCCAAAAACTAGACAGCTTTCCAAGTCCATAAAAGCACCTAGCATTAGGGGAGTTTTGAGGTAAAAAATGGGCCTCCAAACAAAAAAAGTACCATCAAAATTCACTTTATAAGAACCAATAGGATTCAAGATGATGATGTCAACCATAAGGGTAAAATTCATAAAAAAATTGAAGGCAAAAAAGAAAAAACTAATTTTTTATCCTATTTTTGACATGTCATGTCCCCTTCTGTCCTCCCGACCCACAAAGGGAACATGAACGCAATATGGGGTTTCTAATTCTCCCCCAAAGCCATACGAAGGAATTTACAATTTAATAAAATGCATAATTAAAATATAAACAGTGAAATTAAAACATAATAACACACATAGAGAATGGAATGCATCAACATATTTCTTCCAGGAAGAATGATGAAACATCATACAGAGAATTAATCCCCTTCTCTTGCTATGCATAGGCTTTATGCTGATAAAATTAAGATAGTCACTTCATTCAATTAACAAAATAATAAATAATTAAAACATTGCAGATCACAGAATTGACATAATTTAAACCACAGAGAATACTTATCTTTAAGATGAAGTTGTCCAGGCAACTGGCTATGTGAGAGCAACGTTCCACCTAACCATAGGTCTCTATTCGGCCTATATTCTTTCAATTGAGAGACCACCCCTGAGCCGGGTTGTGTACCCACTAAGGAGGAACTAAATAGGCTCACTCACAGCCATAGTTTCACACAAACAGTCATGCTAACCAACACACAGTTGGGTTTATCAAGCATTCAAGAGACAAAGGAGGAGGATGCTAAGCCAATGATCTCAACCAAAAAGCTATAGGCATCTCAAGCTAAACTCAACAACCTTGGCACCCACAATACCTACCACACACAACACAAGGAAGGTCCCCTTCTCTGCTGCACAGTCCCTTAGGTGCCCCTTCCCTCCAGTTCTCTTCAGGGTGGGCATATAAAGGCCTGAGCTGCTAAATCCTTGAGATTCTATCCTTCACTGGGTTTGTCAAGCAATTCCAACCTATGTTCTATCTTCTTCTCTACCATTCATGCTTGGATTTTCTCAATTCTATGGCCAAATGACTCTGTCCCGTAATTAGATTTTCGGGCTATCAAATCTGGGTTTTCCTATGTATTTCTGGGCATCTAACACTCTCAAATTCACCCCAAGGTACATGCCTATGGATCCCCCATTGGATTTCACTTTCCACAATTTTCTAGGCGTTTTTAGCACTTCAAAGCGTGGTTTAATTCAGATTTGCGATTTCTATTTTATCTCACTATTGGGCATGTGTAAATGGATGTAAATTGATGCTTAGATGTTCAACAATGGAATGGGAATGAGGAAAAACGAATTCCCATGAGGTAGAGTGACTTGTGGGTCAAGGAAACAGAGCCCATACCCTGCCATATGAATTTTTGGGTTGCCCATGCTCCATTGAAACCATGGATTGATTTCTTCAACCACTTCCTTACAACAGAATTAAATGTCAGCAAGGAAAGTCAAATGGGTTCTCAAGATGACATTTGGCAGAATATGGTTCAACCCCAAAACCCCCTCACCACTCCCTAGTGGATACACATGGCCCCCTTTTATTAGCTGCTTCCATAGCCAGTTTTTGGTATTTTTATTGCAATATTAATATTTACACCATTTTACAATGTTCCATGGCTTCATAGCACATGGATAGCTTAATATCAAATACTTGCCTTTTTAAATAAAATCCGAGCATCCATTAGTGGGGCCTTGGCCTTGAGCTCCACACTAAGGAAACATACATTGCATGTATACAATATTTACATTAAAAACCAATATATATATCCCAAGGGTCAAAATGGGGGTATTACATGGGTATGGGCTGTGTATCCACTGATGGAGGAACTAATATTAAAATATGTTTTTTATTTAAATTTTCATTTTTTCATACCATGGGTGACTCAGAAGTATGCAGTGTGGGTGTGGGTTGGATTCGGAATTAAATTCTGCATCCAATGAGTGCCCAAACATGAAATTTGGTTAAATCGATAAGTAGATATGTCAAAAATACGATAAGAAAAAATAGTTTTTCTTTTTCCCCTCTAAAATTTAGAACTCTTATTTTATTATTTCCCTTAGGAGGCCTATTTTAGACCTCAAAACTCCCCTAATGCTTTATCCTTATCCACTGAAAAGCAGAAAAGGCGGGACAAATATATGTAAAAGTGGGAAAGCACTCTTACCATTATGGACTATCACAAAAAATAGATAGAATCTACCAGAATCTATCTAAGGGTGCTCATGTGGATAATTATGACAAGTTGTGAGCCTAAAAAGGAAATATGAGGCCAACTACCTAGTCAAATACCTAGGAAAGTATAAAAAATGAATAATACTTTATATCCTAAGTCTAGATGGGTTTTTAGTATTCTAATAGGTCATTGTGGCTAAGGAGAACATGCCTTTCTAGTATCGTATTTGGGATGACTTTGTTCAGTAGGATACCTGAACATGATATGTGCAGGGAAGTTCATCGCATAGTAAGGATGATTGGGATAATGTGGCATTGATAGCTAAAGGGAAGAAGAAGGTGTCCAAGAAGGATCCCAAGGGTGGGGCTAAGCACAAGGGTGGTGATCAAAAGAAATATTTGAGAAAATTCAAGTGTTTTTCTTGTCAAGGGTTTGGGAACTATGTTGGATAGTACCCAAACAAGGAGAAGAAGAAGTAGCAGCGGACAACGGCTTCGGAGGAGATTGATGCATATGCATCTAGATTTGAGAGAGAGTTTTCTCTTTGTGCTGGTCATTTAGAGAGAGCATCCATTACCAGCGCTGATATAGAGGATGAGAGAGAGTATTCACTATTGGTTGGCCATTCCTTGAGTGCATCCACTACCACATGCACCTGGTACATTGATAGTGGAGCTTCGAGCTCTATGACAAGTGTGCGGGATATGTTTTTAGAGTTTACAAAGACAAGAGTAGATATGGAGGTGGTGATGGGAGATGGCATGATTTTCATAGTAGTGGGGCATGGGATCATCACCTTTTATATGGATTCCATGGAGCCCATGACTTTGACGGACGTATTGTATGTCCCTGGGCTAAAGAAGCACTTGATTTCAATTTGCACAATCAAAGATAGGGTATCTGGAGTGTATTTCCTTGATGGGAATGTGCATGGTTTTCCCAAGGGATCGGGTCCATCTATTTATTTTGTGATTGGATTCAGATGTGGGAAACTGTAAAAGATCTTGTTTCAACCCTTACATGCTTTGGCACAAAGTAGTAGCAGTGATATATGCGAGATATGGAATAGGAGGATGGCTCACTTGCATCATCCAGCTTTGAGGAGGTTGAGAGATATGGTGACGAGTTTTCCATAGTTCAACACAGAGAATAGTGATGTATGTTGGGGGTGTGCTTTGGGAAAGTACACCATGACTACTTTTCCAAGTAGTGATAGTAAATCGACAGGAGTACTTGATTTGATACACTCTGACTTATGTAGTCCTATGTCATCTATTTCGTTGACTAGTTTTGAGTACTATGTTTCATTCATTGATGACTACTCCAGGAAGACCTAGATCTACTTTCTAAAGAGAAATAATTCAAAAGAAGTATTGCAGAGGTTCCAAGAGTTCAAATATCTTGCGGAGAACTAGACAGGGAGGAGGATTCAGGTGTTGAGATCAAATAATGGGGGTGAGTATACCTCCAACACATTCAATTAGTTTTGTGCACAGGAGGGCATTAGGAGACAGTTGACAATTCCTTACATATTAGAGAAAAATGGGGTTACAGAAAGGAAGAACATGGCCATTGTGGAAGCAGGGAGAGCAATGCTTCATGATCAGAGTCTTACACTCTTTCTTTGGGCTAAGGCTTGTAGTACAAATATTTACATTCAAAATAGGAGTCCCCATAGAGCCTTTGGGTGCATGACTCTTGAGGATGCTTTCATAGGTAAGAGGCCTAATGTTGGCCATTTCAAGATATTTGGTTGTTTGACTTACTTTCATTTCCCTTCAGAGAATAGGACAAAGTTGGATCCCACTACAGAAAATGGTATCTTTGTGGGGTATGATGAGACTTCGAAGGACTTCCACATATATCTTCCCTTACAGAGCAAAGTTGTTGTGACGAGGGAGGTAATATTTGAGGAGGAGCGAGCCTTCATGAAGTCTAATGATTCAGAGAAGGGGGAAAAACAAGCTTCCACACCTCAAATGAGCACACAGAGTCCAGCTTCATAGATTGTAAGATCACAGGTATCATGGGTGACTCGTCCACAGGTTATAGGTGCTTCAAGTTCAAGGACACAGTCCATAGGTTCACCTAGTATAGGTTCAGGTTCTCGGGTTACAGGTTCACTAATTCCAGCTTCCAATTCACATGGGTCACTAGCTACTAGTTCACAGTATCATGGGTCACCAGGCAGAGTTAGTACTACTCTCGAGCCTAATTCTTCATAGGATGATACACTAGTATAGGAGGAGTATTCGGGGAAGTGGAATCCCAAGTGTCTTAAGGACACCTTGAAAGAAGCTAAGTCATTTGGAGATCCCAAGAGACCTGTATGAGAGATTATGATGCCAAACAAGTATGGCATGGTCTTGGTGACTAGTCATCGTGATTTAGAGCCTTCCACTTTTGAGTAGGCATCTCAGCATCACGTGTGAAGATATGTCGTGATGGAAGGGTACCATTCCATCATCAAGAATGATGTTTGGGATATTGTACAGAAACTGAAGGGGAATTCAATTATGACTTCTTAGTGACTTTACAATATCAAGCATGTTGCAGATGGCATTATGGAGAAGTAAAAAGCTCGGTTTGTGGCACAAGGGTTCTCACATCTAGAGGGAGTTGATTATGAAGATACGTTTGCACCAGTTGCTTGTTACTCTTCGATTAGAGCAATGATATCCATTTTAGTGGAGATGGGTTGGAAGATCCACCAGAAGGATGTGAAGACCGCATTTCTCAATGGGATTATACAGGAGGAGGTGTATGTTGAGAAGCCATGGGAATTTTAAGATTTATGGGAGAGAATCTCATGTTTGCAGGCTGAAGAAATTCTTATATGGGATGAAGCAAGCTCCTAGAGCTTGGTACTCTAGGATAGATGCTTACTTGTTGCAGATGGGATTTCAGAAGAGTGAGGTTGATTTGAACCTTTACAACATTGTGGTTTGTGATGATCCACTTATTCTCCTGCTTTATGTGGATGACTTGATCATTACAAGTGAGGAGAGGCTCATTGAAACATGCAAATGAGATCTTGCTTCAGAGTATGATATTAAGGACATTGGGTTGATGCACTATTTTCTTGGATTGGAGATTTGGAAGGAACCTAGACATATTTTCTTGGGGTAGGGTAAGTATGAAATGGACATATTTAGTATATTTAGGATGGAGGATTGAAGGTCGATGGCCACATCGATGATCACCAACTGGAAGAAACTTCATACTTCTAAAGGAGAGTTGGTGGATTCAACTTTATATTGTTAGCTCTATTGCTCTTTGATGTATCTCGTCAACATTAGGCCAAACTTGTGTTTGTCATTGAACACTCTCAGTCTGTACATGGTTGAACCGAGGAGAGTGCATTGTATAGATGAAAAGCACATGCTCAGGTATCTAGTAGGTACGGTGGATTATGTTCTAGCTTATAGGACGACTGATGGTCTGGATTATAGGAGTTGAGGCCTACGGTTATATATTGTGACAATCAGAGTTGCATCCAACTCTTTGAGAATCCAGTATTCCATGACAGGTTAAAGGACATTGAGATCAGGTACCACTTCATTCATGACTATGTCTAGATAGGAGTTGTAGAATTACAGTACATTTCCACTGATGAGAAGGTTGTATATCTTCTCACGAAATATTTTGGGAAGGACAAGGTTGTCTTCTTTAAGGACAAGTTGCCAGTGGTGCAGAACACATTCCTTAGTAAGAGGGAGTGTGGATTTTTTACCCAGGACAGTGTTCCTCTAGCGACTTTGTGCCTAAGTCACTAAAAGAAGAAATGTGACATAACCCTTACATTAATTTCAAGTGAGTTGGAATTGATTTCACTTTATAAGATGTAAAGTGACTTTTTAAATATTCAATGCGTAATTGAGTGATATTAAATATTTATGCCATATGGAGAGAAAAGGGAAATTACCTCATCCATTGATTTTTTTATCTCAAGATTCATTTGGGGCCCTTAGATCTTGTGAGCATTCAGTTACCCTCATTGAGAAAACAAAAAGGCAAGGGAAAGGCATTCAACTCATTCATTCATCCATGAGAATTTGGAGAAGAGAGCAAGTTGAGTTCTTGAGGAGAAGAAGTCGAGTTCTTGAGGAGAAGAAGTCGAACTCTAAAAGGAAGAGAGAGAGAAGAGCATGGACACAAATTCCCAAGCATGAGAACAATAGTAATAGTAGCATGAACTCCAAGGACAGACGCATCCAGTTCAAGGTGAAGAAAAATTGCACTCATCCCTAAGTCACTGGCACAAAAATTGAGAAGGTGGTTCAGTATTTAATGCAGATCGTACAATGTTGTCTTGAACTGGGAGTGAATTAATTGAACTGGGAGTGAAAAACAAGGAAGAATTCTGACTCTGTGAAATATTTTGTACACTCCTGAGAGAGGGTCCGATTTCCAAGGCATAGATTGCACCGAAATTAAGACGTCTTGACATTGTTCCCAAAGCAGTATTCATCTTCAATGGTTGAGATAAGCGGTGTTATTAATTATAATTTTATTACTGCTGTACATTTTCCAGAAGAAAATAAAATTTACACTCTCTCTCACAGGTTTTTCCCCACAAGGGTTTTTCCTGAGGCTATTTGCATGAAATTCTGAGTCTGATTTTTTACTTGTTTGTGACTGTCTCATTTATTTCTACTCATTAAAGTTGGTAAAATTTCTCATAGTGTTTCAAGCTTCATATTATGTTTATGAGTGAAATTCCATTTGCAGCAGTACTATAATGAATGGGGTTGGGCATTAAACATTATGTTATAAGACAAACTTGAAATCGGATTGGGAAAAAAACAAATTTTTACATTCAAAACATGGCATACACATGGTACAACAATCACAACTACACAAGAATACCAAAAGATAGATATAAATTAGATTAGCCACATTAACCACTGACTATTCCATCTTAACACATTGTTTTAGGTAGACACACATCTTTGGCTTTTAATGCCACACTAAATATTATGAGACAAATCTCACAATATTTTGTATTCCATAGGATCGAGAGTAATGTGACGGCACTTTCAAGTTATACTCAGAGGAACTAATGTGTACTCCCCAACAATGATGCACCAAAAATGGCATCCGACTCTTTGGAGAGTGCTCCCCTTGTTTCTCGTAGATTTAGTTAGCATTTACTTGATGTGTGAGCATTTATTTATTTGGTTATGTCTTTACAGCCTTCAGACTATGTTCAATTGGTTTTATTATTCATTATCTCATCTGTTGGATTATGTGAACCCATTGTAAATATATATAAGGCCATTTATCATGATGAATAAGTTTTATCCATTTTAACTTAACTCTCTTCATTTTTATTATTATAACTCTATTTATTTTGTGTTATGTTGTTTTTGGATGTGTTCTTTCCTGTTCCAGCTATGTCTTTCAATTTGAGAGGTTATAACTTTCATCAATTCTCATTGTAGTTTTGAATTTGTTTAGAGGATTGGTTACTTGGTTGGACAAGAAAAATGTCAATTAAGAAAAAAATTAGATTGGAAAATTAATGCAGAGGATACGAGAGAGATACACAAAACAATTTTCAAACGATTGAATACCAAGAAGGTAGTAATGTGTTCTTGACAAATAACCCAAGAAATTCCACTGTAAAAGATACATTAATTCTTATAAATAAAATGAACAATTCATTAAGCTCTTGTAATAATGTGTTCTTGACAAGTAACCAAGAAATTCCACTAGTAAAGATCAAGGATACATTGTCTTAAATAAATAAAATGAACAATTTATCAAGCTCTTGTAAGTATTTTGTGTTTTCCTTAACTAATATAATCCCTATTTGTTCAGGTGTAATTTATTATTTCCTATTATAATTTATATTATAGTTCATTTTAATAATTTCACCAATAAATTGTTTTCATTCTTAGAAAGCATTAAATCTTTAAGAAAGTTAGTTAATAACATTAATACTTTGATAATTAATGATGCACGATAGTTCGATTTAGATTTCTTTAATTATGCCGTAGGTGTTTCACCACGGAAAAGCATGAGCTCCACGTTGGCTAGATTCCTCACTCATAGAGCGAATGGAATCATGCCACGTGGATGGTTATGCTTCTCATTGGTTATGCTTCCATCTGTGGTTATGTTTCCATCTGCGCCTGACCTCCTCCAAGCTTTCACGCTTCCCTCACCTCCATTCGCCTGCTACCTGCTGCGCCCTATCTCTTCCTGCCTTCATGCATCCCTTGACCTATTCTCAGGTTTCCCCATATGGGCACTACTCCCTCAATCCTCCACGCATCCCTTTCTTCCACCTTCTGCTGCTACACTCCATCTCCCACGCAGCTCCATCCTCTGTTACCCACGCTGCTACACTCCATCTCCCACACAGATCCATTATCACCCACGTTGCTACAATCCAGCATCCACCCAACATCCACGCATCTCCATTATCACCATGCTGCTACACTCCACCTCCCACGCTACTACACTCCATCTCTACCTGCTACACTCCACCTCCCACACTGCTACACTCCATTTCTACCTAGCGCTGCTTCAGCCTCCCATCTCCATGCTACTCCAGCCTCCCTTCTTCACGCAGCTCCATTATCTCTCTCTCTCTCAGCAAAATGCCCATCTTGCATTCTCCATTCAGGCTGCTTTCTGCCAAAACGCCCAGCCAACATCTCCATTCATGCTTCCCTCTAAAAACGCCCAGCCTTCACGAATTGGGGGAATGCCTTCAACATCCACTAGGTGTTGCTGATTAGTGCTATGATTTGAAAGATAGTCTTGGGAGTTGTGTTTTGAGCATTGAGATTTCGAGTCTAGTGCTGCGAAGTAACTACCCACAAAGACCAATGGCACAAAAATTGCAAACCATAAAAGTACTGAGGTAACACCTGCGTCGGCTGCTTCTCTCCACCTATAGCACTTCAATCTGAGTCAGCTGCAATATAACCAACAATTAATCTCAAAACATGCAAGTAGCGTAAATGCCAGACAAATTACATTAGTAAATTGGACATCGACTACCGTACAATATATTTTTAACAAACAAAGGCCAAATGGATTTGTGACTTCTAATTTCCATTGCTGGATGCAATGTAATTAACAGATAACAAAATAATTCTACTCAGTCGCTCAGACGAAGGCAGCTATGCTGATTGTTTCAACCCATTTACAGACATAGTTCAAATATTTCTACAGTGCAGGACCTGCAGAGTGAACTAGCCAAAACCCCCCACTGAGCTGTAATTTATCACAGAACGAAACCAGAATCTTTGGAATTCCAATATGAAGGAAGAATTGTCATGTTCTGCCTTCTCCTGTCAAAAAGCATGCACGAATTATTGAATCCACGACTTGGCTGTATGTGGTAGACGACCTGGCTTGGGTGCTCTAGTAGACTTGGCGTTCAATGAGAGCATGGACGCAGACTAGAGAAGGAAAGGATTCATCCGCTCAGCAAAAAAAATATATATAAAATAAATAAATACACATAAATAATAGCGCAATCTCAAGGAATAATAAGAGTAAGTTAATACAAAAATAATGATTCAGCATACAAGCTATTCCAGGTCAGTGTTCCTCAAAATATATTATCAAAAAGGAATTCTATTACCCCCGTCATACAAAAAAAAAATACAGAAAGCTGGTGTAATTTGTATATCTGGCTTCAATGGCAGACGTCCTTGCTTGAACGATGGCATAGAACCCATCCCCAGGTAATAACATATTATTTTTGTCTCTCTCTCTGCCTTGTTGTAGGGAGTGGAGATGATGAGCAGTGAAGCAAAAACCCATGCAATACGGCCCAGCCAAGAGCCATGGAGCAGCGATCACCGTCTATTGTTGTTGATTGTTGCAGAGCAGAACCTCTCATGAAAGGGAAGAGAAATGACCGCGCCTTGGGGATTGACCCTATTTAGGGATTTCCTCTCCGTGCATGGCAGTGGGCTGCATGAAGAGGCCGCGTGGCCTTCATGCATACTCGCTCCTTGCATGGTGATGTGCGGAGAGGAGGTGAGGCCACCACGTGGAGGATGGAGCAGAGCTGGGTGGAGTAGGAGTGGCAGGTAAGGCTCTTGGTCGTAAAAGGGGAAAGTTTCCTTCACCTGGGCGCTCATGGCCATTGGCTATATTATTAATTAATTTAAGTAATTATATGTGAACTATAGTAAAATTTCAGTTTAAATATCTCTTAATTATGTGAATATTAGGTGGACCATGTAAATCGGTATTGGTTCCAACATAAATAGAGAATGAGAAATTTTAATTATACATAGAATAGTTTTCAAGTCCAATCTAAACCTTGGTCATTTTTTACAAGGGCCTTGTTGGCAACTAGTTTTAGCAGTTCAATTTTATAGGAGTTGGCTCATTTTCTAAACACATGACCAATCATAGATCTAGTGACTCAGAATCTACATGCTTGGACAACCTGGGTTTTGACTTACAATGGTTTCAACTTTCTATTATACAGGAAATCTCAATAAATTCTACCATGATGAATTAACTATGCCCTGTTTTGAAAGAGTAGTTTGTCTTTTGTGCCCTGCAGAATGCTTGGGATTAAATTAAAAAAAAGCCTAGTTGATGATACTACTTGTAGGGTTACCTCCTGCATACTGCCATATAAAAATAAATTCCAGTAATTCCATCTCAAGAATTTTAATCATAAAAGTACTAAGCATTCCATAATCTGGTTGTTCTTGCTTGTTTTGGATCTGTAGTTCAGTTAATGGACTCACATTATTTCCAAAATCAAAGCAACATAGACTGCACAATGGTTGAATACATCTGCCAGGAAAAGTTGCTTCATTTTTTTAGCTCAGTCAATCAAAACCTTTTTTTGTGGTCCATCTCTGGGCAAAATCTTGTTGTCTGCCAATTTGTGGCCGGGTTATTAAGTAAATTCAGTTTTGTTATTGTTTATGTTTGTCATGTACTATCCTTGTGTGCTAGGAAATATTCTTTTGAAGTTCTGACTTGTTTTCTTAACTTTATTCTCTTTTTTTATTTCAAGCGTGATCTTCAAATTTAAGCTTTTTGCATTTCTATTGAATAAGGGAGTACTAATTCTCACTCAAATATTGGCAGGTTGATGCAGCAGTTTTACAGTATCAAAATCAAAAACTTGCCCAGCAATTAGATGCTGAGAAAAATGAAATCCATGCCCTTGAGGGAAAATTTAATCTACTCAAAAGCAAATAGACTGCCTATGATGACATATTGATTACAGTAAACAGTGCTTGGAATCAGGCATGTTTTAAGTTTTCTGTATGCATTTTTTTGTTTTGTTTTTGCTTTTAATTCTCTAATTATTCTGACAAGCTATGGATAATAGTTGGTAGAGGATTTGGAATTATTGGCAATACGTGCTAGTGGGAGGACAACTGGAGTTCAGGTTTTAGATAATTATCGGCCTTCAAAAGTTCATAATCAACATGAAAAGTGATAATCAACATAAAAAATTTCAATAATTAACATTACCAACTATTATGAATAATTCCGACTTTTAAAGTTATATGATTATATCTCATTTATTTTTAATTTTGTTTTCCAGAGAGCATTGCCTCATGTCACCCAGAAGAAACATTTTTGTATCACCTTTTGGAAACAGGTGCTACTAAAAACAGTGGAGCAAATGATTTAACTAATCATGTTGAGCAAGCTCTTGATTTAAGGCATGCTTCAACCATGGATATGATGAAATTTTTAGTAGAAGCAATTGATGACAAAGAGCCAAAAATGAGGAACTGTCATTGAGTCTCCAGGATAGGCTATCCATAGATGGTAAATAACTACGAACTTTATTTGCATTTTTACAGAGGAAAGAAGTCATGAAAAAGTGTGGGGAAAACAGTAGTTGCTGTAAAATCTTGGATCTATGCTATTAATGTGTTTTAGTGTGAACCTGGCAGAGTCCAGCAAACAGCCGCTGAAAGTGGATGATGGATTAAGACAAGAAGTCAAGGAATTGCAGGCAGCAATGGATGCACTTCACTTGAAACACAAGCATTTTGCAAATGAGGTTCGGACGTTCCAAGATAGCCATGCAAGGGATCAATATACTATAAAACGGTTGACAGGTATGAATATTAAAAAAAATCCTTATTCTAGTGTCAAATATTTTGAAAACAAGAATCCCCTCATTATAGAGGCAACTATTTGTAAATATCCCATCTTTGCTGAGTTCCATCAATGGTTTACAATGCTCAAAGACTTATTCCTTCTAGAGGCAAAATCCATAATTTGGCAGAGCCATTTCATAAAATTTCACTTAATATATTTTCTTTAGTTGTCAGACACTAGGCTATGCTACTTTTGGGATGTCTACTGGGGAATGATGTGACCAACACTCTTGCTGTGACTTTGCTTCTTCATACATTTTCTATTTCTTTCTTTTAGTTGTGTACACAACTCTTTTTTCTGTTGCTGATGGCATAGCTATAGGAGTTGCTTAGGAACTCCCACTGATGTATTTACACTGTATGTATTGTTTTAGTCTTGTTGACATACTTTTGTGGTCATTCGCTGGACAATAATAAAATCATCTTATCTTATGCAAATCCTTTCTAAGTTCTGTCTTGTCATGTAACTTGTTTTTATCTCTTGTTAGTTTACAAATCTAATTACTTCTCAAAAAAATAAATCATAAGATGCAAGGTAGGTATTCACTGCATTTCTATTACTCATGGATGGGATCACAAATAATGAAGATACAATATACATGCAAATTCCTATGAGCTCAAATGGCAATCTCATATGTTAGCACATAAAAGTTGATAGAAACAATTACATTATTAAATATATTCATATCTGAAAGCAAATCAGGTACAGATCTTACTTTAAAAGTGCTAACTGTGGACGTTGGAATCTATTTTTAAATGCTATGGTAAACCAAAAAAAATCCAAAACATTTTATCTGTTTGTGCAAAATGCAAATCACTTTTCTCTGTGTAACCATTATGTAGAAACTAGCAAGTGCCTTTGACCTCAATTAGTCACTGAAATCCTTGCTGGTTTCATGTGAACCATTTCCTATGGGCAGTTATTTAAAGTAGTTTAATATGCAGGTATTCACTGCATTTCTACCACTCCTGGACGGGATCACGAATAATCAGCATACAATATGCATTCAAATTCCTATGAGCTTGGATGATAATATCATATGTTAAGACATCAAATTTGATAGAAACAATTAAATTATTAAATATATTAATATCTGAAAGCAAATCATGTACATATCTTACTTTAATTGTGCTAACTAAGGGTGCTGGAACCTATTTTCAATTCTGTGGTAAACCAAAAAATTTCCAAAACATTTTATGTTTGTGAAAATCACTTTTCTCTGTGTAACCATTATGTAGCAAGTGCCATTGAACTCTATTAGTCACTTAAGGCTGATCTCTATTAGTCACTGAAATCCTTACTGGTTTGATGTGAACCATTTCCTATGGACAAGTAATTAAAGTAGTTTAATATGTTCTTCTCCATGGTTTTCTAACCTGTTGTTATTATTTCCAGTTCCAGCTAATCCACGTCTTCTTTATTCAGTCCTGGAAAGTTTGTTTAGGGAGATGCATGCTGTCCCATATTTTCTTAACAGATATCTAACAAATAATGTTTCTTAACTGCTAAGTAAATGCAATTTTATTTGTTGTTGTGATACCTTGAATGATTTATAGTACTTGGTTAACAATACTTCTTTTGTTTCTTTGAATGAAATTATGATATGGGTGTAGTCCGAGACTCTGGCCACCCACATGATATCTATTGCCTAAGGCTTCTAAACTACTAAGTAAATGCAATATCATTTGTTGATGTGATATCTTGAATGATTTAAAGTACTCGGTTAACAATATTTCTTTAGTTCCTTGAACTAAATTCTCATATGGTTGTGGTTCGAGAATACATACACCCATTCCCAACAAAAAAATGTTGTTGTGATGACTCTGAATTGGCTTGAAACTGGTTGCATTTCTATTATTCTTTCAAGTGGTCCTTAATTTCTTATAGTAGTTATCCTTAATTGGAAGATCACTATAAGTAGCTTGATAGTGATTATGTTTGAGTAATCACTCTGCCAGTCAAGGTAGCGCAATAATTTATTGGGTTGGTTAAATACCCTTTTGGAAATGACTCTTGCAGGTCAGAAACCTTTAGTTTAGGAGTTGTGTTTGAGGGGTATCTATTCTGCCAAAATTGTTGAGGATAACGTCTGCTTAGGAGAAATCACCGGAGCTCATTTAATTGTGAGATATCACGAGATAGAACAATAGATTGGCCACATTACCATGGAAGCATGTATTTTAAGGGATTGTCATTGAACACGATTGGCTGCCTTCCTAGAACAAACTACGTATGTTCTATTAGCTTTGAGATATTCATATTACTAGATAGCACAACAAATTGGCCGCATTAGCATGACAAGAATTTTGGATTGAACCCAAGTCTCTGGGCAGAAAGCACACTTGATTTACCACTTGACAAACGTCACCCATTTTTAACACACTTCTTGTGTTATAGGAGTTGGCAACTAGTTTTAGCATGTAAAGTTTTTATTGTGGACTTGAAATCCTCAATTAGAAGAAAGAAACATATCTCGGTTTCCCACTGTATCTTCTATTCTTGAAGCAAGCATAACGAAGAGTCACCATTCCTATTGTGTTGTAAGTCTGCAATTTTATTGTGCTTTGTTGTGAACTATCTATATTGTCAGAAGACATGTGAATCCTTGATGCGGTGAGAGTCATTGATAACCAGTTACTTTCCTTGGTTTATTAGTAATTTTTAGAAGATTAGTTCATGTATTGATAGGTCTGTTTGCCTTTACATGGTTGAGAAGGATGTCAAGTTTTTATTGTGGACTTGAAATCCTCAATGACAAGAAAGAAACATATTTGGGTTTCCCATTGTATCTTCCATTCTTGAAGCAAGCATAACGGAGATTCATTTACAACTTAGATTGTGGCACTATCAAGAGCTGGTCCATTGAAGAGTTATATACCTATACTTGTATATGGAGATTCCTAAATTTATTGCTACAGCACATGGCATGAAAGCAAACTTTTGTTCACAAGTAGTTTGTGCAGTTTATGAGCTATTATAATCATTGTTTTCATTGATATTATTGTAGAAATATTTTTTCAAATTGCTTATATATTCCAGATATAGTAGTAATCTATAGTGTTGAGATTACTACTGCAGAGATTGTGAGAAAAACAATTGTAGTTGGCTCATTGTGTTGATGAACTTAACATTATTTTTTGTTATGGGTTGAGTGCCTATGTCTTTGTAATCTGAGATTGTTACAAACTTTGCTCTGTTCCTACCAGTATCCTTCGCTGCCTTTGCCTATATTTTTGTTCTTTCTAACTTTCCTCTTTTCCTACCGGCGTTCATTTTTGCCTCCTCAAGGGGCAAATGCTAGTTTATAAATTCAAAATCAAAGTGTTTGTAAGAATTAATTGTTTTCACACGTTTAGTGCACTATGACTGAAAATTGAATTTCTAACATGTATGATTTCTCTATTGAAAAAATTAGTATCGTAAATTCTTTTATACAATAGTTTTGTAATTAGTATCCTAAATTAGTTTTGAAATCTTTTCACATTTATAAGAATATTAAAAGTATCCCAACGTCACAACTAGGTTATGAATTTGAGGTTATTTTTCTATAAGTGCTTTTTATATGGTTCATAGTGCAAGAACGAATGTACCCATTCATGTGATATTGTGTTCATAAGGTTGGTGGATGATGTTGAAATAAATAAAAACATACTGTTATAAAAAAAATGTATATAGTTATGAAGAAATTTTATAGTAAGTTATTTTGTGATGTCTAAGCATTTAAAACAAGTTATTAAGTGATTTAATCAAACTTAAAATTAATTAATTATAATAATGAAATATCAAGACAAAGACAAAGTTGTAGTGCGATATTTATGATTTTAAAGCCAAGTCTTATTAGCGCAGTCGGTATTCAAGGGGTTTTTTTTTTAGGTGGTCCAAGGTTTGAAACTCGACAGTGATGGGAGGAGACACCAAAAAAATCCAGCCATGCTAAGAGTTGGTGTGGTTTAGGTCGGGGATGATCCCTGGCTAATTTTGATGGCTTAGATGCCCTTGGGTCACAGTTTCTTAGACCATGGGCCACTCCCATAAGTTAAGAAGATTCGTGCAAAAAAAAAAAATTGATTTTTAAAAAATTCTATTTAATACAGATGGTTTGATGAAAAATTATAAAGGTGTGACATGAAGTAATTATTTGAATGTGTGGAAATTCCGTAAAGAATCACCTTTCAATTATGGTAATTTGAATTTCATGACATTGAGAAAGGCATTGTGTTCACTTGATTGTGTTATGCAACTTTTAATTTGTTAAGGGTTATTTTCTTCTATGTTTAATGATTAAATAAAAGGTACAATGTACAAATAATTATATTTTTATGTTTAATGAATTTTAGTAGTGAGACTTGTAGGTTCTTTGTTCATGTTTAAATATTCATTATAATAGACACTTATATTGCTAGTTTATGTGCTTAGTGTAGACAAAGCCAAAATCAATAAGCATAGTAGGAAAAATCTAATATTCAATAAGCTTTAGGATCCATATCTTCAATGGGTGAGAAGAAGGTTAAATGTGGCCCAAAGAGAAGAGGATGATTGTGAGAACAATAATGGAATTTACATATATAAATTGAATGGAGGAGACCCATGTTGCATGGGCATACATGCCCGAGAGAACTAGAATGTAATGTCCCCATTCTTGACCCTTATGATATTTGGGCTATAATGTAAAGATTGTATGCATATTTTGTATGATTCCTAGCGTGGAGTTCAAGGCCAAGGCCCCGCTAGTGAACGCTCGATCTAGAAGAGGCAAGTATTTGAAATTATGCTACCCATGTGCTAATGAACCATGGGAATTGTAAATATGCATCTTAATATAAAAATACCCACAACTAGCTATGCAATGCAACAAGAGATGGGGGCATGATATTACAAGGAAGTGGGAGGGAAATATTCAAACCCTTGAGCCAATCAAGTCAATCCAAGTGTCAATGTGAGAACCCATGAACCATCAACTACCCATGTTGACTTTGGTGCCCAATCATTCATTTCTCCCAAAAGTTGGGTGAAGTAGTTAAAGCCTTGGGGATTGGGGAGGTATGGTTGTCCAAATTCGAGTATGGGTAAGCCACCCTCATGGAAAATCGTGTTTTTCCTTCTTGGGCAAGAAAACACCCACGAATTGCCTTCCCAAGCCATTATTCATGACCAAACTTCACTCTCTTACGTTTTTGGAGGCTTGCTGGGTGTTTTTCTTGAGGCTTGTTGGGCGTTTTTCTTGAAGCCTGCTGGGCATTTTTCTTGAAGCCTGTTGGGCATTTTTAGCTTGCTGGGCATTTTTCTTGAAGCCTGCTGGGCGTTTTTAGCTTGCTGGGTGTTTTTCTAAAAGCCTACTGGGCGTTTTTAGCTTGCTAGGCGTTTTTGGGATTTTGCTGGGCATTTTTGGCTTGTTGGGCATTTTTATTTGAAGCCTGCTAGGCGTTTTGGCTTGCTGGGGTTTTATCCTCCACATTTTTACCATTTCCTGCATTTTTTTCGTGCTTGCAAACTCGTTTTGGTTAGCACAGTGGCTGGGAGAAGAGATCCACGAATTGGGGGTTTAATGGAGGTCGTTTTTGCTCCTGGGTTGTCCCCAAACGTTTTCTGAAAACGAAATTTGCCTTTCCAGGGTTGTTTTCCCATTCCTCATTTCGTTTTTGGGTTGCCCACGTTTTCCCTTCATACCCAACACTTGGGGTTTTGCTATTATGTGTACCCATGCCCATTTTATGAGTTTCTGTGTGTAGGAGATTGTTGGGGTTGAAATGGGTTTCCATTGTTTTGGCTTGAACTTGAGTGGAAGCATCCACAATTGAAGAGGGTTCAGATTTAGCCTAATAAACCCAGCAGTGGTTTGGCTTGGCTTAGATCCAAATGACTATTTGGCTATTTGGCTGTGTATGAGTATGAAATCCCCTTCTTCCTTGTAGATATCATGCCGAGCTCGGGGGTGGAGTTCGGACGGACTCAGTATATGCTGTCGAAGAGCCGACGGTTGGGTGGAATGTTGCAGCGACATAGCTAGTTGCTTGGGACAATTGCACAATGAAGATAAGTGTTTTCTGTCTATGTATTTACTTCTGTAATGCATGAATTTGATGACTGTTTTGATATGCTGGATGGGCATAAATTGTTTGTGGATTAGTTTCAATTCCGCTATGCATTTTGCCTAATTTGTATCTGCACACCAATGTTTTTATTCATATGATGCTAATGACTGGGCTGAGTTTTATGAAAAGCCCCATAGATTGTTATCATGTTCCCTCTCTTATTGGGTCAGCAGGTGGGTACATGACATTTTGGTATTAGAGCTGTTGGTTGCAGCATTGGGCCTTCATGCACTACCCATCATAGTTGCAGAGGTAAGTATGCCTCCTGCCCAGCACTAAACATCGAAAAGAAGGAAAATATTTCAAAAAAAATTCTGACTGTTTTTGAAAATTTGAAAATTTTTCTAAGTGTCTTATTTTAAATTTTGCGCCACGGGCGCGGCAGCAAAGTTAAGCATAACTCTGCGTGCGCGGCGCCAAAATTAGCATAAATGTTGCGCTGAAAGGAAAGGAAGGTGTTTGCTGCGACGGCGGAATTAATGCTAATTTCTGCGCGCACGGTGGCAGAGAGATTAACGCTAAAATCTGCGCCATGCGTGGTGCGCAGCGGCAGAGTTAAAGGTAAAATCTGCACCATGCACGGTGCGTGGCGGCAGAGTTAAAGCTGAAATCTGCGCCATGCGCGGCGGTAGAGTTAAGGGTAAAGTTTACGCCATGCGCGACACGTGGTGACAAAATTAAGGTTAAGTTTTGCGCGCGGTGGCAGCAATTTTAACTTTAAAATCTATGATGCGATGCACGCGGTGAAGTTAATGTTAAAAATTGTGACGGGCGGTGAAGAAAAGGCTAGGATGGGTGAAACTGGCGCAGAAGATAGGGCTAAAACATGCACTATAGTGTCAATTTTAGAGTTATATACAGCACTAAGGGAGGCAATGTTAAGGATAAAACCTGCGCTACAACGGGGAAGTTAAGGTTAAATCCAACAATGGTCATAGAAGTTGAGCCGCGACCAGCGATGTAAGGAGCGGCAAAAAAAAAAAAACGTAGAGTCCAAAACTTGATTTTGGGTAGAAGGAGCAGTCCAGCACGGAATGGGATGATTCCTGTGGGGTACGGAGGCCATTAATGAAGGTCATGAAAGAACCAGAGAGGGTCCCGAACCTAGTATGCTCCAATTTGACAGAAAAGGGAGAATAGTGACTTTTGTAAGATAGTGTCCTGAGGCTTGACGGAAGGTCGATTTGAGCTGAAATTGATATGGCACGGCCATGGAGTAGGCACAGTGTTAAGTTTGGAATCTTGGAGGCGAACTCCAAAGGATGTGGAGTCGGGGTGGACCAGAAGGCCAAAAAGCACTGTTCCGAGCCACTTTTTCGGGATTTTGAAAATCTTGTGGACAGTAAAAGTGACCCTAGATGTTGGAATCAAAAATTTTACTGAACTAGACATTTCATCTTCTCATTAAGATGGATAGTTTCCATTAGATGAAGATTTTCCAGAAATGCATAGTTTGGTAAATAGCCATTTTTGGCCAAATTTTGAGATTTTGGGGAAAAAGTGGAAAGTGAGAAGTAACCAAACCCCGAATTTTATAGAAGTTGATTGGTCAATCGGAACAGGGATCTGAAGGTTGCTGAGTGTTCCTTGTTATATGGAATACCTTCGCCCGATAGATAAGTTTTCATGATTCTTCCTAAATTTGCTTCTACAAGCAGCTGAAGCTGGCCTTTCAGAATAAATTCCAGTTGTGTAAAAGTGTCGAATTTCGGGCAAAATTTGCGCAAAGTTTGCATTTTCGAAAGAATGTAAATTCCATGTCCTGGATCGGAATGGAGCAAGGGGATAGGAGTCGGAAAGCTTATCCAGAAGAGAACAGGGATGCATGACCAGAGTTTGAATGAGGTCTACTTATATAATGGATATTTGGTACAGAAGAGTGCCAGTTGTTGTTTTGACAAAAGAAATTGTTGTCAATATCGGCAATTTCTAGAATTGCATGACTGGAAGGAAATCAGACCAACTATGATATGGAAGAGGGATTCCATGTTACGATGAGGGATTGAAAAGGGAGAATTCCTTAACCCCAATTTTGATATCATATTTATAATTATAAAATTGTCATGCATATAAACTATGGCATAGGAATCTGAAAATGTAAGAGATTACATAGATGCATATGCACTAGATGGCATATTAACAAACATTGCATAGTGGATGTGGAAATGTTTGTGCATGGATAGGATATTGCATATTGGTTAAATAGTGAAGTTTTACATATGTAATGAGCCACTTAAGACAATGATTGTGGTTGCTAATCATTAGTTGTGTTCGCATTGGTTATAGGACCAAGGGCAACTGAAGCATGGCTAAAGACGAGGATGATGCTGTTGCATATAACCAACAACCGTATGAGGAAGGGATGGTGCAACAAATCTATGATCATGAGGTTGGAAAAAGGACTGTGTAGCCTTGGTAAGAGGCCAACTGATCAGGTAACATCAAGTGATGTTAAATATCAACCATGCAGGTAATGGTTATTGGTACATAAATGGCATGAATGTTGAAAGAGGATTTGGTAAGATCCCTTCAACTATGTTTGAATTATGTTGAACGCATAGTACTCATAATTTAATGCAAGGTAGCATTAAGGAGATGTGCATTAAAATATTAAGTACAATATTGTGATTATATTATGTAAATGTTGTGAATGTGCATGCATATGTGTAAGTGCACATGTTGAGATGCATTATGTGAATGCATGATTGTGATATACGTTTGATGCAATTAGATAATCGATGAAATGGTGAACCAATGTTAATCCTGATACCATTTCATGAGCTGCTGTGAATACAGGAGACTGATTGCATGAAGAAGGTAGACATGATGATGGGCTACCAGAGTGCTCTATGGAAGGACAGAGATTGCATGGAATGCGAAATAATGAGTATTTACAGTTTATTTAAATTGCACGGATAGTGTACCCATGTCTTGCAATTTTATTTATGATAACGATGCATATATAGACATATATACATATATTTCATTGCACCTCAAATGCTAACAACTAAAGGTGTTTGAATTATTGAGTGTTATAATTCTAAGATCACTTCAGTGACTGTTGTAGCAATGAAAGGATTATATGCATAGATACTCACAACATGTTTGGCTGATTGAAGTTTCAGATTTCAGGTAGATTGTTTTGGGGATGGAAAATGTGTGTAATCCCATGACAAAGATTGGAATCTACCATGAGCAAGAGCCAAACGATATGAGAATAGACTCATGGCTAAGCAAATTGATTCTACAGAGCACATAATTGCAAATTCATACTTGAATTTAATTATTAATGCCATTGACTGATTAGAGAAATCAGATTTGAATTCTATTGATTAATGCTGCTAACTGTTTGGCTATTGGATAAATGTTCCAGGAAGACACATTGCAGGAAGACCAAGAGTGATGGCCTGCAAAAGCCGAACTAGATGGGAAAGACCCCATGCTTTGGAAATGGGTTTCGGGTGAAACACCATTGATAATGTCTCAGCCAAACCGCATGTCGGTAAACCATGAGAGTGAGATGGTAAAGCTATGGCCAGAAGGCATGTGAGACACACCTGTAAATGAATGAGTATTCTGTGACCCTATACAAGAACATGCATGTCTAAATTATTAGGGTTAATATGCAGAGCATGCTCTATCTTATTTATATCATTGTAGACTGCTTGAGTATGATTAGGGCCTACATGGTGCATCGGAAAGGGGGTGCACACCTTTTCTGGTGATGGGTTATAATAGGGTTTTCAATATTGACTACACCCTAAGGGAATGGACGCATTCCTGGTGTTTCAATACTTGATAGTGATTGATATGGAATGTGGTTAAGAAATTGAATAGCAATACTAATGAGCTTGCTTATCCTTCTTGTGTTGTCAACCCACACAAATGCAGATTGATATTGCACATCAAGGGGCAAAGTAAAGAAGGGTATGCAAAAGGACTGTATAGGAATTGGCAACCTTTCTATGCTCACGCGAAATATTACCAGAAGGGATGGACGAGCTCGAAGAGCTATGTAATAAGAAGGGGTATCACCCTTATGTGAGTACGGCCATGTTAACCTGCATTCAAGAAAGTCACCTATAAAGTTCCTAAAAGGAACCACCGATTTGCACAAGAAAAGGAGTGGCGTCCTTGTATGAATGAAGAGTTGAGGTGTGTGTGAAGGGTTATGGTGCAAGAAGGTGTGGTGACATTGGTAAAGGCATAAAATCTATACTGGGACAGCAGTGGAAGGGTGGGAGCCGAAGAATGACTAAAAACCCTAAGATGCCTATGGCTCCATAGTAGAGCCTTGACCTATAATGGTCAGGTGGTGCAGTTTCCTTCCATTGGTCGATGACCCAGACGAATGTGCTATCTCGGCACTAGAGAGGGCCAACCAGGTATGGGACTGGTTGGGCACCACCAAATGCTTGGTAAATCCAATCGGTGTGAAGGTGTATTGGTGAAGCATTAACTACATCAAAGTCCATAGGCAATCCCAAGGCTTGCAAAGCGAAGCAGGATCCTGTGGACCAGAGGGGAAACACACAATACAGATAAGTATTCAGTTTCATTTATGTCTTGTTTGAAATAATGAAGATTTCAGGTATAAATATTTTAACAGCTAAGTTGATACACTATTGTTTCTTTGTTGGAAGCCTTGGTCATTGCAGGAAAGCAAGACCCTGAAAGAACTATAAGTTATTGTAAATCCAGAAAGTAAATGAGTTGGCGATATAAATTCTTGGTAAACCAGAGAGTAACTGGTTATGCACTATAAATTTTGATAAATCCAGAGAGTAACTGGTTAGGCATTCACTACCTAATATTGTGAAACAGCATGTATGCTGGCCTAATAACCCCCTTAAACAATTGATAAAACTAGTCAGCGTACTGGCCTGGCATTGCCAATTCAAATGATTGTGGAGTAGCCTACGTGCTGGCCCAACATTCATAATTGTGTCCATGGGAAATCCAAGGCTCGTAAAGCAGAGAAGGATCCCGTGGAATAAAGTGAAGACATCCAATACAGATAAGTATTTGGTTATCTTGCAGTTTCTTGCTTGTGAATATACGTGTGTATATGATTTGGTTATGATTTCTCAGACTCTTGTTTAGAGAAAAACCTTATGAAATAAACTAAACATGTGAATTGATTCAATGTTTGAGTGTAGGTATTTTTGGAAGCAAGGACCAGGAAGGCATCATAGGGATGCATATGGACATCTGACCGGCCTAAAGAGCTCAATATGAGCAGTAATAAAAGATGGTGCTAGCAGACGTAAGTGGGTCCTAGCAGCCAAAGGTTCTGTAAGCAACAATGGGAAGGGGTACCCAAGTTGAAAGGCATTAGACAGACCTTAGACACTAAGTGTCATAGCCAATAAAGGGCAATTCAAGCATTCACATTAAAGTGAAAGAGACTAAGGAGCATGAAACCACAGTGATGGCATAGCTCCGTAATAAAACAAGACTAAGAGGGAGAGACTCTTACTCTTTTCTTTCCTTTTTATTGATGCATTTATAAAACAAAGAATTGTTGAATGCATGTCATGACTAGAAGAAAAATGTGTTTATTGCTTGAATTAAATTGTGAATGCTAAAATAGTTATTTCACTGTGGAAGGATAAGCATGAAAGAGATCATGTGTATGTTGGGAAAGCATGAAAATTTGGAAGTCGCATGAGTGAAGCATGGATGTTCCATGTCAATTGGGAAACAATTGACTAATTTTAATATTTATATTATGCTTGTCCTAACAAGGAGTTTCCATGATAAATTTCACAGGTGAGAAATTGAAACAATTGGTTGCAGCTGACACAAGCAAGTGTTGCTAGTAAGTAAAGAGTGGTCAGTTGTGCACATTGACCATGGCGGTAGACCAAGGGCTACTAGAATTGGCTGAAAGTCTTCTTCAAACAATTGCAAAAACCCAAGAAAATCTTGGAGAGATTCTCAAGCTACAGAGGCAATAGAATGAGATGAACCACGAGGTTTTTGCAGGACTCTATTCATCTGCAAAAAGAGGTAAAAAGCATTATGGGAGCAATCAACAAGGAAAGGAAAGTGGATCCATGAAGAAGCATTCATCCAATTGGTCGATTAAGAAATGTTCCAGGTGGGACGACTCAAAGGAATTTGAGCAAGAAAGGCTAAAGCAACCAATGAAATGTTGGGGATGTGGAGGAAAACATTGCCTCCGTAACTGCTCAACAATGAAACATCAAGAGGATAGCCACCATAAAGTTTCCAGAATTGTAGATCAGCGGGAAGGGATTGTTTTGGAACAATGCCCTCATGAAGAGCTACAATGTTCCAGCCAGCAGCAATAGTTTGTGAAGACCAAAGGACTTGGTCTTGAAGACCCAAGTTAAGGGTGAGATGCAGGACAGACTTGCCATATTTTGTGAATTTTGGACATGTATATAACGTGTATGTATTCCTAGGTATTGGAACACCGAGGACGGTGTTATTCCGAGGGGAGGGGAATGTAATGTCCCCATTCTTGACCCTTATGATATTTGGGCTATAATGTAAAGATTGTATGCATATTTTGTATGATTCCTAGCATAGAGCTCAAGGCCAAGGCCCCGCTAGTGAATGCTTGATCTAGAAGAGGAAAGTATTTGAAATTATGCTACCCATGTGCTAATGAACCATGGGAATTGTAAATATGCATCTTAATATAAAAATGTCCACAACTAGCTATGCAATGCAACAAGAGATGGGGGCATGATATTACAAGGAAGTGGGAGGGAAATATTCAAACCTTTGAGCCAATCAAGTCAAGCCAAGTGTCAATGTGAGAATCCATGAACCATCAACTACCCATGTTGACTTTGGTGCCCAATCATTCATTTCTCCCAAAATTTGGGTGAAGTAGTTAATGCCTTGGGGATTGGGGAGGTATGGCTTTCCAAATTCAAGTATGGGCAAGCCACCCTCATGGAAAATCGTGTTTTTCCTTCTTGGGCAAGAAAACACCCACGAATTTCCTTCCCAAGCCATTATTCATGACCAGACTTCACTCTCTTACGTTTTTGGAGGCTTGCTGGACGTTTTTCCTGAGGCTTGCTGGGCATTTTTCTTGAAGCCTGCTGGGCGTTTGTAGCTTGCTGGGCGTTTTTCTTGAAGCCTGCTGGGCGGTTTTAGCTTGCTAGGTGTTTTTCTTGAAGCCTACTGGGCATTTTTCTTGAAGCCTACTGGGCGTTTTTAGCTTGCTGGGCGTTTTTGGGAGTTTGTTGGGCATTTTTGGCTTGTTGGGCGTTTTTATTTGAATCCTGCTGGGCGTTTTGGCTTGCTGGGGTTTTATCCTCCACGTTTTTACCATTTCCTGCATTTTTTCCATGCCTGCAAACTCGTTTTGGTTAGCACAGTGGCTGAGAGAAGAGATCTACGAATTGGGGGTTTAATGAAGGTCGTTTTTGCTCCTGGGTTGTCCCCAAACGTTTTCTAAAAATGAAATTTGCCTTTCCAGGGTTGTTTTCCCATTCCTCATTTCATTTTTGGGTTGCCCACATTTTCCCTTCATACCCAACACTTGGGGTTTTGCTGGTATGTGTACCCATGCCCAGTTTATGAGTTTCTGTGTGTAGGAGATTGTTGGGGTTGAAATGGGTTTCCATTGTTTTGGCTTGAACTTGAGTGGAAGCATCCACAATTGAAGAGGGTTCAGATTTAGCCTCATAAACCCAGCAGTGGTCTGGATTGGCTTAGATCCAAATCACTATTTGGCTATTTGGCTATGTATGAGTTTGAAATCCCCTTCTTCATTGTAGATATCATGCCCATCTCGGGGGTGGCCTTCAGACGGACTCAGTATATGCTGTCGAAGGGCCTACGGTTGGGTGGAATGTCGCAGCGACATAGCTAGTTGCTTGGGACAATTGCAAAATGAAGATAAGTGTTTTCTGTCTATGTATTTACTTTTGCAATGCATGAATTTGATGATTGTTTTGATATGCTGGATGGGCATAAATTGTGTGTGGATTAGTTTCAATTCCGCTGTGCATTTTTCCTAATTTGTGTCTGCACACCAATGTTTTTATTCATATGATGCTAATGACTGGGCTAAGTTTTATGAAAGCCCCATAGATTGTTATCATGTTCCCTCTCTTATTGGGTCAGCAGGTGGGTACATGACATAGTTGAAATTCAGAGACCGAAGTCGCTTGGAGGATAGTCGACGACCTCCAGAGGAGTATGTGAAGACTTGATAGAAAGAGAAAGAATAGTTGTGGGAATTCGGACCAACTATGGTCGACGATAGACGACAAGATAAAAGGATGGTTGGATCACAAAATAGACCGACAGAGTCTAGTTGTAGTGTGAAACTGAAAGAGCAGGGCGATTGAAGACTATGTTGACAGATAGGACAAATGGTGTCACGAGACAAGTCGGCGATGATGAGAAGAAAATTGACTAAAAGGCTAGGTTCCAGAGGAGTAGATTCATTTGAGTAGTTGGAACAGTTACATAGCAGTTATGGTGGTTGTTGTATAAGGCCAAATGGAGGAGAGAGCCAAGAAGGGCCATGTGAAGGCTTTAAATACAGATGGTAGTGCCTGGAAGCAAGTGAATATTATAGAGGAAGATTGAGTGGTACTTTGAACTAGAGAGAACCTATAAATACTAGATATGGAATGATAGAGGGGTTGTTGAGGTTCGTAATTATTGTTTCCCACATCAAAGTATAGAGGTTGCATTCAGGATGAAGCATTCCCTCATACCAGTAATCTAATAAGTGTTATGTGTGAATAGTCGATGTCCATTCTAGTTGAATAGAGCTAGAGCTCTACATTGTAATTTCCTCTTATAAAGAGATTGTTTAATTTAATTGAAAGGCCATAATTCTTGGAATATTGCTATTTGTGTGGGTTGTGTGTGTGTTTGTTTCCATTGTGTACACTAATCTACAGCAGACTATGGTCACGCATGCATCAATTGGTATCAAAGCAGGAAGTTTTTCTGCATGAGAAGTCCAGTTGCGGGTGGACATGGAGAGCAACTCCAACTATGGTTTGGTAGAGTTACATAGGACATTGTAACCTAGTTTCGATTGGTGTGACAGTTCGAGTGTTTGAGCAGAGTGTGATGTCTTACAGGGGCATAATGTATGTGGTAGAGGACATAGAACATGTGGGGACACAGGTGTGACCATTGACCGAGAAATGTTTGAAGAACGTGTTCAGACCATGAGAAGTATGAAGAGTGATCTAGCAGTGGTAAAGGAAGCCCAGAAGAGAGGGATGGGTAGTGAAACCCTTGACCAAAATGATGTTGAGGATGAGGAAGAAAGAAATACTCTTGATGAAGAAGAGGAAGAAGACCTAGGAGAAAAACTGCTGAAAGTATTGTCTGAAATGAAGGGTAGGTCTAAGATGGAAGTATCTACCTATTTAGGGATCTTAAACCCTAAAGAAATGATAGGCTGGATTAGAGAAATGGATAAGTATTTTAATATGGAGTAGATAGAATACCCCAAAAGGGTAAAATTTGTTTACTTGAAGCTGAAGGCTCAAGCCTCGTTTTGGTGGGACAACATACAGGCTGACAGACTCAAGAAAGGAAAACACAAGGTGAAGGATTAGGATAGAGTGGTCACCAAGTTGAAGGACATGTTACTTCCAACTGATTACATGATTTTTCTATTTAGGAAACTGTAAAACCTACGATGGAAGGATTTGACCGTGCAAGAATTCACTGAGAAATTCTATCAACTATCTATCGGGTTGAGACATACTGATGTGGGGGAAGAGGTAGTCCCAAGGTATGTGAATGGTCTAAAGTACAACATTCAGGATGAGTTGAGCCTGTCTAGGTTCAGGACAGTCAAAGAAGCTTACCAGCTAGCCTTGAATGCAAAGGAGAAGTTGGCATAAAGACTTCGACGGGTAGAGGAAAGGTGACTGCTCAAATCCAAAAATTTGCTGCTACAAAAGAGCATACCAATGGGTCAAGGAAATAATTGTTGATGTATTTGTAACTTCGGAAGATATTCTTCTATGTATTACACTTGTACTTTATTATATGCATGATGGAGATGTATTACTCCCCCAATCAGAAGTGTCGTCATTTGTATTTGTAAGTGTCGCAAGTGTTGCAAGTGTCACAACTTATATTTGATGGGTTATTAGACCACCAGTGTGGGGTCGGCCCTAGTTGAGTTATGTGGTTGGGTTATTAGACCTCCTTGGGAGGTCGGCCCTATTAGTTTATTGGTAGGTCAAGTCAGTGTATAAATAGAGAGTGAGTGTGTCTCATTCTATTCATTCACTCACTCATCCAACTCGCATTAGTTGAGAGAGGAGTGCGCACTAGTGGAGGAGGAGTAGCTGCTGGAGTTATCTATCTTGGGTTTGATCATTGTGATATTGTATTGTGGCTTATTCTATCTCTGAGGAAGTTGCGTGGTTTTTCACCTTCTTGTGTTTATGATTGTTATGATGTGCATGTTATTCTCTTAGTAGGATCCTAAGATAATGTTTGAATGCATTTATCGAAAAATTAACATGGTATCATAGTCATGCTAAGAAGAAGACAATGTGCAGCTATGGAAGCTAGGGCTTCTTAATATTTGCGTTTCTCTCCTCAGATCATCAAAGGCAGGAGGCTAGGATGACTCTCCTTGGAAGGGTGCATCTTTCTGTAGAGACAGAATTCAATTCTGAGTACTTTTAGTTTTTGGCCCATCATTGCTGTGGGAAATTAGGGTTTCGGAGAAAGTTGGAATTTTTGGAATCCGAGACTACAGGTGGATGCCCCTCAAGAAAATCGAAGTTTAGAGACCAAGATCAAACTTTTTGGTTGGGCAGAAGGTCGGGCTTGATCAAACCCTAGTTCCGGATTTTGATTGGAAGGGTGGAAATTAGGGTTTCTGCAAAAGTGGAAATTTTTGGAATCTGTGACCACGGCTGGAAGCTCCTCAAAAAAATTGAAGTTTAGAGCACAAGAATGAACCTTTTGGCTGGGTAGAACCCCCGGCAATATCAAACCCTAGTTTGGGATCCTGTCTAGGAAATCCAGAAGTTTCAAAGGCAATTTTGAGGGGTCAAATTTTGCAGATTTCAAATTTGAAGTATACCAGCTTGATCAGCTCAGCAAGGTGCATCTTTCCATCCATTCAGAAGTTTGGAATTCAAAGTTTCAATTTTTAGGGTTTCTCTAACAAACCCTAGTCCAGCTCCATATCCAGTTTTTAGCAAATCAAGTGGTAAGACCTAAAAATTTCTATTTCCATTTGACGTACTCTTTAAGGTGTCTCACCACACCAAACTTGAGGATAAGCTTGAAGGAGCTGATAACTTCCGAGCATGGAAGTATAGGATTGGGTTCATCCTGGAAGAGAATGAATTGGACATCTACATAAAGGAAGAGGTTCCAATTCCAGAGGGAGAAGAGGCTAAGTCCTTACACAAGAAAGACTTGGTCAAGGCCAAGAGAATCATTGCTGATTCTATAAAATATCATCTCTTACCCCATGTGTCTTCCCTAAAGACACCTAAGGAGATGTTTGACTCTTTGACCAAGTTGTTTGAAGGAAAGAATATAAATTGGAAGATGAATCTACGAAATCAATTGAAAGGGGTAAAGTTCCAGAATGGAGAGACCATCCAATCCTACTTCACTAAGGTCTCTCAAATCAAGGAACAACTTGAAGCTGTGGATGAAGAAGTGGAGAATGGATAAATTGTCATGACCACTTTGAATGGCCTACCTATGTCATGGGACTCCTTCATCCATGGAATCTGTGCAGGAAATAAGTTGATCTTCTTTAGTAGACTATGGGAGGAATGTTCACAAGAAGAAGCTAGACTTGTGGCCTGAGAAGAAAAGATGGGAAGTGAAGACCAAGCTCTCACTGCTCACACCAGAAGAAGTAAGTTCAAGAAGGAGAAGCCTAATACCAGGAAATATTCTCACCATCATCAAAGGGAGAACTTTAAGAAAGACACCTCTCATGGTAGATGCTTCACATGTAATGAGAAGGGACACTTTGCTAGAGATTGTCCAAAGAACAAAAGAGACTTCAACAACAATAAGAAGAAGAACAACAAGAAGAGATATCATGCTCATGCTGCTGAGGATGATGAGCCTCCCAGGAAGAAGGCTAGAGAAGAAAGTGAAGATTCTTCAAGTGATGATGAATATGTTCTAATCTCTGCTCTCACAGGTACTGTTACACATAGGTGTAAGGATTGGATTATTGATAGTGGGGCTTCTAAACATATGACGGGATTCAAATAATCTCTTATAGATCTATCTGAACATGAGTCACTTCATAAGGTGAAACTTGGGGATGACTATCAATACCCCATAAAAGGAAGTGGTGAAGCCTCCTACAAGTTAGACTCTGGGAAGTCTTTGAAGATGCAAGATGTTCTATATGTACCTGGACTCAAGAAGAACCTCCTCTCCATATCATCTTTGGATGCAAAGGGGATGAGAGTTGCATTTGTGGATGGCCAAGTACTTATGTGGCCTAAAGGTAAGACCATAGATGATGCATTAGTGATTGGAGAGAAAGAGGGGGGATTGTACAAATTGAAGGGACAACCTAAACATGTCATGGTACATGAATCCATGGAGCCAAGTGAACTTTGGCATAGAAGGCTTGCTCATGTGCACTATAGGGAACTACCAATTGCAAGCAAAGCAGTAGAAGGTCTTCCTGAAATACAGTCAAACCATGAAGGTGTTTGCAAAGGATGTGCAAAAGGAAAGAACACAAAGAAAGCATTTCCAAGCAGTGAAAGCAAGGCATAAGGAATCTTGGAAATTATCCACTCTGATGTATGCAGTCCGATGTCATCAAGTTCTCTGAGTGGGTATGTATATTATGTTTCTTCCATTGATGATTTCTCTAGGAAGACTTGGATTTGTTTCTTGAAGAACAAATATGAAGTATTCAACAAAATCAAGGAATTCAAAGCCTTGATAGAAAACCACACTGAAAAGGAGATCAAGACTTTTAGATCCGACAATGGTGGAGAATTCACTTCAGAAGACTTCAAGAAGTTATGCAGTGATTCAGGGATTAAGAGGGAGTTGACCACTCCTCACAATCCACATCAGAATGGAGTTGCAGAAAGGAAGCAAAGATTGAGAGGGAGTCCACCCAACAAACAACAAAGATAAGTATTTGAATTGTCATTTCTTGTATATTTGATTGCTTAAATAATATTGTTCAATGATGTATTTACTTATGTTCCTAGACTTAGGTTGTGTATTATGCATATTAGAATAATTGCATTAATGAACAGTATACTACTAATATGCATGTAATGGGTAAGTGGCCTATGGAATTGTACAACATTCCATTGCTACTTATCTAGAATGAAACCTCTTTGCTGACATGTTGGGAGTAGTGCAAACTCTTAACAATGTTTTGGTAGAGATGGAAGGCATCTAGAAAGTTACGAGATATGGATAAATGTTGTATTGAAGCATTGGCTAATTGCATGACTGTATGACATATATTCTTATGTGTAAGATTTTGTTCTGAAAACTATGAGAAGTTTCTAATCATGCAATTGAATTTGACTTGTAGGAAAGATCGTGTACAATCACTTACAAAAGAAGGACAACAACATTTGTTCCACCAACGAAGTTCAAAGAAAACTATCTATTGAAGATATTGAAGAATCTGAAGTTCCCAGGATCCGGGATGCAATAATGGAAGAATGCCATTATCAAAGAATACCAATCGATCATGAAGAAATATATTTGGGATGTGGTCCCAAGACCAGAGGGGACGTCTGTTGAGACTTCCAAGTGGATCTATGATATCAAGCATGCTACAGATGGCAGCATAGAGAAATACAAAGCAAGATTTGTAGCTCGTGGCTTCTCCCAGAAGGAGGGGATAGATTATGAAGAGACTTATTCTCCTGTAGCCAGATACACTTCCATCAGAATAGTACTTGCCCTGGCTGCAGTGATGAAGTGGAAGATACACCAGATGGATGTCAAGACAACTTTCTTGAATAGTGTAGTCGAAGAGGAAGTATATGTGGAACAGCCACTCGGTTTTGAGACCCATGATAGTGAGTCATATGTGTGTAGATTGAAGAAGCCTTGTATAGCTTAAAGCAAGCTCCTAGGACATGGTATGACGGGATAGACAGCTTCTCGTCCAATTTGGGCTTTACCAAGAGTAAAGCATATTCCAACTTTTACTACAAGGTTGAGGAAGGAAATCTATTGATACTCCTATTGTATGTGGATGACCTATTTGTGATAGGTGAGGATAGATTGATTGCCGACACGAAGAGGAAGCTTGCTGTTGAGTTCGAGATGAAGGACTTGGGCATGATGCATTACTTTCTAGGTATGGAGGTGTGGCAGAGTGCAGATGGAATATTCCTTGGACAAGGGAAGTATGTAGTAGAGATCCTGAAGCGGTTCGGGATGATGGACTACAAGGCCATGGCCACACCTATGGCATCGAACCTGAAGCTATTGAATGATGCTTCATCAGAGTCGGTTGATGTCACAGTGTATCGTCAGATGATTGGGTCCTTGATGTACCTGACGAACACGAGACCATATATTTGCTTTGTGGTGAACACCTTGAGCCAATTTCTGACAGATCCTAGATGTGTTCACCTAATTACTATAAATCATATTCTAAGGTACCTAAAGGGTACAATTGATTATGGGCTCAAGTATGATGCGAATCAAAAGTTCAACCTGGAGGCTTATGTTGATTCAGATTGGGCAGGAAGTGTTGTAGATAGGAAGAGCACTTCGGGTTGCTGCTTCAGTATGGGATCATGTGTGATCTATTGGTTTAGCAGGAAGCAATCCTGTGTAGCACTGAGTACAGCCAAAGCAGAGTATGTCACATCTTGTTCGGCTAGTTGTGAGGCAGTATGGATAAGGAAGCTATTGTTTGAGTTATTTGATCTCCTGTTGGATGCTACCTATATCTTCTGTGACAATTAGAGTTGTGTGAAGTTGTCTGAGAACCCGGTGTTCCATGACAGGTCAAAGCACATTGAGATCAAATATCACTATATCAGGGATATGGTGCAGAGAGGAGCAGTGAGGCTCCTGTATGTTGCGACAAATGAGCAGATTGCAGATGTGTTGACCAAACCACTAGCCAGAGTGAAGTTCGAGTACTTCAGAGAGAGGCTTGGTGTTCTTCAGATAGAAGCTACTTTGAGGAAGAAGTGATGGGACACATTTGCAGAAGCCATTCCAAGCATGGTGGTAGGAGGATCCTCCCATGGATGTGGATGTAAGCATTGTGTGATGAGCATCGGGAAGATGCTCCAGATGATATACATCGGGATGATGCTGTGATGATGATCAGGTTGATCATGTGATGATGATGTGCATCAATACAATGCTATGATGATGATCAGGTTGATCATGCGATAATGATGTACATCAGGATGATTTACTGTGTGATGATGATCAGTATGATCACGAGTATCAGGATGATACTCCGTGGCCATGGATAGATTGTGCAGGTAGCATGTAATAGCTTTCTAGGATATCCTATAGTATGTGCTAGGATTCTCTTGCGAGGTTTTGCTATAGGTTGGTCGTGGACAGGTTGTGCAGACAAGTATATAATAGCGCCCTGGGATATTTGCAGATACTGTTGCTAGGTTTTTCCTATGGCATATAATAGCTCCCTAGGAGATCTGGCAAATGCTCTTTCGAGGTTTTGCTTGGGAGGACATATAATAGTGCCCTGGGAGATTTGCAGATACTCTTTCTAGGTTTTTCTTATGGCATCTAATAGCTCCCTGGGAGATCTGGAAAATGCTCTTTCTAGGTTTTGCCCTATGGCATGTAATAGCGCCTTGGGAGATCTGATAGGTTGAGCTGTGTGCTCGTAATCAGTCCTGGGATTCTCTTCCGAGGTTTTTCCATGACCACATGTAATAGCACCCTGGGAGATCCGATAGGTTGAGCTGTGTGCTCGTAATCAGTCCTGGGATGCTCTTTCGAGGTTTTGTGGTGGTCACATGCAATATCTCCCGGGAGATCTTGTCGGTCATGCTTAAGCACATAAAGGATCCTGGGATACTCTTTCGAGGTTTTGTTGATGCACATAATTAGTCCTAGGATCCACAGGATGTCCAAAGATGATGAAGATCTACAGGAGGCTAGGCCTACATCCAACATGAAAAAGTGTTGGCTTTGTAGAACTTCCTATGACGAGAAGAATTGAGAGATAGCCCAGAGATCGAGATGACAAGTACAACAGCAGTGACGATGATGCTTCATGATCCAGTGACGATGATCCAGCTCCAGAATTGAAGATTTGTGCCGATATGTATTGATGACCTGTGTCTAGAGAATACCTTCCTAGTTAAGAGGGACTGTTGATGTATTTGTAACTTCGAAAGATATTCTTATATGTATTACACTTGTACTTTATTATATGCATGATGGAGATGTATTATTCCTCCAATCAGAAGTGTCATCATTTGTATTTGTAAGTGTCGCAAGTGTTGCAAGTGTCGCAACTTATATTTGATGGGTTATTAGACCACCAGTGTGGGGTCGGCTCTAGTTGAGTTATGTGGTTGGGTTATTAGACCTCCTTGGGAGGTCGGCCCTATAAGTTTATTAGCAGGTCAAGTCAGTGTATAAATAGAGAGTGAGTGTGTCTCATTCTATTCATTCACTCACTCATCCAACTCACATTAGTTGAGAGAGGAGTGTGCACTAATGGAGGAGGAGTAGCTGCTGGAGTTATCTATCTTGGGTTTGATCATTGTGATCTTGTATTGTGGCTTATTCTATCTCTGAGGAAGTTGCAGGGTTTTTCACCTTCTTGTGTTTATGATTGTTATGATGTGCATGTTATTCTCTTAGTAGGATCTTAAGATAATGTTTGAATGCATTTATCAAAAAATAAACAAGAATCAAGTCATGAGGATCTTGAGAATGATGAGGAGGTGAGAACTCCAGATATCAAGGCACCTAAGCTCGAATGGGAGATTTTAGAGGATGACGTGCAAACCAACCCAAAGTCATCTTTTATAAGTGTTGTGAACTGGGACACGAGGTGTATGAGTATCTAGAGAATTTGCATATCACAATTCGATGGGAGGCTATGAGATGAGGAACTGATGATGGATCAATTCCAATCATAGGGAAGACTATAGCAGACACTTCCTCGGAAGGAGGCATAAACATGACAACCCAATAGACGTTATTACAACCAAGTCGACAGGAAGAAAAGGAACCAACGGAGAGGAAGTCAATCTTCCAAACAAAAGGGAAGATTCGATATAGATGTTGTATGACCATTGTCTATGGAAGCAACAACGAGAATTTAGTATTGAAGGAGGTAATCGACAAGATGGGGCCAAAGTGCCAACCCCACTTGAAGTCATATCGAGTCTCATGGTTGCAAAGGTTCACCATGTCATGGTGACATGATAGTTCTTGGTCAACTTTAAGATCAACGAGCTATACGATAATGTGTTGTGTGACACGATTCCAATGGATGCTTGTCACTTATTATTGGGATGACCATGGAAATATGACCGGAACATGGTGTATGACGGTCGTAGGAATACCATCACAGTCGAGAAATATGGCAGAATTTTTCGACGGATTCCCTTGGAAGAAGATGGAGACCACCAATGCAAGGATAATGATTATTGGGAGAAACGAGTGTTGATTTGTTTATCCAAATAGTTTCTAAAGGAGGAAGGGAAGAAACAATGTTTCTTCACTATTATTCCCAAAGTTCTAGTTGTCGACAGAGCAATGGAGGACATCCTGATGGAGTTCAGAGGAGTATTGTTTGATTTTGAAGGCATAATGGTCAATGGTATGCCAACAGGATTGCCTCCAAAAAGTAGGATATCGCACCAAATTGATTTGATTCTAGGGCCAAGCTTACCAAACAAGGCGCTACATAGGATGAATTCGACTAAGAATTCTAAGTTGAACCGATAGGTCCAGAAGTTGTTGGATAGGGGACTGATCAGAGAAAGTCTGAGTCCATGTGCAGTTCCAATTGTACTAGCATCCAAGAAGGGAGGATAATGGAGGATGTGCATTGATTCAAAGGCCATCAACATGATCACCATCAAGTATAGGTTTCCATTATCGAGGATGGACAACTTGATCGAATGCTTTAGTGGAGCAACATACTTCACCAAGATCGACTTGAAGAATTGATATCACCATATCAAGATTAGAGAACGTGGTGAATGGAAGACAACCTTCAAGATGAAGGAAGGACTGTACGAGTGGTGGGATATGTCGTTTAGGATGACTAATGCACCAAGTACATTCATGTGATTGATGAACAAAGTGTTGAAGAAATTTCTGGGTAAGTTCATCGTTGTTTACCTTGATGGCATTCTGATATTTAGCAGGTCAAAGGAAGAAAAATTGGCTCATTTGAGACAAGTAATGCACACTTGCAGAAGTGTTATTTCATGCAGAAGGAGTTGGTATACTTAGGATTCATAATCTCAAGCCAGGGGTTGAATATGGACCCAGAAAAGGTGAAGTTCATTCTAGAGTGGCTTGAGCCGATGAGTGCCATAGAGGTGAGAAGTTTTCATGGACTTGCCAGTTTCTACCAGAAGTTCATTAAATACTTTAGTCAGATATGTGCACCATTGACAACATGCATGAAGAACGACAATTTCAAATGGACGGAGGTATCCCAATGAGATTTTGAGAAGTTGAAGCAGAAAGTGATGGAGAGAACAATCTTAGCTCTCCCAGACTTTAACAAGGTATTCTATGATGATTACGGCATGATCGAATTAGCAATTGGAGTTGTGGTGAGCCAAGAGGATAATCCAATTTCATTCTTCAATGAAAATTTGGACAACGCAAAGCATAAATACTCGGTCCATGGCCAGGAGTTTTATTCCATTATATAGGCCTTGAAAAAGTGGAGGCACTATCTGTTTCCAAAGGAATTTGTATTATTCACAAATCATCAAGCCTTGTGGCATTTGAATACTCAGCCAAAGTTGAACTAGCGACATGAAGTGGGAGGAGTTCTTGTAGAGGTACACTTTTGTGTTGAAGCATAAGTTAGGGAAGACTAATAAATTCGTTGACACATTGATTCGAAGAGTCATGTTGCTTGGAACAATGATAGTTCAGTCGACAGGTTTAGAGTCGATGAAGGCCGACTATGAAATTGATGAGTATTTTTCCGAGGCATGGAAAGCATCAAAAGAACCACAGAGATTCGATTGAGCACCATACTTGTATTATTTCATCCAGGAAGGATACATGTTTAAAGTACATCCGTTATGCATCCCTAGAGGATAAGTGAGAGAGAAACTGATTAGGGAATTGCAAAATGGAGGATTAGGAGGACACATTGGTATAAACAAGACCAAGGAATTGGTCAAGGAGAAATATTATTGGCTAGGACTGATGATAGATGTGAACAAATGGATCTAATAGTGCTAGATATGCCAACATGCCAAAGGAAGAAGCCTAAATACTAGACTATATGCACCCTTTCCAATGTCGACTATCCCATGTAAAGACATCAACATTGATTTTGTGCTAGGAAATCCAAGAGAATAACAAGGTAACGACTCCATATTTGTGGTAGTTGACAAATTTTCGAAGATGGCACACTTTATTCTGTAGCAAAAGATAAGTGATGCCACATGCATTGTTGTGTTATTTTTCAAGGAAGTTGTGAGATTGCATGTGTTATGAAGAGCATGCATTTAGACTAGGACACCAAGTTCATGGATCATTTTTGGAGAACCCTATGGAAAAAGATTGGCACGAGGTTGTAGTTCAGTTCTACATACCTCCCGCAGACTGATGGGAAGAATGAAGTCATGAATAGGATCTTAGTAAATTTGTTGAGATGTATGATTATTGATCAACCAAAACAATGGAAGAATGTGTTGACACAGGCATCATTCATGTACAAATATTATGTGAATAGATCAAGTGGGATGATTCCATTGCAAATTGTGCGAGGAAGGATTCTGCATGGAGTAGCTGACTTAGAAATTTTTTTGATAGGGCTACAGAGAATTACATATGTAAAATCGTTTCCCAACCATATGAAGGAAGTGCATCAGAAGGTGAAGCAACAACTGGAGAAGAGCAATGGCGCATACAAGTTGTAAGCTGACTGGAGGAGACAAATGCATTCATTTGCAGAGGGAGATCTAGTGTATGCACACACAAGGAAGGAAATGTTTCCCAGAAGAATGTATAATAAGTTGAAGTTGAAGAATATTGGTCCATGTAAGATGCTGAAGAAGATTTCAGACAATGCTTATGTGTTAGAGTTACCCGAACAGATGAACATTTCACCAGCATTCAATTTTTTCGACCTGTACAAGTATGAAGAAGGGTAGACGAGTGGAAGTGAGGCAATTGTGGATTGGCAAGAGGATATCCCAATACATCCTACAGAAGAATTTGTGGAGGTACTTGATGAGTGAGAATTTAGAAGGACGCATCATCAGAAGAAGAAATAATATCTAGTCTGATGGAAGGACAAAAGTCTAGAGGAAGCGATGTGGATTTCATAAGAGAAGCTAGAGGAGTTGAGGAACTGTGGGCGTAGTTCTTTTCAACCCAGGGAGGGTGATGTAGGGGCATCTAGGCCCAAGAGAACCAGTCGAAACCAAGAGATTAAATTTTCTTGGAGGATAGTTGACAACCACTAGAGGATTAGGTGGAGATTCGACAGAAAGAGGGAGAAGAGATGTGGGAATTACGACCAGTTGTGGTCAATGACAGTCGTCGAGATAAAAATATGGTTGGATAGAAAAACAGAGCGATGGATTCTAGTCGTAGTGTGACAAATAAAATATTAAGGCCATCCAGGATTGTGCCGATATACATGATAGATGGGGTTGTGAGACAAAGCGACGACAATGAAAAGAAAACCAACTAAAAGGCCAGGTTCCCAAGGAGTAGAGTCGTTTGAGTAGTTGGAACAGTTGTAGAGAAATTATGGTGGTTGTTGTAGACAGCCAAGTGGTGGAAGGAGATGAGAAGGGCCACATGAAGGATTTAAATGAAGATGATGGTGCCTGGAAGCAAGTGAATCTTCTGGAGGAAGATCGAGCAGGATTTTGAACCGAAGAGAACGTACAAATACTAGTTGTGGAGTGATATGAGGTTCATGGTTGTTTTTTCCCACATCAAAGTATAGAGGTTGCATTGAGGTTGAAGCATTCCCTCATACCAGTAATCCACTAAGTGTTATGTGTGAACGGTCGATGTCCATTCCGACTCAATAGAGTTGGAACTCTACATTGTAACTTCTTGTTGCAAAGAGATTGTTTTATTTAATTGAAAGGCCATCATTGTTGGCATATTTCAATTTGCATAGGTTGTTTGTGTGTTTGTTTCCATTGGGTACAATGATTTGAGCAGACTACAATTGCGCGTGCATCACCCACAAGGAAATATTATCAAGGAAAGTTTATCCTTGTAGGAAAGCCAAACAAATAGTCAAATACAACGTTTCTCTCTACATTCCTATAATCCCATTTCGTCAATGGTATGCTTGTTTTGGATGGTTGTATAACATATTTATGTCATGGATTTACGGGTAGAATACCTCAAGCATCCGACAAAAAGAAACCAATGGTTTTGGGCTCCTAGACTCTTCTAGTCAAACAACAATGGGTTATAAAAGACAAAACATGAAAGTTCTTCTTCATATTTGTATGATTGGATTTTTTTTACATGGATAAAGCACTATAAGGTTTATCTTTGTTGTAAGGATTTCTTTCTTGTTTAGTTTTAAAACTTTGTTTTTTATAAAATATTTTGATAAGATGACCCTTATTTTTTGGGCAAATAATGTTACCCCTTACTTACCTAATTTTGGTCCTTTCACTATCTCAATATAAAAAATTTCAATTCGGGTTAGGTTCTCAAATCTACCCCTTAAATTTTGTCATTTATGAATTCTCAAGATATCAACAATACTTTGGACAATTACATCAAAACATATCTAGAGCAAAATAAAGTTGTTCTTTTCGCATAAGCTAGATTATGTGTTGAGGTTGAGGTCAGTCTGGATCTATAGGACAAGATGCTATTAGAGTCAAGAAATTTTATATGGGTTCAAGTTCTTGATTATGAGAATACCACTTTTCATTGTTGGCTCTCCCAAGAACCATGATATATTCAACATTCTTATTCTCATGTGTGTGCCTCCTCAAAGAACAATAAGGGACATAAATTGAAATAAAAAAGTTGGCAAGCATGTGATGAATAATATATGGAGGATGAAGCCAACCAAAATCATGTCATTTTGCAATATGTCATAGTTGTAAATTTGAAGGCCCTCGAATGGGAATGAAGAGACTTTATGACTGTAATAAAGGACATAAATTTAAATAAAAAAGATGACAATCATGTTGAACGCTCTTCTCCTTGAGGGTCATAGTTGTAAATGAAGGTCCTTGAATGGGAATGAAGAGACTTTATGAATGTAATAAAGGACATAAATTTAAATAAAAAATATGACAATCATGTTGAACGCTCTTCTCCTTGAGGGTCATAGTTGTAAATGAAGGCCCTCGAATGGGAATGAAGAGACTTATGAATGCAATAAAGGACATAAATTTAAATAAAAAAGGTGGCAATCATGTTGAACGCTCTTCTCCTTGAGGGTCATAGTTGTAAATGAAGGTCCTCGAATGGGAATGAAGAGACTTTATGAATGTAATAAAGGACATAAATTTAAATAAAAAATATGACAATCATGTTGAACGCTCTTCTCCTTGAGGGTCATAGTTGTAAATGAAGGCCCTCGAATGGGAATTAAGAGACTTATGAATGCAATTAAGGACATAAATTTAAATAAAAAAGGTGGCAATCATGTTGAACGCTCTTCTCCTTGAGGGTCATAGTCGTAAATGAAGCCCCTCGAATGGGAATGAGGGGTCTTGATGAATCTAATAAAGGTCATAACTTTAAATAAAAAAGATGACAATCATGTTGAACAATCGTATCAGGAGGCTCAAGGTAATCAAAATAATGGCAATTAGAAATATATTTTACTAAAGAAGGAGAACTTTTTTTGTCCAAAAGTTTATAATGAGGATAGAGTAGAAAACGTGAATATTAGGCTTTTACCTTTAGAGTGATAGTTCCAAATGGTGTCCCTCCAAGGGGAATGGCGATACTTCATAACTCCAATAGATTTGATTCCAATAAAGGATCAACTCTATCTCCAAAACCTAATCTTTAGAATTACTCGAGTTAAACCAGTTTTTTTTACTTTTTTAGAATCACATGTCATTAAAAATAAAAGGAAGAAAAGAAACAAAACAAAACATTATTTAAAAAAAAAAACATATATTTTAAAATACAATATATACCTAGTAAATGTAAATTTTAAATAATAATATTCTTTTTAAATATATATGAGATTAAAAAAATAATAATCCACTTAAATATATATATAGAATTCAAACATAATACTTAATTATTAAATATGGAAATTCTACATATACCTCTTCTAACTTCCCGACATAAAAATGATATAAATGTCTAAGACAGTTAGATTTACAAGTTCTAATTTAATTTATTTCACAGCAGAATTATATTCTCTTAAAAATCTAATTGAAATATCATGTATATACATACAAAACTCTAAGTATCATGGATATTATTTTGCAATACTAAATAAAAAAAATATTTTACAATGACGAAATAAAAAATATCCATATACCTAGAGCTCTAAATTCCTTTATTTCACTATTTTTAAATAGGTATTTGTACTTAAATTGAATATAAACATTTAAATATTAAATACAAATAAATAAATAAATAAAACAAACATTCACTCTCAAAGTCACAATCAATGATATCACTCAACATCACATATTTATAATGGTGAAGGTAAAGCTTATCCGACTCTATCAAAAGTCCTCCCCACATGATGCTAAAAAGCTCGTTTCGTGTGGGCTTTGTTGTAATCATGAAAGCATCGCTTCAAAACTCAGTGTAGCTATAGCGAGCTTGAGGGGATGTAGGATAACTGGCATTCAAATCGCTCCTCTTTTTCGGCGATTTGTTCCCTAGATCTGGTTATAAAAATCGGCGGAATCATAGTTGCACCCCATTTACTGCGGAACTATGCTATGGAACTGTGCCACATTTTAAGACAACCCAAATTGTCGAAATTCCAAAAAAATAACGAGAAGGGATGGAATTGTGCCTCGCCAGAAAATTTGACATCGTCGATATAGGGCGATTTGAGTACCAATTATCACACACCGCTTGAGGGTGTCTAACAAATCTTTGACAACTATCAAATTTATAGTACTGCAATTCTATAAAATCATTTCACATAACTCAAACTCGAATTTGATTTGACGTAACAATCTTTTAGACATTGTAGTGGCTCGAGCATCATGTGCACGAAAGAGCGACCTCGGCCCCAATTATGTCATTAAACTTGGGCTCTAAGCGTGCTCACCTAATCTCCATGTGCGGATCCTAGAGAGTTCTCTAGGCTCTTGACAGAAGACTGAGTGGAACTTCATTTTAAAAGTAGAAAATCAGACTGGTTAAGTTTCTCCAAATAAGTTGAAGTTTCTACGTTCATGACAAAAAAACCAAAAAAAAAAATGAATGTAAGCGACAATATGAATGTGCTCAACAGATTTCCCAAGCGCTTGACAAACGGCGCGACCGAGGAGCTTGAAGCTTCTTGGGGTACTTGATAAATCTGTCCGGCGTTTAAGAGCAGCGAATATTAGCGCTGGTTTGTAGTTTGATGTACAAACCTAAAGATGACATGGCATGCTACAACCTGTAACATCAAATGGTCACTTGTAGACATTGTAGTGCGCTAATTGAAAAAATCCATTCATTCTATATTCTATAAGTAATGTATTTTCCCGGAAAGAGCTCCAGGTTCATTGCATCTCTAGTCGGTCTTCCCACTTCATGTACTTCCCGCAATGCCTTGTCCTCTATATGATGACCCTTTCTTGCTAGAGGAGGAGGACGACACATATATCCGCCTCTCCGAGCTTTGTTGGGATTGCTTCCATGCAATAATCCCGTCTCCGATCCAGTTTCAAAAATTCTATTTCAGTGGTGAAATAGACTGCAAAAGCGAAGGAAATGACAGTCGGGGCGAGTCTTGGCCGTTTCCTCCAACGCTAAAACCCTTTCTTTGGCTCAGGCAAAGTAGGATAGGATTCTTGAATGTGGCACTCTAGTCTCTGATCCCGGTGAGATTCCCCTGGGCTCAAGTATGATGCGAATCAAAAGTTCAACCTGGAGGGTTATGTTGGTTCAGATTGGGCAAGCAGTGCTGCAGATAGCAAGAGCACTTCGGGGTGCTGCTTCAGTATGGGATCATGTGTGATCTATTGGTTTAGTAGGAACCAATTCTGCGTAGCACTAAGTACATCCAAAGCAGAGTATGTCACATCTTGTTCGGCTAGTTGTGAGGCAGTATGGCTAAGGAAGCTATTGTCTGAGTTATTTGATCTCCTGTTGGATCGTACTTGTATCTTCTGTGACAACTAGAGTTGTGTGAAGTTGTCTGAGAACCCGGTGTTCCATGACAGGTCAAAGCACATTGAGGTCAAATATCACTATATCAGGGATATGGTGCAGAGAGGAGCAGTGAGGCTCCTGTATGTTGTGACAGATGAGCAGATTGCAGATGTGTTGACCAAACCACTAGCCAGAGTGAAGTTTGAGTACTTCAGAGAGAGGCTTGGTGTTCTTCAGATAGAAGATACTTTGAGGAAGAAGTGATGGGACACATTTGCAGGAGCCATTCCAAGCATGGTGGTAGGAGGATCTCCCATGGATGTGGATGTAAGCACTGTGTGATGAGCATCGGGAAGATGGTCCAGATGATATGCATCGGGATGATGCTGTGATGATGATCAGGTTGATCATGCGATGATGATGTGCATCAATACAATGCTATGATGATGATCAGGTTGATCATGCGATGATAATGTACATCAGGATGATGTACTGTGTGATGATAATCAATATGATCATGCGTATCAAGATGATACTCCGTGGCCATGGACAGATTGTGCAGGTAGCATGTAATAGCTTTCTAGGAGATCCTATAGTATGTGCTAGGATTCTCTTGCGAGGTTTTCCTATAGGTTGGTTGTGGACAGGTTGTGCAGACAAGCATATAATAGCGCCCTGGGATATTTGCAGATACTCTTGCTAGGTTTTGCATATGGTATATAATAGCTCCCTAGGAGATCTGGCAAATGCTCTTTCAAGGTTTTGCTTGGGAGGACATATAATAGTGCCCTAGGAGATTTGCAGATCCTCTTTCTAGGTTTTTCTTATGGCATATAATAGCTCCCTCGGAGATCTGGAAAATGCTCTTGCTAGGTTTTGTCCTATGGCATATAATAGCGCCTTGGGAGATCTGATAGGTTGAGTTGTGTGCTCGTAATTAGTCCTGGGATTCTCTTCCGAGGTTTTTCCATGACCACATGTAATAGCGCCCTGGGAGATCCGATAGGTTGAGCTGTGTGCTCATAATCAGTCCTGGGATGCTCTTTCGAGGTTTTGTGGTGGTCACATGTAATATCTCCCTGGGAGATCTTGTCGGTCATGCTTAGGCACATAAAGGATCCTGGGATACTCTTTCAAGGTTTTGTTGACGCACGTAATTAGTCCTGGGATCCACAGGATGGCCAAAGATGATGAAGATCTACAGGAGGCTAGGCCTACATCCAGCATGAAAAAGGGTTGGCTTTGTAGAACTTCCTATGACGAGAAGAATTGAGAGATAGCCCAGAGATCGAGATGACAAGTACAACAGCAGTGACGATGATGCTCCATGATCTAGTGACGATGATCCAGCTCCAAAATTGAAGATTTGTGCCGATATGTATTGATGACCTGTGTCTAGAGAATACCTTCCTAGTTAAGAGGGACTGTTGATGTAGTTGTAACTTCGGAAGATATTCTTATATGTATTACACTTGTACTTTATTATATGCATGATGGAGATGTATTATTCCTCCAATCAGAAGTGTCATCATTTGTATTTGTAAGTGTCGCAAGTGTTGCAAGTGTCGCAACTTATATTTGATGGTTTATTAGACCACCAGTGTGGGGTCGGCTCTAGTTGAGTTATGTGGTTGGGTTATTAGACCTTCTTGGGAGGTTGTCCCTGTTAGTTTATTGGCAGGTCAAGTCAGTGTATAAATAGAGAGTGAGTGTGTCTCATTCTGTTCATTCACTCACTCATCCAACTCGCATTAGTTGAGAGAGGAGTGTGCACTAGTGGAGAAGGAGTAGTTGTTGGAGTTATCTATATTTGGTTTGATCATTGTGATTTTGTATTGTGGCTTATTCTATCTCTGAGGAAGTTGCGGGGTTTTTCACCTTCTTGTGTTTATGATTGTTATGATGTGCATGTTATTCTCTTAGTAGGATCTTAAGATAATGTTTGAATGCATTTATCAAAAATAAACAAGAATCAAGTCGTGAGGAGCTTGAGAATGATGACGAGGTGAGAACTCCAGATATCAAGGCACCTAAGCTCGAATGGGAGATTTTAGAGGATGACGTGCAAACCAACCCAAAGTCATCTTTTATAAGTGTTGTGAACTGGGACATGGGGTGTATGAGTATCTAGAGAACTTGCATATCATAATTCGACGGGAGGCTATGAGCTGAGGAACCGATGATAGATCCAGTCCAATCATAGGGAAGACTATAGCAGACACTTCGTTGGAAGGAGGCATAAACCTGACAACCCAATAGACATTATTACAACTAGGTCGACAGGAAGAAAAGGAACCAACGCAGAGGAAGTCAATCTTCCAAACAAAAGTGAAGATTCGAGATAGATGTTGTATGACCATTGTCTATGGAAGAAACAACGAGAATATAGTATCGAAGGAGGTAATCGACAAGATGGGGCCGAAGTGCCAACCCCACTTGAAGTCATATCGAGTCTCATGGTTGCAAAGGTTCACCATGTCATGGTGACATGATAGTTCCTGGTCAACTTTAAGATCAACGAGCTATACGACAATGTGTTGTGTGACGTGATTCCGATGGATGCTTGTCACTTATTATTGGGATGACCATGGAAATATGACCGGAACATGGTGTATGATAGTCGTAGGAATACCATCACAGTCGAGAAATATGGCAGAATTTTTCGACGGATTCCCTTGGAAGAAGATGGAGACCACCAATGCAAGGATAATGATTACTGGGAGAAACGAGTGTTGATTTTTTTAGCCAAATAGTTTCTAAAGGAGGAAGGGAAGAAACAATGTTTCTTCACTATTATTCCCAAAGGTCTAGTTGTCGACAGAACAATGGAGGACATCCTGATGGAGTTCAGAGTAATATTGTTTGATTTTGAAGGCATAATGGTCAATGATATGCCAACAGGATTGCCTCCAAAAAGGAGGATATCGCACCAAATTGATTTGATTCTAGGGCCAAGCTTACCAAACAAGGCGCTACATAGGATGAATTCGACTAAGAATTCTAAGTTGAACCGATAGGTCCAGAAGTTGTTGGATAGGGGACTGATCAAAGAAAGTCTGAGTCCATGTGCAATTCCAATTGTACTAGCATCCAAGAAGGGAGGATAATGGAGGATGTGCATTGATTCAAAGGCCATCAACATGATCACCATCAAGTATAGGTTTCCATTATCGAGGATGGACAACTTGATCGAATGCTTTAGTGGAGAAACATACTTCACCAAGATCGACTTGAAGAATTGATATCACCATATCAAGATTAGAGAAGGTGGTGAGTGGAAGACAACCTTCAAGACGAAGGAAGGACTATATGAGTTTTTGGATATGTTGTTTGGGATGACTAATGCACCAAGTACATTCATGTGATTGATGAACAAAGTGTTGAAGCAATTTCTGGGTAAGTTCGTCGTTGTTTACCTTGATGGCATTTTGATATTTAGCAGGTCAAAGGAAGAAAAATTGGCTCATTTGAGACAAGTAATGCACACTTGCAGAAGTGTTATTTCATGTAGAAGGAGTTGGTATACTTAGGATTCATAATCTCAAGCCAGGGGTTGAATATGGACCCAGAAAAGGTGAAGTTCATTCTAGAGTGGCCTGAGCTGATGAGTGCCATAGAGGTGAGAATTTTTCATGGACTTGCCAGTTTCTACCAGAAGTTCATTAAATACTTTAGTCAGATATGTGCACCATTGACAACATGCATGAAGAAGGGCTATTTCAAGTGGATGGAGGTATCCCAATGAGATTTTGAGAAGTTGAAGCAGAAAGTGACGGAGAGAACAGTCTTATCTCTCCTAGACTTTAACAAGGTATTCCATGATGATTACAGCATGATCGAATTAGCAATTGGAGTTGTGCTGAGCCAAGAGGATAATCCAATTTCATTCTTCAATGAAAATTTGGACAATGCAAAGCATAAATACTCGGTCTATGGCCAGGAGTTTTATGCCATTATATAGGCCTTGAAAAAGTGGAGGCACTATCTGTTGCCAAAGGAATTTATATTATTCACAAATCATCAAGCCTTGTGGCATTTGAATACTCAGCTAAAGTTGAACTAGCGACATGAAGTGGGCAGAGTTCTTGTAGAGATACACTTTTGTGTTGAAGCATAAGTTAGGGAAGACTAATAAAGTCGTTGACACATTGATTCGAAGAGTCGTGTTGCTTGGAACAATGATAGTTCAGTCGATAGGTTTAGAGTCGATGAAGGCCGACTATGAAGTTGATGAGGATTTTTCCGAGGCATGGAAAGCATCGAAAGAACCACAGAGATTCGATTGAGCACCATACTTGTATTATTTCATCCAGGAAGGATACATGTTTAAAGGACATCCGTTATGCATCCCTAGAGGATAAGTGAGAGAGAAACTGATTAGGGAATTGCAAAATGGAGGATTAGGAGGACACATTGGTATAAACAAGACCAAGGCATTGGTCAAGGAGAAATATTATTGGCTAGGACTGATGACAGATGTGAACAAATGGATCTAATAGTGCTAGATATGCCAACATGCCAAAGGAAGAAGCCTAAATACTAGACTATATGCACCCTTTCCAATGTCGACTATCCCATGTAAAGACATCAACATTGATTTTGTGCTGGGAAATCCAAGAGAACAGCAAGGTAACGACTCCATATTTGTGGTAGTTGACAGGTTTTCGAAGATGGCACACTTTATTCTGTACCAAAAGATAAGTGATGCCACATGCATTGTTGTGTTATTTTTCAAGGAATTTGTGAGATTGCATGTGTTATGAAGAGCATGAATTTAGACGAGGACACCGAGTTCATGGATCATTTTTGGAGAACCCTATGGAAGAAGATTGGCACGAGGTTGTAGTTCAGTTCTACATACCTCCCGCAGACTGATGGGAAGAATGAAGTCATGAATATGATCTTAGTAAATTTGTTGAGATGTATGATTACTAATCAACCAAAAGAATGGAAGAATGTGTTGACACAGGCATCATTCGTGTACAACAATTCTGTGAATAGATCAAGTGGGATGAGTCCATTCCAAATTGTGCGAGGAAGGATTCTGCATGGAGTAGCTGACTTAGAAAAAAATTTGATAGGGCTACAGAGAATTACATATGTAAAATCGTTTCCCAACCATATGAAGGAATTGCATCAGAAGGTGAGGCAACAACTGGAGAAAAGCAATGGCGCATACAAGTTGTAAGCTGACTGGAGGAGACAAATGCATTCATTTGCAGAGGGAGATCTAGTGTATGCACACCCAAGGAAGGAAATGTTTCCCAGAAGAATGTATAATAAGTTGAAGTTGAAGAATATTGGTCCATGTAAGATGTTGAAGAAGATTTCAGATAATGCTTATGTGTTAGAGTTACCCGAACAGATGAACATTTCACCGGCATTCAATTTTTTCGACTTGTACAAGTATGAAGAAGGGTAGACGAGTGGAAGTGAGGTGATTGTGGATTGGCAAGAGGATATCCCAATACATCCTACAGAAGAATTTGCAGAGGTACTTGATGAGTGAGAATTTAGAAGGATGCATCATCAGAAGAAGAAATAATATCTAGTCCGATGGAAGGACAAAAGTCTAGAGGAAGCGATGTGGATTTCATAAGAGAAGCTCGAGGAGTTGAGGAATTGTGGGCGTAGTTCTTTTCAACCCAGGGAGGGTGATGTAGGGGCATCTAGGCCCAAGAGAACTAGTCGAAACTAAGAGACTAAATTTTCTTGGAGGATAGTTGACAACCACTAGAGGATTAGGTGGAGATTCGACAGAAAGAGGGAGAAGAGATGTGGGAATTACGACCAGTTGTGGTCAATGACAGACGTCGAGATAAAAATATGGTTGGATAGCAAAATAGAGCGACGGAGTCTAGTCGTAGTGTGACAACTAAAATATTAAGGCCATCCAGGATTGTGCCGATATACATGATAGATGGGGTTGTGAGACAAAGCAACGACAATGAAAAGAAAACCAACTAAAAGGCCAGGTTCCCAAGGAGTAGAGTCGTTTGAGTAGTTGGAATAGTTGTAGAGAAAGTATGGTGGTTGTTGTAGACGGCCAAGTGGCGGAAGGAGCTGAGAAGGACCACATAAAGTATTTAAATGGAAATGATGGTGCCTGGAAGCAAGTGAATGTTATAGAGGAAGATCGAGCAGGATTTTGAACCGAAGAGAACCTACAAATACTAGTTGTGGAGTGATATGAGGTTCATGGTTGTTTTTTCCCACATCAAAGTATAGAGGTTGCATTGAGGTCGAAGCATTCCCTCATACCAGTAATCCACTAAGTGTTATGTGTGAACAATCGATGTCCATTCCGACTGAATAGAGTTGGAACTCTACATTGTAACTTCTTGTTGCAAAGAGATTGTTTTATTTAATTGAAAGGCCACAATTGTTGGCATATTTCAATTTGCATAGGTTGTTTGTGTGTTTGTTTCCATTGTGTACAATGATTTGAGCCGACTACAATTGCACGTGCATCACCCACAAGGAAATATTATCAAGGAAAGTTTATCCTTGTAGGAAAGCCAAACAAATAGTCAAATACAACATTTCTCTCTACATTCCTATAACCCCATTTTGACAATGGTATGCTTGTTTTGGATGGTTGTATAACATATTTATGTCATGGATTTACGGGTAGAATACCTCAAGGATCCGACAAAAAGAAACCAATGGTTTTGGGCTCCTAGACTCTTCTAGTCAAACAACAATGGGTTATAAAAGACAAAACATGAAAGTTCTTCTTCATATTTGTATGATTGGATTTTTTTTACATGGATAAAGCACTATAAGGTTTATCTTTGTTGTAAGGATTTCTTTCTTGTTTAGTTTTAAAACTTTGTTTTTTATAAAATATTTTTATAAGATGACCCTTATTTTTTTGGCAAATAATGTTACCCCTTACTTCCCTAATTTTGGTCCTTTCACTATGTCAATATAAAAAATTTCAATTCGGGTTAGGTTCTCAAATCTACCCCTTAAATTTTGTCATTTATGAATTCTCAAGATATCAACAATACTTTGGACAATTACATCAAAACATATCTAGAGCAAAATAAAGTGGTTCTTTTCACATAAGCTAGATTATGTGTTGAGGTTGAGGTTAGTCTGGATCTATAGGACAAGATGCTATTAGAGTCAGGAAATCTTATATGGGTTCATCCAGTTCTCTAAGTTGGTATGTATATTATGTTTCTTCCATTGATGATTTCTCTAGGAAGACTTGGATTTGTTTCTTGAAGAACAAAGATGAAGTATTCAACAAAATCAAGGAATTCAAAGCCTTGATAGAAAACCACACTGAAAAGGAGATCAAGAATTTTAGATCCGACAATGGTGGAGAATTCACTTCAGAAGACTTCAAGAAGTTATGCAGTGATTCAGGGATTAAGAGGGAGTTGACCACAATCGACATCAGAATAGAGTTGTAGAAAGGAAGCAAAGATTGAGAGGGAGTCCACCCAACAAACAACAAAGATAAGTATTTGAATTGTCATTTCTTGTATATTTGATTGCTTAAATAATATTGTTCAATGATGTATTTACTTATGTTCCTAGACTTAGGTTGTGTATTATGCATATTAGAATAATTGCATTAATGAACAGTATATTACTAATATGCATGTAATGGGTAAGTGGCCTATGGCACTCTACAACATTCCATTGCTACTTATCTAGAATGAAACCTCTTTGCTGACATGTTGGGAGTAGTGCAAACTCTTAACAATGTTTTGGTAGAGATGGAAGGCATCTAGAAAGTTACGAGATATGGATACATGTTGTATTGAAGCATTGGCTAATTGCATGACTGTATGACATATATTCTTATGTGTAATATTTTGTTTTGAAAACCATGAGAAGTTTCTAATCATGCAATTGAATTTGACTTGTAGGAAAGATCGTGTACAATCACCTACAAAAGAAGGACAACAACATTTGTTCCACCAACGAAGTTCAAAGAAAACTATCTATTGAAGATATTGAAGAATCTGAAGTTCCCAGGATCCGGGATGCAGTAATGGAAGAATGCCATTAAAAAAGAATACCAATCGATCATGAAGAATGATATTTGGGATGTGGTCCCAAGACCAGAAGGGAAGTCTATTGAGACTTCCAAGTGGATCTATAAGATGAAGCATGCTACAGATGGAAGCATAGAGAAATACAAAGCAAGATTTGTAGCTCGTGGCTTCTCCCAGAAAGAGGGGATAGATTATGAAGAGACTTATGCTCCTATAGCCAGATACACTTCCATCAGAATAGTACTTGCCCTGGCTGTAGTGATGAAGTGGAAGATACACCAGATGGATGTCAAGACAGCTTTCTTGAATAGTGTAGTCGAAGAGGAAGTGTATGTGGAGTAGCCACTCGGTTTTGAGACCCATGATAGTGAGTCATATGTGTGCAGATTGAAGAAGCCTTGTATGGCTTAAAGCAAGCTTCTAGGACATGGTACGATGGGATAGACATCTTCCTGTCCAATTTGGGCTTTACCAAGAGTAAAGTAGATTCCAACTTTTACTACAAGGTTGAGGAAGGCAATCTGTTGATACTCCTATTGTATGTGTATGACCTGTTTGTGACAAGTGAGGATAGATTGATTGCCGACACGAAGAGGAAGCTTGCTGTTGAGTTCGAGATGAAGGACTTGGGCATGATGCATTACTTTCTAGGTATGGAGGTGTGGCAGAGTGCAGATGGAATCTTCCTTGGTCAAGGGAAGTATGCAGTAGAGATCCTGAAGCGGTTCGGGATGATGGACTGCAAGGCCATGGCCACACCTATGGCATTGAACCTGAAGCTATTGAATGATGCTTCATCAGAGTCGGTTGATGTCACAGTGTATCGTTAGATGATTGGGTCCTTGATGTACCTGGCGAACATGAGACCAGATATTTGCTTTGTGGTGAACACCTTGAGCCAGTTTCTGACAGATCCTAAATGTGTTCACCTGATTACTGTAAAGCATATTATAAGGTACCTAAAGGATACAATTGATTATGGGCTCAAGTATGATGCGAATCAAAAGTTCAACTTAGAGGGTTATGTTGATTCAGATTGGGTAGGCAGTGCTGCAGATAGGAATAGCACTTCAGGGTGCTGCTTCAGTATGGGATCATGTGTGATCTATTGGTTTAGTAGGAAGCAATCCTACATAGCACTGAGTATAGCCAAAGCAGAGTATGTCGCATCTTGTTTGGCTAGTTGTGAGGTAGTATGGCTAAGGAAGCTATTGTCTAATTTATTTGATCTCCTATTGGATGCTACCTGTATCTTCTGTGACAACTAGAGTTGTGTGAAGTTGTTTGAGAAGCCGGTGTTCCATGACAGGTCAAAGCACATTAAGATCAAATATCACTATATCAGGGATATGGTGCAGAGAGGAGCAGTGAGGCTCCTGTATGTTGCGACAGATGAGCAAATTGCAGATGTGTTGACCAAACCACTAGCCAGAGTGAAGTTCGAGTACTTCAGAGAGAGGCTTGGTGTTCTTCAGATAGAATATACTTTGAGGAAGAAGTGATGGGACACATTTGTAGGAGCCATTCCAAGCATGGTGGTAGGAGGATCCTCCCATGGATGTGGATGTTAGTGTTGTGTGATGAGCATCAGGAAGATGCTCCAGATGATATGCATCGGGATGATGCTGTGATGATGATCAGGTTGGTCATGCGATGATGATGTGCATCAATACAATGCTATGATGATGATTAGGTTGATCATGCAATGATGATGTACATTAGGATGATGTACTATGTGATGATGATCAGTATGATCATGAGCATCAGGATGATACTCCATGGCCATGGACAGATTGTGCAGGTAGCATGTAATAGCTTTCTAAGAGATCCTATAGTATGTGCTAGGATTCTCTTGCGAGGTTTTGCTATAGGTTGGTCATGGACAGGCTGTGTAGACAAGCATATAATAGCGCCCTGGGATATTTGCAGATACTCTTGCTAGGTTTTTCCTATGGAATATAATAGCTCCCTGGGAGATCTGGAAAATGCTCTTTTGAGGTTTTGCTTGGGAGGACATATAATAGTGCCTTGGGAGATTTGCAGATACTCTTTCTAGGTTTTTCTTATGGCATATAATAGCTCTCTGGGAGATCTGGAAAATGCTCTTGCTAGGTTTTGTCCTATGGCATGTAATAGCACCTTAGGAGATTTGATAGGTTGAGCTGTGTGCTGGTAATAAGTCCTGGGATTCTCTTCCGAGGTTTTTCCATGACCAAATGTAATAGCGCCCTGGGAGATCTGATAGGTTGAGCTGTGTGCTCGTAATCAGTCATGGGATGCTCTTTCGAGGTTTTGTGGTGGTCACATGTAATATCTCCCTGGGAGATCTTGTCGGTCGTGCTTAGGCACATAAAGGATCCTAGGATACACTTTCGAGGTTTTTTTGATGCACGTAATTAGTCCTGGGATCCACAGGATGGCCAAAGATGATGAATATCTACAGGAGGCTAGGCCTACATCTAGCATGAAAAAGGGCTGGCTTTGTAGAACTTCCTATGATGAGAAGAATTGAGAGATAGCCCAGAGATCAAGATGACAAGTACAACAGCAGTGACGATGATGCTCTGTGATCCAGTGACGATGATCCAACTCCAGAATTGAAGATTTGTGCCGATATGTATTGATGACCCATGTCTAGAGATTACCTTCCTAGTTAAGAGGGACTGTTGATGTATTTGTAACTTCGAAAGACATTCTTATATGTATTACACTTGTACTTTATTATATGCATGATGGAGATGTATTATTCCTCCAATCAGAAGTGTCATCATATGTATTTGTAAGTGTCGCAACTTATATTTGATGGGTTATTAGACCACCAGTGTGAGGTCGGCTCTAGTTGAGTTATGTGGTTGGGTTATTAGACCTCCTTGGGAGGTCGGCCCTGTTAGTTTATTGGTAGGTCAAGTCAGTGTATAAATAGAGAGTGAGTGTGTCTCATTCTATTCATTCACTCACTCATCCAACTCGCATTAGTTGAGAGAGGAGTGTGCACTAGTGGAGGAGGAGTAGCTGCTAGAGTTATCTATCTTGGGGTTGATCATTGTGATCTTGTATTGTGGCTTATTCTATCTCAGAGGAAGTTGCGGGGTTTTTCACCTTCTTGTGTTTATGATTGTTATGATGTGCATGTTATTCTCTTAGTAGGATCTTAAGATAATGTTTGAATGCATTTATCGAAAAATAAACAAGAATCAAGTCGTGAGGAGCTTGAGAATGATGAGGAGGTGAGAACTCTAGATATCAAGGCACCTAAGCTCGAATGGGATATTTTAGAGGATGACATGCAAACCAACCCAAAGTCATCTTTTATAAGTGTTGTGAACTGGGACACTGGGTGTATGAGTATCTAAAGAACTTGCATATCACAATTCGATGGGAGGCTATGAGCTGAGGAACCGATGATGGATCCAATACAATCATAGGGAAGACTATAGAAGACACTTTGTCGAAAGGAGGCATAAACCTAACAACCCAATAGACGTTATTACAACCAGGTCGACAGGAAGAAAAGGAACCAATGCAGGGGAAGTCAATCTTCCAAACAAAAGTGAAGATTCGAGATAGATGTTGTATGACCATTGTCTATGGAAGCAACAACGAGAATCTAGTATCGAAGGAGGTAATCGACAAGATGGGGCCAAAGTGACAACCCCACTTGAAGTCACATTGAGTCTCATGGTTGCAAAGGTTCACCATGTCATGGTGACATGATAGTTCCTGGTCAACTTTAAGATCAACGAGCTATACGACAATGTGTTGTGTGACGTGATTCCGATGGATACTTGTCACTTATTATTGGGATGACCATGGAAATATGACCAGAACATGGTGTATGACGGTCGTAGGAATACCATCACAGTCGAGAAATATGGCAGAATTTTTCGATGGATTCCCTTGGAAGAAGATGGAGACCACCAATGCAAGGATAATGATTACTCGGAGAAACGAGTGTTGATTTGTTTAGCCAAATAGTTTCTAAAGGAGGAAGGGAAGAAACAATGTTTCTTCACTATTATTCCCAAAGGTCTAGTTGTCGACAGAGCAACGGAGGACATCCTGATTGAGTTCAGAGGAGTATTGTTTGATTTTGAAGGCATAATGGTCAATAATAGGCCAACAGGATTTCCTCCAAAAAGGAGGATATCGCACCAAATTGATTTGATTCTAGGGCCAAGCTTACCAAACAAGGTGCTACATAGGATGAATTCGACTAAGAATTCTAAGTTGAACCGATAGGTCCAGAAGTTGTTGGATAGGGGACTGATTAGAGAAAGTCTGAGTCCATGTGCAGTTCCAATTGTACTAGCATCCAAGAAGGGAGGATAATTGAGGATGTGCATTGATTCAAAGGCCATCAACATGATCACCATCAAGTATAGGTTTCCATTATTGAGGATGGACAACTTGATCGAATGCTTTAGTGGATAAACATAATTCACCAAGATCGACTTGAAGAATTGATATCACCATATCAAGGTTAGAGAAGGTGGTGAGTGGAAGACAACCTTCAAGACGAAGGAAGGACTGTACGAGTGGTGGGATATGTCGTTTGGGATGACTAATGCACCAAGTACATTCATGTGATTGATGAACAAAGTGTTGAAGCAATTTTTGGGTAAGTTTGTCGTTGTTTACCTTGATGGCATTCTGATATTTAGCAGGTCAAAGGAAGAAAAATTGGCTCATTTGAGACAAGTAATGCACACTTGCAGAAGTGTTATTTCATGCAGAAGGAGTTGGTATACTTAGGATTCATAATCTCAAGCCAGGGGTTGAATATGGACCCAGAAAAGGTGAAGTTCATTCTAGAGTGGCCTGAGCCGATGAGTGCCATATAGTTGAGAAGTTTTCATGGACTTGCTAGTTTCTACAAGAAGTTCATTAAATACTTTAGTCAGATATGTGCACCATTGACAACATGCATGAAGAAGGGTGATTTCAAGTGGATGGAGGTATCCCAATGAGATTTTGAGAAGTTGAAGCAGAAAGTGACGGAGAGAATAGTCTTAGCTCTCCCAGACTTTAACAATGTATTCCATGATGATTGTGGCATGATCGAATTAGCAATTGGAGTTGTGTTGAGCCAAGAGGATAATCCAATTTCATTCTTCAATGAAAACTTGGACAACGCAAAGCATAAATACTCAGTCTATGGCTAGGAGTTTTATGCCATTATATAGGCCTTGAAAAAGTGGAGGCACTATCTGTTGCCAAAGGAATTTGTATTATTCACAAATCATCAAGCCTTGTGGCATTTGAATACTCAACCAAAGTTGAACTAGCGACATGAAGTGGGCAGAGTTCTTGCAGAGATACACTTTTGTGTTGAATCATAAGTTAGGGAAGACTAATAAAGTTGTTGACACATTGATTCGAAGAGTCGTGTTGCTTGGAACAATGATAGTTCAGTCGACATGCTTAGAGTCGATGAAGGATGACTATGAAGTTGATGAGGATTTTTCCGAGGCATGGAAAGCATCGAAGGAACCACAGAGATTCGATTGACCACCATACTTGTATTATTTCATCCAGGAAGGATACATGTTTAAAGGACATCCGTTATGCATCCCTAGAGGATAAGTGAGAGAGAAACTGATTAGGGAATTGCAAAATGGAGGATTAGGAGGACACATTGGTATAAACAAGACCAAGGCATTGGTCAAGGAGAAATATTATTGGCTAGGACTGATGACAGATGTGAACAAATGGATCTAATAGTGCTAGATATGCCAACATGCCAAAGGAAGAAACCTAAATACTAGACTATATGCACCCTTTCCAATGTCGACTATCCCATGTAAAGACGTCAACATTGATTTTGTGCTGGGAAATCCAAGAGAACAACAAGGTAACGACTCCATATTTGTGGTAGTTGACAGGTTTTCGAAGATGGCACACTTTATTCTGTACCAAAAGATAAGTGATGCCACATGCATTGTTGTGTTATTTTTCAAGGAATTTGTGAGATTGCATGTGTTATGAAGAGCACGAATTTATACTAGGACACCGAGTTCATGGATCATTTTTGGAGAACCATATGGAAGAAGATTGGCATGAGGTTGTAGTTCAGTTCTACATACCTCTCGTAGACTAATGGGAACAATGAAGTCATGAATAGGACAATTACATCAAAACATATCTAGAGCAAAATAAAGTGGTTCTTTTCACATAAGCTAGATTATGTGTTGAGGTTGAGGTCAGTCTGGATCTATAGGACAAGATGCTATTAGAGTCAGGAAATGTTATATGGGTTCAAGTTCTTGATTATGAGAATACCACTTTTCATTGTTGGCTCTCCCAAGAACCATGATATCTTCAACATTCTTATTCTCATGTGTGTGCCTCCTCAAAGAGCAATAAGGGACATAAATTGAAATAAAAAAATTTGGCAAGCATGTGATGAATAATATATGGAGGATGAAGCCAACCAAAATCATGTCATTTCGCAATATATTTTTCTAGAGAACGAGAACATTGTCTCTACAAAATTGTCAATAGGATAAAGAAAAAGACTTGAATATTGCGGTCTTCTCCTTGAGGGTCATAGTTGTAAATTTGAAGGCCCTCGAATGGGAATGAAGAGACTTTATGAATGTAATAAAGGACATAAATTTAAATAAAAAAGATGACAATCATGTTGAATGCTCTTCTCCTTGAGGGTCATAGTTGTAAATGAAGGTCCTCGAATGGGAATGAAGAGACTTTATGAATGTAATAAAGGACATAAATTTAAATAAAAAATATGACAATCATGTTGAATGCTCTTCTCCTTGAGGGTCATAGTTGTAAATGAAGGCCCTCGAATGGGAATTAAGAGACTTATGAATGCAATAAAGGACATAAATATAAATAAAAAAGGTGGCAATAATGTTGAACGCTCTTCTCCTTGAGGGTCATAGTCGTAGATGAAGCCCCTCGAATGGGAATGAGGGGTCTTGATGAATCTAATAAAGGTCATAACTTTAAATAAAAAAGATGACAATCATGTTGAACAATCGTATCAGGAGGCTCAAGGTAATCAAAATAATGGCAATTAGAAATATATTTTACTAAAGAAGGAGAACATTTTTTGTCCAAAAGTTTATAATGAGGATAGAGTAAAAAACATGAATATTAGGCTTTTACCTTTAGAGTGATAGTTCCAAATGGTGTCCATCCAAGGGGAATGGCGATACTTCATAACTCCAATACATTTGATTCCAATAAAGGATCAACTCTATCTCCAAAACCTAATCTTTAGAATTACTCGAGTTAAACCACTTTTTTTTATTTTTTTAGAATCACATGTCATTAAAAATAAAAGGAAGAAAAGAAACAAAACAAAACATTATTTTTTCAAAAAACATAAATATTTATGTAATATTATATTTTAAAATACAATATATACCCAATAAATATAAATTTTAAATAATAATATTCTTTTTAAATATATATGAGATTAAAAAAAAAATAATCTTCTTAAATATATATATAGAATTCAAACATAATACTTAATTATTAAATATGGAAATTCTACATATACCTCTTGTAACTTCCCGACATAAAAATGATATAAATGTCTAAGACACTTAGATTTACAAGTTCTAATTTAATTTATTTCACAACAGAATTATAATATCTTAAAAATCTAAATGAAATATCATGTATATACATACAAAACTCTAAGTATCATGGATATTATTTTGCAATACTAAATAAAAATATTATTTTTCAATGACGACATAAAAATATCCATATACCTAGAGCTCTAAATTCCTTTATTTCACTATTTGTAAATAGGTATTTGTACTTAAATTGAATATAAACATTTAAATATTAAATATTAAATACAAATAAATAAATAAATAAAACAAACATTCACTCTCAAAGTCACAATCAATCATATCACTCAACATCACATATTTATAATGGTGAAGGTAAAGCTTATCCGACTCTATCAAAAGGCCTCCCCACATGATGCTAAAAAGCTCGTTTTGAGTGGGCTTTGTTGTAATCATGAAAGCATCGCTTCAAAACTCAGTGTAGCTATAGCGAGCATGAGGGGGTGTAGGATAATTGGCATTCAAATCGCTCCTCTTTTTCGGCGATTTGTTCCTTAGATCTGGTTATAAAAATCGGCGGAATCGTAGTTGCACCTCATTTACTGCGGAACTATGCTATGGAACTGTGCCCCATTTTAAGACGACCCAAATTGTCGAAATTCCAAAAAAATAACGAGAAGGGATGGAATTGTGCCTCGCCAGAAAATTTTCCATCGTCGATATAGGGCGATTTGAGTACCAGTTATCACACACCGCTTGAGGGTGTCTGACACTACTGCAATTCAATAAAATCATTTCACATAACTCAAACTCAAATTTGATTTGACGTAACAATCTTTTAGACATTGTAGTGGCTCGAGCATCATGTGCACGAAAGAGCGACCTCGACCCCAATTATGTCATTAAACTTGGGCTCTAAGCGTGCTCACCTAATCTCCATGTGCGGATCCTAGAGAGTCCTCTAGGCTCTTGACAGAAGACTGAGTGGAACTTCATTTTAAAAGTAGAAAATCAGACCGGTTAAGTTTCTCCAAATAAGTTGAAGTTTCTACGTTCATGACAAAAAAACCAAAAAAAAAATGAATATAAGCGACAATATGAATGTGCTCTAACAGATTTCCCAAGCGCTTGACAAACGGCGCGACCGAGGAGCTTGAAGCTTCTTGGGGTACTTGATAAATCTGTCCGGCGTTTAAGAGCAGCTAATATTAGCGCTGGTTTGCAGTTTGATGTACAAACCTAAAGATGACATGGCATGCTACAACCTGTAACATCACATGGTCACTTGTAGACATTGTAGTGCGCTAATTGAAAAAAGCCATTCATTCTATATTCTATACGTAATGTATTTGCCCGGAAAGAGCTCCAGGTTCATTGCATCTCTACTCGGTCTTCCCACTTCATGTACTTCCCGCAATGCCTTGTCCTCTATATGATGACCCTTTCTCGCTAGAGGAGGAGGACGACGCATATATCCGCCTCTCCGAGCTTTGTTGGGATTGCTTCCATGCAATAATCCCGTCTCCGATCCAGTTTTCCAGAGTTCTCACTGTCAATTTTGTTCGGAGCCGAGCGATTAAAGGTAGTTTCGAAGTTTCTATTACGCGTAGGTTTTTTAGCGTTTCCTCCAACGCTAAAACCCTTGCTCAAGCAAAGTAGGATCGGATTCTTGAATGTGGCACTCTGGTCTCTGATCCCGGTGAGCTTCCCCTCATGGTCATATCGACCCATCCTCGGCCCCTCGGCATGCCCTTCAATAAGCCTACGATCACGCCGACCATGTGAACGACACTACTGTCCAGCGCTGGCCCAACCGTGGACGACCAGACACGAATGCGGCGAAACCACCGCGTAGACGGACCCGGTGAGAATCGAATACGCGACGAACTGCGGCCGCCCCTCGAAGGAACCGCACGTGATCCATGTGACCGCCGGACGGTTTGATTTTTTGTAGCAGAGTCTATGACCTTACCGGCAGCGGGGTTTTCACATGGTCACGGCCCACGGGCTTATCGGGGTGCTTATCGAGGGGCTTATGATCGGATATGACCTAGAGGGGAAGCCCACCGTGATCAGGAACCACAGTGCCAGCTTGGTGTTATCGGGTGGAGCTGTCGTTGTGGCTTATCATTATTGTATGTATCTCGTGTCCATGTACTTCACCCAGTTAAATTATATTGTTTTTTTTTCAATCCATGTTTTCACTATGTCAATCCATAATTATATTTATTTTTGCAATGCAGGTTTTCATTAGGTAAATCATAGGTTTGGTTATAATTAGTTTAGATCAATTTTAATTTGGATTGGTTTTGAAGGGATCAAATTTGTCGAGGGGTTACATTTTATGATTTTGATCTCTCTTGATAGATTCAGAGTTAAGAAATTTAAGCTGGTATATATTAAATTTAACTTAAAATGTTTCATATTTATTGGATATTAGAAGATTCTTGTTTCATAAATAAAATATAGTTTGGGGTTTTGACTCTCTCAAGTATGCTAAAAGTATGCTAAATGTATTTAGGGAATTATAAAAAACAATAATATGTAGATTCATCTTAAATTCAATTTTTTTTTCAGCAGAAAATAACGTACTATTGTTATTCATGTAGAATCAAATAGTACAATATATATAAGTAAAAAATTGACTTATGCACTGGTGAAAACCAGCCTTTGAACTCTAAAACTCAAAAAGCCAAAAAACTGACCAAAATACATATGTTACAGGCAACTATTTCTTGTTACATTTCAAAAAACTCTTCAAATGAGGATGTTGACAGCACCCTTCTCTATGACCTGATTACCCTGAAATTCTTCCCAAAAAATGATGCGCTCCCTCCCATCCATAACCTGTTTAGAAAGCACATCAGCCATTGTGTTGTACTATCGAAAGATATGTTCAAAAGTAATCTCCTTCACGAGATTGATCTCTGCACGAATTCTCTTGCACCACTTGAAAAGTGAGATAACATTTAAACTATATTCTCTACATGCCCATTTGATAGTCACCCTGGAATCTCCAAAAACTGTGAGCTCAAATAAACCAAAAAGATTAGCCATTATCTTAAATTCAACTTAAAAGAGTAGATGATCATGATTATATATATTGTATGTGTTTTATATGAATGTGATATTTGGTTATAAAGTGTAGGTTCGGGTTGACATTGTAAATTTTTGTTTATTTAATATTTTGTTATTTTATTAAATTTTCACATACGAACTCCACATTAAATATAAGATTACACTTCTAGTCATTAGAAATGCTCCTCAAGACAATAATATACACCCTTGAAAATATTAAATCATTAAATTTAAAAAAAAAATTATTGAATTTATACATATTGAATTTGTTTAATAAATATTATTCTATTAAATATAAAGATTGCATGCATATTGTTTGTAAAATTAATGAACAATTTTAATGCATCAATTTAAACAATGGCTTTTATCATAAACCAACTTAACTCTAACCATTGATCAATTTATATTTATAAAAGTAACGGCCCAAATCCTAAGTAGATTGGATCATTTCACACTGTACCAACCCTTTTCATTTGATTGAGTAGGATTTCATTCTTTTGAGTTGATTTGATTTGATTGCATAGGCTCAGAAAGTGTGTGCTCTGTATTTCTTCAACGAATGGTATAGTGATAGTTGAAATAATCACTATATCTGTATATTTAGTAAAGTCGAGTTTCTCCATGATATAGTGATAGTTGAAATAACCACTATATCTGTGTATTTAGTAAAGTCAAGTTTCTCCATTTGGCATAGATATTCAGTATATTGTTGCTAATTGATGCAAGAGAATGATCTTTTGGCTCACTTAATGTGTATCACATATTTATTTTTTGATATGCATTCTTTGTTTAGTACGAAAAAATAACTAATGTAATCTTGGGAATGCAAATCACTTCGAGGATTATTGGACTCTTATTTGAAATAGATAGATGCAAAAAAATTATAAATTAAATGTTTACTCCTAAAGAGAGGTTCATTTCCAGCATGCACATGGAAGTGTTGATTTAGGGTTTGGAGTTTTACATTGAGAATTGCAAGCTGATCTTGTCATTATAATATTGTATGAATCTTCGAGAGACATAAAGGTCTCCAGATTGTAAACGGTATCATATATTTTTCTTCTTGATTAGTTGTTTACATTTAATTATGTCCATAACTAATTATGTGGCATTTGCATTTACACAAATGTTTAAGTGCTTGAGTTATGTAGCTACTGCACTTGAATAGTAAAAACCTAGTTTTGTAGCTATGTTAGTAACCTACAGTCCTTCAAGTGGTATCAAAACTACAACCAACTCTATGTTAAGAAGTTGCAAAATTATCAGAACTATATCCCTTGTGACATTTGCATTTTGTGAGTTCATAACTTGTGCAACCGTGGTAGCAAGAAGACCCAATTTTTTTAGATGGTCATTTCTACAATAAGTGTGGTGGGAGGCAATGTCAAGAGAGGTGTATGAATGGTACTAGTCTCATTGTGGACTAGAAGACAACTCTCAAATATTCCACCCCAAAGAGGAGTATCCTCAGGAGGCATGAGGAACCATGAATTGGAGTAATTTAGTTGACATATTGAAGAGATAGTGAATAGAAGAACTAGAGATATTGAAGTCATAGAAGTTTCAGAAACATATGATGAGGTACACAAAGAGCAATATATTGATGAAAGAAACCCAACCGTACATTTGATTTCCTTTATGAAAGATAGAGGAATGCTAGTGTGAAAGTTTCTTGCTATGATGGGAGTTTGAAAAAGAAACTCTCAGTTATTGGATAGGAGAGATTCATAGATACTTTGAGTATGAAAAAGCTAAAGGCCCAAATGGATTTTGTTTTGCAACAATGAAGCTAAAAGGGCATGCTACACTAAATTGGTGGAGAAGATTAAAATCTAGAAGAAAATGGTGAGAAAGATCAAGAAAAATTCTTGCATGTTAATATCAACAAAGTTTATGTAGACAAGTATAGAATTTGAGGTAAAAGGAGGCATATATGTGGGAGTACATTAAAGAGTTATTCAAATTGTCACTTAGATAAAGAATTAAGATGCCAAAGTATTAGAGGGTAGGGACGTATGTTAATGAATTAATGTTTGAGATCCAGGATAAGGTGAGTAGAGGAAAAGTTGAATAGGAAGTGATAACAAAAACTATACATGAAGAGGCCCTAGAAGAAGAGGAAGTTTGAAGGATATGAGAGGAGTATCTAGTGGTGGGAGAGAATATGAAGCAACTAGGACTTAAGTTACCAAAGGAGAAAACCATGTTGGAAAATGCAAAGGTTTTGATATAGGCAAGCGTAAGCATGTGATTAATTACTACATATCTTGAATAGAAGGGCACAAGGCATATAGATACCCAAAGAAGTGCAATCTAAGAAGAAGAAATGAGGGAAGGACTCATGTCACACAAGCATATGAGATATCAAATGTGGGAGATAATGATGTAGTACTTTGACATGAACATGGGGAAAACCTAATGTTCATAAGGATGTTTCTTAAGCCCAAGAACAAGACTATGGAGGAACTTGGGTAGAGGAAGAGGGTTTTTTTAAACAAATTCAAGGTTCAGAGTAAATGTTGTAATTCGATCAAAGATGGTGGAAGTATAGAAAATATTGTATCCACATATGTCATCGAGAAGATGAAATTGAAGTGCATTCCTCATCCCAATACATATTGATTTCCATGGCCACAAAAGGGTCAATAAGTCACTGTCACATAGTTGTGCCTATTGAGTTTTCAAATAAACAACCTCAATGATCAAGTATTATGTGATGTGGTTGAAATTTGTTTCTTGGAAGGCCATGGATATTTGATAGGGATATTTTCCATGATGTTAGAGAAATTGCATATAAGTTTAACAATGATGGGCAACATTACAAACTAGAGTTGATGGTGGAAGATGAAACAACACTAGTGGACTATAGTGATAGTAGAAGTGGTTGTAGTAGATGTGATTGAGTAATATTTTTTTCATCCAAAGAGTTTATAAAAGAATAGAAGAAGACAAAATTATGTTTGGCTATGGTTCCAAAAATGATACAAGTTGTAGTTGAGGAAAAGAGACGTGCAAATAGAGATTCATCTATTGGATGAGTTTGTAGGGATTGTTACATATGATATGACAATGGGTATACCCCCCATGAAAAGTAATTCACATCAAATTTAGTTGGTTCCATTATTGAGTCTACCTAATAAGGATCCTTATCAAATGACTCCCATAAAGTGTGAAGACCTAAATAAATAGGTGAAAAAATTATTTCATAGATCTTTCATCCAAGAAAGTTTAAGTCCTTGTGTTGTCCCAATCGTATTAGCACCAAAAAAAGGTGGTGAATTGTTAATGTGCATTGATTCATGAGCCATTAACAATATTACTATCAACTATGAATTTCCCTTACCAAGAACATAGGACCTCATGGATTGTTTGAGTGGGAAATGTACTTTCCAAAGACAAATATGAAGAGTGGATACCATCATATTCATATAAGGGAAGGGAACGAGTGGAATAAAACGTTCAAGACGAAGGAGGGATTGTTTGAATTGTAGGTTATTTCATTTGGACTAACCAATGCACCTATTACAGTTTTGAGGTTGATAAATGAAGTGTTGAAGCCATTTTTAGGGAAGTTTTCCATTGTGTATATTGATGACATTCATATTATTAGCAATACAAAGAAGAACATTTGGATCATGTGAAACAAGTGTTGTTAAGCTTAAATAAGGAGAAACTATGAATCAACTTGAAAAAGCATACGTTCTTGTAAGATGGACGAGCTTACGTGGGTTTTGTGGTTTCCAAAGAAGGTTTGAAGATGGATCCTAAAAAGGTGAAATCCATTGTGGGGTCGCCTATGCTTATATGTACATTTGATGTAAGAATCTTCTATGTGTTGGCGAGCTTTTATCTGAAATTTGTCAAAAAAATTAGTGGGATTTGTGTACCACTCACAAAGTGTATGAAAAAGGCATATTTTCAGTGGAAAACAACAACAATCATTTCTTTTGATACCTTGAAGTAGAAAGTGATTGAACAATCAATGTTGCTGCATCCATATTTCAACAAGGTATTCCAAGTGGATTGTGATGCAAGATGTTTAGTGGTTGGAGTGTTCTTGAGTAAAAAATTTAAGTTGGAAGCGTTCTTTAGTGAGAGGTTTAATCATGCTTAAAAAGTATTATGCCTATGATTAGGTATTCTATGTTATTGTTCAAGCCTTGAAGAAATGGAAACATTATTTTCTTCTAAATGAATTTGTGTTGTTTACTAATAATAAGGTGATATAGTAGGTGAGCTAGATCAAAATAATTTTAAATGGGTGGGGTTTTGTTAGAGTTATTCATTTGTTTTGAAACATAGGTATGGAATTTCCATTAAGGTTGTAGATATATTAAGTTGGAGAATGGTGTTGTTGAATACCATATCAGCTAAGATTCTTAGTTTGGATAGTATGAAAGAGTTGTATGCAACAGATATTGATTTTGTAGAGGCATGGAGGGTATGCAATGAACCATGGGGTATAGAAAGGAAACCATTTTTAGATTTCCACATCCAAAATAGATTCTTATTTAAAAATCACAAGTTGTGTATTCCACAAATTTTGTTAAGCCTTAATCGCATTCAAGAACTACATATAAGAGGCTTAAGTGAACATTTTGGAATGGAAAATACCAAGGCATTAGAGGATGAAAGGTATTTTTGACCCACCATCAGTAAAAATGTCATGAAATTTGTTAAGTGTTGCAGAATTTGTCAATTGGCCAAAGGAAGGAGTCAAAATATTGGGTTATAAATACTCCTTTACTGATACCTAAGAAGCCATGGGAGGACACATGCATGGATTTTGTATTGGGACTACCCAAGACAGACAAGTTATGATTCAATGCTAGTTATGGCAGATATATTTTCTAAAATGGAGCATTTCATACCATGCAATAAGACCAATGATTCTACTCATGTGGTTGTGTTACTTTTCCAAGATTTTCTTGATATTGCATGGGCTGCTCAGGAGTATTACTTCAGATAAAGATACACGATTCACATTTTTGGGGACACTTTGGAAGAAAATGGCTTCCAAGTTATAGTGCAACTGAATGTATCATCTACATAGAGATGGTTAGATAGAGGTGTTTCATCAATGTCTAGGAAATTTGGTAAAAAGTTTGATTTGAGACAAACTAGGTCAATGAGATTTGGCTATATCTCAAGATGAATTTGCTTATAATAATCCAATGAATAGATGCATTAGTAGAATTCTATTTAAGGTAGTGTATGGAAGGTCTCAAAAGGGTGTTTTGGGCTTAGTTTAGTTACCAAAAGTTTGGGTTAAAAGGAACCCTAATGTAGATAGTCTAGATAGAGCATGAAGGATATTAATGAACATGTTAAAAAGAAGTTACACCATAGTTATGATAACTATAAGAAAATTACAAATTTTCATAGGACATTGAAGGATTTTGAAGAAGATGATCTAGTGATGGATCATTTAAGGAATAATAGGTTTCCCAGAGGAACATATAGCAAGATCAAATACAAGAAAATTGGTCGATGTAAGATTCTAAGAAACATTTTTTATAATGCCTACAACTTGGATTTATCGGACACTATTGATATTTCTCTAATTATTAATGTTTCCAACTTATATGAGTTCCATGAAAGAGAAGAGGATGGTAAAATAGCCACCATGAAAGAACTAGAAAAATAGCTGCTAGTAAATCCAACTAAAGAAATTGAATAAATACTAGCAAGAAGGATTGATATGAGGAACCAAGGCCAAGATTATTTAGAATAGTTAATCAAATCGAAGAACAAGAGCTTGAAGGATGCATCATGGATTACTAAAGAAGAGTTGGGTCACATTCAATGGCCTACATCACTTAAATGGTCCATGGTTCAATCAACATGAGTTGGATGTTTATGTTTTCTTAGCAAGGGTGTTTGATCTAGGAGCATCCTTGTCAGCATCACATATTTATTTTCAATCTACAATGATTGTTTATTTTTCTTAGTAGGAGGAAATAAGGAGGTCAACATTGCTTAAAAAAAAGGAAAGGAGAACCTTCAATATTTAGACATTATTAAAAAAAACCTAATATATATATATGTGTGTGTGTGTGTGAATGATGCCATTAAAGAGAAAATGACTACACACTATGTATGGGAAGTCATGGGAGTTCATAGAGGAAATGATGAAAATACAAGGACTATTGGACTCATGGTGAAAGAAATAAATGTAAAGAAATTATACATTAAATGTGTACAGTTGAAGAGAGGTTGAACTCCAACAAGCTACAGTAGAAGAGGATGACCGCAAATGTTGATTTATGGTTTGGAATTTGAAACTAAGAATTGTAGGCTTATCTTGTCATTATAATGTTGTATGAATATTAGACCTCCATACTATAGTCTAGAAGCTAACATTACCATACTATTCAATAAAGAATTATATTATGTCCCTTTGCTCATGTCCAATTATTTATTTTAATTCTATCCATAATTAGTTCTGTAGTATTTTCTATTGCATGAACGTTTAAGTCTTGTAGATGTTACACTCTAATACTGTTGACCTAGTTGTTTTATAGTCATGTTGTTAACTTAGAGACCTTTTTTGCGCATCAATAATGAATACGTGTTATTGATTTTGATGAGTTCTACAATATTTTAGATTGTAAAGTGATCCATAAGGATAATGATCCGTGCATAATTATAGGAGGTAATACGATTCTCCAAAGATGTCTAAAACCTCAAAGTATATAATCTAAGATATTTTTAACATTAGTGGGGCAGGAATTTCCCTCATACATGAACTTTGTGTGAGGAAATATATTTTGTCTATCATTGACACAAATCACTTCATTTCCAACTATTATATGTTATTAGTTCCTATTGTAGACATAGACTATATGTTTCACCTTATCTTATTAGTTTGGATAGTGATACAAAGAAACCAAATGTATCTATAAAGTTTGTGAAAATTAGTATTAATTTGTTTTTATTTATTCAATGTATTTTCATATGTGTTGAATTCTGATTGTCCTATAGCCCTTGATAAGACTAATTTTATCATTTATTAGATTAGATAAAAAATAAAAAATAAATTTACATACTTTACGAAAACTTTAATGTGTGTGTGTGTTTGCATGGCGATCAGGAAGAGATTTAGCTCTGCGGCTTGTGAACCCTACCGATGGAAAACCCTTCGGTGCTCTTTCTCATCATCATTGAGGTGGGATCTAGGGCTTCATAATGTATGAACGAGTCGAGTAAGAGAAATCTGAAGGGGTGCAGTCTAGATCTATCCACATGGAAGACATTCATCATAATTTTTCCACCTCACAGACATTTGAGAGCTGCCACTGTCCAGGAAAATGAAAAATGTGGGTTTTGTTTGTAGATTATGTTGAAGATGAAAGCTCCTTTTTATGCCCATCATATGCAGGTACTCGCGACGATTAAGCAGACGATGGGTTCCCTTATGGACAAATCGAAGGGGTTTCTCTCAGATGACTGTGTTTTGATGGTTTCCATCAATCCTAGTCTCTCCAAGGTATTTTTCCTCCCATATATGGAACCTATGGAATGGGGCTCAATGGTTGGGTGGGCGTTGTGGAAGAATCGCCCTCTTTTAGTGCCTCCTTAGGATCCGATTTCACCCTTATGCTCAAATTATTTTACAACCATCAAAGAAATCGGATCCCTTGAGGGAAATATTTTAGTAAAGGATAGCCAAGCTTTCCAAGTATTCATTAAAAAGACTGAAGAGAAATCCATGGCCTTCATGATGAATGTTGCAAATCAATTTATTTTGCTCAAGAAGAAGCGACATTCAATTCAAGGGGTGTTGATAGCTTCCCGAAGGCTCATTTATGAAGGTAGACAACTCAAGGAGAAAACTATTCCTTTGTGACTACAACATCTCTAGAGACTCAAACATAATTATGATCTTGCAGCTTCATGGGGGGTTTTCTGGCTTTGGTTCACACGTAGCTACAAATCCCTTCTCTTATAAAGATTTGACAACAAAATCATGTTTTTCCAAGGAGACAACAAGTTCAAAAACTCCACCCGCTATAACTCAATCACCAAGCCGTTATATCATCGACAAGGTTGATGTAGTCCCTAAGCTCGTGATCAAGAATGCAGAGGTAAATAGACTTCTATCTACTTGCAAATCTGAAGCAGTAATATGTAGGTTTAATGGATTTTGGCCACGAATGGAGGAGCTGGAGCAATGGATTCATACAAACTGTGATTATTATTTGTGTTCAAAAGGATTCTTTATTGTTCAGTTTTTTTCTCAGGAAGATTATATGTGTTTTCAAAGAAGGGTTGTGGTTCTTGTAAGTTTTAAACTTGTGTAGAGAAGCAAAGCATATAGATTCTATTAAGAAAAACAGAGATTACACCAAAACATTCACACATAATACACAGAGATTTACCTCGGAAACCCTTAACCAGGAAAACCAACAAAACTTAGAGTCCCACCTCTTATTTTCTCATTCTCATTATGAATCACTGACAATACAATATATAGGTATTCCACAACATCCAATACCCTAATCCGTTAACATAGATTAGAAAATACACCCCAATCCCTTAACTGGGATTAAATTACATATTTTTAGAAAATTCCACAAAAATAACCGAAAACAGCCCACAAAATTTGGTGCTCACTACGCTCGAGGACGAAAATGGCCTATGTATCGGAAATGACCTAATGATTGTTTCCATGAAGGTGTCGGTGGGATCACTAAACACGTCGCTGATAGGCGCAACCCTCCCCCCCGCATACATATGCAAAGAAGATAACACATACCCAACAGTTATGGAGAAGGCCAAGTCTTTTTATTACCCCATGGTTCCTGGATTTCGATCCAACTACCATGATAGTATCAAAAATTCCAATCTGGGTTCGATTGCCAAATCTCCCCCTTCCTTTTTGGCACCACATAGTTCTAGAAGGCATTGGAAACACCTTGGGTAGGTTTATCAAATAGGACAATGCTTGTATGCAACATGGCCTTTTCACTTTTGCATGGATATGTGTGGAAGTGGATCTCCACAAAGGGTTTCCAGAAAAAATTATGTTCAGCTCGAGAACTTCCAACACTCCCAAAATTTGGATTAGGAAAGCACCGCCTTTAGATGTCGTGCATGTTTTCCAATTGGACATCTTTCGGATGCTTTCCCACAAGCAAGAAAGCATCCAAAAAATAAAAAAAGGGAGGCCTCCTAAATCAAAATCTTGGGATTCTTTTGATTCTATCTCAACCAGAAATCAGGACGTGGAAGATGAAGAAGAGCGCAAAGAACCAACATAAACATAATTAACTAAAGAAGGAAATCAATCATTGGAGATTATTCAAGATGCGGCTACCCCATAGTCCAGAATTTTGGTATCAATGGATATACCAGCTGGTGGACTAAAAAATCAATCTTTGGAGATTATTCAAGATGCGGCTACCCCATAGTTCGGAATTTTGGTATCAATGGATATATCAGCTGGTGGACTAAAGAGAATTCATGAATCCGATAGTTTTGACTTAGATAAGGAATATGCACAAAGAGATGATGGATCTCAACTAGTGGTGGCTGATCCAAATCATAAGGGGTGGATCGAGGTCAAGAAAAAGAAAGAAAAGAAAGAGAATCTTGAGGATCATCTCAACCCATGTCTTTTCTTGCCCTTTTTTGCTTTTACATTTAGTCTTTATTTAGTCTATTTTGTAGGCTTTAGCTTCCATTTCTATTTTCTGAATATATATGCATCATGCATATATCTGCACAATGTAATTCTACACTCATTTATGAGAAAAAAAATTACGATTTTTTTTTTCCGAGGAAAAAAACTCAAAGTTCATGAAATATTTATGTGAAAGTGTTGTACCGCTATCACTTAGATATATAACTATATAGCTTACCCATTCCAAAAAACTTATACTGCTTAAGTTTGTATATTTAAATTGAAATAATACCATTAATACTCTAATCTTTTATATATATATATATATATATATATATATATATATATGCCCTATCCATTCCAAAAACATACATAACTTAAATCTATATGTTTGTATTGAACTTAGATCTATATGTTTATATTGAAATAGTATCATTAACATTAATTTTTATTAATAAATAACATTATTTTAATATATATGTTTATGGGTGAAATGAGACTACTATGATGCCAAATTTACTTGCAAAGATCATCGTAACTAAAATATATTAAATTTGTAAATTTGTGACACAACTTTTTATAATTTATTCTTTACACTTAACTATTTAACATATTATATATATATATATATATATATATATATATATATAAGCTTGAGAGATACACATTACATTGCGGCAAGGAAACCACGGTCCTTACGGTTATTCTGAAGACACATTTGCATTGATCAAATTAAAAATATATTCATTTTATTTCATTCGACAAAAACCATTTAGTTCGAATGCATACAAAAGTAAGTTAATTAAGGTACCTCCTTTGGGGTATCTAACTAAGACCAAGTGCTTCATTACCATGAGATAAAAAGGATGAGATAAAAAGGGAGTTGGAAGGAAGTTAACTAGCATGCATCCTAGGGTTCATTGTAATGATTAAAGAGCTGAAATCTGTAATTTCTTAAATTAAGATCATTTTTGTTTCACTTATGGACTTCATAGAAAAATGCCACATATTTGATAGGTCTTAGTTCTCATCGTTTAATTTAAATGTGCATGGTTGTGTAGTGAGATGTTTATATGTATTAAAATAATTATAATTAACATCATTTTTTTAATGTTGCATCAAGTTTTGAGGCTACTCTTAAGACTTGTTTTGGAATTGTCAAGATTGATATTAAGAGTTTATTTAGTGAACCAATGACATAGCATATATATTTATAAAATTTTCAATTTCATTAAATATTAATTATATTTAAGTATAAAAAATTCAAATCTATCATTTTTTATATTAAGATCATTTTTATTGGTGATTATATTTTAACTATAGAATTTATAGAAAACACACATATTTACTAACCCTCAATCATTAATATGATTTGATTAAAATGTCTATGTTCTTGTGATAAAAATGTTCATAAGCATTAAAATAATTATAATTAACATCATAGTTTAAATTTTGCAAGAAGTTTTAAGGCAACTACTAAGACTTGTTTTGGGATTGTCAAGATGAATACTAAGAGGTTTCACTTAGTGAACTTATGACATAACACATACATTCATATGATATTAAATAATATCCCTAATTTAATTAAATATTAATGAGAACTTAAAAAAATCTATTTTTTGAACCACCTCTTAATACATATTTCTAGTTAAAATACATGTATTTTCAATATATATCCTATATATCAATTTTTCTATGACATTTTTAAAACCCCTTTTTTATATCTACTAATACTATGGTGACATGACAAATCCTTATACAGTTTGAAATATGGTGAAATATAAAATATTGGTGGGAGTATTTATTTCGAGATGTGGAAGAAAAACTCAAAATATCTTGGCTTCACACATAGTTGTTGTAATATAATTCACATCACCTTCACGTATATATAATACCTATTCAAACACAAGTTGGACTTCACAGAGAGTCTAATTCATACCACCTTCACATAAGTGCACACATAATTGAATCAAGATTCACAAGAAAATTTATAATCATTCAAACATGTTCATACCTAATTCAATCTCCCTCTCAAATATTTATTTGTTATAGTATATTAATAATACCCTAGACCCTTATATATTAAGAATATCAATTTCATTTTTTATAAGAATATCAATTTCATTTTTTATACTTATAAACCTCCCAATAAGAACTCATGTGATATGATATTGCGTACTTACTGAACCACATGGACAAACATTAAGAGGCATCTGAACTGAACCACATGGTGCAACATTAAGTTTACTCCAATCACTTGAACATATGTTCCTTGACTCCTTGGATTTACTTAAGAGGCATCTGAAGTGATTTCATTTTTTTGAAATCCTAAGATCTTAGAACTTATGTAAATTCAAAAGGTACATATAAAAATACTTTGATAAATACAATTTTCTAACCACATAAGTTTAATATAAGTTACATCATAACCATGCAAGAACATTGCAATAGACCATAATCCATATAATGACAAAACCTTTCATAAATGTCACAATGTGATTTAACCATGGATGAATGTAGTAATATGTCATAAATCAATGAATATGAATGCCAAAATGCAACAATACCATTCGGGGAACATTTTAATCCAACATAACCCTTTAGTGATGTTCAATATGACATAATCGTTGATGGATGTTGCAATGCGACAAAAGCATTGATCAACATAGTAATTGGACATAAATCAACCAAGATGAACTTCAAAATGCAACATGGTAAACCACAGTCAACATGGTTAACCATGATCAACTATAGTCAACCACAGTTAACGAAAGTTAATCATAGTCAACCAAATTTATTTATGGTCAACGATAGTCAATTATCATCAACTATGGTTAACCATAGTCAAATATCATCAACTATGGTCAACCATAGTTAACCAACCAATGACATCCATGGTGATAAAAAAAGTAACCATAGTAATACATGGTCAACCATAGTCATCCATAGACAAACCATAACAAGCTATGCTTTACCAAAGTCAAACATGTAAAATCATTTTAACCATGTTCACCCATAGTTAGTCATAGTAGAATATAATCTAAGTGTCCTATAGTCAAACATAACTAACTAAAGTCAGTCATGGTTAACGATAGCCAAACATGGACAACCATAGTCAACCTTGGTCCACCATAGTCAATCATAGTCAAACGTAGTCATCCATTATCACCTAAGATGGACAACCACGTCTAGCCATGGTTAAACCAAAGTCAACAATGCTCAACCATAGTCAAACATGGTCATATATAGATAATCAAAGTCAATTATAGCCAAGCATGGTCAAACATAGTCCACCATAGTCAAACATGGTGAGTCGTATTGAACTATAGTCAAACATGGTCAAGCATTCTGAAACATAGTCAACCATCTTCCCATGGGGCGTAGAATAGATGGTGAACGGGTGTACTATTAAGGCACTCCTTGTGTTAGGTCACTGGTTCAAAACTCCATGGGTACCAACTTACAAAAAAAATAAACATATTCAACCATCGTCAACTATATTTAATCATATCAACCATAGTTAATTAAATGTTAACTATACTAAACCACAATCAACCATAGTCAAACATAGTAAACCATGGTCAATAATAGGCAACCATAATTTACCAAAATCAACTACAATCAACCATAGTCACACAAAATAAACCATGGTCAAGCATAATCAAACATGGTAAACCATAGTCTACTTAAATATGAGAGATATTTTAATTTAGTAATATTCATATTGATATTTTAATTTACAAATCCACTAATACTTCTAAAACTTTTAATATATGTGAATCATTAATTACCATAACCATGTTATTAAAAATGATTGATATACATTATTAGACATTATTTTTTAATTATTTTATCAATAATACTAATTAATATATATCATCAACAACTTTTAATTTAATTTAATTAAGCAAATTATCCTCTCTTTAAAGTTGAAAATAAAATAGTGATTTAATAAATTTAAATTTAGCATTTTATTTCCTATTTCCATGGATGTAATGGTGTCTTTAGATTTACGTTTAGCATTTTATATCCTATTTCCATCGATGTGATGGTGTCTTTAGAGCCGTGGTGTGATGGTGTCTTTAGAACCGTGGTAAGAATGAGGATGAGGTTTCCAAGGAAGGTATTAGGGAATTGGCCGTGACTTTGTGAAAAAAAATGGGCATGGAAACATTCTTCAAAACTCAAATTTTCTTAAAATGGTTACTTTCAAATTTTTTTAAATTGGTTGCTTAAAATTTTGTTAAAGCTATGACGTAAAATTTTGATTTATGAAACTATCTTCTCTATTCAAATTTTGATCTATGAAACTATCTTGTTTACTTAATTTTTCTTAAAATTGGTTATTTAAAATTTTGTTAACCTATAAAGTTATGAATATTTTACTTCATATTTTTTAAGTTGTTTAAAATTTAAAAATTAATCTTTTAAGGAATAGTCTATTAATTCTACGTTTTGGATTTTAAGTAAGTGTTAGTGAAATCAATTAATTATTTTTGATAAAATCCAAATTTCTATGTGTTTAAACTGTATTTTTAAATCCATAAATAAATTCAGACGCTCAAATACCCTATAACATCTAAATTATGCAATTTCCATGTAATCTATTTTTTTTTTTAAATTTCCAACCAAAAAATATTAAACAACAAAATATACTAAAAAAATTAAAAACATAAAATAGTTAGACTACACACCATATTTTAATATAAATTTCAGAATCGATACAATTACAAATATTAAAATTGATCTTTAAATTATATTAAAAATATATATTTCATGAATTTTGTGACAAAAACCGTGTGACATTTCAGTGATGACAATTAAAGATAAAGATGATGACACCCATGACAGACATGGCAAGAATACATGTCATCTGCTAATTGAAAGTAGGTTTGCGAAGATTCTTTTGATTCGACGGAAAGAGGTCCAGGTTCATTGTATCTCTCTTATGTTCTTCCAAACCATGTCATGGATATCCGCAATGCGTCTTCCTCGGGACGCATCATAAATCTTCCTTCCGAATAACTTTGCTACGAATATTTCTATGCAGAACCCGTCCAGATCTGCAGAGTTCTCAGTCCCATTTCAATTCGGAGCCGAACGATGAAATGTAATTCTTGCGGCTGATGATCAGGGAAAACATTTAATTGCCAATGTATCTTCCATCTACTGCAATAAAATGTTTAATAGTCGTTACATTCGCAATTAAATGTTTTTCCCTCATCATCTGGCGCCGCGTCTTCGCCGTTTTCTCCAAGAAAACCTCGCACTACCTCCAGTATCAGGTTAATACTTCCTCCTTATTTTGTCCATTTTAATTTTCAATGTGTGTTGTGTGAAAGCTCGAAGCACTGAAATTTTTCTCTGGTAACCTATAAATGCCAGAGACACCTCTGCTCAAAGCAAGAAGCACATGAGCCTCTTTATAATGTCCTCATTCTTCTCTTTAAGGTATACTCTCAAACAAATCCCATATTCATACACTTTGCAATATTTGCTTTTCTCTCTCATGTTTTATTTCCTGCGTTTTTATCGCAGAAATCTTGAAGTTTTGATTAGAAGATTAGTCTATTCAAGCATAGGGTTGCCCGAATCAGCAAGGAGCTCTTCCATTCAAGGGCAAACTCACCATATTTGTAGTAAATTCCTTCCTTTTTCTCGCTAAATTAACTGCTCCTTCACTCTCAATGTTAAAGACAAACTTATATCATTTTATTTTATGATTGGAGATGCTACTCCTTGTGATTCTGTTTGAGATTATCTACAATGTTCGTATCAGATACTATTCTAGCATGCCTAAAAATAGCATAACAAAAATACCTACATCTGCCATTAAAGCTTAGTAGTCTGAATGAAGCTTTATTAAATTAACAGAGTTTCATCTGCAAAACCGTGACCGTTTGTAGGTCTGAGAGTACTATGGTATACGAAAGAGGAAAAGTCTTTTGAAGTAAATAGTGAAAAACTATACACAAAAGCACAAAACTTGGCACATGAAAAAACTATTTTTTCTCATAGAGCCTACATAGATATAGACTAGCTGGTTGTTGGGCTGTGGCTCCTGCATGCTGGTTCTCTACTTCCTCCTGCATGACTACTGTCTCTAACCTTCAAACGGATTTGGTCAGAGATCAACACCGAACGACCTATATACTTCTATGTTGTTTGCAATTTTAGTGATGATTTCATTGATCAGGGATCATGATGGGTATCTTTTTTTATACACAAAACTTGGCCCATGTAAAAACTAATTTTCATCCTAATATCAGAGTCTACAGAGATGTTGATTGGCTAGTTGTTGGGCTGATTGGCTCCTGCATGCTGATCCTCTAGTTCCCTCCTCTATTACAACTGCCTCGAACCTTCAAGTGGCTTTTGTGAGAATATCATATTTAGAAATTAACACCAAACCATATGAAACACTTGATGTATATATTTCTAGTTGTTTGCAATTTTCATGATGATTTCAGTGAGGGATTATGATGTGTATCTTTTGTATATTTTTATTTACATATTCGGGTAACTTTGTTATTTTATTTTGGACAACAATATCAGTGTATATTAATCAATATAGATTCAATTTAAACAAACAATATCAATGAATATAGATTCAATTTAAATCTGGATTTATCAAGTAAATATTGATAGGGATGTAATTTCTTGGGTTATAAATTTTTTATATATTAAGAAAAAAATTTGATCCCTTGATTCCTTTGAATCACTGATAGATCCTAGTTTAAGATGGATCTATATCAATATCAATATCACATTTTCCATTTCAATCCATTATCTACACATTTCACATTTCAGTCCATTGTCTTTTAGATTAAAATACAAAAGATTCTCTTTTTGACATTAAAATACAAAAAAATCTTAAAATACAAAGAGACAAATACACATTTCACATTTCAGTCCATTGTCTTTGAGATTAAAATACAAAAAAATCTCAAAATACAAAGAGAAATGATTGTAATGTTTTTAATATCAATATTAAAAGTTGAGAAATATTAATCATTTAAGACATTGATGATCTATCTATGTCATTAAAAATATATTTAATTTTCTTTTAATAAAAAAAATAAAATTAATTTTCTATTCTTTTGCAACTTTGACAAAATTAAAAACAAAATAATTTAACCACCTCTCAACCTAGAGAGACCCTAAAGTCTGCACTATGTAAGGTAGACATATAATTTTTGGCAAAACCCTAAACTTAAACTTTTAAATTATATCTTAACTTCGATCATTGTATATACGAGTATGTTGAAATAAAATCCATTAACATGTTGAATAATGTTGGTGAGGGATTGTACTTTTTTCATATCAATAGCTTTTTTATGTATCTATTAACAATAGGTACATTTTAACTGGAAAATATAACAAATTGTTGATATCAAAAACATTGTTTTCCCACAATATCTAGTGATTTTCTTCATAATGTTAAAAATCCAAAAACTAATAAAAACTGCAACAACATTGTTTTTCACAATATCTAGTGATTTTCTTCATAATGTCAAAAATCCAAAAACTAATAAAAACTACAAATCCATTACAGTTGAAAGTATGGTTACTATAGTCCTTGAATAACAAGGAACCCTTTGAATGATTTAAACCTTTTTAAAGAGTCTATCTGCAATATATGTTAAGACTATTGTAAAAGATTTTAATCATATTCTTAAACTATTATTAATTTTATTATACTCTTATATTATAAATATTTTAATCGTATTCTTAAACTATTATTAATTTTATTATATTCTTATAAGAATATTATTATTAATTTTATTATACTCTTATATTATAAATATTTTAATTGTATTCTTAAACTATTATTAATTTTATTATATTCTTATAAGAATATTATTATTAATTTTATTATACTCTTATATTATTTATATTTATGTTTCTCTATGTAGTGATGAATAGTCTTTGTAATCTGAATCATGCATTTATGAATGTTAAAATCATACATAAATACTTTGATTGGGCACAAACTCACAAGTATTATGATTTAGCACAATGACCATATAATGTATTATCCATTATTAATATTTTAATATTTTTTTAATTCATTTTCTCAACCATTTACGCACAAAAAAATATACATGGTATAGTAAATGTTTATAAATAAAAAATAAAAAATAAAATTTAATATATAAATTCAATTCCAATCAAAATATAAATTAATAAAATTTAAAAATAAAATGAAATTACTTACATTATTTATATTAAGCTTCTTCTTAATGCAAATTCACTTTATTTTTTTAATTCAAAAACAGTATTCTAAAAAACTATATTACTTAAATCGAAAGTGAAAACCCAAATTTCCATCATCAGCTAAACATGCAAAAACCCGATTACAAAGACCAATTAAATTTTTCATCATCAACTAAACCTGCAAAAACCCAATTGCAAAGACCAATTAAATTTTCAATGTTTTTTTTTCCATATTTATAAATGTTTATAAATGTTTGTCTGTGGTCGCCGTTATGTCTTCATTCTCTTGCTCAAGAACAATTTGGTTACCGAGTGAAATAAATTGGGGAACAAGAGGCTTTAGCTAATCATACTATTTGTCCACATCCAATAATGTTTGCATTCTATGTTATTTTGTAATCTATTATTCTACTTGAGTACTCAGTTGAATTTCAATTCATAGTAGATTTTTGTAATTGCAAATTTGGATTAGCACTTCATATTAGAGATTCTCAGACTAACATGTGAATTGACATTGTTTGTTTGTTTTGGTCTGTGATGACGCATGGTGATTTGTGAAAACGTAAATATCCATTTAAACATACAAAGCGAATATCTATCAAATATTCTCTTCTTAAAAGTAGTCATGTGAGCTCACATACCAAGCACAAAAAATAATAGACATATTATTGGTTGTAATTATTATCATATTAGCTGTAGATGCATATTATTATCTCTAGGGCTTTTTTCGTAACTTTTTAGTATGGACAATTTCTATTCTAATATAACAAGACTAGTTAGTTTTTCAAATAAGGATTAAGCCTTTTTCTTGGTCGGCAAAGAGAACTATGCCTTCTTTATTGTTTTTGTGCTTCTTGTTCTTCTGCTATGGCTTATGGATTTCCTTTCTAACTTAGGTTTTTTTATGTTATGAAGGGTGTGCATGTATGGACTTTAGAGGGATTGCTCTCTTAACAAGGAATTTTTCTACTTTGAAATGTAGTTTCAAATATTTTAATATTTTAATAACATTGAACCAATCAAAGATAATGATCATAAATTTAGAAAAAACACTTATTTATATCATGTTCATAATTATCATGGGTAGAAGTCTCTTCATATAAATTTATTTTGAAGTCAACATCCATCATAAGATAAATTACAACTATAATGTTGAAAAAAGATTAATAAAATTGAACTTTTTTATGACCTTAAAATATTTGTACAGAACCTAAGTTGAAAAGAAGCTTCAATTTGACATGGTTCTTATCCTAGTGATTTTATATGATTATGTATTTTAAGTTGTAATAATTCTACAAAGATATGGAAGAAAATTAAGAAATTTTATAATAAAAATATGTCCTACATTGTATTTCCTTTATATGTTTGTCTCTCATTGGTGGAGACAAACCTATAAAGATAGATATCATATTAGTATAAATTGGTTAATATATATAAAGAGAAGTTTTTTTAAAGAAATGTCAAAACACTAATAAAAATCACTAGAGACTAAGGACAAGGTGGAGACAAAATATTATTGTGTGACCTTTGTATTGGCAATAGATGCCCTTGTCATAACTTTTAAAATAAACAAAAAAAAAAACTTATTACATACAAACCATTAATTATATTTAAAAAAATCAAAATTATCATTATTGATTTAAAAAATCAAAAAATAAAAACAATTTAGAAATTCTAAAATACACAATATCTTGTTTATATAGATATATATATATAAAATGAAAATATACATCCACAAATCTATATAAATCTAAACTAAAACTGACAAAACTATACATTCCACATTGTTTCCGTATCATTATATGTAGTTACATAATTGATTTTTATTTTTGGAGAAAGAGAACTCAAAAATATAAAATTGAAAAAGAAAGACATTTTACTTTATTTTTAAATATTTATATTTAACATTATTAATTATAAATATATTTTATTAATTTATAAAGATATATGTTTGAAGTTTAATAAAACTATTTGATCCTTATGAAAAATTGACAAATAAAAATGAACATTCAATTTTATGAAGAAAGCTATTAATACTTCTCCCCAATGTGGTGACATGGACAAGTAATCTTGAGTCTTACAATGGTCTAGACATAGTGGTAGTATCCACTTAGCATGGAGAGTATAAAGCAAAAGGAGAGATGGGTGTGGAAGATGAAAGTAATTATTACTCTTCTTCTATCCACTATGCCTAGGCCTAAACATTTTCATCGAGAATATTTCCATACTAGTCGAATTATGGTTGAAACACGAGGGGAAATGGGAAGGGTGATGATGTAGATGGGAGGAGTTAAGAATGCCAACGACTGTATACTTGGAAATACCAATGGCACTCAACATGGGTGTGAAATAAAGAGAGACTCATTGAGATAGTTTTTTTATTGGATAGAAATGCTAGCGGTTAGCAATGCTTTCCCAAATCAACAACTTTTTGGTTTTTGTCATGGGTTCTTAGAGCTAATATTAGGGACATCATACACTTGGTTTTAATATTTGTGTTATAGAGGTCATTCATACAATTTTATGGGAATATAAATATGGTAGGGAAATGACATTCAAAGAAAGGAGGATATAGCCACAACAAACACCAAGGGGGCCTAGGAAATGAAAAGCAATTGTGGTAGTAAGGGAAGAAATAAGAACCTACCATATTATATTCTTTGAGGAGGTTTGAAGTGTTGTTGATACAACTAAATGCAGGGTGAGGGAACAGAGAGGTGTGACCTTAAACATGCTAGTGGATGAAAATTTCTTTGAATGAATTTTGAATACTGCCTTTTTAAGAAGTAGGGAAACCAAACGCTTAAATTGGTGGAAATCTACTAACCCATGAAGGATTTCATATCCATGATAGTTGGGGTAGGAGGTGAACAACATAATGTTTTCCTTAATAAATTGCATATATTGGAAGAGAATAAATCTCATTTATATTAGAAATATGATTGGTGTTAAAGGAACGAAGCGAGGAACATGAAGAGGAAGAGTAATTGGGATGTAAGGATGTAGTTGAGTGTAAAGTAGTTTCCAAGACCAATCTAGAGGAGGACATCCCTCCAAATTTCATCAATAATGATTCAAACTCTAATGACTAAATTCCTAATTGTATTAAGGTTAGTTTAAAATGCCACCAAAGTGTATTACATAATAAATGTTTACAATATTGATAACTTGAAATGTAGGGTATTTGACAAACCTTGAGTGATGGCTCTTTCCAGAACATCTATACACTGGACGTCAACCTATAGACTAGGGCCAAAGGTTATGATAGGCATGAATCCACCCAAGTGGAAGATGTTCCTATCCCCTTGAGGGGCCCTTTGTAGATACCACGCCCAAGTGGTGAAAAGATCCCACAGATCGCCAAGGTACCACCTCAATGCACCCCAAATAACCTAATATGAAATATGCCCACAATTATAGTATTGTGGATGACTTGGCTCATTCCTCCATGACCATGTCCACGTTAGAAGTTCTCTAGTCTTTCCCAACTCAACAAAAGGAATTACTTAATGCACATGGCATCCTTGACCCTTCTGATGTGTGCCTCGTGACCTTTGATCTTGACAAAGGTGAACCTCGACTACCCTTTTCAGTTTTGTTTCAGGTCCCTGTCATGGTAAAAAAAATTATGATTCATTAATGTATCATCGATGAAGGCGCATCCACATGTGTAATGTATTCTATTATTTGGAATCGATTAGGATCTCTTGAGCTCATCCCCTCACCTGTCACCCTTCTTGCATATGCCGGGAGATCATCCCAACCTCAAATATTGTACTAGAATGTCCCCATTAAGTTGGGGGGGGGGATGTTCATGATCGATATCAAAGTAGTCGATGCACAACTCGACTACAACATCCTCTTAGGCCATAATTACATGTACACCATGAAGGCGGTCACCTCCCCAGTCTTCCGCATCATGATGTTCCCTTTTAATGGAAAAATAGTCACCCTCGACTAACTTAACTACTATGACCCTAATACCAACACTAATCCGGACAACGTCTTACCCAATGTCATCGGGACCAGTCAACCCCCGTATATTAACATTGGCCCACGTGTGTACAAGGACTCTAAATTGCTATGGGTATACTTTGGTCCACCACGTGAGATCCCTACATCAACCAATGGCCTTATGTGTACAACTTTTACTGTAAAAAATGTACCCACCTCTCCCTTGGAATCATCATCAACACCTCCGCTAAGTCATGGAATTGAGAAAATCTTGAGTCCATCAATACCTCCTATATTCAAAATACCATTCTTGTACCCCTCCATGGGAGTGCAAGGGATGTCAGTTATGGTTTAGTTGACTCTACTGGGGCTCACTTTGGGGATTCCCATGTGGTACCTTACACCACCATACACAGAGATGACTTCAAATCTAGTATCCTATTATGAGTTTGTCTCTGTCTTGGCTATTGTGCCTTCTAGGTCGGTCACACCATGTGTACCGCAATTCAAACCTATGACATATGCAACTAAACCAACAAAAGCAATCTCTAAACCCATCAATGGGGGCATAAGACAAACTAAGTTAAAATTGTTACACCCAAAATCTACTCATAATAAGATTCAGTGTATACACCCCTAAAGATACCTGGGCTAAGTAATCATCCTGGGAGGATTTGTACCCAATTGTGCTAAGTTTTGAAGGGTCGTTGTAGGCTGCACACTAGCAACATGAGACGTCGCACCTTGCCCCATTACAGGGTGCGACGAAGTTAGTTAGATGGCAAAAATAGCTTCTTCGAGTTCCATCTTGAAGCTTGCTGACTTGGGACCCTATCCCTGACCTCTTGGAAGAGCTAGCACTTAGTTCCTAAACCTTTGGAGAGATCCCTTAAGCCTCTCCTACCATCTCTCAACCTATCCTATCCATACCCTATCCACTTAGTCCTACATAAATGAAGCTCACTCCCATCCCAAAGGGAGGAAGGATATGGTATCTACATGCTGGTGAAATCACTCTTAGAACATCTCCACTCACCCATTGGAGAACTCATACTTCCTTGCAAGGATATGGCAATTGGCTTTGTCGGAGAAGGGTTAGAGCGTTAAGTCTTGGTTGTAGTTCTATATCTCTATTATGTACTCCTCTTTTTGCAGTAATACAAATGCTTTCCACCAATATTGTTCATGTGTGCAATGATATTGAGTAGTTTACTTGCTTAATTGTTTACTTAGATATCTTATTGTATAGATGTCTTTTACTGGTTTCTCTTGTTTCTTGCCTTGACAGGTCTTGCAACTTGGATCTGACAACTGTTGGACGTGGAGCAACATTCAGGAGAAAGGATTGTGAAGTGAAAGGTAAGACATCTAGTACTCGATCCTTAAGTAGATCTAGGAAATACATTAGTAGTATGTTCTATTTGTTCTAGACTCACTTTGAGCTAGGGAGATCCGGATCGCATCCGCTCGAGTGGATTGTCCGATAACAAATCTGGCGACCATTATGGGGAGTATAGAATCTGGTCAATAGTTTTCAATCTGAGAGTCATTTTCAGTTGATTGCTTGACACAAGCCTTTTTATTTTTTCCATTTACTTCTTGAAGTTGATTTCACTATCAGATCTTCATATTGAAGAATCTGATTTGCTTCCTCTGAGTTTATACAACTCATTCCCAAACCATTCCATGGTTCATTACTGAGAGATCTGATTCATTTTTGAATTTAGACTTTTCCTGTCGCACCTGGGCAGTGGGAACAGAGCGACACTGTGTCATTTTTTGGTCTCTATTCTTTACCTGTTAGTTACTGGTCGCATCCCTTGCATTGGTAAACTGTGACATCGTCGCACTTCCCGTGTAAGCAAACTGCGACGTTGCACTGTGTACAAGAACAAAGTGCGTCGATTTGTCAAAATTTGGCATGCAGGTATCTCCTCTCCATTTGACAATCTGGACTTTGGTTTGCTGTATGAACTCTCTCTGTGCTACAAGATCCAGCCAGGGATTCCATTTTTTATTTGTGTTTTGAGTATTTGGTTTTGTTTGGATTGATTTTGGGTTTCGTCTTGGAAAAGTTTGAAGACCGGTAGTGGTGGATACTCTCGTCTCCTCCACCTTCATCCGTTCACCCTTTCATTCCCTTCCTTCCATCCCTGATCTGATCATTACGTTAGATCAGTTTCCAGACCTCGTTCTCATCATTGTTTGAGATTTGCTTGCTTGGTTTGCTTGCTGCTGCTTGATTTTGAGTTAAGTGTGTCCTTTGGCTTGATCAAGTGCTTGTCTTTTCTCGAGTTTTCTGAGTGTACTGAGTGCTGCAAGTAGTGTTTTCTTTTCAGTCATTTAGATCTTAAAGCTCAATTGCTATCAAGTTTATTCTTTGGTGCATACATTGAAAAGTTAAAAAGTGCTTCTTTCCAATCATTTCTTGAGCATTATTGAAGAAAATTGTTGTGCATTGGAACGTTTTCGTTTGTGTTTTGGAAAAGTTGAATGAATGTATGATCTATTGTGTTTTTCTCAAACTATGAATGGCTCATTTTCTTGAAAGACTCAAAGTACGCTTCGATTTTTGCAAAAATGATTCCATGCTAAAGAAAGATAGATGCATTTTTAATTTCTGTTTCTTTTAGACCATTGAAAGTGAAATTGAAAAACTTGCATATTCCATTTCAGAATCCTCTCTTTTCATTAACTAGTGTCGTTTTGATTTGAAAAGAAAAAGAAAAGGAAAAATGTTTTGATTTGGATAGTAGTGTTGTGATTTTTTGTGTTTCGTTGAAAAAGGAAAAGAATACTTTCATAGTCAAGTTTTGTTTGAATTGGGATTGTGTTGCATTGAGTTTGTTTTGGCAATACAATTGGAAAAAGTTTTCTCCTTCCCATAGCTAGAATTCATTGAAAGAAAATAATATTTCGTGCATGTAGCTAGGGATTGCATTATGCTTCCGATTATGTACTCACCTCATGCATTCACCTAACCGTCCAAGATAAAATTAATGGTAGAAATAGGTAAATTTTTTAGCAACTTGTGTGTAAGTTAGAGACGTGTTCTGGCGTCGTTAACCGTGGCAACTGTCATTATTTTCCAGCACTGTATCACGGGGGTATTGTAGTCTTCCACATACTTATCGGTATATTGAGCTCCTTCACATACCCACCAAGTACCATAATCCGTACTTGGCATATATCGAAGGGTGTATCACGTACTCGGTAGTATATTGGAAGGTCTCTTGCCGAACAGTTGTGCATTAGACAACACCACTACGGATTTGAACTCCCACGTACCTTGCGTATATCGAGAGACACCACTAGGATTCCTGAAACCAACTGAGTTAACCATTTGGACATCTTGGCAAAGCAATGCACCGAGAACAACACTTGGGGAGATTATCATGCACGTACTGTCCAGGTAATCGGGTATGCAGGCAAGGGTATGGTCCCAATTCTCCTTGTCACATCATATTGTTGGACCCTGCAGTATATCGCAGTTTGCGATACCTTGATAATCCCATGAGGTTCCAGACTTTTGAATCCACTATGTCACATAAGTTTACTTGTTTCCTTAGTTTGAGTAGGTTTTTCTGGACTACTTTTCTTTTAGCATACCCTTAGGAGAAACGTTGTTTTAGCCATCCTGGCTGATCATCCTAATGCTCTGGTGGATTTTCCCTGGAGAAGATCCTATAGGATCTTATACTTATCACCCGAATATCCCCTTAATCAGGAGGTTATTTTGAGGGTAAGAATGGATCGGCATAACACGGTCGTAGTCACTGAAGTGGAAAACCCCACTCTGAATGTTGGAGGACTTTTGTTTCCACAAACTCCTCCAGATTCACCTGCCTCTCATCCCCTGCAGGATGAAGGAGCACAAACCCCCGCTTTACAAGACCTTTCTCCAGTCATCCCAGGAAAACCTGGATCATTGGAATGGAAAAACCGACCCCAGGACGACCCTACAACAGATGTTGGTCCTTCAGCAGCTTACTGGACATCTTCTACAGACTACCCAGTGGCTCATTTTGCCATCTCATCCCCACCTAACTGGACTACTCCAGAGCTCTCTAGACCTTACTACAGGCCTGACCCTGCCGAGATCTTCGACCCTACCCGTGAACATGTGTAACAGTTACGTCTTATGGGTGATGACATTCGAAGACAGAGTCTCGAGCAACGCTCTGAAGAGTTTCGAAATCGACACTTCCAAATAAGATTCGACAAGAGACCCATCCTGATTCATCCGATATCTTTTGGATCACCAGAACAACCTTCCCACCATGAGACCACTAATAATACTGGTTAACCCTCACAAGAGTCCAGTCCTGCACCTAAAGTGAACCAACCGATGGAAGGACAACAGTCCAACACACCCGTCACTGCCACAGTTACTTTACCAGTTTCTCCCCCACCACAAAATTCGAGGGGAGGGTATTCCATTCCCCCAAATTATCTTATTGGTAATGTTATTACTACGGTAGCTAGTCAACAACCTATGTTGGTTCAACCTTTGAATAGTGGTCAACCTGTTGTGGCTAGGGGGAAATCCCCGTTTCAAAACCAGAACATAAGTGGTGGAATCCCCAATGGATCTTCCGTTGGACCTTCCAAACCCACTAAACCATCCACCATGGGATTATCTCATGTTGCGGGACCATCCAATGTAACTAAACCCTCATGGAGTCAAGCGTATCCAGGTTTTGTTAACCCTGCGCCGGGCCAATTTAATCCTAGAAATGCACCATATGGGATACCTTATCCTAGGAATCCATACACTCTATGGGGCAAGAACCTATGTTGCAACAAGGACCCCAACCGACTATCCCTCAAGTACCACCACCTCCGATCGGCTTTCCCCCACCTCCTGCTAGAGGTGGCGAGCCCCCACCTAACCTTGGTGGAGGTCCACCTCATTTTACAAACAATATCCCTCACCCTTCCGGTGGTGGTGGGAATGGTCCACCACCACCTCCCGATGGAGGCGGTGGGGGACCACCCTATCATGGTGGAGGAAGACATTTCCCTTCGGGTGGTGGAGGTGGTCCACCACCCTCTCTAGGCAGAGGTGGTGGAGGACCTAATTACTATGGTGGTGGCGGTGGTGGTGGAGACCCTCATCCTTCCAGAGGCGGAGGTGGTGGGGGCGCCCATCCTTCTCGCGACGGAAGCGGTCCACCATCGCCTCAAGGAGGAGGTGGTGGTGGGCCGCCTTATTACGGTTATGGACCCCCACCTCCTCCCGATGGTGGCGGCGGACCTCCACCCCCTCCCTGTGGTGGAGGTGGACCCCCACCTTATTGGAATGGTCCACCTTATGGTGGCAGACCCCCTTATGGTCTGGGCAGCACACCCCCCTATGGCCAGTTTCCTCCTGGTACACCTTACGGTTAGTTTGGTCCTTACACGCCTTATCCGTATTATCAATACACGCATCCTAACCCATAGCTGCCCTTCTTGGCTACTTTGGACCTACCTGACCTATCCTGTTTAACCAATGATCCTATTTAACACAGATCTAACTAGCCACCAATTCCGGTGAAACTTCTGTCTGATATCCCCAAATTTGATGGCAAGCCGGGTGAAGACCCTAAAAACCATGTGATGACATACCACTTATGGTGTTCATCTAATTTCTTAATGGATGATTCAATTCATCTTAGATTGTTTCAAAGGACTCTCACCGACTCGGCTGCCAAGTGGTACATTGAGTTGCCACCCCACTCTTTTTCTGATTTTGGTTCTCTTGCAATGAACTTTTTGACACATTTCCAGCTTCCCATACGGTATGAAACTATTACCAAGCTTTTAACCTCACTCCGTCAGAATACCGCCACTCATATTTCAAATCATATCCATGAGTGGCGAAGGAGACGATGTCTCATTAAATATCCTATTCCAGATCATCTCCTAGCAGACTGGTTTACAAAATCCCTCATCCTTACTATAGCAAGAGATGTTGCCATGCGAGGTGCTGTCACGAAAGAACAAGCCATCGCAAGTGCCCATGTACTAGACCTAGTCTACAGTCAATCTGGCACTTTGTTTGATATTCTGCCTGACGCACCCCGTGACATTAATGACCCTGCGAATCCACATAAGGGACTCCAAACTGATGGAATCATTGGATCCCTTAACACCCAGCCCACTTCTAGCACTCTTGGATCATCCAACCTTCACGGTTCCTCCCCATTACCGATTCAGGCTGGCCACCGCACTACCAAATCCACCACTCCTTCTCTAACTGAAGAGGTGAATTCTGTCCAATCAGCTTCATCTTAGAAGTCTGGTGGTAAAAAGAAGAACAAGGGTAAACCCAAAATGTCTTCCACCCAGCAAGAACAAAAGAGCACTCCTAACGATACCAAGAAGAAACGGAAACTAAAGTATCCTTGTTTACTGTGTGGAGATGACCACTTCTCCAAAGAATGTCCCCATAGAGACGAAGTACAAAATTTTCTTAGGGGTAAACCAACTCCCGCAGTCCTCAATGACCCATTTCCTACTCAGAACCAGCAAATGATTGCTCAACCCCCCCCAGCCCAGGGGGAACCATCCAGTCACTCACGATCTAACGAACTGGTCCCTTCGAAGGAATCGAATGGAAGTAATGCTAAAAAAGCTTCCAAATCCTTAACTGATGTCACTGTACCATCAACTTCTCTCAGCATTGAGAAGCCCTCCTTAGACTCGATATTGCGACCGCCTAAGAGTACGATTCAAAAAGTTGTTTTCAATCCCAACGCTCGGAAGACACAAAATTACAATATCGTAGAAGAATTGGCACAAGCTCCTAGCGCCATGTCTCCCCTAGAAGTTTTGCATAATTGTCCTAATAAACGCAAAACTCACTTTGCAGCCATCGGTGTAGTCGACCCCGATTCCTCGAATACCATGATGTTCCTACTTGACCACTTCAAGCAAAGGCTCTCCCACGAGCTTGCATTCTAAGTTTTTGTGAACATTGTTGGGAAAATTGTCCATCGTACCCTTTTAGACGAAGGCGCCTCCACTTCTATCATGTCGATCGCCTGTTGGAGAGCCATTGGCTCCCCCGAATTGAATCGTTCTCCCACCACATTGAAAGCATTCGAATGGCATCGCTTTCAATCTCATGGGCTCTTACAAGCTCTTGCAGTTGAGTTGGGCAGAAAGACTGTAACCGTTAACATGGAAGTGGTCTCGGCCCCAATAGATTATAATCTCTTGCTTGGTCGCAATTGGTTTTACGCCATGTAGGTGGTATCCACTTCAGTCTTCTGCATAGTACAATTCCCCCACCAAGGACGAATTGTTACTATCGACCAATTATATTTTTGTGTACCAGGCGCTACTACTCATCCTGGTGACCATGTTCCTTCCATTGGACAAATGCCAAAATAGTATGAGAGTATAGGGGTTGGCCTTTCGAAAGATTCATATCTCATGGGCGTTTTTCTGACGATGGACTCCCGTAATCATGTCGCTATGGTGAACATGATCTCCACAGAGCTTTTATCTCACTCTACCAATGCTTGGCTTGTACCGGATGAAGCCACAACACACCTGCTTGGAGATATAATGCATCCTTCAACTGCTGAATGTATCTACGAGGCTATCCAATCAACACCGAAGGACCATTTAACCGTGGCCTCTCCATCTTGTTCTCTACAATGGATGTCCTCTCTACCTGATCTCTTACTTCAGACTTTTCATTCAGATGAGTCCACCATGGAAGTTATGAATGTTGACGACGGTCTATGGGATGATCTCCACCATAGGTCATCTTTTCTTCCTCCTTTGGAGTACATAGAGGACAACATCCACACCTTCTTTTCACAAGAAATCTACCCGTTCCCTCATTCTCCCATTCTTACATGTCTTACGGACATGGACGGAAACTTGTCCAATATTGAGACAACCACCTCGATAGACATCTCAATGAAACCTGGTATAGTGGAACACATTTGCATAGGTCAGAAGTGTTCCCCTGAAGAAATAGCCATTGGCATATCCTTATTCAAGGAGTTTCGAGACGTATTTGCTTGGTCCTATGAGGAGATGCCTGGGATAGACCCCGCAATTGTTTATCATGAAATAAAAACCTATCCCGACATCAAACCTGTACGCCAAAAGCTGCGACCGGTACACCCCTGGAAGACGACAGGAATCAAGGCAGAGATTGAAAAGCTCTCAAAGGCTGGTTTTATTTATCCTGTCCCATTGATGGATTGGGTCTCAAATGTCGTCCCTGTGAACAAAAAGAAGGGTACCATTCATGTCTATGTCAATTATCGAAACCTTAACCCGGCTTGTCAAAAAGACAACTTCCCGACCCCCTTCATCGACCAGATTATCAACAATTGTGCTGGAAGAATCATCTTCTCATTTATGGATGGTTGTTTTAGTTACAACCAGATTGAGATCAACCCCGCCGACCAACATAAGACGGATTTCATCTGCCCATGGGGAACATTTGCATACCGCAAACTCTTTTTTGGCCTTAAAAATGATGGTGCCACGTTTCAACAGTCTATGTCGTATGCCTTCCATGACATTAAGGACTTTGTGGAACCTTGCCTAGACGATCTCCCTGCTCATTCAAAGCAACGCGAGTTCCACATCGATCATCTGACGACCATTTTTATTAGATGTAGACGGTACAATATCCGTCTGAATCCTCATAAGTGTATCTTTTGCATTGTGTCTGGATGCCTCTTAGGATTTATTGTTTCGAAGGATGGGATCCACATTGATCCCTTAAAGGTGGAGGCCATCATCAACCTGCTACCCCCGATTGATGTGACAGAACTTCAAAGTCTCCAAGGGAAGGCGACTTATTTAAGATGTTTTGTTTTCAATTTCGCTGAGAAGACTCAGGGGTACATGCAATTTCTCAAGAAGGACGTCCCATTCATTTGGGACGACCAAGCTCAAAAATCCTTCGACAGTATCAAACATGCCATCATGGATGCCCTCGTGCTCCAACAGCCCAATTATTATCGAGATTATATCTTATATCTCGCCGCTTCTGCTACCACTATTGCCATGGTTTTGGTACAGGAGGATCAAAACGCCCAGGAAAATGTAATATACTATGCAAGTAAGGGTCTTGCTGACACTGAAACTAAATATTCACATGTCAAAAAAACTCGCATTCGTGGCGGTTATCACCGTCCAGAAGTTTCAGCACTATATCTTGCTCCGCACCACCACCATCATCGCAGACTCGAACCCCATGTACCACGTCCTGACACATCAGGTGTTTGGGGGCAAGTATTCATGCTAGATCGTGATACTACAAGAATTTGATCTTCTCTTCGAGAAAGCCAAGTCCAAAAAGTCTTTGGTGTTTGTCGAGATGATCTGTGACCTTCCCTGTCCTGATGCAGATTTTGAGCACAATGACTCTTTTCCGGATGAATCATTGTTTCTCATCAGTATGATTGATCCATGGTATGGAGATATCTCATTATATCTTCAAACCCAACACTTCAACCTTCAACTATCTCGCGACGACCATCGTAAGATACGTCACCAAGCAAAGTATTATTTAATCATCAATGATAATTTGTATCGCCATGGCATTGATTCAATTCTTCAACGTTGTCTCACTCACGATGAGGCAACGCGTTCTCAATGACTGTCACAGTGGGGCATGTGGCGGTCACCTCTCTGGGATGGCTACAACCCAGAATATTTTGCGTGCGGGATATTATTGGCCTACCGTCTTCAAAGATTGTATTGATGTCGTAAAAAAATGTCCTCCTTGCAAACACTTCCATATGAAGAAGCGCACCTATCCTGCCCCGTTACACTGGGTTATTTCCGTGGGCCCCTTCACAAAATGGGGCATCGACTTTATGCATTGTAAGCCTACCTCAGCAAAGGGGGCAAGTTACATCATTGTAGCTATGGATTACTTTACAAAGTGGGCCGAAGCTATGCCTACATACTAGAACGATAACAAAACTGCCGCACTCTTCATGTTCAATAATGTAATAGCGCGGTTCGTACTTCCTCAGGAAATTGTTACCGATCATGGTTCCCATTTTCAGAACCATATGGTTGATGAACTGAGTGAGAGGTTGGGTTTTCGCCATGAAAATTCGACACCCTACTACTCACAGTCCAATGGACAAGTCGATGCCATTAACAATGTCTTGAAAACCATGGTCCAAAGGATAGTAGGTACGCAAAAATCCAATTGGAATAACATACTATTTTTAGCATTATGGGCCTACAGAACCTCCGTTAAAACTTCCACAGGTTTCACTCATTTCCAAGTAGTCTACGGATTGGAGGATGTCCTACCTATAGAGTGCGAAATTCCGTCTCTACAACTCGTTATCGAACTTCTTCCTAATACTACTGCTGAGGAAGAACGTCTCCTGCACTTAGAAAAACTTGATGAGTCCCGCCGAGATGCTACTCTTGCTAATGAAGTGCACAAGAAATGCATCAAATCCCATTACAACAAGTCATTCGAACCTCATATATTTAATGAGGGTGACCAGGTCCTCACTTATGACCAGAAGCACAAAAAACTAGGACCATGAAAGTTCGAATCCATGTGGCATGGACCTTACATTGTCAAACGTGTTTTAGAGAAGGAAGCTTACGAGCTTGAAGACTATGACGGAATTTCTTTGGGTGAACCCTGGAATGGGATTTACCTGAAGAGATACTACGCCTAACTTGTCACGCTTAGACTTTCTTTTATATAATGTACATGGCGTGTTTTTTATGTTTTTGTGTGTTGTGACGCTTTTTATTTTTCAGTCTTTATATCTTGTTTCTACTCCTTATACCATGTTCTGTCTGTGTGTGCAGATGGAAACGTGCTATGGATTCAAGGATGGCGCCAGCCGGCATACCTGTAACCTTGCTTCGGTATCCTCGGTACTATATTCCCCAACAAGTGAGCTCATTAGCTCAAGAGGAAGTTTCCTGGGGTTTGCGACCAACAATGTTGTAGAGTATCAGGTAGTAATCGAAACCCTAGCTAACGCCATTTCCTTGGGTATGAACCACATTGTCATCCACATGGATTCTCAATTAGTGGTTTCCCATCTTAACTGGGTTCACGCCATCCGTGATCCCACCTTACTCCATCTCTTCAGATGAGTATGTCTCTTGGAAAGGTCATTTGAATCCGTTCAGTACCTACACATTCCACGAGAGTTAAACACAGTTGCTGACTCGATGGCCAACTTCATTTTGGATTGGTACATCACATCATTTTAAAAAAACACATAATGTATAAATCGCCGAGAATGTATGTATATATATATATATATATATATATATATCGCTCAAAAGTAGTGCTTGATGAGTCCAATTTTTAGGTATTTGATAAACTTTTCTCCTGCAGTCAAGCTCAAGCTATGGCGAAGAAACACACTCATTTGTGTGGGAAGAATGTTTTACTTTAAGTATCTAATGAAGTTGTTTTTGACGATTATTCTTGTATGTTTAAAATGCGTATTCAATAAACTAGTTTTGTGGAAATCAAGCGTGATTGAGTAGGTTCAGGGGCATCAAAAGACGAACACGTAGAAGAGTGAGGGGTCATGCAGCTTGGCACCCTGTTTCCTGATTTATAGAGAATGCACTCCTGTTCAAGGAGAATCGGCATTTAGACATTTAGTTAAGTTCGGCATTAAGAATTATATAAATATGGACATCTTGGGTAGCGAGAGGTCTTTGTTGACATTTTTGGAGAAACGTTGTTTTACGTTTTTGCACTCTTGAGATACTTCTGAGTTACAGAGATTTGTGAAGACATGGAGTTTATATTTTAATGGAAGATTGATGTTAAATCTCAATCAGCGTCTATAAGTTTCTTTTCCTCCTCAGTATAGTTTGGAGATGGCCCCTCCAACGCGTAAGTCAGTGGATCTCCATTTTTCAAGTATTTCCGATTAAATGTTTTACAGTGATGAAAATTTATATCGCATATGGAAGCATTTGAATGATGTCTTGATTCTGTAGTAATTTATAACACGTTCTATAGTTTAGCAATACGGTTTCAGTAGTATTGTACCTGCTTTCTTCCAACGCATATTTTAAACAACGATTCCATATATATTAGCATTGCCTTCAAAAATCATGGTTTAGATCTAAGGTTTATGAATGTTTCCCATCATGAATAATTGCTTCTCGAGATTGATTGCTTTGATTTCTTAATAATATATGTGTAGCATGAGATGTTAGATTAGAATTCTAGTTTTATGCGTAAGTAATTACAGACCTTGCATTCTTTAATTTAGAATAGATCTGTTATGGCATTTCACTTTCATAGTCTAGATTCACCATTTTGCATTAGGTAGATTCATAGGAATATCTATTTCACTTTCAGCATTTTTAATTCTTTAAAATAGATTTACTGCTTTTAGTATTTTAATTCTTTAATATATATTTACTGCTTTTAGTATTTTAATTCTTTAAAATAGATTTACTACTTTTAGTATTTTAATTCTTTAAAATAGATTTACTGTTTCCCAGTATTTAATTCCCTAGTATAAACAGTTTTATGTATTAAGTAGGAAACCTTTAAAAAATTGATACCGATACCCAACCATGACAAAGATTATCCTCTAAGAGCACAGATAGTGCCTGCACCTCTAAAATTTGTACGTCACCCCGGTTGATAATTAAAGTAGGCTCTTCGTACAGCTTCCCTCATTAGGCATCCATATTGGGAGCTCACCACTTTTTGGCGCCATTGCCGGGGAGGTGCTAAATCTTGTAGGAGACATCACCTAAAAAAAAACACAAAAAGAACACAAAAATCACATAAAACAAAAACATAAATACTTTCTTTTACCAATGAATGCCTCGTCGGCAAAGGGATAGGTTTGGCCGCTTTCTTCCCAAGCATTCCATGAGCAACAATGGTAATAACAATTCTGACCATTCTCAGTTTGAATTTCTACACTCTGAAAATGAAACTGACTCCACATACGATCCAAATAGAAGCAACTTCACTACCAGTTCCAGCTCAAACACCACAATGGCAAACAAAGAGGAGGAACCTAGGGAGCTTTTCACCTTTCCCATTAGCATACCTCTTGGAGATGCCAATATGAAGAACATCAATCCTAATAATCTACCACCAAACTTCCATGGTTTGACTTCAGAAGATCCTGACACATTCCTGTTTGAATTTGAGGTAGTTTGCAGATCATTCGATTACACTACTGATGCACAAAAGCTAAGGATTTTTCCTTCCACACTGAAAGACCTATCACTTCGATGGTTCATGAGCCTTGAAGGAAATAATATCTTTAGCTGGGATCAAATGAAATAGGTATTCTTAGAAAAATATAGGGACTACTACAAGGCCAAAGATACTAGGGATGAAATATTTAGGATGCAACAAGGAGAAAGAGAGTCATTAGAAGATTATTCCCAAAGATTTCAACTCAGCTACAAACGAGCTAGTCATTGCACCTTGGATCTTGAATCACTAACACTTGTCCTTCTTAGAGGTGTAAAAGAAGAGAATTTTGAAGTCTTAAATCTTCTAGGAGATGGAGATATATTCCAAAAATCTTTTGACCAGATCCTGCAAATCTTCAAAAACTACTCTAGATCTAGGAAAACTAAGAATGGGACAAGGGATACACACACATCTACTAGTGGATCAACATCTTCAGGACCAACACTTACAAAATTTGATTTAGGAAACCTGCTAGACGACATGAAGATTGACATCCTGCAATCTCTGGCCATGCAACTTGATGCTCTTCAAATAAAAAAGAAGTAGGATGAAATTAACCAATCCTTCGCAGTATTCTGTCCTAGTTGTAGAAAAAAACATGAGAAGGGGTAGTGCACCTTGAACACAATAGAAGTATGTGTTCTCTGCACTGACGACCATTCCACTGATAAATGTCCCCTCTTACCCTCATGTAAGGCGGCTGTTCAAGACCCAGCATCTGAAGGAGCAATAGAACATCTCTAAATTATAAATCAGAGGAGGAATAATTTCGTTAGATCATATGAACAGAGCAATCAAGCCTACTATAATCAAGGACAACCAAATTGGAACTCTGCACCAACCCCCTGCAGGATGAAGGAGCACAAACCCCCGCTTCACAAGACCTTTCTACCGTCATCTCGGGATAACCTGGATCATTGGAATGGATAAATCGACCCCAGGATGACCCTACAGTAGCTGTTGGTCCTTCAACAACTTACTAGACATCTTCTATAGAACACCCAGTGGCTCATTTTTCCATCTCATCCCCACCTAACTGGACTACTCCAGAGCTCTCTAGACCTTACTACAGGCCTGACCCCGTCGAGATCTTCATTCCTATCCATGAACATGTGGAACAGTTATGTCTTAGGGGTGATGATATTTGAAGATAGAGTCTCAAGCAATGCTCTGAAGAGTTTTGAAATCGACACTTCCAAATAGGATTCGATGATAGACCCATCCCCAATCATCCGATATCTTTTGGATCACCAGAACCACCTTCCCACCATGAGACCACTAATAAGACTGGTCAACCCTCACAAGAGTCCAGTCCTGCACCTCAAGTGAACCAACCAGTGGAAGGAGAATAGTCCAACACACCCGTCACTACCATGGTTACTTTATCAGTTCCTCCCCCACCACAAAATTCGAGGGGAGGGTATTACATTCCCCCAAATTATCTTATTGGTAATGTTATTACTACGGTAGCTAGTCAACAACCTACGTTGGTTCAACCTTTGAATAGTGGTCAACCTGTTGTGGCTGGGGGGCAACCCCTATTTCCTAACCAGAACATAGGCGGTGGAATCCCCAACGGATCTTCCGTTGGACCTTCCCAACCTGCTAGACCATCCACCATGGGATTATCTCATGTTGGGGGGCCATCCAATGTAATTCAACCCTCATGGAGTCAAGCATATCCAAGTTCTATTAACCCTGTATCGGGCCAATCTAATACCGGAAACACACCATATGGGATACCTTATCCTGGGAATCCATACACTCTATGGGTTCAAGAACCTGTGTTGCAACAAAGACCCCAACCGACTATCTCTCAAGTACCACCACCCCCGATGAGCTTTCCCCCACCTCCTGTTGGAGGCGGCGAGCCCCCACCTAACCTTGGTGGAGGTCCACCTCATCTTACCAACAATATCCCTCACCCTTTCGGCGATGGCAGGAATGGTCCACCACCCTCTCCCAGTGGAAGCGGCGGGGGACCACCCTATCATGGTGAAGTAAGACATTTCCCTTTGGGTGGCGGAGGTGGTCCACCACCCCCTCCAGGCGAAGGTGGTGGACGACCTAATTACTATGGTAGTGGCAGTGGTGTTGGAGACCCTCATCCTTCCAGAGGTGGAGGTGGTGGGGGCCCCCATACTTCTGGCGACGGAAGTGGTCCACCACCCCCTCCAGGCAAAGGTGGTGGTGGGCCGCCTTATTACGGTTATGGACCCCCACCTCCTCTCGGTGGTGGTGGTGGACCTACACCCCCTCCCTGTGGTGGAGGTGGACCCCCCACCTTATTGGAATGGTCCACCATATGGTGGTGGACACCCTTACGTTCCGGGCAGCACACCCCCCTATGGCCAGTTTCCTCCTAGTACACCTTACGGTTAGTTTGGTCCTTACATGCGTTATCCGTATTATCAATACGCACAACCTAACCCATAGCTTCCCTTCCTGGCTACTTTGGACCTACCTGACCTATCCCGTTTAACCAACGATCCTGTTTACCATGGATCTAACTAGCCACCAATTACGGTGAAACTTCTGTCTGATATCCCCAAATTTGACGGAAAGCCGGGTGAAGACCCTAAAAACCACATGATGAAATACCACTTATGGTGTTCATCTAATTCCTTAATGGACGATTCAATTCGTCTTGGATTGTTTCAAAGGACTCTCACCGGCTCGGATGCCAAGTGGTACATTGAGTTGCCACCCCACTGTTTTCTTGATTTTGGTTCTCTTGCAATGAAATTTTTGACATATTTCCAGCTGCCCATACATTATGAAACTGGTACCGAGCTTTTAACCTCGCTCCGTCAGAATACCGCCACTCATATTTCGGATCATATCCACGAGTGGCGAAGGAGACGACGTCTCATTAAATCTCCTATTCTAGATCATCTCCTAGTAGACTGGTTTACAAAATCCCTCATCCCTACCATAGCAAGAGATGTTTCCATGCGAGGTGTTGTCACCAAAGAACAAGCCATCGTAAGTGCCCATGTACTAGACCTAGTCTACACTCAATCTGGCACTTTGTTTGATATTCTACCTGATGCACCCCATGACGTTAATGACCCTGCGAAACCACATAAGGGACTCCAAACTGATGGAATCATTGGATCCCTTAACACCCAGCCTGTTGCTAGCACTATTGGATCACCCAACCTTCATGGTTCCTCCCCATTACCGACTCAGGTTGGCCAATGCACTACCGAATCCACCACTCCTACTCTAACCGAAGAGGTGAATTCTATCCAATCAGCTTCATCTCAAAAGTCTGGCGGTAAAAAAAAGAACAAGGGGAAACCCAAAAAGTCTTCTTCCCAGTAGGAACAAAAGAGCACTCCTGACGATAGCAAGAAGAAACAGAAACTAAAGTATCCTTGTTTACTATGTGGAGATGACCAATTCTCCAAAGAATGTCCTCATAGAGACGAAGTACAAAAGTATCTTCGGGGTAAACCAACTCCCACAGTCCTCAATGATCCGTTTCATACTCAGAACCAACAAATGATTTCTCAACCCCCCCCATCCCAGGGGGAGCTATCCAATATCGCACATGTTATCGTGGTGCGTAACGAGACGATCAATTTGAACACTCGCTCACGATCTTACGAACTGGTCCTTTCGAAGGAATCAACTGGAAGTAATGCTGAAAAAGATTCCGACTCCTTAACTGATGTCACTGTACCATCAACTTCTCTCACCATTGAGAATCCCTCCTTAGACTCGATATTGCGACCTCCCAAGAGTACGATTCAAAAAGCTATTTTCAATCCCAACTCTTGGGTAGCACAAAATTACAATATCGTAGAAGACTTGGCACAAGCTCCTTGCGCCATGTCTACCCTGGAAGTTTTGCAGAATTGTCCTAATCAACGCAAAACTCTCCTTGCAGCCATCAGTGCAGTCGACCCCAATTCCTCGAATACCATCGTGTTCCGACTTGACCACTTCAAGCCAAGGCTCTCCCACCAGCTCGCATTCCAAGTTTTTTCAAACATTGCTGGAAAAATTGTCCATCGTACCCTTTTAGATGAAGGCACCTCCACTTCTGTCATGTCGATCACCTATTGGAGAGCCATTGGCTTCTTCGAATTGAATCGTTCTCCCACCACGTTGAAAGCATTCGACGAGCATGGATTTCAACCTTATGGTCTCTTACAAGCTCTTGCAGTTGAGTTTGGCGGAAATAATGTAACTGTTAACGTGGAAGTATTATCGGCCCCAATAGATTATAATATCTTGCTTGGTCGCAATTGGTTTTATGCCATGCAGGTGGTAGCCTCTTCAGTCTTCTACATAGTACAATTCCCCCACCAAGGTCAAATTGTTACTATTGACCAATTAGATTTTTGCGCACGAGACGCTACTACTCATCCTGGTGACCATGTTCCTTCCATTAGATAAATGTCAAAACAGTATGAGAGTATAGGGGTTGGCCTTTTGAAAGATTCATCTCTCATGGGAGTTTTTCCGGTGATGGACCCCCCTAACCATGTCGCTACGGTGAACATGATCTCCATAGAGATTTTATCTCACTCTACTGATGCTTGGCTTGTACTAGATGAAGCCACAACACACCTGCTTGGAGATATAATGCCTCCTTCAACCGCTGAACGTATATACGAGGCTATCCAATCAACAATGGACGACCATTTAACCATGGCCTCTCCATCTTGTTCTCTACAACGGATGTCCTCTCTACCTGATCTCTTACTTTGGACTTTTCATTCAGACGAGTCCATCATGGAAGTTATGAATGTTGACGACGGTCCATGGGATGATCTCCACCATAGGTCATCGTTTCTTCCTCCTTTGGAGTACATAGAGGACAACATCCACACCCTCTTTTCACCAGACATCTACCTGTTCCCTCATTCCCCCATTCTTACATGTCTTATGGACACGGAGGGAAACTTTGCCAATATTGAGCCAACCAGCCCGATAGACATCTCAGTGAAACCTGGTATAGTGGAACACATTCGCATAGGCCAGAAGTGTTCCCCTGAAGAAATAGCCGCTGGCACAGCCTTATTCAAGTAATTTCAAGACGTAGTTTCTTGGTCCTATGAGGAGATGCTTGGGATAGACCCCGCAATTGTTTCTCATGAAATAAAAACCTATCCTGGCATCAAACCTGTACGACAAAAGTTGCGACCGGTACACCCCCGGAAGACGGCAGCAATCAAGGCAGAGATTGAAAAGATCTTAAAGGCTAGTTTTATTTATCCAGTTCGATTGACAGATTGGGTCTCAAACGTCGTCACTGTGAACAAAAAGCAGGGTACCTTTCGTGTCTGTGTCAATTGTCAGGACCTTAACTGGGATTGTCCAAAAGACAACTACCCGACCCCCTTCATCGACCAGATTATTGACAATTGTGACGGAAGCGTCATCTTATCATTTATGGATGGCTTTTCTGGTTACAACCAGATTGAGATCAACCCCACCGATGAACATAAGACAACTTTCATCTGCCTATGGGGAACGTTTGCATCGCGCAAACTCCCGTTTGGCCTTAAAAATGCTGGCTCCACGTTTCAGCAGGCAATGTTGTATGCCTTCCATGACATTAAGGACTTTGTGGAACCTGACCTGGATGATCTCCCTGCTCATTCAAAGCAACGTGAGTTCCACATTGATCATCTGATGGCCATTTTTCTCAGATGTAGACGGTACAATATCCGTCTGAATCCTCATAAGTGTATCTTTTGTGTTGAGTCCGGACGCCTCTTAGGATTTATCGTTTCAAAGGATGGGATCCACATTGATCCCTTAAAGGTGGAGGCCATCATCAACCTGCCACCCCGGACTGATGTGACGAAACTTCAAAGTCTCCAAGGGAAGGCGACTTATTTAAGACGTTTTGTTTTCAATTTCGCGGAGAAGTCTCAGGCATACATGCAATTTCTCAAGAAGGACTTCCCATTCATTTGGGACGACCAAGCTCAAAAATCCTTCGACAGTATAAAACATGCCATCACGCATGCCCCCGTGCTCTAACCACCCAATTATTATCGAGATTATATCTTATATCTCGTTGGTTCTGCTACCACTATCGCCATGGTTTTGGTACAGGAGGATCAAAACGCCCAGGAACATGTAATATACTATGCAAGTAAGGGTCTTGCTGACACTGAAACTAGATATTCACATGTCGAAAAACTCGCATTCACGGCGGTCATCGCCATCCAGAAGTTCCAGCACTATAACTTGCTCCGCACCACCACCATCATCGCAGACTCGAACCCCATGTACCACGTCCTGACACGTTAGGAGCTTGGGGGCAAGTATTCATGCTAGATCGTGATACTGCAAGAATTTGATCTTCTCTTTGAGAAAGCCAAGTCCAAAAAGTCTTTGGTGTTTGCCGAGCTGATCTATGACCTTCCCTGTCCTGATCCAGATTTTGAGCACAATGACTCTTTTCCAGATGAATCATTGTTTCTCATCAGTACGACTGATCCATGGTATGGAGATATCTCATTATATCTTCAAACCCAATGCTTCAACCCTTAACTGTCTCACGAGAACCGTCGTAAGATACGTCACCATGCGAAGTATTATTTAATCATCAATGATAATTTGTATCGCCGTGGCATTGATTCAATTCTTCGACGTTGTCTCACTCACGATGAGGCTGAATGCGTTCTCAAAGTCTGTCACACTGGGGCATGTGGCAGTCACCTTTATGGGATGGCTACAGACCAGAAGATTTTGCGCGCAGGATATTATTGCCCTACCATCTTCAAAGATTGTGTTGAGGCCGTAAAAAAATGTCCTCCTTGCCAACACTTCCATACGAAGAAGCGCACCTATCCTGCCCCGTTACACCCGGTTATTGCCATGGGCCCCTTCGCAAAATGGGGCATCGACTTTATGCATTGTAAGCCTACCTCAGTCGGGGGGCAAGTTACATCATTGTAGCTGTGGATTACTTTACAAAATGGGCCGAAGTAATTCCTACATACCAGAACGACGACAAAACTGTTGCACTCTTCATGTTCAATCATGTAATAGCACGGTTCGGAGTTCCTTAAGAAATTGTTACCGATCATGGTTCCCATTTTCAGAGACATATGGTTGATGAACTAAGTGAGAGGTTGGGTTTTCGCCATGAAAATTTGACACCCTACTACCCACAGTGTAATGGACAAGTCGAGGCCATTAACAAAGTCTTGAAAACCATGGTCCAAAGTATGGTAGGTACGTAGAAATCCAATTGGCATAACATTCTCTTTTAAGTGTTATGGGCCTACAGAACCTCCGTTAAAACCTCCTCAGGTTTCACTCATTTCCAACTAGTCTATGGATTGGAAGCTGTTCTACCTATAGAGTGCAAGAGTCAGTTGAACCTCGTATCTTTAACGAGGGTGACCTGGTCCTGACTTATGACCAGAAGCACGACAACTAGGAGCAGGAAAGTTCGAATCCATGTGGCATGGACCTTACATTGTCAAACGTGTTTTGGAGAAGGGAGCTTACGAGCTTGAAGACTATGACAGAATCTCTTTGGGTTAACCCCGTAATGGGCTTTACTTGAGGAGATACTACGCCTAACTCGTCACGCTTAGAATTTCTTGTATATAATGTACATGGCGTGTTTTTTATGTTTTTGTGTGATGTGATGCTTTTTATTTTTGAGTGTCTTTAGATCTTGTTTCTACTCCTTATACCATGTTCTGTCTACGTGTGCAGATGGCAACATGCTATGGATTCATGGGCGACGCCAGCCGGCATACCCATAACCTTTCTTCGGCAGCCTGGGTACTATATTCCCCAACAGGTGAGCTCATTAGCTCAGGAGGAAGTTGCCTAGGGTTTGCGACCAACAATGTCGTAGAGTATCAGGCAGTAATCGGAACCCTAGCTAACACCATTTCCTTGGGTATGAACCACATTGTCATCCACATGGATTCTCTATTAGTGGTTTCCCATCTTAACCGGGTTTACGCCATCCGTGATCCCACCTTACTCCATCTCTTCAGACGAGTACGTCTCCTGGAGAGGTCATTTGAATCCGTTCAGTACCTACACATTCCACAAGAGTTAAACACAGTTGCTGACTCGATGGCCAACTTCATTTTGGATTGGTACATCACACACACATAATATTCATAATATGTAAAAGCATTCACAACATGTAAATACTGCAATGTATAAAAGCAAACATGTAAACAAGATCACATCACTAATCATTTTTAAAAAACACATAATGTATAAATCACCGAGAATGTCTGTATATATATATAAATATATCACTCAAAATTAGTGCTTGATGAGTGCAATTTTCAGGTATTTGATAAACCTTTTTCCTGCAGTCAAGCTAAAGCAATGGCGAAGAAACACACTCATTTGTGGGAATAATGTTTTACTTTAATTATTTAATGAAGTTTTTTTTGACGATTATTCTTGTATGTTTAAAATGAGTATTCAATAAACTAATTCTGTGGAAATCAAGCATGATTGAGTAGGTTCAGGGGCATCAAAGGACGAACGCGTAGAAGACTGAGCGATCATGCAGCTCGGCACCCTATTTCCTGATTTATAGAGAACGCACTCCTATTCAAGGAGAATCAACATTTAGACATTTAGTTAAGTTCAACATTAAGAATTATATAAATATGGACATCTCGGGTAGCGAAAGGTCTCTGTTGACATTTTTGGAGAAACATTGTTTTACGTTTTTTCACTCTTGAGATACTTCTGAGTTACAAACCTTTGTGAAGACATGGAGTTTATATTTTAATGGAAGATTGATTTTAAATCTCAATCAACGTCTATAAGTTTATTTTCCTCCTGAGTGTGGGTTGGAGAGGGCCCCTCCAACACGTAAGTTAGGGGATTTCCATTTTTCAGGTATTTCTGATTATGTGTTTTACAGTGATGAAAATTTATATTGCATATGGAAGCATTTGAATGATGTCTTGATTCTGTAGAAATTTATAACACATTTTGTAGTTCAGCGATACAGTTTCAGTAGTCCTATAGCTGCTTTCTTCCAACGCATATTTTAAACAACGATTCCATATATATTAGCATTGCCTTCAAAAATCATGGTTTAGATGTAAGGTTTATGAATGTTTCCCATCATGATTAATTGCTTCTCGAGATTAATTGCTTTGATTTCTTAATAATAGATGTGTAGCATGAGATGTTAGATTAGAATTCTAGTTTTATGCGTAAGTAATTGCAGACCTTGCTTTCTTTAATTTAGAATAGATCTGTTATGGCATTTCACTTTCATAGTCTAGATTCACCATTTTGCATTAGGTAGGTTCATAGGAATATCTCTTTCACTTTCAGCATTTTTAATTCTTTAAAATAGATTTACTGCTTTTAGTATTTTAATTCTTTAAAATAGATTTACTGTTTCCCAGTATTTAATTACCTAGTATAAACAGTTTTATGTATTGAGTAGGCAACCTTTAAAAAATTGATACTGATACCCAACCATGACAAAGATTATCCTATAAGAGCACAGATAGTGCCTGCACCTCTAAAATTTGTACGTCCCCCCGGTTGATAATTAAAGTAGGCTTTTAGTACAGCTACCCTCACTAGGAATCCATATTGGGAGCTCACCACTTTTTGGCGTTGTTGCCGGGGAGGTGCTAAATCTTTTAGGAGACATCACCTAAAAACAACACAAAAAGAAAACAAAAATCACATAAAAGAAAAACATAAATACTTTTTTTTTACCAATGAATGCCTCGTCGGCAAAGGGGTAGGTTTGGCCTCTTTTTGCCCAAGCATTCCATGAGCAACAACGGTAATAACAGTTCTGACCATTCTCAGTTTGAATTTCTACACTCTGAAAATGAAACTGACTCCACATACAATCCAAATAGAAGCAACTTCACTACCAGTTCCAGCTCAAACACCACAATGGAAAACAAAGAGGAGGAACCTAGGGAGCTTTTCACCTTTCCCATTAGCATACCTCTTGGAGATGCCAAGATGAAGAACATCAATCCTAATAATCTACCAAACTTCCATGGTTTGACTTTAGAAGATCCTGACACAGTACTGTTTGAATTTGAGGTAGTTTTTAGATCATTTGATTACACTACTGATGCACAAAAGCTAAGGCTTTTTCCTTCCACACTGAAAGACCTATCACTTCGGTGGTCCATGAGCCTTGAAGGGAATAGTATCTTTAGCTGGGATCAAATGAAATATGCATTCTTAGAAAAATATAGGGACTACTGCAAGGCCAAAGATACTAGGGATGAAATATTTAGGATGCAACAAGGAGAAAGAGAGTCATTAGAAGATTATTCCCAAATATTTCAACTCAGCTACCTAAGTCCTGTCACCCTCAACAAATCATGATCACAACCCTCATCATATGAAGTACATAGATCGATCTTGGGAAAAAAGGGATTAAAAATGGCAAGTACAAGAATAATGGAAAGGATAGGTGCGGAAAGACAATAAGTAAGGCTTCATAATCTTCCATGATTTTGCATATAAGGAACCTCTCGAAATTCCCAAGAAGCAACAAACCAAAAGCTAGTGCGCTCACTCAGCCAGCATTGCAATCCTTGAGCCTGTAGGTAGAGCCCGACCAGTTGAGGGTATAAACCACATTCCAAAGTTTTGGTTTTGTCTAATCATAAAGAAGATTCTAAAATGACAAAGAGTTTCAAGAAAAGTGAACGAGAGGATCACAACACCATTTATCAGAGCCTGAGATTCTTGTAGATCATTCGAAATGCAGGCTGGATGCCTTTCCTCCTTATACTGAGACGATACGATACAGGGGTAGATTAGGAGTTTGCAAGAAACTTCAAACATATTAAGGATGAACAGTACGTCACCCGAGTGAAGGGGTTACGTATCAAGTTGGATGAGGAGGTAATTGCCAAATTCAATGGTCTACAGAGAGGTTTGTATTGGAGCAGGGATGACAGGGAGGAAAACCACCAAGCAAAAACAACATTCTTTAAGAAAGGAGAGGTCTAAGATGAAAACAAAAATGGAGTCAAAGACTCTCCATGCCAGCGCCATGGGAGGACGTGGCTGAAATTGTTCTGAGGTACATCACATGCTCTGGTAGGTTAAGCTATGTTCCCATCTTTCATTTTCAGATCCTAGAGCTGTTAAGACACAGAACCCGTCATCCACCAAACAACAACATTAGTATTCCATTTTACCTACTCCAATCCCTAGCAGAAATGAGCAAGAAGGTGGCTAAAGGTAAGGAGTATGCCTTGGCCCATCATGGGCTAATCAAGTTAATCGTTTGCGAGGAGTTAAAGGCACAAATACCATAGCTTTCGTGGGAAGAATTCATGGTGGTATCCGCAGAAGATGTTCAAAGGATGAAAAGTACACCCACAGCTAGCATACCACTAGGAGAAATGAACAAAGTTTCCTCTGCATCATGGGTGAAAAGGAAGATTGACCTGGACCATGTGGCAGAGACCCTGGTGAAAATCAAACCTTCAAGAGTGGACTCCCCCAAGGCAAACCCAGAGATTCCTGCCAAAAATCAAGAGCCGAAAAGAAGGAGTAAGAGATTCACCCAAGCATCCCAAATCTGAATAGATAAGGAAAAGAGTAGGGAACCCAGTCCTATTGTTCAAAATGTGTCGGATGGGGACGATGATCAGTGGGTAGATTAGAGAGACCCCACTACAGAAGAGGACCAGGATGAACAAGAAATGCAGGATGAAAAAGAAGAAATGGATAAAGAATAAGAGCAGAGCATGCAAGAGCAAGACAACTTCCAGGGGAACCCTCCAGAGCACAATGAAAACTCCGGGGTCGTTACCCAACTCGCTAAGGCACGGGAAGAATTGGAAAAGCTCAGAAATGAGCTGGCAACATTAAGAATTGGGCTAGGAAGCCAACCCACACCTTCCCCGTTCTCAGCTGAGAAGACACAAATCCTTAAGATGCATCATGCAGAGGAGCTATGGCTAGCCGAGCAGAAGAATTCAGTGCTTCAAGAAAAATTGGCTGAGGAACAAAATGAATTATCCAAAAAGGACCAAGAGATTACCAAATTGAAGGACGTTTTGGCCACTACTACTGACATATATGATAGACTGCGGGACCTCAGATCGCCGTCGACAATATATGCAGTTTATATATAGGAGAAATGGGGAAAATTCCAGCTCCAGAGGTTGAAGCAAGGACTCCCTATAGAGATAAGCACTCCCAAAGAGTTTATGGATGCATCCTTGAACTCCACAGAGCTGGAGAAGGACCAATTGAGTGAATTCTTCTTGCATAATTTCTTAGTTTCTAGCTTGCCCAACTGGTCGCCAAACCCATATGTGGGGGATTTCTAGTTGAGGGAATTATGTTCGTGGATGAACCACGAAATTGAGTGAGCCCAGGACTACCATATCTATGTCGCATCCAAATGGAAAACCCCATTGATGATCAGAGTAGAGCCAACTCACCCTGAAGGGATAATTTACAACCATAGGATCCTCACCCAGGACGAGGAACTGATCCCCATTCTCCTTGCAAAATAGCAGGAGGCCATGACTCATTTTGACATTACACTCTGAAGCACACAGAAGGAAGTTCACGAGTCCATTGAGTAAAGGTGGAGCAGAGTGGCAAACGAACTGAAAAGAAGAGAACTCCACTCCCCCCTGAGGCTTGATGATGCTCTTTTCAAAGCCACGCTTTAAAAGGAATCTCTGGCAAGAAATCAACTCAAATGGATAGGGATGAGGCTAAATCCCCCATTCTTTCTTTCCCCATTCATCAAGGGACAGATTAATGAAGAGGAAGAGAGGAGGGCATGGGCCAAGGAGGATCAAAATTTTGGATATCACAGGCAGGCAGGGATCCCTAGGGTGGTAGCATGCCGGACATCAGGGAGGTCGTCGACAAATTGAATAAGTCACCCAAGGATGGGTGAATCCTTCAAGTATGGGAGATAATGATGAGTCTAGTTTTTAGGTATTTGATAAACCTTTTTCCCATAGTGAAGCTCAAGCAATGGCGAAGAAACACACTCATTTGTGGGAAGAATGTTTTACTTTAATATTTTAATGAAGTTGTTTTTGACGCTTATTCTTGTATGTTTAAAATGCGTATTCAATAAACTAATTCTGTGGAAATCAAGCATGGTTGAGTAGGTTCAGGGGCATCAAAGGACGAATGCGTAGAAGACTGAGGGATCATGCAGCTCGGCGCCCTATTTCGTGATTTATAGAGAACGCACTCCTATTCAAGGAGAATCGACATTTAGACATTTAGTTAAGTTCAACATTAAGAATTATATAAATATGGACATCTTGGGTAGTGAGAGGTCTCTGTTGACATTTTTGGAGAAACATTGTTTTACGTTTTTGCACTCTTGAGATACTTCTGTGTTACAGACCTTTGTGAAGACATGGAGTTTATATTTTAACGAAAGATTGATGTTAAATCTCAGTTAGCATCTATAAGTTTCTTTTCCTCCTAAGTACGGGTTGGAGAGGGCCCCTCCAACACGTAAGTCAAGGGATTTCCATTTTTCAGGTATTTCCGATTATGTGTTTTATAGTGATGAAAATTTATATCGCATATGGAAGCATTTGAATGATGTATTGATTCTGTAGTAATTTATAACACGTTCTGTAGTTCAACAATATGGTTTCAGTAGTCCTGTAGCTGCTTTCTTCCAATGCATATTTTAAACAACAATTCCATATATATTAGCATTGCCTTCAAAAATCATGGTTTAGATCTAAGGTTTATGAATGTTTCCATCATGATTAATTGCTTCGCGAGATTGATTGCTTTGATTTCTTAATAATAGATGTGTAGCATGAGATGTTAGATTAGAATTCTAGTTTTATGCGTAAGTAATTACAGACCTTGCTTTCTTTAATTTAGAATAGATCTGTTATGGCATTTCACTTTCATAGTCTAGATTCACCATTTTGCATTAGGTAGACTCATAGGAATATCTCTTTCACTTTCGGCATTTTTAATTCTTTAAAATAGATTTACTGCTTTTAGTATTTTAATTCTTTAAAATAGATTTACTGCTTTTAGTATTTTAATTCTTTAAAATAGATTTACTATTTCCCAGTATTTAATTCCCTAGTATAAACAGTTTTATGTATTGAGTAGGAAACCTTTAAAACATTGATACTGATACCCAACCGTGACAAAGATTGTCCTCCAAGAGCACAGATAGTGCCTGCACCTCTAAATTTTGTACGTCCCCGGGGTTGATAATTAAAGTAGGCTCTTAGTACAACTGCCCTCATTAGGCATCCATATTGGGAGCTCACCAGTGCTGGTGCAAAATCTGAAGCACGATGGCTTTCAGTGAGTCTCTACAAAATCTGAAGCATTGTAGCTTTCAAGTAGTACAAAATTCGAGGCCTCTAAGCTCTCAGTACAAGTATAATAGTGTCATCAGGCCTGACGCCTGAACCATACACCACCCCTAGCACGGACATCCCCCTGTCGCTGAGTGAGGAAGCAATCCACGATCCTCGCTACCTTGCGGAGTAGGGCATTGAAGCATACGGACGTTCCAACCCCAAACCTCTGCATAGGTCTCGGTAGGTCATCTATCACTAGCTCAAGAACCTCCACTGTAACCTGGGACAAGTTCCTGTATACCTCCTCCATCTCCTCGATGGCAGTATGAGCACCTGGGGGCACAACTGCTTCCTCACCTCTGTCTCTCCTCGCTAGGAGGGAAACTCCTACCGGCCGTACGGGCCCCACATCTGCACACACATGTTATATACTTGTCAGCACTGCATCAAAAAAATGATAAATATACAAAACTAAAAGTACAAGGGTTTTTGTTCTCACCTATGTCACCCCATGCTGCACCCTCGGGCAGCATCAAGTCAGGATCCTCTCTGAAATATGTACCACCGTACGGGAAGTCCTCAACCATGAGTAACTGGCCCTCCAGCTAGCTGAAGAACTCGGGACCAAAACTGATGATAGGTCCTCCACCATGACGAGTCATCACCTCAGCCCATCTGAGCATGTGGGGATCTCTGGGCTCCCTGTCATCTAGTACTAGCTGTGGACGTAAGAGAGGGATCCACTCCAAGAAGAACGATACCACGATCAATCCATAACCAAACTACTTGAGCTCTCCCCGCTGACACTTGGTCAACTGAGCTTAGAGGTTTGCGAGGAGACCCTTGCACCAGTTGAAAACCATGGGGGACATGCAATCCTCCACATAAAGTATCCGAGTCCGAGTAGCCATGTGTGGTGCTTGGCTTCCTGCCACTCTAGTAATAGTAAACAATATGGTACGCAGTGGGTGGCTCACCACATGCCTAATAAGAATCTTCCCACTCGAAGATCGAGCAAGAGCAGTACAATGCTGTGACACCATGTCATCGACTGTGCAGTCACTGACCCGTGTTCCAGTGAGATGTACAGGTTACCCTCTCCAGGACAAATCGGTGAGAAAATAGATGTCCTCAACATCTATTGTGAGGATGTGCTCACCAATCACGAAATGTTGTTGGGATTCATTCCAACTCTGGAGTATGTGTGATAGTAATGGGATTTGGGATCTCATCCCCTGAATCTCAAAGAACTTGAGCAAACCACAGTTCCTCAAGGCATCATTGCATTGCGGATCATTGGCAGCTTGTTCATCTTCTACTTTGTGTTCTCGTTCCCGCCACTCTAAAACCATGTTGGCTTGCTAGCAACCTGCCTAAATGGACATTTTAACACTGTTAGATCCTACTTCAACCACATCGAGTTCTTTTTTTTATTTCATTTTGATGTTTGGGAAATGCAACTCCACCATCGCACTGTACTTTTGCGTATAGTGCGATGTCGTCACAATTCACTCATTCGAGACTTGCGTCGAGTCGGTCTCCTAGCAGTTCCCAAAAGGGCCAACTGCGACGAGTCGAGAGCGCAGTATCCCTCCATGAATTCATCAAAAAACCCAAAAATTGAACCTAAAAACAAAATCTAATCCACTAGAAAGTTGTTGGATGAAGTATAGGCTTACCTGCTCCTAACGGTGGGTGAAATGGCGGATCGTAGTTCCCGGAATCGGCAAATGAAGTTTTGGCTCCAAATCGGTACTTCTCCTCCCAAATTGGCAAATGAAACAATGAAATCCATTTTTGGCCCATTTTTCTATTTATAAATAGAATGGAACATTCCTTTTCAAATATTTTGATGCTCTTGGGCCATTTATCATAGTTTTTTACCATTTTTGTCATATTTGAGGCTATTTGGCACATTTTCTAGTGTGCAGGAATTGTAAGTAGTCTTTCATGCTGTTTCTCATATCACAACGGTCATCGCAGGTATGAACACTCCCTTGAACGTTTTGTCGTTATTTTTGCAACGGTTAGTCTGTAATTATTGCGCGATGATGAGTTTACTCTTCGTTTGTTCTCGTACTCACGGAACTATGAGAACAAGTATCAAGTTATGATTTATCACTTTTCCGGGCTCGTTAAACTTCCACGGAAAAGGACACCCCCCAGAGTCTACCATTAAGCTCTTTTCAGGCTCTCGAAAAATGAAAATATTGCCAAGCGAATTTGTCGCGTTCACGCTTGTTAAAGTATTTGAATGGTCATCTTCCTGGTGATAGTTTACCCCTTTTTCGGACCAGGAGGCACTAATTACGAAAAAGGTATACTCCAGCCAATCATGACTTGAAGAGTCCTCTCCCGCGTTGTTTTACCCCTTTTCGGGCGATGAGGCTAACTTTACGAAAAAGGACCGTTGGAGTCTTCTTTAAATCTTTTCAGACTCTCTAAACATGAAATGACGACCGAGTTTACCTTCTATGGACTTGTTAAAATTCTCACATTGAAGGGCCCGTCATGGGACGAACCCCTCCTATCCTAGGTTCGGGAAATATTTGGGATTGGACTCATCTATGAGATGAGCTATACCGAGCATCTAGTTACCCTCATCAAGCTCGTAAAAAACACATGAGTCACTCATCATTCATGATGGGGAAAAAGGAAAGCGTTTGTGTTACATACCTTATTAGTGGCAGTATGTAGCCGTTCTTGAACATGGCACTCATCTGCATTTGCATACAGCACTTGTGTCATCCGTTTGTCCTCGAGTTCCACTTATTTCCTGAGTATTATTACTCCTTTGAGTCATTCAAAGAAAAGCTTCCATCATTAGTCGCTTTAAGAATTTGTGTCGCACTTGTCATGTCAATACTGCCAAGTCATGCCATGCCCATGTTCAAGAATATGTCTATCATTTATCATTTGTAGTCAGTACATCCGTTATCACGTCGGTCTACTCTGAGTTAGTCTTGCATGTTATTGTACCATCCGATCTACTCTACACATTTTTGTCGTGTTTCGTGTCGATTGATGGGGGATTCATCATGGCCCTCCTTCGACGGATTCATCCTTATCGACTTCAACACATCATCCGATGATTGAATCTAGAAACCAATCGAGTACCTTGGCCCTGCATGCCTCAATGGCAGGTTACTTCGCTTTCATCATGAGTTTACGTCATTGACTCTTCATTGAAATATTTCGTCTTGCGTTCGAATTCAACTCATTTATTCATGCTTGATGATATGTATTGTGATACCTTGGGAATCATTGACATCAATGGTGATCTTCCTCGCACTTGTTAACGGTTTACATCAATGGCCGGTAATCAAGTGGTTTCTACCATGTTCAACATCAAGACGTTTGTAATCACATGGATATATCTTTGTGGGTTCATCTTGAAGACCCTAGGGAGTTATGTTTTACCCAGGTTGCGATGGAGATTGTATTGAGTTATATCACATGGATCCACACTTGTATTGGTCGTGGTTGTGTTATCATCTCATCATGGATCTACGCTTGTGTCTAGTAGCCATGATTGTGTTCAGTCGGTCATTACTACCATGGATCTGCAATGTATTGGTCGGAAACCATGTTGTACTTCATATGAGATTGTCAGTTCAGAGTCAGTTGTACTGCAGCAGCATCCTTCACCGACAAGTCTATTGCCATTACTTATATCAAAGCACTTCACCTATCTATCTTCAACGGCTTCATGCTTTGGGGGGCATTCTGTTACACACAAAATCTACTCATCATAAGATTCAGTGTATACACCCCTGAAGATACCTGGGCTAAGTAATCATCCTGGGAGGATTTGTACCCAATTGTGCTAAGTTTTGAAGGGTCATCGCAGGCTACACACTAGCAACATGCGACGTCACACCTGCCCCATTACAGGGTGCGACGAAGTCAATTAGATGTAAAAAATAGCTTCTTTGAGGTCCATCTCGAAGCTTGCTAACTTGAGACCCTATCCCTGACCTCTTGGAAAAGATGGAACTCGGTTCCTAAACCTTTGGAGAGATCCATTAAGCCTCTCCTACCATCTCTCAACCTATCCTATCCATACCCTATCCACTTAGTCCTATATAAATGAAAGTCACTCCCATCCCAAAGGGAGGAAGGCTATGGTATCTACATGCTGGTAAAATCACTCTTAGAACATATCCACTCACCCATTGGAGAACTCATACTTCCTTGGACGGATATGGCAATTGGATTTGTCAGAGAAGGGTTACATCGTTAGGCCTTGGTTGTAGTTCTATATCTCTATTATGTACTCCTATTTTTGCAGTAATACAAATGCTTTCCACCAAGATTTTTCATGTGTGCAATGATATTGAGTAGTTTACTTGCTTAACTGTTTACTTAGATCTCTTATTCTATAGATGTCTTTTACTGGTTTCTCTTGTTTCTTGTCTTGACAGGTCTTGCAGCTTGGATCTGATGACCGTGGGATGTGGAGCAACATTCAGGAGAAATGATTGCGAAGTGAAAGGTAAGACATCTAGTAATCGATCCTTAACTAGATCTAGGAAATGCATTAGTAGTCTGTTCTATTTGTTCTAGACTCACTTTGAGCTAGGGAGATCCAGCTCGTGTCTACTTGAGTGGATTGTCTGATAACAAAAATCCCCCCTCATCCCCAACCTAGCTCCCGAACCATCATCAGGGGTCGTTAATCCTAAAGTAAGGGGCATCAACCAACAACAATTAAAATCCCCAGTAATGACCAATACTCCCACACAGTGGGTCACTCCACCATGTGCTCTTTGTGAGAAACAAGGCCATGGAACCAAATTGTTCCCCACCTTTTAGGAGCTCAGGAGTATTCTCAACACCCCCATTAGTGTGACACACACCCCACCTGCAATAGCAGGGGAAGCTCTTCATCTCCCAACTCGACACCTAATTCCAAACCATTATGTACCAATCACACATGTTTGAGTTGTTCCCAGTTTGGGAATTACACATCATTGTCCCGACCTCCCTTGATTTCAGGACGCTTTGGTGAACATTCGACTAACTAAACTATTGGTCGAGAGTCCTTCACCTCAACCTCAGTAAAAAACTTCCATAAATGTGGTCACTACCTCAACGACAACACCTATTGCGCCTATCTTATAACTAGCCATAATGGTAGCTCCTGCTATTGAGCCTACGACGCCGCAAGACCCCCCACTTTATACAACTCTCATGAAAATAGAACCACATGATGGACTCTCATCTTGTGGGAATATTATGCACATGATCCCCTCCGAGGGATCACAACCATTCTTGATCAAGCCAATCCACCTTCAAGACAAACACCTCTGTGTGCCCAAGAACCATGCCCATGCCGATCATGGCGACACTTCTCACTTCTCATTCCAATTTCCCATATTATGCTATGAACGAGAATCCCACCTCAAACTAATGAGGCTCCAATACCAACTTACATACCTCAACATACTCCCTCAAATATTACATGCTGAGGAAGTTCTTCCCCCTCTATCGAACACCATCGATGCCGCATCTTCTTTGGCTGGTTTACTAACTAGTGATGATTCCTCATCTTTCGATGAAGACTTGGATCCTCTGCAACCATCGTTGGGTGTCTAAACAATACTAGGGGATACCATTTCAAATGTTAGATACTCACCAATTCCTGACAAGTATGACACCACCTTGGTACCACCCTAAGGTCCAACATTTAAAGCTCCCCAACACCAGAAGGGAAAAAGCATTTTTTTCCCTTTATATTGTCCTATTTATGCAATATAATATTTTGTATTTCATATTTTCAATCCCTTTGATCAAGAAAAATATGATCTTTTGCTTATGTAGACGACCTCTTGAATAGATGAATACGTCATCTTCACAGACGATGTAAGTCGATGGTAAAAGAATCTTGCATCAGCCGCTTGGGCCATTTATACCCCCTCCCAAACTCTCTACCATACCAGAGGAATTTGTTTGGGGGAACTCACTAACAACCAGGTAGAATACGATGTCATCATTGGTATCTTAAGTGATTCCACCCACTTGGAATACGCCATATGCATGTACACCTAGATTCCCAACTAGTTTTCTTTCAACCAATAATGTCTTCAAGGTCCTTAACTCGATCGTCTTTCACTATTTTTTTCGAGTATGCCTCCTAGTGTGACAATTTGAAACCATCACCTTCACACATGTCCCCAGGAAAACTAATGCATTTGTAGACCATGTCACAAACGAATTGTTGGAATGGCATCTAGTACACCAACCATTTGTCTTACCCCTATATACACAAACAAAGCATCTATATATGTGTGTCCGCGCTCGTGATGATCCTTGAGATCATTTCTCGCTCTCGCACCTAGATTTTTCGGGCATTTTTTTCCATGCCCCCCTCGTCACCTCGGTTTGTGTTCCACATCCGCCGTTCTCCGTTTTTGACAGTCTTTATATCGTCGGATTTAGTTTTCCGCGCTCGTGATGATGCTTGAGATCATTTCTCGCTCTCATGCCCATACTTTTCGGCCATTTTTTCAAAATGCCCTCTCATAACCTTGGTTTGCGTGCCACAACGGCCGCAGCCCCCTTTGTGACAATCTTTATGTCACCGGATCCAGTATCCCACACACATGATGACGCTTGATACCTTTTCTCACTCCCATCTATCCATTTTTGTTCGATATAATTTTATCCCTTTTTCGGGCCGAGCAATCCCTTTTACGAAAAAGGCACTTAGGGAGTTTCTGTTAAGCTCTTTTCTGACTCCTAAAACAATGAAAAGATCGCCGAGCAATCTTGCTTCCTTTCATGCTCGCTAAACGTATCTGAAAGGGCGTCTACCTGGTATAAGTTTACCCCTTTTTCAGACCTCGTAGACTAATTACGAAAAAGGTATACTCTAGTCACATCGGCTAGAAGAGTTCTCCATCCGCATCATTTTATGCTTTTTCGGGCCTTGGAGACTAAACTTATGAAAAAGAAACACCAATAGAGTCCACTTACCGTTTTCAGACTCTCTAAAACATGAAAGAAATCATGAGCATGAACCGTCCTGGGCTCACAAAATCCACAGGACCGTACCATTTCAGAGCACACTTTTATCCCTTCTTGGAGCTCATTAAAACTACGAAGAAGGAATCAATGGTGCCTCTTGGCGCCACGACAGATCACATCTACTCATATGACAGCTTCCCCATGATTGGTCGCCTTTATTCAGAGTATTCTGCAGTACGTCACCTTGAAAATCCCTCGACAGCACCTATCAGCTCGTACTCCCCCCCCAGAGTCAATATATACCATTCAGTCAATCAAAGCAATGATCCCCTCACCTACAACTCAGTTCCCTACGCTGCCAAGTCAACCATGTCATCATGCTCTGAACAAAGGAAGTTTGAGTCTACCCACTCTTTCACCCAGTTATTTCCCATCCCCACAAGTATGTCGGTCCTACCATCAGTACTACAACAATTCAGTTCTACACCTCGTGCTCCTATCAAGAAAAAATCATTACCTTGTTAGTTGTTGGTCTCCCTCTATCGACAACAACCACATTTATTCCAGAGGATAGACCTAGAGGTCCCTGTGTCTAGGACTCATTACCATTTATGATGAGTTCCTACGAGTCATTTCGAAAGGAATCCTCAGTGCCTTTCCAAATGATTGTTTCTCACATGCTCGACTTCAACACCTTGATCGCATCGTTGAGATTCGCACAGGACATTGATCCTTTCAGTTATTAGTTGAAGACCCCGGATACCTCCTGACTCCTCAACATTTGAGAATCTTCCTATGGATACCAGTTACACTTTTTCTATAGATACCCGGGTTGCGCATGGCGACAGTATTCAGGAGTACCCCAATTTCATACTCGCTTGAGTATACAGTTACATTATTTCTCAGAGATAACTCATAGACTTTGAGTCCCTACAGATGCTGGACACCTTCAATTTCAGCAGGTCATCAGTTAACCCAGTGTATCAGTTATTGAGATCAGTTATGATCAGGAGTATATCCCAAAATAATGTCCCCCCTGGACCATTATGATGTACCAGTAGATTCTTTATGTATTAGATCCCCCTTCTTGGGACTAATTGTTATGTATATGTCTTGATACGAGCATGGGAATGCCCGCCTCGTCCATTATCAGATATTATACCTCATTCATATTGAGGCCATGTAATATTTTTTGTTTTTGCAGCTTCCAAGGGCCGTGGCTCCAGTCTCCAACTGGTCTCTTCTCTCCCTAAACCCCAGAAAAAAGACAAAAGAACGATGATGTCTATCGGCCATACGATGAGCTCCTGCCCTCACACATCAGGGGGCAATCTATTAACACCTAAAAAGTGCTCACTAGCTCATTCCCTTATTCACATGACCCATTTGTCCACTTTCCCACCATCTGAGCCTCTGAAACCAACAAAAGGTCACCAAAAGACCGCACCTACTTAGTGCTATGGGCACCTGCTAACTAGTAGGAGCAGTTTCAATAGAATTAAACAAGAAACTAATCTAAACAAAACTAATCATGGATCTATGCAAGAATATAAGCAAATAGTGTAAACATTTAAAAAACAAGAACAAGAAAATATTAAAGAATGAATTTGTATTGAGAAATGGGGGGCAAGTAAGTGCTTGCGATAATACCTTCAATGGTGAAGGTTGATGTTGAGCAACTCCCAAGATGAGTAGCTCCAAGCTCCAAGAGGTCTCCTTCTCCAAGGTTGCTTACAATGGCCAAAATGCTCAAGGAATATTTCGGCAGCATGAGGATGAGATAATGGATGGATGTGAAATGAGGAGCCCCTACCACCTTTTTATAGGTTTTGGTGGTGGGGAATACCATTTGTTATTTTGTGGAAACCAAATGGTATTGACCAACATGGTTTAGGTACTTTTCCCTCCTTTTTCCTTTTTTCAATAAAATTAATATTTTTATTCCCTTTTTAATATTTTTGGGAATTTGGACCCTTTTTGAGGGTTTTTTATGCTTTTTTATGAAAGATAATCTTTTTTAATGGAAAAAGGGGTGTACTCAGGTCTTTTGGTGACCTTTTGTTGGTTTCAGAGGCTCAGATAGTGAAAAAGTGGACAAATGGGTCATGTGAATAGGGAAATGAGCTAGTGAGAACTTTTTGGGTGTTAACAGATTGCCCCCTAATGTGTGAGGGTAGGAGTTCATCGTATGGCCGATAGACATCATAGTTCATTTGTCTTTTTCTGGGGTTTTAGGGGACAGAAGAGACCGGTTGGAGACTGGAGCCACGGCCCTTGGAAGCTGCAAAAACAAAACATATTACATGGCCTCAATATGAATGAGGTATAATCTCTGATAATGGACGAGGCGGGCATTCCCATGCTCGTATCAAGACATATACATAACAATTAGTCCCAAGAAGGGGGATCTAATACATAAAGAATCTACTGGTACATCATAATGGTCCAGGGGGGACATTATTTTGGGATATACTCTTGATCATAACTGATACACTGGAATAACTGGTGAACTGCTGAAACTAAAGGTGTCCAACATCTGTAGGGACTCAAATATTATGAGTCATCTCTGAGAATTAATGTAACTGTGTACTCAAGGGAATATAAAATTGGGGTACATCGGAATATTTTCGCCATGTGCAACCTGGATATCTATAGAAAAAATGTAACTGGTTGTTTCCATAGGTAGACTCTCAAATGTGGAAGAGTCAGGTGGTATCTGGCGTCTTCAACAAATAACTGAACGGAACAATACCCTGTGCGAGTCTCAACGATGCGATCAAGGTGTTGAAGTCAAGCATGTGAGAAACAACCATTTGGAGAGGCACTGAGGATTCTTCTCGAAATGATTCGTAGGAACTCATCATAAATGGTGATGAGTCCAAGACATAGGGACCTCTAGGTCTATCCTTTGGAATAAATTTGGTTGTCGTCGACAGAGGGAGACCAGCAACTAACAAGGCAATGATGTTTCCTTGATAGGAGCACGAGGTGTAGAACTGAAGTGTGGTAGTACTGATGGTAGGACTGACATACTTGTGGGGATGGGGAATAACTGGGTCAAAAAGTTGGTAGACTCAAACTTCCTTTGTTCAGAGCATGATGACATGGTTGACCTGGCAGTGTAGGGAACTGACTTGTAGGTGTGGGGATCATGACTTCTAGGGACTGAATGTTATATATTGGCTCTGGTGGGGAGGACGAGCTAATAGGTGCTGTCGAGGGATTATCAAGGTGACATACTGCAGAATACTCTGAACAAAGGCGACCAAAATGGGGAAGCTTCCATATGAGTAGATGTGATCTGTCGTGGCGCCAAGAGGCACCATTGATTCCTTCTTCGTAGTTTTAATGAGCTCCAAGAAGGGATAAAAGTGTGCTCTGAAATGGTACGGTCCTGTGGATTTTGTGAGCCCAGGACGGCTCATGCTCATGGTTGTTTTCATGTTTAGAGAGTCTGAAAATGGTAAGTGGACTCTATTGGTGTTTCTTTTTCGTAAGTTTAGTCTCCAAGGCCCGAAAAAGCATAAAATGATGCGGATGGAGAACTCTTCTAGCCGATGTGACTAGAGTATACCTTTTTCGTAATTAGTCTACGAGTTTCGGAAAAGGGGTAAACTTATACCAGGTAGATGCCCTTTCAGATACGTTTAGCGAGCATGAAAGGAAGCAAGATTTCTCGGCGATCTTTTCATTGTTTTAGGAGTCAGAAAAGAGCTTAACAGAAACTCCCTAAGTGCCTTTTTCATAAAAGGGATTGCTCGGCCTGAAAAAAGGGATAAAATTATACCGAACAAAAATGGATAGATGGGAGCGAGAAAAGGTCTCAAGCGTCATCATGTGTGTGGGATACTGGATCCGGTGACATAAAGATTGTCACAAAGGGGGCTGCGGCCGTTGTGGCATGCAAACCGAGGCTATGAGAGGGCATTTTGAAAAAATGGCCAAAAATTATGGGCGTGAGAGCGAGAAATGATCTCAAGCATCATCACAAGCGCAGAAAACTGAATCCGGCGATATAAGACACTTTGAAAACAGAGAACGGTCGATGTGGCACACAAACCAAGGCGACGAGGGGGGCATGGGAAAAAATGCCCGAAAAATCTAAGCGCGAGAGCGAGAAATGATCTCAAGCATCATCACGAGCGCGGAAAACTGAATCTGGCGATATAAGACACTTCGAAAATGGAGAACGGCCGATGTGGCATGCAAATCGAGGCAACGAGGGCGCCCAAAAAAATGGTCAAAAAATGGAGCTGGTGAAAACTGGAAAAGGAAAGAATTGACATGAAGTTCTCGCTGCGTTGATTCCAATGGTACCAACGGTTTGAAAAATGGACTTCGTATGATACCGCAATGGTTGTTTGAAAAATGGTGGAATTTCTTTAAATAGGGCGTGGGGCCCAAATGACGTGTCATTGTTACATGCGAGTTTTGCAGAGCAGTCAGAGCTATTTCTCGATTTTCGGGAGATTTCACCGTTGGTTTTCGATTCTGCGAGTTTCAGGTAACTCTATTTGCTTTAGCCTTTTCATTTATGTCTTTTTCGTTTGGCGATGGGCCCCCGAAGGCCGCGAAATTCCATGTTGACGCTCCAACGTGGAATATCGCGGGTTTTGGGTCTATTCCCGCGATGAACCGCACGGGTTTTAGGCTGACAGCCGCGATGTTCATCGCGGTTGTGAGGTTGGAACCCGCGATGTTCATCGCGAGTTCATGGGAGATAGTCGCGATGTTCATCGCGATTGTTTGGCAAAAATCCGCGATGTTCATCGCGGGTTTTTGGTTGGAGGCCGCGATGATCATCGCGGGTTTTTGACTGGAGGCCGCGATGATCATCGTGGGTTTTAGCATGGAGGCCACGATGGTCATCGCGGATTTTGGTGGAAAAGCCGCGATGGGAATTTTTCAAAATTTTTTGTGCTGGGGCTAAAAATTTCTTTTGTTTTCTGGCAGGATGTTGAGGAGACCATTGTCCTCCTGGCGAGAGCGGGAGATCGATGATGATTTGATGGAGAAGATTCAGACTGATCCGGGGGTGCGACAGACTATGGCTGTGAGCGGACTTTTGAAGTTCACTCTGATCCCACCTATTCGTTCAGTGAGACGGCTCCTGAACAAGCTGGTGAGTTGGTGGGTGCCGGCGGAGGGTGCTTTCATTATTGGGGGTGAGAGGTTAGAGATCACCCTCACGGATGTCTATTTTCTGACTGGGTTGCATCGTTTGGGGGAGGTGGGTGATCTCTTGCCGAGGATCCCGCCAGGTGTAGATATGGAGGACTTGTTACAGACCTTCTGTGTTGGTGATGCCATTTTGCAGAACAGCTCTATTAGTCTGCGATCCCTACGTGAGTGGGATATGCGAGCTGTTGGGGCATGTGTTCTGCGGATATTGGGTGCTGTCGCGCCACATCGTTTGTCTGGAGGACAAACGATGTTGGTGGATTCTGTTCTTCGGGGGACTTACTATGCCTGGGGGCAGATGTTTCTAGCTGGCGTCCGGAGAGATCTGGACAAGGCCAGTCGAGAGGGAGGAGAGTTTTGTTATGCCTCCTTTCTATGTTGTTTTTTCTTCGAGCGGTTGCCGACCTTAAGACCGCGAGTACCCATTCGTGCTGGTCTGGTGAGTGAGCCTCGCATGATGCGGTTGGGGCAGATGATGCCTCGTGGCGGTGGTGGTATCTGCGGTTTCTTTACTGAGGATTTTTATGAGCAGTGGGAGCAGATGCCCCTGCTGATTGAGGACTACCCCTATGCCGGCATGGACTATCGAGGTGACCCAGAGATGCCTCGTGCCCCAGGACAGGCTTGGAGTTTAGACGGTATGTTTTGTGATTTATTTTATACTATATCATGTGTTGTTTGATTTATCATCGATGATTATAGTTGGATAGTATATGATGGCTTACTTACTTTGTGCAGATGTGGGTCCAGTGCCACCGACCGACTACGTGGCTCGTCAGGGGTGGGCGATGGTGGTCGCTCATCCACCTGCAGCGGTACCACCTCCGCATGGTGGAGGATTTGCGGCTCGTGGGCGAGGGGTTGGCCCTCGAGATGACGCCATAGAGGGTGTCAGATCGGGATATTTTGGAGGGTTGCTTCAGTGCGCCGCCTGAGTGGCGGTCGCTCTTGTTGAGGACAGCGGTGTTTGTGGCAGAGCACAGGGGTGGTGCTCGGGATGTCCCGGCAGGGCCGGCTGAGATGAGGATACGTCCGTGGGATGATCCAGCGGGGCCGGCAGAGGGGAGAGTTCGGGCTCGCCATGACCCGGCGGGGCCAACGGAGGAGGAGCCGGAGGAGCCTAGGGATCCTGATGAGTAGATGATATTGTATCTGCCCCCAAATGCTGATGAGCATATGGGGAAGCATTTTTGTACGACTGATGTATTTTTGTATATCGGGTGCTGAGGGCACCTATGACATGTTGACTGTTATGGTTTATATATTTTGATATATTGTCGTGTATGCACGTGGATGCAGATTTGTTTATGCCCGTGGAGGCACATGTTATGCCCGTGGATGCATTTTGTTTATGGATATGTCCGTGGAGGCACATGTTATGCATGTGGAGGCACATGTTATGCACATGGATGCATTTTGTTTATGGATATGCCCGTGGAGGCACATGTTATGCACGTGGATGCACATTTTGGTTATGACATGATGTGATTGGTGTGCCAGTCGAGGACATTATTGGCCATATGGTCTGCTACACTATTGAGGTGTCTTGGGACATGTGTGAACGAAATGGATTCAAACTGTCTAACCATTTGTTTAGTGCGCAGGAATTTTATGAAAAGACAGGGATCGCGTACTTGGTACTCATTGTTGAGCTGGGAAACTAGGAGCTGTGAGATTAAGAAAACATTGAGGTGACAGATGCTCATTTGGAGAGCTGCGGCCAGGAGACCGGTCACGGCATCGTATTCAGCTTGGTTATTGGTGGCGACACCTAAACATACTCCGTCAATGTGAATTAACTCATGTGAAGGGGAGTATATTACCCAAGCTGCGGAGGCGAGATTGGGAGACCAACGGCTTGCACCATTAGCGAAACCGACATAGCAGAGTGGAAGAGGATCCATCTGTGGTCATGCAGAGGAAAACAAATATTTAGGTTTTTTGATTTTTTTGTAAAAAATGAAAGTAAGCCTATACTAGAATGGATGATGGTGTCCATCAGATTTTCTATGGGTAAAATCTTTTGAGGTACAACCCGTTGCGTGGGTTGTGTTGGGGATTTCCCTCTGAATCGGTCAGAATGTATGCCCCCTGCCCGAGGCAAGTGTGTACGATGTAGGGGCCTTGCCACATAGATACAAACTTTCCCTTTCTGGTTTTGTCGTGGGCTTGATCGTAAGCTAGGACAAGGTCTCCTTCAGAAAAGGTTCTAGGGTGGACGTGTTTGTCGTAACTTGGTTTTGATCGTTGTTTGGCTGCTTCCATGTTTTGAATAGCTGTGCGCCGATCTTCATCGGCCTGTTCTAGGAGTAGTAAACGTTGCTCAATCGGGGAAGTGTATGGTAGGAGTTCAACGACGATATGTAAGGCTGGAATCTGACACTCGATAGGGAGGACGGATTCGACACCGTGAACTAAATGGAAAGAGGTAAAACCAGTGGCGATTTTGGTTGAGGTGCGGTAAGCCCATAGTGTCGGGAAAAGCATGTGGTGCCAATTGGATTTGTGTTTGTCTACAGTGCGTTGGAGAATGGTCTTCAAAATTTTATTGATCGCTTCGACTTGGCTGTTTCCTTGGAAATAATAGGCGGAAGAGAAATGGTGTTCAAATTTCAACATGGTTGATAATTCTTTCCAGACGGCATCTTCGAAGTGAGAGCCATGGTCAGAGACTAGTTGCTTCGGAACTCCGAAATGAGTGATAACATGGTTGAAGAAAAACCGTGCTGCAGTGTCGGCCTTGCAATTGTAAGTCGGCATGGCTTCCGCCCACTTGGTGAAATAATCTACGGCCACAACGATGTGTTTGTGACAGCCGGCTGACGTGGGGTTGCAATCGAGGAAGTCGATGGCCCATTTGCAGAATGGTCCAACAGTGACCACTGGATGAAGGGGGGCGGGGGGGGGTTCTCGCTTTGGGAGAAAAGAGTTGGCAGTTCTGGCAATGCTTGACTGCGGTGATGTAATCAGTAAACAATGATGGCCAAAAATAACCTGCCCGAATGATCTTCTGGGCGGTGGCCATGCCGGAGAAATGGCCTCCACAGGCACCGCTATGACAATCATTGAGGACTTGTTCTGCCTCACTATGGGATAGGCAGCAGCGTAGGATGGTATCAACGCCGCGTCGGTAAAGTACATCCCCTAACAAGAGGTATCGGGGGGCATGGTGTTGTATGCGACGGCGTTCATCACGATCGATGTTTGGTCGAAATTTTTGCGTGCGGAGGTAAATCAAAATGTCTCCATACCATGGGTCGTCAGAGGAAATGATGAATATTTGTTCGTCAATCAGATCCGTTTGGATAGCAGGTGATGACGAAGAGGACGGGAGGTCGGTGATGAGGTGAGCAAGCGCGAGGGCTTTGGTGCTTTTAGGAGTTCTGAAAGTAAGGTCATATTCCTGGAGGATAATGACCCATTTAGCAACATGACCTTGTAGGAGCCGCCGGGTTAGGAGATAGACCATAGGGTTGGAGTCGGTCGTGGTATGACTGAGTAGAATGTAGTGTCGCAATTTTTGTACGGAAAAGACTACAGCTAGGGCTAATCTTTCCTCGTATGGGTAACGTAGGGGTGGGCCAGACAAGGTCTGGCAGACGTAATAAATTACATGTTCTTGGTGAGAGGCATCTTCTTGGACCAAAACTCCGGACACAGCATATTCAGATGCCGAGACATAAAGGGTGAAGTCTTGAGAGAAATCTGGTGGGGATATCAAGGGGGCTTGTGTGAGAGCTTTCTTGAGGGCTTTGAATGCTGCGTCTGTTTGCTCATTCCAAACAAAGGGTATGTGGGTACGAAGTAAGCATAAGAATACGTGGACTTTGGTGGCGTAATCAGGAACGAAGCACTTAAGGAAATTGGACCGCCCTTGTAGACTCTAGAGCTACCGAAGCGTGCGAGGAGGGGGAAGTTCTAAGATGGCTTTGACTTTCAGGGGATCAACAGTAATTCCGTCTTGGAAAACAATGAAACCCAACAAACGGCCTACTGGTACGCAAAACAAACACTTGTGTGGGTTCAAGCGGATTTTATATTTGTGACAACGCAGGAAAACTTGCCGGAGGTCGTTAATGTGGTCTGATCATTTTCGGGAACGAGCTGTAAGGTCATCAAGATAGACTCGCAGGATATGGACCAAGTCGTGAAAGCAATAGGTCATGGCTCGCTGGAAAGTGGCACCAGCATTTTTAAGGCCGAATGGTATGACGCGATAGGCAAAGGTGCCCCATGGGGTGGTGAAGGCAGTCTTGTACTGATCCTCCTTACGGATGTGAATCTGGTTGTATCCGGAAAACCCGTCCATGAAAGATAGGACTTCATGGCCCGCACACTCATCAATGAGTTGGTCAATGAATGGCGTGGGGAAATTGTCTTTTGGACAAGCGTGGTTTAAATCACGGAAGTCAGTGCATACTCTAAGGGTGCCTTGCTTTTTGTTTACGGGAATGGGGTTCGACACCCAAGTGGTGTACAGAATAGGATAAATGAATCCTGCTTTGCGAAGTTTCTCAACCTCCGCTTTAACAGCGGGGAGTTTGGAAGGATGAATGGGTCGATGTTTCTGACGAACAGGGGGTACCTCAGGCCATGTATCAATGTGGTGCTCTATAATGGTGGGGTCAAGACCAGGCATTTCGGTATAGGACCAGGCGAAAACATCCCGGAATTCTTGAAAAAGCTTTTTATACGCCTGAGTTTCTGCTTGAGTGCAAGATGCGCCCAGCAAGATGAGCTCAGGTTTCCCTGGTGTTGTGGAAATATCTATTTGTATAATGGGGGAAATGTTGGACATGTTCCCTTCTTCGAAGGCATTCGGTGCTGGGATGGGGTCCTTTAACCAATCGACCTTAGTGGGTATGAAATATTTTGATTCGACCGATAGCTGGTTGGATGCGGTGGATGTGGATGCTTCCGGGAGGAAGTACAAGCGATGATGCATATCATCCCAAGGGTAGTCGGGTTCAGTAAGTGTCTCCAAAATTTGCTCATCAGTATTAAAGTAGTCAGACCATAAATCAAGGGGTTCTGGTTTGAAAGTTGTTGAAATCGTATAGATTGTATTGACTTCTTTCAACGAGGATGATGGCGGGGGGTAGATTTCCTTGATGAGGGGAGGAGATATCTCCAAATCAACGTTGTTTAACTCGTACAATGCTGCTCTATAGTCCGGGAGATCAGAACAATGGTGAGAGTAGTGGCCGTACACACTACATATGGCACAAGGATGGTTAGTGCGTAGTGATCTGTCGCGAGGCTGAGGAGGTGGCTCTACTCTAACTACTGGGATGTTGATGTCATCGTCTAACATATTCATATGCTCCTGGAGCGTCGGTAATTGTGGGCATTGATGAGTAGGATGGCCTATCTCATCGCACAACGAGCATTTAGGGGGAGCTCGAAACACAGGTGGGGGTTTAACTGCCTTAGGAGGTGGTATAGCAGTGTACGGTTGTGGACCTCTTCCCCCAGTGGGCTTGACAAGAGGAGGAGGATTCGTTGACGACGAAGGGATATTGAGACTAGGAGGAGGTTTCGTTGACGACGAAGGGATGTTGAGACTAGGAGGAGGTTTCATTGACGACGAAGGGATTGTGACACCAGGAGGAGGTTGAGTAGTGGTAACAATAGGTTGTACCAGTTGGAGGATGACATTTGGTGTCGGTGGTGGAACGGGAGGCGAAATATACCACACGGGTAATCCTAATGTTAACCCGGGTAGACTAAGGGTAGCCATAACCGGGGTGCTTACTACACCCGAAGGAGGAAATAGAAAGGGGATGGTGTGGATGGGTGTAACACCGATGTGGCTAGGGACCAATGGTGGTTGACTACTGGGTGTTTGTGTATTCTGTGAAAGAGTATAGAGGTTTGCGACGTGGGTCTCCGGTGACGGTGGTGGAATGGCCTGGAATGTAGAGATCATTGGTGTATCTGAGTAAAGTCCGGGTCCCACATAAGAAATAAAGGAGGTAGTTGCACTAGAAGCGGGTTGTTCAACCATGGGGAGAACATTTTCAGGTGCTGCAGGGGCATTGGGATCATAGTAGGTGAGTTGGTCGATTTTGACCACGCGTCCCTCGTGGGGGAACATCATGGTACGAAAAACGGATGAGGCAACCGCTTTCATGGCATACATGTAACTGCGGCCAAGTAAAAGGTTATAATCGAGTTGGGCATTAATGACCTCTATGTCGATGAGCACAATTTTCCCACCCAATTGGATGGGGACATTGGGTAGTAGACCTTGAGTTTGAGCTGACCGGTCGTCGTAGGCCCGCAATGCAATGGTGGATTGCTGGAGAGTAGGGGATCCCAGCTTCTGCCAAACGAATGTGGACATGACGCATGTAGAGGCACCCTCGTCGATGATACATCGATGGATGACAAGATTCCGAATAGAAACAGAAACTTGGACTGCTATGGTGGAAGGCAAACGTGGTTCGGACTGGTCCAAATCAAAGGTCATTAATTTCGAATCATTTGGGTCAATCGCCCCAATGGCGGAAAGTAAAGTCTTGCGCTGCGTAGGACAGTTTTTCAAGACTTCTAACGCAGACATAGCTGCGAGGGACTGAGCTAAATCATTGACGATGTTGTAATTTGACGCAGCCCGTGCATTGGGGTTGTTGTTGATACGGTGGAGTGGGAAACGAGGTGCTTTAGAGGCGCCATCGAGTGGAAGCGGTGGTATACGTAACGTCTGATCAGTGGGATGAGCGTTAGTATCCTTATCGGCAAGGGGGGCTTTCGAGGTAGGGCCATACTGGTTCCGACGTGTCTGGATGTTGACATCAACAGTTGACATCATCAGCAAGTGGTGAGTACCTGAATCAAACATTGGTTGATCAGCAGCGGCGTAGGTGATTTGTTGTGGTGGCACGTTTCCCTGTGGGGGAGCTAATGACTGAGTGTTCACCACTCCTTGTGTTGGAAAAGGGTTTTGTAGTACCAAAGGTTGAGGTTGTGGTGGTGGAGGGTTGGGTGGCGGCTGAGGAGTCGCCTGCCCTTGACGATGGGCGTCATCTGTCCATAGTTGCCGGGCTCGCTCCAAATGTGGGCAAGCGTGGGTATAGTGGCCATAGACCCCACAAATAGAACAATGATGGTTTGTTCGTAAATTAGCATTTTTGGCTTGCTTAGGTGGCCGATCAGGATTCTGATGAGCAGGCACCGCGTTATTATTTTGCGAAGGATGGGGAGGTTGTGGAGCTTGGTTATGGTTTTGGTTGTTTCCACGGTTACGTCCTCTTCCACGGTTTGGTTGCCCACCCTGGTTGCATTGGTTATTTTGGTATTGGGGCTGATGTTGCTGTGCGTACACATGCCCTTGACATTAGGGCGATTATGGGGAGCCGTAGGTGCGGGAGCAGGTTGCGGTGGGTAGTATGCAGGTGGAGCTGGCAGTGGTCCAGTTGCCTGTTGGGGTTGTTGGTACCCCTGAGCTATTGGATGTGTTGGATTAGCTGGTGCAGCTTGCTGTGGGTACTGCATCTATTGTGGCGAGAACTGAATGGGGTTCTGTGTAGCAGGTTGGTTATAGTATGTAGGAGGTACATATGCTGATGGCGCTTGTCCATAGCAATGTTGTGGATAAGAGGGTCCATGAATGTGATGTGTCTGGTTTGTTGGAGCGTAAGAAGTTGTCGATCCGGAACTGGATGTAGCCTTAGAGAGGTCTGGGGCAGGCATGGTACTCACCATGCTGAAAGGTTTAGCTTGTGGTGTGATTTGGCCAATAATTCCATCGGCAGTATGAGATGCCCCCGGCGCGTCACCGCGTGAAGAGTCGCATCGTGGGGCGTCCGGTATGATTATGTATAGATAACCCGACTGGGCATAAATGAGATCAAACTGTTGGGCTTTAAGGATGGCCTCTTCTTCAGACTAGGGTCTTTCGGATGCCACATCCTTCGCAATGAGAGGGAGGAGGGATTTTAGAAACCAATCTAAGAAGATACGGTCGTCTAACTTGATTTTGCAGAGGCTTCGGCGTCGACGCCATTCATGAATGTGGTCAGTGATGTGGGTGGCCGTGTTCTGTCTGCAAGACAGTAGGATCTTGACTCCCGCATCATAGCGGACAGGTAACTGGAAAAACTGCAAAAAGGTCGAGGCAAGGGAAGTAAAGGTGGCATGCGTCCCATGGGGCTGCTCGATATACCACTTAGCTGCAGAGCAAGTGAAGGTGCGCTATAAAATACGGAGGCGGACAGAGTCGTCCACTATGGAGTTGGAGGAACACCATAAATGGAAGGATATGATATGGTTCTGGGGGTCTTCACCTGCCTTACCCTCAAACTTGGGGATGTCAGAGGGGAGTTTGGTGGGCATTTGAGGCCACGCAGGATTGTGTCTGATGGGATCATTGGTGAGTCTGGCTAAGTCTGGTAAGTTCAGACTCGCCATATATGGTAAGCTAGTAGATGTAGTGACTGGGACTGGGACATGCCTAGTCATGTTGGTATGATGTAGGGGTCCAGTAGCGCCTAAATGTATGCTAGGTATGGAAGGTATGTGCCCTCCAACAGGTGTGGTCTGGTATGGGCCAGCGCCTCCAAGTGCAACATGGGTTACACTTGGGTTAGGAATAGCAGTAGGGATTCCCGAGATAGGGTTTGTGGAGACCAGAGGGGGTGTGACCCCTATATTGGGCATACCCATAACAGGTGGTGGCCCTGTGTTGGGAATTCCTATAACAAGAGGTGGTCCTATGTTGGGCGTTCCTAAATGTGGAGTGTTGCCCATATTGGGCATACCCAGGGTGGTGGTTGTTGCCATGGATGGCACCGCAGCAGAAGGGTCTATGGATGTCTCACCTATGGTGCTGGTAAATAGTGGGTCAAATGGTGTTCCAGCCATAATGGTGGTTGGTGGTAATACAACGTAGTTTTCAGATTCTGCCTCAGAATCAAATGTGAATTGAGGCGTGTCAGAATCGGATGACCATCTGGTTGACCGACGATGTGTCAAATCAAGGGATAAGGCTTTGCGTCGGTGACGTGGAGATCCAAGTAGACTAAACTCTGGGAGTTCGCCTTGGAGACGACGAGAGTGTCTAAAATTCTCAATGGTGAGAAATAAGTTTTGTGTAAAAAATCTGTTTAAGTATCAGGTTGTGATATATATATATAAAACTCAAAACCCTAATGCAACCAAGGGTGCAAGAAGGGGAGTGAAAATGAAGGCTCTCAGGCCAAAAAAATCAACCTAAAAAAAGGCACTTATTCTAGCAGCTGTGCTACAATAAGTGGAGGGATGCAACAAATGGTCAGAATACCAACATGCAAATAGCTCCTAGAAAAAATAGGTGTAACTAGACCAAAGGTGGGTTGAATCATGCAAACACCTAACTAAAAGTATTGTGAATCAACAAACGATATCCTCTGCAAGGTGATGAAATCCAAGTCAGACAATATGAGTGTTGAGACAACGGCTAGATATCCCCCTACCGGGAGGGACACCGGGTAATCAATCCTAAAGAAAGGCTACTAGGATACTCCGTTCATGACGCGTTGAGAAAAGGTAAATCTGCCGTTTGGTCCTTGATCGCAATATCCTAATACAGGGATATCCCGAGAACTACGAATGGTAGCCCTTCGGTTACTGAATGGATTTCGGTATTCCACTCAAGCTTCCGGAACCATCCTCGCGACTTCAACCCTCCTAGGGGAGAGGCCTTCCCACAAACCGGTTGTGACCGCGCCAATAAATACTAAGAGATTTTAGCTCCCTAAATGGACAACTTCTATGTCTCAGATGTAATAACTGAGGGGTGTTATTGGAACACCTATCCCCCCAATACTACCTAGCTACAAAGTTCTTTTTAGTGTTCCCCAAGTGGGGTTAAAAGTGTGTTGAAATTAGGGTAAGTTTTAAGGCTCAGTTCAATTAAGTGTTTGAGTGGGTGCACATGTGGTATTGTAAACTGAACTTGAAAAAAGTAAATGCTTTACTGAAAATTTTCAAAAAAAACGGATCTTTCGAAAATAAAAAAGCAAATATTTATGACTTTTTTCAATAAATGAAAATTAAATGCTTTGCAAAATCAACTCAAAAAACAAAGGATATTTTGAATCATGAAAGCAAATAATAGTCTTCTTAAAGAAATAAATGGATTTCTTTTTCAAGGAAATTGCTAAGGGCAAAATTTTTAAAGAAGTAAACAGCAAATTTTTTTTTTTAACCTAGATAAACTGCAAAATAAGTCTTTCTTTCACTTTCTTGAAATTTTTTAAAAAGACTTCTAGATGTGCATTTAAATAGTAAATTTTTTTCTATGGCTGTAAAATATGCAGAATTTAATACTGTAAAAATGTGCTATGTGGGCAGAAAATATAGTAAAAAATAATTTTTTGAATCGGAATGGCCGAATGAAAAAATTAGCAATGCAGGTTTCGACAGAAAAGCCGCGATGGACCGCGCGGGTTTCTGCCACGCAGCCGCGATGGACCGCGCGGGATTTCGGCGCATTGTCGCGATGTGCAGCACGGAAAATGTCCGCGAAGCCGCGATGTGCAGCGCGCAAATAGGCCGCGAAGCCGCGGGGAACCGCGCGAAAAAGGGCCGCGCAGTCGCGATGTGCAACGCGGTAAATAACCGCGAAGCCGCGATGTGCAGCGCGGAAACAGGCCGCGAAGCCACGGTGAACCGCGCGGAAAAAAGCAGAAAAGTCGCGATGAGCCGCGCGACTGTCAGGCTAAAAACAGCGAGGCTAAAGCCGTGCACGGAAGCCGAAAAACGAACCCGAAAATTGAGAATTTCGGGCTGTTAATGGCAATAGATAGGGCCAAAAACTAGAGCAGCAATGGATCTGCTGTCTAGGATGGTAGATCTATGGAATTAAAGGCTAAAAACTAATAAAAAACTAAGATTGAAAGCAAAACTAGAGATCTATTGTTCAAAACCCAGCGGAGTCGCCAAAAACTGTTGACCCGGTTTTGCAACCAGGCTTAGTGCTATGGGCACCTGCTAACTAGTAGCAGCAGTTTCAATAGAATTAAACAAGAAACTAATCTAAACAAAACTAATCATGGATCTATGCAAGAATATAAGCAAATAGTGTAAACATTTAAAAAACAAGAACAATAAAATATTAAAGAATGAATTTGTATTGAGAAATGGGGGGCAAGTAATTGCTTGCGATAATACCTTCAATGGTGAAGGTTGATGTTGAGCAACTCCCAAGATGAGTAGCTCCAAGCTCCAAGAGGTCTCCTTCTCCAAGGTTGCTTACAATGGCTAAAATGCTCAAGGAAGATTTTGCCAGCATGAGGATGAGATAATGGATGGATGTCAAATGAGGAGCCCCTACCACCTTTTTATAGGTTTTGGTGGTGGGGAATACCATTTGTGGTTTTGTGGAAACCAAATGGTATTGACCAACATGGTTTAGGTACTTGTCCCTCCTTTTTCCTTTTTTGAATAAAATTAATATTTGTATTCCCTTTTTAATATTTTTGGGAATTGGACCCTTTTTGAGGGTTTTTTATGCTTTTTTAGGAAAAATAATCTTTTTTAATGGAAAAAGGGGTGTACTCAGGTCTTTTGGTGACCTTTTGTTGGTTTCAGAGGCTCAGATGGTGAAAAAGTGGACAAATGGGTCATGTGAATAGGGAAATGAGCTAGTGAGCACTTTTTGGGTGTTAATAGATTCCCTTATTCACATGACCCATTTGTCCACTTTCCCACCATCTGAGCCTCTAAAACCAACAAAAGGTCACCAAAAGACCTCAGTACACCCCTTTTTCCCACTCAAAAAGATTATTTTCCAAAAAAACATAAAAAACCCTCAAAAAGGGTCCAAATTCCCAAAATATTAAAAAGGGAATAAAAATATTAATTTTATTCAAAAAAAGAAAAAAGGAGGGAAAAGTACCTAAACCATGTTGGTCAATACCATTGGTTTCCACAAAACCACAAATGGTATTCCCCACCACCAAAACCTATAAAAAGGTGGTAGGGGCTCCTCATTTCACATCCATCCATTATCTCATCCCCATGCTGCCGAAATCTTCCTTGAGCATTTTGGCCATTGTAAGCAACCTTGGAGAAGGAGACCTCTTGGAGCTTGGAGCTACTCATCTTGGGAGTTGCTCAACATCAACCTTCACCATTGAAGGTATTATCGCAAGCACTTGCTTGCCCCCCATTTCTCAATACAAATTCATTCTTTAATATTTTCTTGTTCTTGTTTTTTAAATGTTTACACTATTTGCTTATATTCTTGCATAGATCCATGATTAGTTTTGTTTAGATTAGTTTCTTGTTTAATTCTATTGAAACTGCTGCTACTAGTTAGCAGGTGCCCATAGCACTAAGCCTGGTTGCAAAACCGGGCCAACAGTGTTTGGCGACTCCGCTGGATTTGAACAATAGATCTCAAATTTTTCTTTCAATTTTAGTTTTTTATTAGTTTTTAGCCTTTAGATCCATAGATCTGCCATCCTAGACAGCAGATCTATTGCTGCTCTAGGTTTTGGCCCCATCTATTTCCATTAACAGCCCGGAATTCTCAATTTTCGGGTTCATTTTTCGGCTTCCATGCACGGCTTTCGCCTCGCGGTTTTTAGCCTAACAGTCGCGTGGCTCATCACTGCTTTTCGGATTTTTTCTGCGCGGTTCCCTGTGGCTTCGCGGCCTATTTCCGCGCTGCACAGCGCGGCTTTGCGGTCATTTTCCGGGCGGCTCATCGCGACTGTGCACCGAAATTCCGCGTTGCACATCGTGGCTTCGCAGTCAAAACCCGCGCTGCCCGTCGCGACTGTGTGATAGAAACCCGCGCGGTCCATCGCGACTTTTAGCCCAAAACCCGCGATGCACATCACGACTTTTAGCCCGAAACCCGCGATGTGATTTTTTCGCCGTGTGGCTCAATTTTCAAACGACCATATCTCCCTCTCCCGAACTCCATTTGAAACGATTTTGTTTTTCAAATTGGGTGTTTTCGATCAAGGAATCCAAATATGCTATTATATTTAAGAAATTTTTCATAAAAATTTATCTAATATTTTATTATAGTTTTATTTATCACTTCAGTTCACCCATTTTGGTCCATATTTTCCAGTATTAAAATTTCAGCATTGTTTACAGCCATAGGAAAATTTTACTATTTAGAATGCCCATGTGAAAAGTCTTTTTAAATATTTTCAGAAATTGAAAGAAGGACTTGATTGCATTTTATCTAGATTAAAAAAAAAATTTGTTGTTTGCTTCTTTAATATCTTTCCCATAGCAATTATTGAAAACGAAATCCATTTATTTCGAAAAGAAGTTATATTATTTGATTTCTTGTTTGAAAGATCCTTTGTTTTTCCAATAGTCCTTGAAAAGCATTTAATTTTCATTTATTGGAAAAAGTCATAAATATTTGCTTTTTTATTTTCAAAAGATCCTTTGTTTTTTGAAAATTTTCAAGTTCAGTTTACAATACCACATGTGCACCCACTCAAACACTTAATTGAACTGATCTTTAAAACTTACCCTAATTTCAACACACTTTTAACCCCACTTGGGGAACACTAAAAGAACTTTGTAGCTAGGTAGTATTGGGGGGATAGGTGTTCCAATAACACCCCTCAGTTATTGCATCTGAGACATAGAAGTTGTCCATTTAGGGAGCTAAAATCTCTTAGTATTTATTGGCGCGGTCACAACCGGTTTGTGGGAAGGCCTCTCCCCTAGGAGGGTTGAAGTCACAAGGATGGTTCCGGAAGCCTGAGTGGAATACTGAAATCCATTCAGTAACCGAAGGGCTACCATTCGCAGTTCTCGGAATATCCATGTATTGGGATATTGCGATCAAGGACCAAACGACAGATTTACCTTTTCTCGACGCGTCATGAACGGAGTATCCTAGTAGCCATTCTTTAGGATTGATTACCCGGTGTCCCTCCCGGTAGGGGGATATCTAGCCGTGGACTTAACACTCAATATTTTCTGACTTGGATTTCATCACCTTGCAGAGAATATAGTTTGTTGATTCACAATACTTTTAGTTAGGTGTTTGCATGATTCAACCCACCTTTGGTCTAGTTACACCTATTTTTTCTAGAAGCTGTTTGCATGTTGGTACTCTGACCATTTGTTGCATCCCTCCACTTATTGTAGCACAACTGCTAGAATAAGTGCCTTTTTTGAGGTTGATTTTTTTTGGCCTGAGAGCCTTCATTTTCACTCCCCTTCTTGCACCCTTGGTTGCATTAGGGTTTTGAGTTTTTTATATATATCACCACCTGATACTTAAACAAACTTTTCCACAAAAACTCATTTTATCACCATTCAGAATTTTAGACGCTCTCGTCATCTACAGGGCAAACTCCTAGAGTTCAGTCTACTAGGCTCGCCACGTCACCGACGCCGAGCCTTATCCCTTGACTTGACACATCGTCGGTCAACTAGACAGTCATCCGATTCTGACACGCCTCACTTCACATTTGATTTAGAGGCAGAATCCGAAAACCCCACAGTGTTATTCCCAACCAACATTATGTCTGGAACACCATTTGATCCACTCTTTACCAGCACCATAGGAGAGACGTCTACAAACCCTTCTACTGTAGTGCCATCCATGGCAACACCTACCCCCCTAGGTATGCCTAATATGGCGGACACTCCACATTTAGAAATGCCCAACACAGGGACACCTCCTGTTATAGGAATTCCCAACACAGGGCCACCACCTGTTAGGGTATGCCCAACATAGGGGTCACACCCCCTCTGATTCCCACAACCCAGATTCCAGGAATCACCACTACTATTCCTAACCCAAGTGTAACCCATGTTGCACTTGGAAGCGTGGGCCCCTATCAGACCACACCTATTGGAGGACATATACCTTCGATACCTAGCATACCTTTAGGCGCTACTGGACCCCTATATCATACCACCATGACTAGGCATGTCCCAGTCCCAGTCACTACATCTGCTAGCTTACCGTATATGGTGAGTCTAAACTTGCCATACTTAGCCAGGCTCACCAATGACCCTATCAGACACGATCCTGCGTGGCCTCACATGCCCACCAAACTCCCCTCTGACATCCCTAAGTTTGAGGGTAAGGCAGGTGAGGACCCCCAGAACCATATCATGTCCTTCCATCTATGGTGTTCCTCCAACTCCATAGTGGACGACTCTGTCCGCCTCCGTCTATTACAGCGCACCTTCACTGGCTCTGCATCCAAGTGGTATATCAAGCAGCCCCATGGGACGCATGCCACTTTTACCTCCCTTGCCTCGACCTTCCTGCAGTTCTTTCAGTTACCTGTCCGCTATGATGCGGGCGTCGAGATCCTACTGTCTTGCAGACAGAACATGGCCACCCACATCACCGACAACATTCATGAGTGGCGTCGACGTCGAAGCCTCTGCAAAATCAAGTTAGACGACTGTATCTTCCTAGATTGGTTTCTAAAATCCCTTCTCCCTCTCATTGCGAAGGATGTGGCATCTGAAAGACCCTAGTCTGAAGAAGAGGCCATCCTCAAAGCCCAACAGTTTGATCTCATTTATGCCCAGTTGGGTTATCTGTATACCATTATACCAGACGCCCCTCAGGGCGAGTCATCCCAACATGATGCACCGGGGGCATCCCATGCCGCTGATGGCATCATTGGTCGTATGGCCTCGCATCCCCAACCCTTTTCCATTGCACATCCTAGCCATGGTCCCGATCTTTCGCGGGCTACATCTCAGTCTGGAGCAACTAGTTCATATGCTCCCATGGCACATCACCACCATACCCATGGACTTTCATGTCCACCTCAGTGCTTTGGTCATGAACCACCTGCATATGCTCCCCCAGCTGCACCTCAACCCGTGTACTATCCATAGCAAGCTGTGGCAGTTAACCCAACACCTCCAATAGCTCAGGGTTACCAACAACCCTAGCAGGTCACTGGACCACCTCCAACCCCACAAGCTTATTATCCACCACAACCTGCTCCCGCACCTGCGGCGAACCAAATTCCTCCCACTGCTCAAGGAAAAGTGTACACACAGCACAACCAGCCCCAGAACCAAAACAACTAGCGCAACCAAGGTGCACAACAGAACCGTGGTAGAGGTCGTAACCACGGTAATAACCAACAACATCAGTAAGGTCCTCCACCTCCCAATCCTCCACAGAATAACGATGCTGCTCCTCCCAACCGCAATGTGTCACGTCCCCATTTTGACCCCCTTTTGTAAATGATGTAAATACTGATATTTAATCATGGTGAGGAGCTAAAGGCCAAGGCCCCACCATTGATTTAGCGTTTATGTATCGGCAATTAAAATAGATGCCTATGGTTCTTGTGCGAGATGGGCACAATGTATATAAGACATCATGTAATTACGAATTTTTAATGAAAAACCCACAACCGGCTATGCAATGCAACAAAAGAGATGGGGCATGAATTCTACAAGGAAAAGGGAGGGAAACTATTCAAACCCTTGGGCCAAAGGTATTAATCCATGTGTCAATAGGGAAACCCATAAACCACCAACTACCCATTTTGTCTCATGTACCCAATCATTTAATTTTTCCAAGAAATTGGTTAAGGCAGTTAATGCCTTGGGAATGAAAGAGTATGGGCAAGCCATTTTCGTGCATGGGCAAGCCATCAACTTGGAAAATCGTGTTTTTGCTTGTGGGGCAAGAAACCACCCACGAAATGGTGCCCAAAGCCATGGGGAATGGGCAGTCTTGAGGCATTCACGCAGTTGGAGCTATCTGGGCCTTTCCCTTCACGTTTTTAAGCAAAATCCTGCATTTTTCCGTGCCTGGAAGTTCGTTTTTGTATATATAGCAGCCTGGGAGAGAAGGGCCACGTTTTTGGGGACTATATGGAAGTTGTTTTTGCCCCTGAATGCCCAAGGACGTTTTTCTAAAAACGGATTTGGTTTCCCTGGGTTGTTCACCAACTTCCCATTTCGTTTTTGTGGGTTCCCACGTTTTCTTGAGTTAGCTGAAACCCCATCTCATGCCTCTCTTTGTAAAAACGATTTATCTTGCCCCATAATTGGGTTCTGCTGTTGTGTGCATCCTCATTTTGGTTTGAACCTGTGAATTGAAGTTTTGGAGTGGTAGTGGACAGAAGTAGCTTGATAAACCTAGTGGGGGAGACAACCTCTCAAGAAGATCAAGAGGGCTTTGGTTACTCTTCTATGCATACCCTGAGAGCACTAGATAGGGAAGGTATGGCTTGAGGGACTGTATAGCAGAGAAAAGAATACTTCCTTGTGCTGGGTGTGTAGGTATTGTGGGTGCCAAGCTAGATAGATCTTGCAAGGTTATCCCTGGCTCTGTGCTGGAGCTCACTAGCTTAGCAATTCTTCCCTTCCATGTCCTAGCAGCCTGATAAACCCAATTGCAGATTGGCTTGGCTCATCTTGGTGTATGCTTGGCTATGTGTGAGTCTGCTGTTCCCTGGTTCCTCGTAGAGATCATGCCCAGCTCGGGGGTGGCAGTGGTGCTGAGAGATTGAGGAGCACACTGGCCTACGGTTGGGTGGAACGTTGCAGTTGCATAGCCAGTTACGTGGGATTACTTTCGCATAAGATAAGTATTCCCCTGTATTAACTTGCATTTACTTATTTGATGAACATCTTAAATGTATGATGGATGTGAAATTCTTAATATTCCGCTGTGATTTTCTTAAAACCATACAGTTCCATCTATATCTGTTATGTTATGTTCATGCTTATGGTTAAACGTTTCATAGGGCTAGACGCCCAGTTTAAATATCACATCTGTTATGCAATTGTATATGTGTATCTTCTTTTTCATTTGAATTTGAATGCTTGTTTAATGAATGGATATGGGGGCTAGATGCCCGGTTTAACCATCACGATCCTCTCCATCTGGCTGGTTGGATGGGAGGGGACGTGACAGAATGGTATCAGAGCTGCGTTGCAGCATTGGGCCTCTATGGGCCAAATCTGATAAGCAATTACAAGAAAATTGTTGTCTTATGAGTTTTTGAAAATTTTGTTTTAAAGACTGTTTTTGAAAAAATTTGGTTTAAGTCCGTTTTTGAAAATTTTGGTTTAAGACTGTTTCGGAAATAATTCCCGAATGCCTTCCGCAACTGCGGAAGCATTCGGCGAATCGTTCCGAAATTTTGGAAGCATTCCGAGAATTTTTCCGAAAATTTGCGAAGGGAAGTTTTTCGGAAGGAATTCCTTTCCGAAATTTCGGAAGGATTTCTCTTCCGAAATTTGCGGAAGGAATTCTCTTCCGAAATTGCGGAAGGATTCCGCGAACCGCTCCGAAACAGCGGAGAAAATTTTTGTAAGTGAAAAATTTTTCTAAGTCCCGACTTCGAACGGAAACTTTTGCGGAAGGAATTCTCTTCCGAAATTCCGGAAGGATTCCGCGAATCGTTCCGCAACGCGGAAGAGTTCGGCGAGTCGTTCCGCAACTGAGGAAGACTTCGCCGAATCGTTCCGCAATTGCGGAAGACTTCGGCGAATCGTTCCGCAAGTCTTTCCGCAAAAGAATTTCGCAAAAATTGCCCGAAACCCCCGGAAGCATTCCGCGCAACGGCGGAAGCATTCCGCGAACGGCTCCGAAGCTGCGGAAGCGTTCGACGAACTGCTCCGCAATTGCGAAAGCGTTCGGCGAACTGCTCCGCAATTGCGGAAGCCGTCGCCGAACCGCGTCGCGCGGAAGCCGTTGCCGAACCGCCCCGCAATTGCGAAAGGGTTCAGCCAAACGCCCCGCAATTGCGGAGGGCTTCAGTCAACCGGCCCGCTTATTGCGGAAGCTTACCGTGAACCGCCCCGCAGTTGCGGGAGCAATTAGTGAACCGCCGTCGCGGCAGGATTTCGCGAACTGCCCGTTCCGGCAGGATTCAGCGAATCACCCGATGAGGCGTGATTCGTAAAAAAAAAAAAAAAAAAAAAAAAAAAAAAACGAGGGCGCAAGCCCCCTTGACCCCCTTTTTTCTTTTTCCCCTCATATTTTCGTTGTTGTGATTTGACGAATTGTCAAGTATGGAATTTTTCCCACATGCATTAAGTAATTGTGAATTCTAAAAATGTAATGCAGCTAACAATTGTGTTGATGAACACATTTCAGAAAGCCACAGTTACAGCAGGGTAACACTCTAGTTAATACAGTGGAAAAATTTTGGATCTTGGTTGGGCCAAGAAAATGAACATCATGAATGATGCACAGGATCCCTATAAACCTGAGACAGATGCCATGGGAGAAAACATACAGGTTGAAAATGCTGAAACAGAATCTAATGGGAGAAGAAATCAAGAGACCCCTCCAGATGTTGCAGCCACCATGAGAAGCCTAAGGGTGGAGTTACAAAGTTGTAGGGAAGATAATGAAAGGATGATTAAAGCTCAGGAAGAACAAAATCAGCTGAATGCAGCCATGCTGCAGAGTTTAACAGACATCCAAAGGCAAATAAACTCTGGGCATCAGATATCAAATCTAGAAAGGGGTGGGAGTAGCTCTAGAAGAAATTCACGTAAGAGGGCCAGTAGCCCAAGAAGAGTTTCTACAGACAGGACATATACTCCAGAAATGTCTTCTAATGAATCATCTGACTCTGAAGAATCCATTGAGGGTTCAAGTTCTTCATCTCACATGAGTAAGAGGAAGAAGCACTACAAGAACAATTCACATGGGGAATTTAAGAAGGCAAAACCTCCTACATTTGACGGAGAGGTAAAGTCTGGTCAAGAAGCTGAAGCTTGGCTTCTTGGGATGAGAAAATATTTCCAAGTCCAAGATTACTCGAGAAATATGAAGGCAAGGGTAGCCATCTTCAACTTGAATGGAAGAGCATCTATATGGTGGGAACACACCAGGCAAGTAAAGAGGATCAATGAACGGAAGATTGTGTGGAAGCAGTTCAAGAAATACTTCAAGCAGAAGTACCTCTCTGATAGGTACTATGATGATAAGATCAAAGAGTTCCATGAGCTGAGATTGGGACAATCGACCATGGAAGAATATGCAAATCAAGTTCACAACATCCAAGGAGCTGGAACTGTGGGTCAGGTGGCGAGGACAATCCCTAGAATCTATGCAGCAGTAGAAGACCGCCAGGTAGATCATCAATCAACTGTGGTTGAAGTTGAAGGTAAGATTGCTAGGCAATCTGTTTCTATTTTGATTGATCCTGGATCTACTCACAGTTATGTCACTCCTAGAATTGTTGAGGTTTGCACTTTCAAGAAATTAAAGCATAGTAAATCATGGTTAGTTCAACTAGCCACTGGAACCAAGAGAAAAGTTAGTGAAATAGTAGAGAAATGTCCATTAGAGATGGATGGGCTATTCACTTATGCAGATCTAAATATTTTGCCACTGGGTTCCTATGATATTCTCATTGGAATGGATTGGTTAGAAGCACACAGGGTTAAACTTGACTGCTACAACAAGACGTTTGAATGCATGGACGAAGAAGGAAACCCGAGGTTTGTAAAAGGCATTCCAAAGATGACTTCTGTTAGACAGGTTTCAGCCATGCAGCTGAAGAAGTTCTGTAGGAAGGGATGTCAACTGTATGCAGCTCACATTTTAGAGGCAACAGAGAATGAAACTCTTAAATTGGAGGACTATCGTGTATTGCAAGAATTCATGGATGTTTTTCCCGATGAGATTCCAGGACTCCCTCCAAAGAGAGACATTGACTTTACAATTGAACTTGTGCCAGGAGCGGCACCAGTGTCTAAGACACCGTACAGGATGAGTACACCAGAATTGCTAGAATTGAAAATGCAATCACAAGAGTTGTTGGAAAAGAAATATATTAGGCCGAGTGTGTCTCCATGGGGAGCACCTGTTCTATTCGTGAAAAGAAGGATGGAACACTCAGATTATGTATTGACTACAGGCAGTTGAACAAAGTCACTGTGAAGAACAAATACCCATTGCCCCGAATTGATGACCTTTTTTATCAAATGAGAGGAGCAAAGGTATTTTCAAAGATTGACTTGAGGTCTGGTTAACATCAGGTAAGAATCAAAGAAGAAGATATTCATAAGACCGCCTTTAGAACGAGTTATGGACACTATGAGTTTGTAGTGGTACCATTCGGTCTCACAAATGCACCAGCTACATTCATGTGTCTCATGAAAAATGTTTTTAGCAAGTATTTGGACAAGTTTGTTCTTGTATTCCTAGACGACATTCTCATCTATTCTAAGAATGAAGAAGAACATGAAGAACATCTGAGAATGACAATGCAATTACTAAGGGAGCATAAGCTGTATGCAAAGTTGAGTAAATGTGACTTCTATAAAGATAGAATTCATTATTTGGGTCACATCATCTCCGACGAAGGTATATCTGTAGACCCTGAGAAGATTGAAGCCATTATGAATTGGCCAACTCCAAGGAATGTGACTGATGTGAGATATTTTATGGGCCTTGCTGGTTACTACAGGAGGTTTATCGAAGGATTCTCCAGGGTTGCTAACCCGATCACTTCTTTGCAAAAGAAGGGGATAAAGTTTGAATGGTCACCAAGATGTGAGGAAAGTTTTCAACGGTTGAAGAATCTTCTTACAAGTGCACCTATTTTGAAGATTGCAGACCCGGAAAAAGACTTTGTGGTATGTACCGATGCATGCAATCAAGGACTTGGAGGAGTTCTTATGCAAGACAACCACGTGATATGCTATGAGTCAAGAAAGTTGAAGGAGCATGAGAAGAACTACGCTACTCATGATATAGAGCTTGCAGCCATAGTACATGCTTTAAAGATGTGGAGGCACTACTTAATGGGAAGAAAATTTGAGTTAAGGACAGACCATTGTGGGCTGAAATACTTGTTTGATCAGCCAATGTTAAATGCTAGGCAAGCTAGATGGTTGGAATTTTTGTGTGAATTCGATTTTGAAATCAAACACATAAAAGGGAAGGAAAACAAGGTGGCTGATGCACTCAGCAGGAAGGTACATGAAATGTATGTGGCAGCACTTAGTACTTGCCAACCAGATTTGAAGCAGCAGATTGTTAACCATATGGTTGAGGATGAAGTGTATGAGCAGATAAAGGACAAATTGCAGCAGCAAGACCTTGGAAAGAAGAATGAAGGCTATCACTTGGAAGAAGGCGGACTTCTTACTTATAAGGATAGAGTCTATATTCCAAATGCGGCAGATTTAAGGAGAATGGTTATGGATGAGATCCATAAAGCTCCATACTCTGGTCACCCAGGATATCAGAAAACAATTGCTACAGCAAGAAAATATTATTTCTGGCCAGGTATGAAGAAGGACATCGCTGAATACATCTCTAAGTGCATGGAATGTCAGCAGGTGAAGGTTGAACACCAACACCCAGCAGGTTTATTGCACCCAGTGCCAATTCCAGAATGGAAATGGGAAATAATTTCCATGGATTTTATTACAGGATTGCCAATGACTAAGAGACAACATGATTCCATCATGGTTGTGGTGGACAAGTTAACAAAGGCAGCACATTTCATACCGGTTAAGTCCACACATAAAGCCGATGCCATAGCAGATATTTTCATGAAGGAAATTTTCAGATTACATGGGTTGCCTAAGGCAATAATTTCTGACAGGGATACCAAGTTCACTTCCAATTTTTGGAAAGCTCTCTTTGCAGATTTGGGTACACAGTTGAACTTTAGCACCGCGTACCATCCTCAAACAGACTGGCAAACAAAAAGAGTAAATCAGGTGCTTGAAGACATGCTCCGCATGTATGTAATGGACAAGCCATCCAAGTGGGAGGATTATCTACACCTGGTAGAGTTTGCATATAATAATGGGCAACAAGAATCATTGGGAATGAGTCCATATGAGGCTTTGTACGGCAGAAGGTGTAGGACACCAGTGACTTGGGACAATCCTGTGAACCGAATTGTACTTGGGCCAGAATTGCTTAAGGAAATGGAACAAGAGGTTGCAAAGATTCGGCAAAATTTAAAAGCAGCCCAGGATAGACACAAAAGCTATGCAGATAAACACAGAATGCATAGGGAATTCAATGTTGGGGATCATGTGTATCTTAGAGTAAGATCAAGGAAGAGTTCCTTGAAGCTTGGGAGCTGTGCCAAGCTATCACCTAGATATTGTGGGCCATTTGAAGTGCTTGAAAGAATAGGGCCAGTTGCATATAGACTTGCCTTGCCTGCTAGCACGAAAGCTCATAATGTTTTTCATGTCTCTTTGCTTAAGAAATATGTACATGATCCTAACCATGTGATTAATTGGGATGTGATCCAGGTGGAACCCGAGGGAGAATTCCAAACCGATCCATTGCGCATCCTAGACAAGAAAGTAACATTGCTCCGGAACCGAGCCATCGGACAGGTAAAGGTGCAATGGAAGCACTACGGTCCCGATGAGGCTACATGGGAGCTGGAGGATGCCATGAGGATGGCATATCCATTTTTGTTCAATTTTGATGAGCACTGAGGATAGTGCTAATGTAAGGGGAGGGGTATGTCACGTCCCCATTTTGACCCCCATTTGTAAATGATGTAAATACTGATATTTAATCATGGTGAGGAGCTCAAGGCCAAGGCCCCATCATTGATTTAGTGTTTATGTATCGGCAATTAAAATAGATGCCTATGGTTCTTGTGCGAGATGGGCACAATGTATATAAGACATCATGTAATTACGAATTTTTAATGAAAAACCCACAACCGGCTATGCAATGCAACAAAAGAGATGGGGCATGAATTCTACAAGGAAAAGGGAGGGAAACTATTCAAACCCTTGGGCCAAAGGTGTTAATCCATGTGTCAATAGGGAAACCCATAAACCACCAACTACCCATTTTGTCTCATGTACCCAATCATTTAATTTTTCCAAGAAATTGGTTAAGGCAGTTAATGCCTTGGGAATGAAAGAGTATGGGCAAGCCATTTTCGTGCATGGGCAAGCCATCAACTTGGAAAATCGTGTTTTGCTTGTGGGGCAAGAAACCACCCACGAAATGGTGCCCAAAGCCATGGGGAATGGGCATTCTTGAGGCATTCACGCAGTTGGAGCTATCTGGGCCTTTCCCTTCACGTTTTTCAGCAAAATAGTGCATTTTTCCATGCCTGGAAGTTCGTTTTTGTATATATAGCAGCCTGGGAGAGAAGGGCCACGTTTTTGGGGACTATATGGAAGTTGTTTTTGCCCCTGAATTCCCAAGGACGTTTTTCTAAAAACGGATTTGGTTTCCCTGGGTTGTTCACCAACTTCCCATTTCGTTTTTGTGGGTTCCCACGTTTTCCTGAGTTAGCTGAAACCCCATCTCATGCCTCTCTTTGTAAAAACGATTTATCTTGCCCCATAATTGGGTTCTGCTGTTGTGTGCATCCTCATTTTGGTTTGAACCTGTGAATTGAAGTTTTGGAGTGGTAGTGGACAGAAGTAGCTTGATAAACCTAGTGGGGGAGACAACCTCTCAAGAAGATCAAGAGGGCTTTGGTTACTCTTCTATGCATACCCTGAGAGCACTAGATAGGGAAGGTATGGCTTGAGGGACTGTATAGCAGAGAAAAGAATACTTCCTTGTGCTGGGTGTGTAGGTATTGTGGGTGCCAAGCTAGATAGATCTTGCAAGGTTATCCCTGGCTCTGTGCTGGAGCTCACTAGCTTAGCAATTCTTCCCTTCCATGTCCTAGCAGCCTGATAAACCCAATTGCAGATTGGCTTGGCTCATCTTGGTGTATGCTTGGCTATGTGTGAGTCTGCTGTTCCCTGGTTCCTCGTAGAGATCATGCCCAGCTCGGGGGTGGCAGTGGTGCTGAGAGATTGAGGAGCACACTGGCCTACGGTTGGGTGGAACGTTGCAGTTGCATAGCCAGTTACGTGGGATTATTTTTGCATAAGATAAGTATTCCCCTGTATTAACTTGCATTTACTTATTTGATGAACATCTTAAATGTATGATGGATGTGAAATTCTTAATATTCCGCTGTGATTTTCTTAAAACCATACAATTCCATCTATATCTGTTATATTATGTTCATGCTTATGGTTAAACGTTTCATAGGGCTAGACGCCCAGTTTAAATATCACATCTGTTATGCAATTGTATATGTGTATCTTCTTTTTCATTTGAATTTGAATGCTTGTTTAATGAATGGATATGGGGGCTAGATGCCCGGTTTAACCGTCACGATCCTCTCCATCTGGTTGGTTGGATGGGAGGGGATGTGACACAATGCGGATCGAAATCCCAAGCAGCCTAGAAATAATAACCTTAGAACAAAACACCCTTGTTCTATCTGCGGGGTATATGGTCATTACACGCATTCTTTCCCACATTTGGAGCGAGCTCGACAACTCTAGACCGACGATGCACATCGTCAAGGGCAAGCGGCTCCTCAGCCGCCACCCAACCCTCCACCACCTCAACATCAACCCTTGGTGCTGCAAAACCCGTTTCCAAACCAGGGTGTAGTGAACACTCAGCCGTTAGCCCCCCCTCAAGGCAACGTGCCACCACAGCAGATCACTTATGCAGCCCCTGATCAACCCATGTTCGATTCAGGTACTCACCATTTGTTGATGATGTCGACTGCCGCTGCCAACCTCCAAACCCGTCGGAACCAATATGGCTCCACCTCTGAAGCCCCTCCCGCCGACAAAAACACTAACGTTAATCCCACAGATCAAACGTTGCGTATACCTCCGGCTCCACTTGATGGCGCTTCCAAAGCACCTCGCTTCCCACTTCGTCACATCAACAGTAATCCCAATGCTCACGCTGCGTCGAATTACAACATTGTCGACGACTTAGCCCAGTCTCCTGCAGCCATGTCTGCTTTAGAAGTTTTGAAAAACTGTCCTTCGCAGCGCAAAAATTTGCTCTCTGCCATTGGCGCCATTGACCCCAATGATTCACAGTTGATCGCATTCGATTCAGACCAGTCTGAACCCCGCCTGCCTTCCTCTTTAGCATTCCAAGTTTACGTTTCTGTTCGGAATCTTGTAATCCATCGGTGCATTATCGATGAAGGGGCCTCCACATGCGTCATGTCCACATTCGTTTGGAAGAAGTTGGGATCCCCTACTCTCCAGCAGTCCACCACTGCATTACGAGCCTACGACGGCTGTTCGACTCAACCCCAAGGTCTTTTAGCCAATGTCCCTGTCCAGCTGGCGGGTAAAACCATGCTCATTGACATTGAGGTCATCAATGCCCAACTAGACTATAACCTTTTACTTGGTCGCAGCTACATGTATGCCATGCGAGTTGTTGCCTCATCCGTATTTCTCACCATGCAGTTCCCCCATGAGGGATGCGTGGTCAAGGTCGACCAGCTCACCTATTACGATCCCAAGGCCCCCGCCACACCTGAAAATGTTCTCCCCATGGTTGAACAACCTGTTTGTGGTGCAACTACCTCATTCATTTCCTCGGTAGGACCCGGACTTTACTCCGAGGCACCGATGACCTCTACATTCCAGGCCATTCCACCACCACCACCGGAGACCCACGTCGCTAACCTCTGCACCCTTTCACAAACACCCGGTAATCAACCCTCCTTGTTACCCAAACCACCATTGGTCCCTAGTCACATTGGGGTTACACCCATCCACACAATCCCCTTTCTATTTCCTCCTTCGGGTGTAGTAAGTGCCCTGGTTATGGCTACCCTTAGTCTACCCGGGTTAACATTGGGATTACCTGTGTGGTATATTTCCCCTCCAGTTCCACCGCCGACACCAAATGTCATCCTGCAACCGGTGCAACCCATTCTTACTTCTACCCAACCACCTCCCGGTATCACTAATCCTTCGTCATCGACGAATCCCCCTCCACTCATCAGGCCCACTGGGGGCAGAGGCCCACAACCATACAATGCGGTACCCCCACCCAAGGCAGTTAAACCTCCCCACATATTCCGTGCTCCTCCAAAATGCTCGCTGTGTGATGAGTTAGGCCATCCAACCCATCAATGTCGACAGCAACCTGCATTGCAGGAACACATGCAAATGTTGGACAACGACCCCAACATCCCGGTGGTCAAACTAGATCCAAACCCTATGCCTCGTGATAAATCACTGCGTACCAACCACCCATGTGCGATATGCGGTATTTACGGCCACTACTCCCACAACTGTCCTGACATCCTAGACTACAGAGCAGCTCTCTACGAGATGAACAATTTGGACCTAGAGACGACACCCCCTACTATCGAGGAGATCTACCCTCCCGCATCATCCTCATCCGGAGAGATTAACACCATCTACATGATCTCTTCGACTACCACTACCTCATCACTCGATTTGACCACTCAAAGCTCCCGCAATGATGAAGAGGTTCTCAAGCTTCCTACTACCTTTGATTATCCCGGGGAAGACATGCACCAACGTCCATACTTCCTCCCGGAAGAGACTTCATCCACCACCGCTACCCAATCCGCGGTTGAGTCCAAGGATTTCCTTCCTACTAAAATCGACTGGTTAACGGATCCCATGGCTGATATTTCTCCCGTCATCCACATTGACATCTCTGACCCACTTGGTGCCCTTCATACCATCACATTAGGAACCTCCCACAGTGAGCATGAGATCGGAGAATACCAACAACTGTTCCAAGAATTCACTGATGTCTTTACTTGGTCAGATACCGAAATGCCTGCCCTTGACCCCGCCATTTACGATCTCCACTGGATACCCCTCTGTTCGGTCGGTCCCTTCGATTGATCCCTTTGACACACAGGTTCAACCCTTTCAAATCGACCAAGAAACCACATGTCCACGACATGGGGGCAAGCCCAAAACCTTGCCTACGCATCATCATCGTGATCCTTGTCGGAGATACTGGGGGCATCCACCCCACAAAGGGAATCCCCCATCATCATATCATCACTTCAGTATGCCACCACGACCCACAGCCTCATGGTATAACACCCCACCAGCAGTTGCTCAATTCCCTATTGATCTCTCTCCGAGACAACATTTGCACCACCTTGACACCTCTGAGTTAGGGGGCATAGTAGATTACCTCGACCCCGGGATAGGGGGCATGATCAATCATTTTGAACTTTCCCCATCATCTCTATCTCAACACCTCAATGAGCCCATCATTCAAACCAACACATATGTGATCCACAATCACAAACCCCATGCACATAGCATGGGGGCAGGTCATTAACCCTGCTCACTTTTTCATATTCGTGATCTCAACCATTTTTGAGGTCACGTGTCACTTGTATATTTCAGTTGATTTGATACACCTAGTATTTTTCCCCCACGGGTCATCATTTCTCCCCACCATTGCATCATTGGCTTGGTGGGCTCACCTTTATTTGTAGCAATTTTTTAACCTAGTTATTTTCTTTGACAATTCCAAAGTCCTTATGACCTCTGTTTTTTATGAGTCTTATATCGCCGGATTCAGTTTTCCGCGATCATGATGATGCTTGAAATCATTTCTCACTCTCATGCCCAGATTTTTTGGGCATTTTTACCATGCCCCCTCATTGCCTCGGTTTGCATGCCACAACGGCCGCAACCCCCTTTTAACAATCCTTATGTCACCGGATCCAGTATCCCGCACACATGATGACGCTTGAGACCTTTTCTCGCTCCCATCAATCCCTTTTTTGTTCAGTATGATTTTATCCCTTTTTCGGGCCGATCAATCCCTTTTACGAAAAAGGCACTTAGGGAGTTTCTGTTAAGCTCTTTTATGACTACTAAAACAATGAAAAGATCCCCGAGCAATCTTGATTCCTTTCATGCTCGCTAAACGTATCTGAAAGGACGTCTACCAGGTATAAGTTCACCCATTTTCCGGACCTCGTAGACTAATTACGAAAAAGGTATACTCTAGTCACATCGGCTAGAAGATTTCTCCATCCGCATCATTTTATGCTTTTTCGGGCCTTGGAGACTAAACTTACGAAAAAGAAACACCAATGGAGTCCCGTTACCGCTTTCAGACTCTCTACACATGAAAGCGACCACGAGCAATCACCATCCTGGGCTCGTAAAACAAACAGGATAGTAGTCATAACCACTGCAGAGTCTTCTTATCGCTTTCAGACTCCTTAAAAATGAAAGCACCAATGAGCACGAACAGTCCTGGGCTCACAAAATCCACAGGACAGTACCATTTCAGAGCACACTTTTATTCCTTCTTGGAGCTCATTAAAACTATGAAGAAGGACCCAATGGTGCTTCTCGGTGCCACAACAGATCACGTCTACTCATATGACAGCTTCCCCATTTTGGTCGCCTTTGTTCAGAGTATTCTGCAGTATGTCACCCTGAGAACCCCTCGACAGCACCCATCAGCTTGATTTCCCCCCAGAGTCAACACATACCCTTTAGTCCCTAAAAGCTATGATCCTCAAACCTATAAGTCAGTTCCATATGCTGCCAGGTCAACCATGTCATCATGCTCTGAACAAAGGAAGTTTGAGTCTCCCCACTATATGACCCCAGTTACTTCCCATACCCACAAGTATATCAGTCCTACCATCAGTACTACCACACTGGAGTTCTACACCTCGCGCTCCTATCAAGGAAACATCATTGCCTTGTTAGTTGCTGGTCTCTCTCTATCGACGACAACCAAATTTATTCCAGAGGATAGACCTAGAGGTCCCTGTGTCTTGGACTCATAACCATTTATGATGAGTGCCTATGAATCATTTCGGGAGGAATCCTCAGTGCCTTTCCAAATGGTTGTTTCTCACATGCTCGACTTCAACACCTTGATCGCATCGTTGAGATTCGCACAGGACATTGATCTTTTCAGTTATTAGTCGAAGACCCCGGATACCTCCTGACTCCTCCACATTTGAGAATATTCCTATGGATAAAACCAGTTACACTTTTTCTATAGATATCTGGGTTGCGCATGGTGACAGTATTCAGAAGTACCCCAGTTTGATACTACCTTGAGTATACAGTTACATTATTTCTTAGAGATAACTCATAGACTTTGAGTCCCTACAGATGTTGGACACCTTCAGTTTCAGCAGGTCATCAGTTAACCCAGTGTATCAGTTATTGAGATCAGTTATGATCAGGAGTATATCCCAAAATAATGTCCCCCCTGGACCATTATGATGTACTAGTAGATTATTTATGTATTAGATCCCCCTTCTTGGGACTAATTGTTATGTATATGTCTTGATACGAGCATGGGAATGCCCGCCTCGTCCATTATCAGAGATTATACCTCATTCATATTGAGGCCATGTAATATTTTTTGTTTTTGCAGCTTCCAAGGGCCGTGGCTCCAGTCTCCAACCGGTCTCTTCTCTCCCTAAACCCTAGAAAAAAAGACAAAAGAACTATGATGTCTATCGGCCATACGATGAGCTCCTGCCCTCACACATCAGGGGGCAATCAGTTAACACATAAAAAGTGCTCACTAGCTCATTCCCTTATTCACATGACCCATTTGTCCACTTTCCCACCATCCGAGCCTCTGAAACCAACAAAAGGTCACCAAAAGACCTCAGTACACCCCTTTTTCCCACTCAAAAAGATCATTTTTCCAAAAAAACATAAAAAAACCCTCAAAAAGGGTCCAAATTCCCAAAATATTAAAAAGGGAATAAAAATATTAATTTTATTCAAAAAAGGAAAAAATGAGGGAAAAGTACCTAAACCATGTTGGTCAATACCATTGGTTTCCACAAAACCACAAATGGTATTCCCCACCACCAAAACCTATAAAAAGGTGGTAGGGGCTCCTCATTTCACATCCATCCATTATCTCATCCTCATGCTGCTGAAATCTTCCTTGAGCATTTTGGCCATTGTAAGCAACCTTGGAGAAGGAGACCTCTTGGAGCTTGGAGCTACTCATCTTGGGAGTTGCTCAACATCAACCTTCACCATTGAAGGTATTATCGCAAGCACTTGCTTGCCCCCCATTTCTCAATACAAATTCATTCTTTAATATTTTCTTGTTCTTGTTTTTTAAATGTTTACACTATTTGCTTATATTCTTGCATAGATCCATGATTAGTTTTGTTTAGATTAGTTTCTTATTTAATTCTATTGAAACTGCTGCTACTAGTTAGCAGGTGCCCATAACACTAAGCCTGGTTGCAAAACCGAGCCAACAACCCCTATATACACAAACAAAGCATCTATATATGTGTGTCTTGCTTATCATACAAATCATGTGCAAAGTACCTACAATGTAATGTCCCCATTCAAATAAATCTCAAGAAGAGAAAATTCCACCAATCTACTAGTTTCCTAGGTTGGGGTGGAAACATTATATTTGGAATAAGGGAACTACAAAACCCCCAAATGGACATTAGCTTGGAAAATATATTAAATGGGGAATAAATAAATATTTAATATAGGAAAATAAGGTGGAACTTGGTCATGAGGGAACATTGGAGGTGTGGGGCCCACTCAAACAAGATTTCCCATGCCACATGGCATCCCATTCTCACCCATTTGAATCCAAGGTGGATTCCAACGTTCTTGGGGGAGTTGGAAGGGAATAATACTGGGCATGACTCAATGAGGATCGAAATTGAGAGGATGAGTAACTCCCATGGAAGATTAAGAGGCATCTTGGAGCTAATGGGACACTTGGGATAGATTCCCTAGCTTCTATGACAACAATGATGAAGATGCTATGACACTTATGACAAAAATCAGACCTAATTGCTAACATCTGACATATATGACATTTCAAGGCTAAAAATAGCCTCCAAGAGGGAGCACAAGGGAGTTAGGGCATCCAAAGAGTCATCCATTCGAATTGAGTGAAGGAGGAGGCTAGGAATTGATGGACAAGTGGCACACATTGGAATCTCTTCCCAATTCGAGTTGGCATGAAGCTCATGGAGGGAATTCAAACCATGGAAGGCTTGGGAATATAATAAAAGACAATAACCAATATGGAGAGTGTCTTTTTATCATTTCCCATTTTTCATATTGGAGAGCATAGCATGTCCATGCTAGTGGATTGTTTACTCTACTTGCATTAGTACCAATTTCGAGGGTGAAAGATTCCCATCCTAATTGGAAATTGGAGAGGACATTCAGACCTTTAATTTGGATCTAAAATGGAGTTATTTTTTGTAGGTTGAATCTACAGGGCATCTCATGATTATTTCTTCTTCAACTTGTTCCCAGCTCTATCTCACATCTCTCTGCATATTTTGGATCTTGGAGGAAGGGCTCACATGATGAGATGATGATCTCTTTGGGAGAGTCTAATATACACCATTTATTTGTAATATGATATGTTTACTCTTTATTTGATGCTTAGAAGATCCTCAGGTTGCAATACCAAGTGAAACTATGTAAAAATACCAAACAATGTATAAATGGTGCCATTTTTCTCATATCTTGTTATGAGAGCTTGAAGTTGCTTTATTTCGATTTGTATCAGTTCATATCTGTGATTTTTCTTATGTATGGAGATTCATTAATGTCCTGAAGAAGTTTCATATACATTACATAAACCTTTGGAACATAAATCTCGAATTTCATAGCAAGTGGTGAAGTTTCCTATCATTTCCCCCTATGTGAAGACATGTCCACAAACCTATGATAAATGAATGTTGAAGCAGCCTTTAGAAACTAATTAATGATGAATTTGGGTTCCCATTGAATTCCTTTAACTAATACATGTCTCTTTTCTGAAATTTGGGAGGTTCGTACTACCTTTGGGAAGCCATTAGTGACCTCTACCCTTGGTGGTTTGAACCTCGAATTTGCTAGTAAAATTTCCCAATTTCTCCTGAAGTTAAATGAATGTTGAATAAGTATTTTGAGAGTGTCCAAATATCCATCAGCCTCATTTGTATGTCTTAATACATTTAAAATACCTTCAGACCCAGTTTGGAATCATTTGGATCCATTTGGGAGCATTGGAGTCATAACTAGTCTAAGGGTCGAATTGGCCAAAAATTGCAATTTTTCCAAATTTATAAAAAGGGACACTACAAGTGGTATCAGAGCATGGTCCTTGAACCTAGTTTGGGTGACCCTTTATTAGGTCAAGAATTCATCCCCCACCCTTAGAAACAAAAACTGAAAGTGCCTTTGGTGAAGAGGAAGAAGAAGGAGAAGAGGTGTATTCTGTTGAGACTATGGCTAAGGATGAGAAAGGAAATTATGATATGGAGGAGAAAGAGGATTTTAGTAAATTCATGAAACCATTTTTTGAAGATATGACAAGGTAGATAATGCAAGTATTTGAATTGATGGCTATTCAAATTGGTAGCAAATTGGCCACAGGAAACAACAACAGTTCCTCTAGTGAGGAAAAGAAGACAGTGGGTGGAAGCATTTTCTCAAGGACAGGGCCTCATAATCAACCTCATGAATTTCAGAGCTCAAAAATAGCTACCACACCTAAGTTTATTGATACCAAAGAAGATCCTAACCCTCAAATTGGCATGAAGGAAATTCTAGAAAAATGGCAAGAGTTGAGTGAAGATTGTAGGACATTACCATTTGATCAATTCTTTACTGTCTCAAACAAGCTCAAAATGAGAGGGCGTAACAGAAATCCTTTTCAAAATAAAGAATTGAATTATGCCATAGGTAAAACGCCCCTTCCTACCTTTGATGGATCATCTCAAAGTTCTGAAAATACTTGGATACAAAAACTAGATGTGTATTTTCAGCTAAATCCAATGGTTTAAGAGGATGCTCTAAAAATGATTATTTTGCATCTTGAGGGAGAATCCAATGATTGGTGGTTCCATGTAACTAAAAACTTGGGAAATGATCAGGTTACAACATATTCAGAATTTGTTAACAGGGTATTGGAAAGATTTTAGCAAAAAGACCCAGAAATGCCTTTCAAGGAACTAGCACAGTTGAAGCAAAGTGGAACACCGGATGAGTACATGTTAGAATTTCAAAAATTATCAGTTAAGGTGGATGATATGTCTATGGTTAGATTAGTATTTCTCTTTACTGAAGGTTTGGATGAACCTTTGAAGGGTTTAGTTAAGTCCCACAAACCTACTTCATTGAAAGATGCCATGAACTTGGCAAGAGATCTGCAAAATGTGCTACCCAAGACAAGGTATCCTCCCAAGCCAAACTTTCCTTCCAAGTTCAGATTTGAAAAGAAGCCATGGAAAAAAGATGAATTTGGAAAGCGGGACCAATCAAGGAAGAACTCAAAAGAAAGAAACTATGTTACACATGCTTCCAACCATGGGTACCAGGGCATAAATGTGCTAAGGGGAAAGCACACTTCATTGAAGTATTTTCTGATGATGATGAGTATGAAGGGGGTATGGAGGAAGAAGGACATATGTCAGCCGAAGAAGAGGGATATGACACATCAAAAGAAGAGAAACGAGAATAATATCATCCATCACCTGACAAGGGTAGAATGGCAGTACTTTCAGGAGTGCCTCATTTTCAAACCATTCGATGAAAACGAGTGGTACAAGGGAAAAGGGTTTTGGTATTGGTAGATGGAGGAGCCACTCATAACTTCATTGATGCAGCCATGGTTGAGAGGAGAATGTTACCTACTGAACCATTTGATGGGATCACAGTCATCATTCCAGGTCACAATACTATGGAGTGCAAAACATGGATTCCAAGGCTACAACTCACCATAGGTAATTACACATTTTATGATAGATTTTATGTGGTTGATGTTGTTGATACTAATGTGGTCTTGGGAGTTCAATGGTTATATTCTATAGGGGAACATACAGTGAACTGTCAAATACCTGAAATGAAATTCAAAGATTCGGAAGGAAAAAAAAGGGTTGTGAGAGGAATGCACACCTATCAGAATCAAGTGGTGTCTTCCCATAGTATGAGGTCCATATTGAGGAATGGGGATAATGAATGGGCTTCTGAATTTTGAATCACTTCCCCCAAGCCAAAAATAAATATTTCAGAACATCCAAGGGAGATAAGGCAACTACTACACAAAATGTGGCGTCATTATCTAATTAGCAAGAAATTTCTTTTGCTCGCTGATAATATTGGATTGAAATATTTATTTGAACAACCAAACCTTAATGCAAGACAGGATAGATGGTTATCCATTTTGAGCGAGTATGAATTTAAAATGAGACACATTAAAGGAAGGGAAAACAAGCTAGTAGATATGTTAAGCGGGAAAATTCACACCCTGAGTTCAGTTATAGTGAGTAGACAACAATTTGATTTTAAAGGAAAGCTCAAATCAACCTTACAAAATGATAGTTTTTATGAAGATACTGCATCAGAACTTGATTCTAAGCCTAATGTGAAACAACTTAAAAATTCTATTATTAATGATGAGGGATTTCTGATGTTTAAAAATAGATATTACATTCGCAATAAAACATATTGAAGTATTTTAGTTTTGGATGAGATGCATAAAATACCCTATTCAGGCCATCCTCGATATCATAAAATGGTCATAGCAGTAAAAACATTATATTATTGTTCAAGGATGAAGAATGAGATTTCTGAATACTTATCACGATGCCTCAAATGTCAACAAGTCAAAGCAAAGAATCAACACCCTGCCAGTCTCCTACAACCGCTACCCATCTCTGACTGGAAATGGGAGACAATTTCTATGGACTTTATAACAGGATTTCCACGAACTCAAAAATAACATGATGAAATAATTATTGTAGTGGATACGTTGAGTAAAGTAGCCCACTTTATACCCATAAAATCAACTTATAAGGCCGTCAATATAGAAGAAATATTTCTGAAGGAGGTGTTCCGAATTCACAGTATACCAAACGCCAGCATATCATATAGGAACACTAAATTCACCTCTGATTTCTGGAAGGGGTTACTTGCTTCCTTGGGGACACAATTAAATTTCGGCACCGCTTATCATCCCCAAACAGACGGACAAACAAAGAGGACAAATTAGATAGTAGATGACATGCTTTGCATGTATGTAATGGGAAGACCGACAAAATGGGAGAACTACTTACATATAGTATAATTTTCATATAACAATAACTATCAAACTTCAGCTAAGATGAGTCCTTATGAAGTTCTGTATGGTTGTAAATGCAATACACCTATCAGTGGGGATGAACCCACCAACAGGATTATACTTGGGCCTGAAATGGTGAAAGAAATGGAAGACATAGTAACAGTTGTAAGAAAAAACTTAAAGGATGCACAAGATCATCAAACATGTTATGTAGATTTAAAAAGAAAACCTAAGGAGTTCTAGGTTGGCGATCCTATCTATTTTAAAGTGAGGCCCAAAAGGAGCTCATTCAAATTGGGTAGCTGTGAAAAATTAGCCCCTAGGTTTTATGGGCCATTCCAAATATTGGCTCGTGTGGGACCGGTGGCATACCAACTAGCATTAACAACTATTATTAGAGTTCGTAATGTGTTTCATATTTCTTTACTTAAAAGATATGTTCATGACCCTAAACATGTAATTAACTGGAATGTTGTGCAGGTGGAACCCAAAGGGGACTTTCAATCCAACCCTATATGCATATTAGACAGGAGAGAGACTCAACTAAGAATCAAGACCATTGCACAAGTAAAAGTGCAATGGAAACATTTTGAGCCTGAAGAAGCAACTTGGGGGATCGAGGATTCTATGAGAGAAGCATACCCCCATCTGTTCCAAAGCTGAAACTACGCCGATGACATATTGTTTAAAGGGGAGGGGAATGCAATACCCCAATTTTCCCATTTTGTTATGTAATAAGGATAAACAAGTGACATTCCAGAAGTTGAAAGACTTAAAACATGTGCATTTAGATATGTTTAAGTTTCAGTATGTTATTTTAAGTTTATTGATTCGACTTGGGAGAGTATTAGAACAAGATTCCATTAGGGTGACAAACAAACAAAAAGAGATAATAAATAACAAATAAAGAAATGAGAATTTATTATTTAATAAATGAAAAATATTAAAGAAAGAAAACCTAACTGACATGTAACTAAATCTAACTAATTCAAGAAAAGGAAACATTTAAAAAGGGAAATAAAATGAATAGCAAGGGCTACTTCCAGTACGAAGTAGTGAGAGGTAAGGAAAACCGTATTGAGTTTAAATCCAATGCCAAGGGTAATGAGAGGCATGACATAATGACGATCTAACTGTGAAAGTGTAGTGGACCAGTACAATGAGTAATAAGAGGCACTGGTTGTGCCGACTGACTGCAGCAGGTTTGCATTTAGGAGAATCTTTCTGATTAAGAAAAGAATAATTAAAAGAAAATCTTTGTTATTCTCTAGTGGAATGCTGTAGTGCTCGGGGGTGAACTTGCAAGAAATAAAGAATTATTTTCTTGCATTCTACGGAAGGGAGGTCCATTGTCAAGTCTTTCTACTGCTTGATGTGGAATAAATAGTGAAAGGAATAGATAAGTTATACAATCCATTTTAGAGAAATTGAATTCAGTTAATTGTTTTTTATAATTATGATAAGATCTTTTAGATAAACATGAATATGTACTCTCTGAAATTAAATATTATCTAATATTGCAGAGTTTCTTTTATATTCATTTGTGTTGGTTTAGGCCTTGAGGTTGGGGTCAGAAGCTATTATGAATTTATTCTTGCATGCAAAAATGGAAATTAAGAGTAGATCGCTTATACCTTAATTTTTTGTTAAGTTATGTACATGGGATAAACTCTTTATTAGAAATTTTATTTTTCCTTGAACTCAGAGTGTCTAAAACACAACAAATAGTGGAAAGAAAAAAGGAATTGTACATGAAAATAAACAATAAAGACCTGTACTTTATATATTTAACCACAGATCAGAACAATTTTCTTAAGAAAATTTTGAGGCAATTGTCGGTAAACCAATATGGTCTAGGGATTGAAACCAACATGTTGAGAAATATATTATGATATAACCCTAATCATAAGGAGTTCTAGTTAAAATTATTCATACTTAAGACCCATTAAAATGAGAAATTCAACGAATCTTATACACTCATAAACCTGGAAAAAATAATTGAGTAAACCTTTAATAACTCCCAAGCATGGACAGAGAGTAAAACCTTTTTTAATTAATGTAGTATATTTGGTTATAAACATGAAATAACTGTATAAAAAATAATAAACTTAGTTCTTTTTCTTACAACCCGAATGAACAATTTACAGAGAGAAAAGGATTAACATAAGTCAAGTGGACCGGAAGGTCGAGTGTATAAATGTCCTAATTTACCCAGTCGAAAATAGATGACTTGAGAAACTTGATAAAATAAAATAATTATGAAAGAAAATTCCACTTGTAACTTACCGTAATTAAAAACATTTATAATCAAACAGAGGAAATCTTTTTCCAATCGAAATTCAATTCTTTGACTTGCTACCCTTGAATCCAAACGGAGGTTACCCACATGATAGTAACCAATAAGAATGTTAATACATTTTAAATTTGGGAATAGCTGAAGCCCCAAGAAGATATTAACATTGACTGCAATTTGAACAATAAACTTAAGGTTCGACACTCATCGAAAGAAGGCCATATAACCCATATTTAATACATTCCTCTCGAATCAACTGCACAAGTATTTTTCTTCCAACAAACTAAATGAACAGGAAACCCTAATGAGGCGTCATTTTCCCTAGATAGACACTTAAAGGAAAAATGTTGGAAAACAAACCCTAAGGAAAACATTACTCCAATAGGTGCATCAACCGTCAACTAGCACTAGAGTAAGAGGAACATCTCCATTCCAGCTCG